>NEEC01000013.1:2400000-3000000 GCA_002189035.1 Utricularia gibba | reverse complement strand
TCCACGTCCACCTTCTTCCACAAGTGCTTCCATGGCAAACCTCTGCAAACTCATCTCTGAAACAACGCGCATATTCGCTACTCATCCTTTTCATTTCTTCTCCCTCGGTTCGCTCTTCCTCTTCGTCATCTCTATTTCCAAACTCCTAGTTGTCTACGCATTTTCCTCATTCCCCGATGAAGTTTTTCTATTCATTTGCGTAGTCTCTGCTAGGATTTCAATCACCCACAGCACATTTACTGCGTTTCACGGTAGACCCGTCAGGTTTACTTCCTCCCTGAAAATGATTACAGTCTCATTCATCCCTCTTCTGGCGACGTTTCTTCTTATCGGCATCATACTCTTCCTAATCGCATTGAGTTTCGCTGGTTTTGCCTTGCTTGCCTATAATGCTCTGTTATCGGGGGGATTGAGATGGACTACGACAGTTACTCTTTTCTGGCTTTCGGTTTCACCGTTGTGGCATTGTTTTTCAGTTTGCTGATTTACTTGCAGATAGCTTGGTATCTTTCAGCTGCGGTTGTTGTGTTGGAATCGGAATGGAGCTTCGTGTCCTTGAAAAGGAGTTGCGTTTTAGTTCGTGGAGTGAAAATGATCGTGCTTTTGATGATTCTTTTCAAATGGGCTGCGGTTGGGGTGCTTCTTTTTTGGTATTCGCATCTGACGCCCGGCGCGGGTGAACGTGGCAGCCGGGGGTGGAGGAGCAGTTTGTGGGTTGCTGTTCAGGTCATTGGGTTCTCTGTTTCTTGCAGCGTTTATTTGTTGTATAGTGTGGCAACGAATACGATTTTGTATGCCCATTGCAAAACTATTCACGAGCAACCGAAAGTCTCCGATGAGGAGATGGGCGGCGTTTGTGCCCACGACCGGCGGTCAGATATCAAATTCAAACTGTAGATTTATCCGTTCGTTTAGAACACAATTGAAATGAAAATTTCAGTTATTAATTTAATTTTTCGCAAAATAGAGCTCAGCATACGTGGCATTTTCAGATATGCCACGTATGACAGGCTGTGGCCCAATGAATATGATCCACTAAATGGGCCTGAAACGTTTTAACAGGCTCTACATGAACGTGGACTGTATCCGTATTAAAAATATTCTGATTTTTTTTTTGATAAAAGAGAATATAAAGAGCATCGAAAAAGTGTCTGCCGACGGCGATCTAAATGGACAATCGGCCAACCAGTGCCGGCGACGTGAGTTTTGCCGCCAAGTTACCGCGTGAAAAATCTCTCCGTTGCATCGTAAAGTTCGGTGAGCATTTTTAATGCTTACGGTACTCTAATTTGTTCTCTGCCTGAATTAGGTGGATTTGATGTGGGTAGCTTGTTGATTGGAGAATGTGTCTGAATAAACACTCTGTGCTATTCTACATTCCTTGTTAAGTATGCGCTGTCTCTCACAACACTCCGCTTTTCAACTAAGGTGGAGCGGCAATTACAGAGAAGCATGAATTTGAGAGAGTAAATGAGGACAACCTCAATCATCTGTCATCACAGTTAAGGCAAGCATTGGATATAACGCATGATCGTGTAATGGATTGGAGTAGAAGACCTGGATCTGTAGAAATTCCATCTGTAGCTGATTATCAAGATGATCTTTCAGAATCAGAGTCTGAAAGTTTTGTAATTGTTCATGGTGCAGGTTCACTTTCTAAATTACCCTTCACCAGTGTTACAGCTCTTTATTCACTTGTTAATTTATGTCGAAAACCTGCCGCCCGTTGAATTGAAAATGTAGCAAAAAAAAAAAAAAAAAGAGCCCCTGAGGATGTACAGAAGTTACTTGACATAAGGGGAAGATTGAATTGGCTCCTAGGGCCTTGATTATGAATTTGTGTCATTTATCATTGTTTAGGTTCTTTTGGACACTTCCATGCAAGCAAGTCGGGGGTGCATAAAGGTGGATTGGAGCGGCCTCTTGTTAAGTCAGGATTCGTTGCTACAAGAATATCGGTGAGATTTTTTCAATTTCATGCAGACTTAATATTCTTGTCTCTTTCCACATCTCTATAATTTATAGTTTTTATGTTTGTAAATCTCATATACCTATTTTTAATTTGCACTTTGCATCGCTTCATATATGACTGATTTCTGTTGATGTGTCTGAATTTTTCAGGTCACTTCGCTCAATCTTGAAGTCGTAAGAGCTCTTGCCAAGCGTATGGTGCATTGTGTTCTACTCAATTGTTATCATACTTTATATTCACTCGATTTTGAGCAACCATTAAGTTCGAGTAACCCAAAACTTCTGATAAACATATAATGAAAGACAAATTATGCAATGAGCATTGACTACTGAATCTAAATTATGTAGCTCCTTTCTTTTACAACCTGTTGTTGGACATATTTTCACACTAGATCAATCGTCTTTACAGATTTTTGAGGCTATTCCTTTACACAAATATGCTTGTTGTGCAGAGGGTATTCCTTCCATTGGGATGTCTCCCTTTTCATGCGGCTGGTCTACATCTGAAAGAAATGTGGGAAATCCTAAGGAATTCAAATCTTACAACATTACACTTTGTTTATCTTCTACACCTCATCTTAAGAAAACATTTTTACAGCTATCATGTGCAGATACCTCTGTATTGACTAATGCCATAGCCAAAGGATTTGTACCTGTAAGATTTTTGCTTCAATACTTCTTCACCCTCATGCTTGATTCCTGAATATCTGCTGGAAATCATATGTGACAATTCCTCTTTAACATTTTTTTCCGTCCCAGTTTAATCTGTGTTTAATGATCTTCTGCTTAAATAGCGTCCGCATGCAACCATCAGCTACACCACTACCTTGATTTTGCATGGAATATTATCTTGAATTTGGTTGGTTTCTCAATCCAGGTTTTGCATGGAGATGCCGTGCTGGACTCCTCACAGGTTAGCATTTTTATTTCAATTTAGCTCCTGTTTGCACATTTCCGTATTCATGAACGAGATTGAAATTGTTCAGGGGTGCACTATATTGAGTGGAGATGTGATTATTCGCCATCTTGCGGAGCAATTAAGGCCTGAATATGTTGTTTTTCTCGTATCCACCATATACGTGTGATGTTTGCGTTCTGTAAAAATGAATTGGCATATTCTGGTAGTCCCTTAAGTAATATAGACGGATGTGCTAGGTGTGTATAACCTTCCTCCAACGGAGCCTGCTGCTGTGCTTCTAAGGGAAATAGGTCAAATTTGTGATTGCTAGTCACCTTGAATATTCGGCTTCAATTTGAAGATAAGCTGTTTTTTTCACAACTGCAGCTGTGAATGAAGATGGGAGCTGGTATGTAATGGACCCCAAGATACAAGAAACCACAGGTAAGTTGCAGCACTGCAAGCTGTTATTTCTACTATGCTAAGTTGGTTCTGCGAAAGTTTTCTAATTCCTCGGCTTTTTTTTTCAACCAGTTGATATATCTGTAGCAGCACACGACACCACAGGGGGTATGGTCACCAAGTTATCAGAGGCTGCAATGATCGCCAAATTGGGAATTGATGTCTACATTGTGAAGGCAATTTTACTTGCAAGTTTTGATCTCCTGCTCCAAAGGAACACCCCTTTACAACACACTCATACGTATATACCTCTTCAGGCAGCAACAGATCACTCGCTTGTAGCTCTCAAAGGGGGGTTCAAGCATCACATACCCCATGACTGGCTTGGGACAGTCGTCCGGCTCGCCACTTAGCATTTTGGCTAGTTTAGATCCACCTCCAGGGAGTGTTTCCAATTTGAATCCAATACTTTAGGAACCCATTCACGCCATGATGGTTGATCTATATACATGTCGAAATTCTGCATTTACCCTCTACATACACATTGAATTTGTAGTCTCATGTTCTCATTTTTCAGCACAGGACACCTCCCCTTCTCCCAAAAGGTATGCTTCATCATGCATTTGGCACCGGAAAGAGACATTCACCCAAGACATTCATGATGCACGAAAGGGAAAAGTGTAACATATGTTGCACCCGTACAGTTTCTTATTTCTTTATACAACACACACACCACCTAAACACCTTTGCAGCAGCACGTTTTGTGGTTAGAATGCAACACTCTGTGCTGTGCAGGGTGGAAGTACTCAATAATGTCTATGTGTGTGGTACACCACTGTGTGTGTCTGTGTCCATCACTATTGCATCATTGCTGTTGCCAGCATGTGAGAAGCGGTTGGGAATGAATTGGATGAATGCTGCAAGGGGATTAGGATGGGGATGACCCTTCCATAAATTCCCGATGACTTTTTCCTCCTTTTGCTCTCACATTCTCTTGTCTGCTCCCTTTCTTTCATATCCCTTCCTCCCACATTCTCTTGTCTAGGGCCTTATGAAAATTTCAGGGTAGATCTGCAATTTTAGGTATTTGTTTTCGATGTTGAAAATTAATTAATCGGTTGTACAAATTAAAATGCGAATTTTTTTTCGACAAAAGTTTACTGATTACTAGGATTTTAGGGAAAAAAAAACAAAGAATGTTGTGTGAGATTAGAGTAATAAATTAAATGTTTTTAATAAAATAAATGAAAAAATTGTTGCCGACAGTGGGACCCGCTGTGGAAATTATTTGATCCTTTTTCGTTGTTTAGTTAGTTTCATGACGTGGACGGCGAGCATCATCCCCTAATATTTATTACTTCTTACACTTGTGGTTGTGGGCCCAACAGCTCCACGTCGCCTTCCTGAGGAAGGGGTTCAACTGCAAATTCAACAACTTCATGCCCTCCTAAATAAAAAGATCACTTGTGGTGGCCCGCAATAATGTATTTAAATAAAGTGATTAAAGTTTGTAATTATGTTTTTTGACCAATAATTGATTGATACATAAATTTCATAAATATATATTTAAAATAATGATATGCTAATATTTCACATATCGCACGTATATTAATATTTTTAACTATGAAATGGAGGGATTGGGATGAAGTAGATACCACATTTTTTATGGGGGTGCGGGAGGATTAAATTAATTACCAAAAATAAAAGATTTCTATATTTTGGCAGCTACGTACATTAAATGAAGAAAATGGCTTTCAACCACTCAACTTGACTGATCATTCATTCCTCTAGTGGGGCTCACACGCCGTAGCCTCAAGATGCTTAATTAATTAATTAATTAATGATTTTTTAATCGTATTATTGATAAATAATAATATTCTAGTATCACGGAGGTGTTATCATGAGAGAAAATATGTTTTTATCATAAATTGTGTATTATTATTCAATATGTGTATTTTACTAAATAGATTAAATTGCTAATGAAAACTTAAAATATGTTAAAAGGGTGATAATGTAAATTGACATTTTTTCAATAAAATCAGCGTGTTGTACCGTAGGCGTAGCCTTGTATTAAATGATGCTCTTCATAATGTGAATAAATAATCCAAATTTCTCTAAAATATCAAGCAAATGATTGGATGTAAGTCCCACCACGTGGCAACTGTGTTACATTTTCCGGTGTGTTATTATTTATGCGATTAAATTAGTAAATATAAACTCCAGTATAACACAAAAATGTTGTAAATATCTTTTTTTGAAATATGCATTAATCTCGAATTATGAAATATCCTTTGTTTGTTTATAAAAGTTAATTTTTATTGTCCGGTGCTGGCCCTGGAGGTATATATCCGGATACGTGGTTTTTTTTGTTCCTCACCGGCAGCCTTCACTGAGAAGAGTACAGAAGGATTCTCCGTCGACGATGGATTTCTTAGCTGGATTAGCCAAGGCTGCGCAGCCCAAACCCGGTTCCGAACAGTCGGAAAACTCATCTTCCGATCTTTTCTCCAGCGCCAAGTTAGTCGCCGAAGCTGCTCAGGCGCAGATCAATCATCAGCCTGATACAGTCGACAACGCTAAAGTGGCCGGAGCCGCTGCAAGTCTTCTCGACGCTGCGGCTCAGTACGGGAAGCTAGACGAAACACAAGGTGTCGGAAAATATCTTGATGAAGCGGAGGGATATCTCCGAAAGTTCAGCACCTCCGGCGAACCCACTGAAGCACCCGCTGCCGAAGTTAAGAAGCCAGCTGCAGCAGAAGAGGTAACAGAGGCAGCCCCTGTTCCGAAAAAGGAAGATCCTGTTGAAGAAGAAACAGCCCCTGTTTCTAAAAAGGAGGACGCCGAGGAAAAGATCCCCCCTGCCGACGCCGCCCCTGAATCGCAAAAACCAGTTCCTGAAGTGGAGGAAGAGAAGCCCGCTGCTGCCGAGTCCCCTGAAGCTGAATCGGAAAAAGTAGCTCCTCCCACGAAAACTTCAGAACCTGATCCAGATGAAGAAAAAGCAGCTGCCGTAAAGAAAATCGAAACTGATGTAGTAGAGGATGAAAAGCCACCCACCGCCACCGACACTGAAAAGCCCCATGCCCCGCCGTCACCGGAGGAGAAGAAGAGTACGGTAAACTTGCTGAAGGGTTGCTGAACGAGGCTACTAAGGGTACCGGAGCCGAAGATTATGTGAAGGCGGCTGAAGGATTTTTAAGCGAAGCCGGCAAATCTGAAGGCGGTGGCTTCAGCGGCCTGGCGAATCTCGCCGGCGGTTTTCTCAAAAAATGAGAAAATCTGATCAAAGAAACTGAATACTGCTATGATTCACTGAAAAACTATGGTGTGTTCAGTATTGCTACGTCTCTTTGTACTGGTTGATCGGAGTTTTCTGTTTTCGGGTCTGTGTCTGCTCTGTATTTCCATTGCAGTTTGTGTTGGTGTTTCAAGGTTGTAATAACGGCGAACTGGTCATCTCCTTAACCTCGCAATATTTCTCCAACAATGCGGTCATTTGATGCTAATCCACTGGAATTTCTCCCTGTTGGATTGCTGTTCAACAAATACCATAAATGATGTAAATAAGGGGGAGTAATTTACTAATGATTAATATTGTGTTTCACCAGCGTGAACCCAAAACTACACAAAAGGGAACATCAACAACGCTGCACGCACAAAGATAACAAGTGAACTGTCCAAATGTCATTACAACGGTTATCACAGAAACGCAAGCTTGGGACTCGGCTGCAACAATAACCCCGATAGCTGGAACACCGTACCTGCAACACCAAGTAACTCAGGTAGACAACCTACGCTTCAAACACACAGTAATGAAGTACAAGAAAGGGGGACGAATTACCAACCAAGCAAGGGAACTGTCCAAATGCCACTACAATTGAGGTTATCACAGAAACGCAAGCTTGGGACTCGACTGCAACAATAACTCCGATAGCTAGAACATCGTACCTGCAACACCAAGTAACTCAGGTAGGCAACCTAGGCTTCAAACACAAAGTAAGGAAGTATAAAAAAGGGGGTCGAATTATCAACCAGAAAAATCAAAAGCTGCTTTCATTTTTGCTGATGTTGTATTTCATATGTTTCATGGGCTCTCGTTGTTTATAAACCCAACGAGTAGTTCCTAGACTAACCCACTTGCATCAATAAATCAAAGCTGGAAACCAGTAGCAATAATCCGTATGGATTTATAGTCGAAAGATCAAACTCTACAGTTTGCTTCCGCAGTTATATATACAATTCATTGCACTTCCAGGCCCCCCTGATGAAATAAATCTTCTTGCAGCAGGTCAAGGATCTTGAAAAAACGGAAACCAGTACAAGGAAAGAGGCGTCAGAGAAATCTTCTAAAACAGCATTTCTGAATCATAAAGCTCGAGGAGTTTGTGTTAACCAAATGGTTTGGTGGCAGGACGAAACAGGTTTCCTTTGATATACCAGAGTGAGAACATTTCAAACATCAAACAAGATGGATCGAAGATTACTGCTTCAGCTGAATGTTAGGAAGTTATGAAGCAAGGGAGAGCTTACATTTCCATGAGAAATGGATGCTTGTAGAATGTACCGGGAATTCTTACAGAGAACTGATTGTCATAGGAAGTTTTTATAGCGAGGATAGTAATGCTGGGACAAAGCAACAAGGTTATAGGTTCTGTGAGAGTATACTTGCAAGTATGTTAACCGAGGAATGTGAACAACTGCAAATGGAATTGCCCCCGACATTTTGTTATGTGATAAGTATCTGAGTAACGATGCAAAAGCTTTAAATAGCAGCCCACATGAACTTATAGCAGAAAAAACAATGAGTTTATCTGGTGGATGAATTCACAAGAGTTTCAACTCAGTGAGATTAGCAACCTGTGATGGAATGCCTCCGGTGAAGTGGTTATTGTAAAGGTGCCTGTAATATTATGGCAGGATGGAAGGAACTGTCACTTCTACATTTCATTACGCATGTGTAGTGTATGAAGGAATTGAAAGAACACAAAGAGAGGAAGAGAAAGCTTACAGATTACGAAGAGCTGGGAAGCATCTCATCTCTCTAAGCTGGAGATTTTGAAGCTCAGGGAGATTTGAAAGCTCCTTTGGGATTTCACCCCTCAAGTTATTAAAACTCAAGTATCTGCAGAAATTCTGCAGAATGTATATCCACTATGAAAACTAAGGATGCCGGAGGGCATTCGGATAGATCCAAAAAAACACTCACACACAGATGAGTCAGCTGCTTTATCTCACCAATCTCAGGGGGGATGCCATCTAGGAATTTGTTCAATCCCAAGTTTCTGAAACATAAAGATCATAAAACACAAAAAATTCGTAATCAACCAAGAGGATAAGCTCATCTAGTTTATAAGTTTGCAGGAAATAATTCAGCTACAATTGATAAGGCCAAACATGCGTTCTGACAATGATGGTTCTATACCAAAATTACTTTATACTTCAAAATGCTATGCATCCGATCACGAAAACAAACATAGTCAAGTGCGTCTGCTGTGAGAAAGCTGAGATCATTACAGTATCTTCAGATGTTTCAGTCGTCCTTTCTCTGACGGAATTGGCCCAGTCAATTTGTTGTTATGCAAGTCCTTTGAAAAAAAAACCATGGTCGGAGTTTAGAAAACGCAGAAAAGAAAAGATGAGAGATGCTCATTACAGTCTTCTAAGATCAACTAGGTTAGTAACTGCAACAGATACAGAACCATCAATCGGAACGGCATACAATTCCCTGCAGCAGGATGAATCAATACACTGAGAAACAAAGAATCAGCAACAAATATATCTCAAATTGTAAGTTTGAAAAAGGAAACTAAAAACGCACAATTCAGTAACGACCCTGTAGTCTGTCCCACTCACTGTGTAGCATGTTAATCCAGACCAGGCGATCAATCATCTCCACAATCACAAAGATCACCACCGACCCACGCATACAGAACCCGAAGAAGAAAATAAAGAAAGCTAAACGAAGAAGAGCCGCCATGGGCGCGCCTGATCACATTCAGCAATGTGTCAGCTCCAACTCCTCCGGGACACGAGACCTGAAACAGAAAATGGAGCAACAATTTTTCCATACAAAAAACGTATAATTTTACTCTGTCTTCATATAGAAAGCGACGTGGCCCACATGCGAAGATGGGCCCCGCTTCAGAAAACAAGAATGGGCCCCATATACCAATGGGCTTTTATCTGTTTGACTGACTAATGGCCCCATATGCATACAAATGGATCCCACTCCGATCTCAGACAGTCACCTCAAAGTCAACCTTTTTAAAAAGTAATTTACCATGACTTCATGGCTGCTGGTTCAGTAGAAGAAGAATGATGATGAATGGTTTCTACAGATAGATACCTTATGTATTGCCATGCTTCAGATGAGAAACAAGAAGCCAGAGCAGGAAAAAAAGCTTCTATCTTCAAAAGAAGCGGCCATGGGAGGCGTCTTCGCTGGCTTCAGGAGCAGGGAGATTGAGGTCAAGCTGATCAGGCTTCATCAATGGAGCCCTGTTCCTGGTATCGCCATGTGCGTTCATGAAATGGGACCTCTTGTGCCCGCCTAAAGCCTGCCCGTTTCTGAAAACGCGGTCGCAGAAGGGGCAGGCATGAACTTTGCTCTTCTTGGCATTGCTTTTCTTGTCACGGGGAGGAGTCTTTGAACTACGTTGCCTGATCCGCTGATCATCTTCTGGGCTGTTTTCGCCGCTCTCGTACCTCGGCTCGTGATCGCTGATTCGCCGATGGCAGGGCCTGTGGCCTCCGAGAGCTTGATATGAATTGAAGATCTTGTTGCAGTTGAAGCATTGGAATTTACTTCTCTTTGGGAGGTGCTCATCGCCTTGTTCATTCTTAGCAGCGGTGGCTTTCCTGGATTCGAGCCTTTTACAGGCGTTGTTCCCGTATTTGGACTCCGATTCCGTCTGGGTGTTCTCATCCAGGAAGTACCCTGAATCAGAATCATCCTCCGTTGCAGTCCTTTTCATCTCAGGGGACTCTTCCCGCCGGCAGCCGGACTTCTTTCCCTTGCTCATCCTCATGTCAATGGATGAGGATTTTGTCTCAACGACAGAGTTGTTGTCCGAGGACTCGACAGCCGAATATCCGCCTCCCCGGTTCATCTGATCCCTCGACAGAAGCATCAAACACCTTGCCACCTCCACTTGTTCATGTCCATCGATCTCGAAAAGCGACGAAAATGGAGAATCCTCGACAGATTCCATTCTCTGTTGCTTCCTCAGAGATGATCTTCTGCTACTCCTCTGTCTCCTTTGATCTGATTCCGTATCCGAAAAGCCATCCATCGCCGTCTTGTTACTCTCACGAGTCCAGGAACTGTCATCCTTCAACACTTTTTCTTTCTCAGAATGACAAGCCATATGCCCACAGAGTGCCTTCAGGGACTGAAATCCTTTCCCACATTGCTTGCAAATTCTAGATAACAAGGGAGTTGCTGCTACTGAATCAGCAGCTCTGGATGTTTTCTTGGGATTCTCTCGCAGCCCATAACCGCCACTTTGACCTTCACCATACTCTGCAAATTCCCATGAGTCTCTCATTAACTGATCTGCATCTTCTTCTTCCTCTCCTGTTACAGAAAACAGCTTCTTTTTCACCTGAAATCTCTCTGATTCGCCAGAATTCGCAACTACATGCGATCTCATATGCCCCCCAAGTGAACTCCCACTCAGAAACCTTCTATTGAACGGATTACAGACGAATCTCGATCTCTGTCTCGCTTTTTCCATCAACATTTCGATGGTTCGATAGAGTAACTCAACATTTTAAAAGAGCAAAAGCAGCAACACCCACAAATCACTGACAACAAACACCAGAACCCAGATAAAAAAAAAAAAAAAAAGCGTCACTGAATCGATACGAAGCTTAAAGGAAGGCTGTACATATCTGTAGAACAAACCAGCGATTTCTGAGGATCTTGCAACTGGGGTAACTGAAAGGAAGGAGACGCAGATCTCCAGAATCCCGAGAAACGAACGATGCAAGATTGCGAAAGAGGGAAAAAGAAAAGGAGAAACACCAACAAGCAAGAAAACAAAACAAATTTAATGTTGGTAAAGAATCAAACTTTTTTGAGGAGATGAATCGTTAAGTGATAGCGAGATGGAGAATCAAAACAGAAACCGAGAGACTTTTTCTTCTCCCCCCTTTCACTCCCACTAAACTCTCTCTATCTCTCTCTCTCAGACTGACTAACAAACACTTTTTGTTTGTTGCGGAAGCTGGAAGAAGAAGAATTCCATGCATGAAAAGGAACTACGCCTCTGGAGGGAAGGCAGAGAGCGAGAGAACCAGATCCTGAAATGGGTAACACGTGTACTCATTCGATGCAAAAGTTTGTTGCTTCAGGGATCAAAACCTTGACCACTTCTTGGATTCATCTCGTATTTCTGATAAATTCAAAATCCAATCTTTATGTCAAAAAACAGAAAACAAAAATCCAACCTTCATGGGTTTATTCGCTTTATATACATTTTCTTTCGCAGCCGGGTGCAGAAACCAGAAGCTCACCATCATCACAAATCTCCAGCAAATCTCCCCAAGTGCTCCCTTTCAGCAAAGTCATCATTTTTCTGTTCGCGCCTGCGACCCAAAAGGGAAATCGAAACATTAAAGAATGGCATTTCACAAAAGCAACAAAGCAACATCGTAGGTCGGTATCAACAACTAGACTCGACGGTTGGGCAAGCCGTTCTTTCAAACAAAAAAAATCAAGAAACGGTTATGTCCTCCTAATCGAACCGTTTCTCGTGGACGTATCCAGTACTTGAATATTGGTATTTGGGTGGGTGGCATTAGGTGAGGAAGGGAGAGGGGTAGGGCAAGGCAACCATCCCATAACCCATGACCCATGGCCTCTTGTGGAATAATGGCACCTTGCATTTACCCTTAACCAAAAGCTACCCCATTTTTGTATACCCCCCTAAGGACTTATTTCCTTAGGCATCTCGTGATCCAGTCACAACCAAAATGCATCGTCATCGTGTTTCATAGACTTGTTTATGTTAAGAAAACTATATTTATTTAATACATGCATGATTTTTTTAAAACACCTGCATAATTATTTTAATTATATTTTTTAAACTTGTATGCTTCTTGCATTTTCACAATCAACTAAGAGTATGTATTACTTTTTTTTTCATCTATTTTGTTTATGAAATTTATATTCATTAAAAAACTTTTAATTTTAATAAAAGAATGTGTATTATTGATTAAATTATTCTAACAAACGTCCCAACTCCCATCCCTCCTAACCTTTTAACTGTATCATAATCATCTGTATGAAAATGCTTCATTTGATTAGGCTTGTTGAAAAATAATTTCCTAAAAGTGGCTTAATAAAAAAATATGATTATACTCTTTTTTATAATAGTATTCGTTATTATTTAAAAATAAAATTGATTATTTTATAGAACACGAAATGATGGCAAATATTTGTAACTTTGTTATTGGTGCTGAGGCGCGGGGCGGACTGAGTAATTGAACTTCGGAGTTCATTATTTGCATTGAGAAGTTGGTCATTGATGGCTAATAAGTGCTCTCCGGATTTGACCGGCAACCTCCACAGACCAACTTCCACTCTTGTAACGAGACTCCCACCGGAGAAAAGTGGTCCTGCTCTGATAAACAAGGCGGTGCTGCTGTCACGGTTCCATTCCATCGACTTCGGGAAGCGCCAGTACCCGCCGGCTCTAATCCCCCGCCCGATGACTCCGCGAAACCAGAAGAAATCAGGGGTTAGGGTTCCGGAGGAAGAGGAATTGATTTTGCAGGGGGGAGGGGAATGCACCGATCAGGGTCTTCTTCCTTCACACCACTTGCGGCTGCTGCTGCCCGTCGGGTTTAATTTCTTCAATTGGGTCGGATATGGGCCTTTGAGCGATTCCGGGCCTTCCCTTTTACAGTACTCGGTGGGCCCATGTATGGAGCCCAAAGCGCATGCCGAAGTCCAAGTGGCTCAGGCCGTACTTGTACTCATTTCTATGCTTTTTTTTTTTTTTTTTAAATGAGAATAACTGGGATTTAAATAGATTAATATGTGGAATTAAAAACAATTTCCCCACTAGCGCATTCAGACACCACGTAGGTTTGAGGATCGATGGAGAAGGAGATTCCATCCACAGCAAGACAGGAGTAGCAAGGGATTCAAGGACAAGTCATGTCCGAATTCCCCGAAAGAGATACCCAGAACCCTGATGCATAGATGACATGATGGTGTCCAAATCCATGCAAAAACCCCAGAACAAATAAATGCATACTCTGATAATAAAATATAAATAACAATTATTATTGCCTTACCACCAACCATCTCTCTCTCTGCTGCCTCAAATATGCGATCATTTTTGGCGTTTTGGAATGATGGGTTTGTTTTGTTTTGTTTCGTTTCAGGTGGAATTGAAAAGACAGAGAGAAAGGGCAAGGACGAGGGTTGAATTCGGTTTACACTACACAGGAAACTGTCGAGATTTAAGTGAAAAGCTTGTTTTTTTCACCCTAGTCATGGAGGAGTCACATCCCACCTTCATCTCTGCAGTGTAGTGATGCTTGGGGGGTTCGCACTCGTGAGTTAGTAAAACTATGGGATATGAGCTGTTAGATTGTGTTCTTAGGGAGCTACATCAGAGGGAATAATAACATTTGACAGTGGCAAAAACACATGAGTAAAAAGAGAAAAAGCTGTGGTTAGAAATATTAGGTTGATTTTGGATTTATTTTATTGCTCATGTTGACTGAGATGAGAGTGGCAAGGGTCGCAGTTCGAGGAGAGGTGGTGCAAAGACCATACGATGATACGAAAATGGCTTTGGGAAAACCAGATTTGATTGCTCGAATCATACGGACAATCATCTCGAATCTTGCTTCTTGTCTTCTTTTTTCCTTTTGCAAATTTCTCATACTTCACTGATATGTTCGATGCGCAGCACAAACTGCACGAGTGCACAAGTCTGTGTCATCTTTCACGCTTCTCTTCTTCATTGAGAAGTTGGTATGAGAACGCAGGCAGTGTGTGCCCATGGACCTGCTTCGACCTGAATTTTCCTCGTAGTATAAAGATCAAGAGTTGCCTTCTTGAAAACTAGAGTTCTATAGTCAAACCACCATGCGGATTCAATGATAAACCTTAACGTTTTTAACACTGATATGTTTTGAGTATCCAACATGGGGAGTTCATGGGATCTTGTAGTGCTTATGAGACAAGTAGGGGATGAGTTTGATTCAGTTTTTTTTTCTTGTGTGTGCGTATTTCATCACCAAGTTTGCATAGCTATAGACCACAAATCCAAAACTCTAATCTTCATTTCCTACTTTGTTTTTCATGTAGACCTCGCTTTGTCTCCCAACATCTTCTGAAAACCCTTGATTTCTGCTTCTGTCTTTCTCTCTCTGTATTCCTAGGCTATAAATAGTGCTTCCCTTCTTCGTCTTCCTCATAGATTTCACCTCACCATGGAGCATTCTGGTTCCCAGCAGTCTGCTGATCAGCATCTCTGCTATGTGCGCTGCAACTTCTGCAACACCATTCTTGCGGTATAAACCCTAAAACAACTAATTGCCATGTACAGCTGCTTTTTTTCCTCTGCTTTTTGACAATTTCCCTTCTAGGGCTTCTTCAAAAACTGCTGCCACACAAACACATGAACAAGCAGAGGATGAATGAATTTGATTTGTTTGATTTACATGTGTTTAGGTTGGGATTCCTTATAAGAGATTGATGGAAACTGTGACTGTGAAGTGTGGGCACTGCGGCAATCTCTCATTCCTGACTACCAAGTCTCCTCCCAATGATCACCATCAACCTTCTGCCCATCAGGTAAACCTTGCAACCTGCTGTGAGTTAGTTATTAATGTCGTTCACCTTTTTCTTTTCTGCACGTAGGGTTTGGGCAGTGATTTCAAGAAGGCCTCTTCTTCAACTTCCTTAACTATATCGACCGATCCGCCGTCTCCGAAAGCGCAGTTCGTCGTGAAACGTATGAACGTACCATTTACATCTTCGATCCTCTTTACCATTTCCAACAGTTCACTTCCACCCCATTTTCAGCTCCGGAGAAGAAGCACCGCCTCCCTTCCGCTTACAATCGCTTCATGAAGTACGTCTCTCCCTAGACAATACCCTGTAAATAAAACAAGAAACCTTAAAATTTTGACACCATTTTCCAGAGAGGAGATACAGCGCATCAAAGCAGCTCATCCCGAGATACCTCACCGAGAGGCCTTCAGCACTGCAGCAAAGAACGTAAGCGGAACCGGTTTTCGACTCCAGGAAAGCAATTAACACACTAAGCTTCTTTTTTTTTCTTCTCCAAAGTGGGCTAGGTACATCCCAAGTTCATCAGATGGTTCAGTCTCCAGCAGCAGCAAAAATGTTAGAGCTCCTTCACTTATCTCTCTCACTCATTTTTCCTACAAGTCATTGACTCAGAGCAACTCTTCTTAGGGTTGAAGCACGTTTTCTGGAGACCTGTTTCAGACAATGTGGTGTGCTGTGATGTGATGCCAATGCCAGAACCTAGTTTTTTTTTTTTCATGTTGTCCAATCTTGTGCACGGCAGGGAGTGTTGGATCGAAGAGGGGCATGTTCTTTATCATTGTTGTGTCTTCTGAGAAAAAAAAAACACCAGAAAATTTTAATGGCATGCAACTTCTCATAAGAATGAACAGAGCATTGCTTCAAAGTAGTACATTGAGTAAAACATGAAATCTTAATTTTTTGCACTCTAATTTATGCATTTAATGAAAATTAATATTTAATTGAACATTTTTGTTATTTAATACATGAGTAATAGTTAAACATTTTTATGTGGGCTTTCGTAATATCAAGATACTAAGAATAATATTATTTGGAAAACATTTTCTATAAATTCAATTACAAAAAATTATATCAAATACTTGATAACCAGTTATCTAATTTCAAAGAAATTGAAACTTCGGGGGCAAATATGTAAAAAGTGATAAAAGGATCGGTTACATGAAGAGGCCTGGGGCCCAGTCTTCACTATTGGGCTGCACGCACCGGCCCATTTATCTTCCCATTGATCAGCAAGCGACATTAATTTCCTCAACAAGGAAACGACGAAGCCTGTACATGATTTTCTTGGAACTCCTTTTAGTTGACTTTCACTTCACCAACGACTAGACTGGCTATTTCATCGTTAGCCCTGCAAATGTACTGCCAGCGTGTTGTGTTGGATCAGCAGAAAGGGAAAAAAAAGCGTCAACTTTGAAGTGGGCAGCCACATTATTCTGTTCTATAGTTTATGATGGGTTCAGGGGTTGACCATTGGGATGGTTGACACTGGCTCATAATACCCTTTTTTCGCTCTTGAGATGTATTTATATGCAGCTAATGTGTTTGTGTAATCGTCGCAGTGAGCGGAGGGAATTGCTGGGTATTTACTTACCTCGGGTTTGATATTTTTATGGCGACGGGTATGGAATGGAAGTTTGTTGAGATCTTAGTGGGGGGGCTCTCGTGATTCGTGAACGGTTTTCCTGTTTCCAGTATTTAAGCTGTTGGGATTTCTTTTCGCTGGTGATCTATCGTATATCATTATGATGATGATTTTAGTTTCTCTGAAATGTGATCGGGAGTCGTTGATCATGAGTTGGCGTCACACTTCCTTAGATCACTGATTGTGATGCTGCTTCTTCTCGCTGTTGATTGTATATAGATTTTGCCATATCTTTGTCTCATGTTTGTCATAAAAATGGAGGATTTCTCGGACTTGTTTTTGATCTAACTCTTTTGAGTGTGGTGTCTGTCCGTCTTTGGTGCCGCAGGGGAAGTATGGCCATGAAGAGGAATCAGAAAGGATCATTTTATGGGTCTGAAGCCTTGAGCAAGGAGATCGATCCCCAATCTCTGGGATATACGCAAGATTACGTAGCCATCGATGCAAATGCTGGCGATGATTCTGGAAATATAAACAGGGGAGAGTCTAGAGATGAGATTGAAGCATCTAAAGTAGACTCAATTTTCACTGATAAAAATGTCCTGCATTCTGAACTTGGGATGGAGGTTCTGAACAAGAATGAAGTTGATGAAATAATGACTGGGAAGCAGGAAAATGTGACAGAGACTCTCAAGGATGACACTTCCCATTATGAAGTCCATCACCAAGCTGAGGAGGCTTCATCCACCAAGAGCTCGACTGCGACTCCATCGGAAGCAAAGGGAGAAAACCATTCGATTTCGGGTGGGGGAAGTAATCTAATATCTGATACAGTCAGGGAAAGAGAACTGAAGAATGATGAGTTCACCGCAGAACCACCTGATAAGGTTAGCTTTACCTTCAATGCATCATTCAACATTGGTGATCTGATTTCGATTGTGCTTGTTCTTGCATTTTTAGTGATTAAGTTGTGGAGGAAAACCTCAGGTAACATGCAAAAAGCCAAACTTATTGCAATATCTGAAATTAGTGAAGATCCTGATTAATTGAGCATCCACAGGTTTCTCATGAAATGCCTGCTTGTGAGGGTTCTACTCCATCTTTACATGAAATTGGAGTTCCAAATGACCATTTTGAAGGTGCTGGTCACAATTACAAAAGTGAGGTGGGGAGTGAAAGCATTACTTTCAATTTCAACTCTTCCATGCCGTTAAACAAGAATATTGCATTAGATGAAGACATCACCAAACAAACTGCTGATTCCGATACAAGAGTAGCATGCAATGCATCATATTCCGAGGGTGAACTTGATTCAAAAAGCAATCCTCCCTCTCTTGAGAGCAAAACTGAAAACGGCATAGGAGAAGGGGACTTGTGTAGTACATTGAGCCAAAGCTGGAGAAAAGTCGACGGTGTATCATTGCCACAAAATGAAGTTAGAAACAAGGAAAGTGTTTCACTTTCCAGCCAGTTGCTACATGATGAGGGAGAGGCGAGCTTCTCTGCTTCGACTTCATCACCTCCTCCAGGCTCTATCCCACGTTCTGGGAGCCTTTCTCACCGGTCAGATGCTAGCACTGCCAGTACCCGGTCCTTCGCCTTCCCAATGTAAGCATATTTTTCTTGTTGATCTTGTCACCACGCCGTGTCTGTCTTCCTTGACGTACTCTTGACAGATTACAATCCGAGTGGAACAGCAGCCCGGCTAGGATGGCAAAAGCAGATAGGAGGCATTTCCGAAAACAAAAAGGTTGGAGATCAGGCCTGTTATGCTGTAGATTCTAAGCTACAATTATCATCACTTCATCACACATAGCAAATGCATACAACAAGATATTCTTCTCCTTTGCAATGGATTTTGCAGGTATACACTACACTTTTTTTGTTGGGTAATATTTACCCATAACTATCTTCAACTTCGCATTACTAGCCGAACAGTGAATCAAGTTTGGATTAGAATTGACTGGAAGCCGAGGAATCCAACTTTGTGATTTTAACAGAGAAGAATAAACAACAACACCCATAAGGATTTCTCAATTGTTCATACCACCGACACCCATGGATCAACCATGTCCATAGCAAGCAGTGGTCAATTATTATACAACACGAGGATCACCATGAACTCGAAGCATACAGATTCTCATGCCTTCTGTCTTTTTTTACTTCGATCCACATCTTCACCTTGACCAGGTTCTTCAAAGTTTCCGACAGCCTGGCCACCAGGCATCAAAGGAATACCATGATCCTGGAATTTAGCAGTAGACAGACACATTGGAGTTTCAGTTAAGGACACACACCTTGTTGTATTTTAACATTACCTACCTTGGGACTTATCCTCGTCATAGAACTTCTATCCACTTGCTTCCCAAGATTGACCTTGACTGACACAGTGGCTTGAGAGAGATCCAAACCCGTGAGCTGAAGGGCTTGAGTCAATGAATTCAACAACCTGGCCGTGGTTTAGGAAACGGTGATCAGAAAAAAACTAAGTACAGTGCAAGATTCACAATTATTAAATGCTTTTAACAGCCTGATGATTTTGTGCCACAACTGTTGAATGATTTTAATAGACAGCTCATGTGGTGAAGATAACAATGCAAATGAAATTGCACGACAGGATTTTAAAAATAATGAGAATGAACGAAAAAGAGTCCCAGCAATCTACCTTTTGGAATAAAATTTTCCTCAAATGGATACAAAAGCTCACCTTTGTGAGTAAAGGCTGGAGATACTAACGGTTCCCCCTTCATTTTTCAGCTCACCTTGGTGGTTTAGTGCATCACAATAGCTAGGCCATCCTGTTGGTCCATCTGGAGGAGGACCATCTAAAACATTGGAAAAAGCACTATTATTCAAAATGGGGTATGGCAAGTTGGTATGCAGATGCAATGGGATGCCCATCGAACTTTTAGATAGCTCGGTTTCCTGGTCCAGGGACCCACAATGTGCTTCCTGTTCAACAGAATTCTGCTGAACCGAATGCCTCAATGCAGAATTCTGTGACTCGCTAACAAAACTATGGACAGGCCAGTGACTGTTTCTCTTTTCCAAAACAAAAAAAAAAAGTCAGTTGGCTGAAGATAAATTTGAAGGAGATCAACATACATTTATGACCAACAAAATTAAAAAAAGAAAATGAAACACATGCTAAAATTTACCCAGGGCATCAACTTTGTAGGCCCTGAACTCCATGTTTGATATGACCCCTCGTACTTTTGGACCTTCTCTTGTAAAAATTTCACATAATTAATCACCTAAGAATGATGATCAGCATTCAGATTATGGAACCAGGAAACTACTAATTTCAATACACATTCAGATCTCACGAGAGACAATGCAGCCCACTGAATACAATGGTTGTAAATTCATTTTTTAATGAACCACATTCAAAACTAAAAAAAAAGGAAATAGCATTATACCTCTAATAAAAATGATGCAGTGTCTCTCTTCGGATCACTGTCAGGTATAAGCCTTTTCAGTATTTGATATCTGAAGCACAAGAAAAACAAAGTTTCTTTAGCTGATCAAGTGTGGTAGCAAACTTAAATGGGAAATTGCATTCATCCATTGCAATCAAGAGAGTTGAAATATACCAAAAATAAGAATTTCTGCACCAAACTTCACAATAGAACTCAACAAACAGCCCGAAAGAAAATCAATAGGAGATAAGCATGCAGATAGGTAAAGCATAACAGATGAAGAAGCCCGTGAGACTTATGTAAAATGTGGCAGGTATAGAAGCACAAATATGCATGCTGATCTCCTTCTTGAAGAAGGCCACAACGGGCTATCTTGGCGGATTTCTTCAGCCAATACATAAGAGGCATCACCAAGACTTCATTTTTCATTCATGGATAGCAATTGTTACTTCTAGCCTATGGCATCCATGGAATTTCCAGCAAGAAGTACGCCATCAGCTAACATCAAAGGAATACGCAAAACATAAAATTTCAGGTCACCAACCTTGCCAGTTATACAAAATTTCACTACCTTTCGTTTATCTTTCTCCGTCGCCTCTGTTCCGTGACAGAGTGTTTAGACCTTGTGACATTCGCCTTGCCGCTGCTTTTTCCATCTGACAAAAGTTCATAAGCTTACACCTAGTCACATTACAAAATCACCCTCCACCCTCCTCCCCATCCACAGAAAGGAGAAATATCAAAAAAGAAAAGGTGGGTCATCACGGATTCAGCTCGCGCAAACTGTTAAGGGAACAAAAAGTTGGTCTACAAAACCTCTGCTGGGATTCGTTGATGGATGACATCTATGTCTCTCTTCCCGCCAAATTCTTCATCCTCGTCCTCTTCCTCTTCCTGATGATTCTTCCCAGCCTTCATTTCTTTTCGTGTTTCTCCCCCAATGGAGACTCTTTTCACTCGGACAACGCAGAGACTCCGGTAAAAAATACACCCTACAAAATTTAAATACTATTTCGCAGTGAAAAGCAGAAAATATCCGGCGGAAGTATCATAGAAATCAACAGTAAGCTACAAAAGTTTATCAAAATGCGCCAGCCATCGCAGCACCAGCTCCTGACCTCCACGGTCTACCGGCAGCGATGAGCTGGTCCGGTCCCTTGCTAAAGATGATACATTTCTATAAATATTCTTCTTGTTGATAGTAATAAATCTCACAAAAATCTTAACAAGTCCAACCGACATTATCAGGTTCTGTCACATTCTACATTATAAATAGCGTTAACTGCACTATGATATTCTGTTCAATGGATATGGCATTCTGTTCTAATGTTTGAGTTAGTTTTGTTTTTAAAAAGTGATAAATGGCATTGCATGACAAGACAATCAAAGAAAGAATGATAATGCTGCATAAACTTGTACATTCAATAATATATGCACACTTCTGTGATCCTCTTCCTGCCAATAACTCTTGCATGAACCAGATGCCTCAAGCTTATCTTCCAAACACT
Source organism: Utricularia gibba (assembly GCA_002189035.1). Taxonomy (NCBI): domain Eukaryota; kingdom Viridiplantae; phylum Streptophyta; class Magnoliopsida; order Lamiales; family Lentibulariaceae; genus Utricularia; species Utricularia gibba. The sequence goes on along the minus strand of NEEC01000013.1, from coordinate 2,978,402 downwards.
ACTTAAAGCTTAGCTAGACAGCGTCTATCATGTTCGGGCAAGCAATCACAAACACTAACTCTTCCCCAATGCTCAGAAGCAAGGCTTGCTTGTTGAGCTGTTGCTGGCTTTAGCTTGATGAGTGAAAGTTTTGAGTATGAGAGGATCATGGCGTATCAGACGATGGAGACCATCAAGGCATCGCAAGTTGGAAGGCGATGCTGATCAGCTAATGAGATGATCCTTTTACATCTTGGCTACTTGGAACACTCGAGTTAAGTCCCATGTGTACAATGTTGTGAAGCTCATCTTCCCACACATTCGGTACCTGTATGTATATGGCTCTAAAATGGTAATCCAAAACGCATTTTTTCCAATTTCATAGAGGAAATATTACTTGGGGTGCAGGTTCTCTGAGTGATCCACATTCTAAATCAGGCAGAAGGTTCATCGGTGTTCGGATGATTAAGGGCGAAGTTCCCATCTGCGTTAATCCGTGTTGTGGGGAGTGAAGTGCAGCAGGAAAGGGAGCTTCCGCAGAGTGGCTTTGAAATCCCTGCAAAGATAGCGCACCTCACACCTGTCGAACCATAACAAAGCAAGGGAAATCACTTGTTGGGAGTGCTTAAACATGGATTCTTACATTTTTGGATGCATATTCTTCAAGGTTAACGTCCATATGAGGATACACGGTGGCGAGTTTCATCGATAGGAACTGAAACAGAGCAGTGATGAACTAGTAAAGACAGCTATCTTCATCTCAAATTCATGACAAGATAAGCTGATGCCTTAAATGTTTGGAAGAGTTCAGCACCTCAATTTGTCGCTGTAGTGATTGAACATAATTGATAATTTCATCAAGCATCACAGCTTTGCCAGTGACCTGAAAACTTGGACATCAGTTAAAACAACATGTGTTTCGTCAATTTGTTTCATAAACCAAATTTCTCTTTGAACCTGAAAGCTGACCACTTTAGGTTCAACGAGTTGTCAAACTGGTTTGAAATGAGTTCCTTGGAGCAAAAGCTTAACTCATCTATCACGATTAAATTAACGTACATGATGATTTTCATACCTTATTACAACCAGGCACAAGGTCCTGAAGAAACTTCATCCTTTCACTGATCTTCTCCCTTCTTACCTGCATTATATTGGAAATATGAATGAATACAGCCTTCTTTAACAAATGTTCAAGTTTGAGGGATCCTCACTCGTTCGGCAAGACTATGGCTGTTCGTTGCCTGGCCTCTTCTCGCTCTAATATGAACATAACCTTCTTTTGGAAGATCTGAGCATTGAGTTTTGGCATGCTTGCCTCCAAAGGCACTTGTTGTGGTTAGATTTTTCCCACCGATTGGTTTTGTGTCCTCACTTTCCTTCTTTCTTTCAAACTCTAGCTTCACAGCTTCTTTATTTTTATCCTGGAAAACCAAGGTATTTGACTCACTGCATAATCGAATGCTACTCTATTCTTTGCGGATTTTCATCAGATTGTGTGGATTCTACTAAAATATTAAGCATTATGATATCTGATGAATGATGAACAATGTAAACCTGTTCAGCATGCTTCCTTTTCTTTTTAGAGTCGAGTCCTTTTGGAATCGAATTCTCCTCCATGTCGTTCAGCTGCCTCTCCTGGCTATGTTCAGCATCATCAGACTCATTTCCATAAACACCAGCTCCACATTTTGCCTCATCGAAATGCTTCACAAAAAGGCTTCCACAAGTGGTACCATTCTTGAGAAATTTTCGATCTTCAGCTACGTCTTTTTCATCCCTTTGGGACTGCATTCCAGTCGCTGGTTTCAAAGCAAACGGATTCATCGACTGAGGATGAGGAAAAGGGATCAACATTTGTGCAAAAGTCCCTCCGAATGATGACAACCTCGCAGCTCGTTCAATGAAATCTGAATCAGTTGGAAGATGAGGTACCCTCTGAGACATAATAGTGGGAAAACTCGGTTGAGGAATGTCCTTTGTGAAAGCCAGATCTTGGTGTAGTCCCATATCAGCTCTTATGGAAGGAGAACTAATAGAAGTGGCAGCATCATGAAAGTTCATATCGGAGTAGCCAAAGTTCGGAGCATCCAAACGATGCTCCCATACGAAAGGTCCAAATGAATCAATCATTGGAGCAGCTGAAGAAGCAGATAAATCCATCGCTGTGTTTCCCACTGAAGCCATTGAAGCATTGGTGATGTTCTGATAATTCACTGGTTTGTTACCCTCTTGCTGGAGCTCGGCATCTTTTCCAGCCATCATATCCATTTCCTCTGCACAAAAACAGTAGCATACAATTCAAGTGCTTGTGAGAATCAAAAGCCACCCTGAAAGCAAACAAATTGAAGCAACCAACTAACCAAGGCATAGACTGCCCTGGCCGAAGTAACTCACAAAACAACATACGCTGCTATTGGGTCTATTTTAAACCTCAGGACCTAAGGAGAAGGCGAGGAGTTTCTGATGAAATCAGAGCCAATAACTCTTAACAATATACAACGTACTCTTTATGATAAAGCCGGACAGATTGCAAGTCATAACACACATCCAGATTTATGATGCATGAATTGAAAGAAACTAGAGAAGGAACCAGAAATGTGCAATGAGAACGCCAACACTCTGCACTACTTCCAGCACTATTCCCTAAGTGGTTCACTGAAATTAAAGCACCACAACCCATTAATGCCCAGAAAAAAAAACGCGGGCAATGGACCCAGTAAATGGGTGAAGAGTGTTCAGAACCCAAACCAGTCAACAAAAACAGGAACATTAATTCATGGCCATAAATACCATCAACGCACGCATTTACTCATATAGAAATAAAAGCCTTTGGTCTGAGAGAGGATAAAGTGACCACTGCACTGTGGAAACAGAGGCGAAAGTGGGCAAAAGAAAGAAAAGGTACCCATTTCAGATTGCAGACTCCTTTTAAAAGCCCATGTACTTGAAACTCCTAACGAATAGATGCTTTCTACTTATCAAAAAATTGAACTTCTGGGCTCTGGCCACAAGGTTACTGTACGTAGTCGAGGCGAGGCGAGGCGAGGCTGCTACCTGTACTACGCACTGTACAGTGAATTTATGAGCGCAATAAAGTTGGGGAGAGGAAGAGCAATGGAGAAGACGAAGGGAAGGGATGAGTAAAGTTGAATGAATGGAATGGCGGAACGACAACCAGGAAAACAACAAAAATGGGAGTTATTTACTCTAAAGATGCAGCATTTATGTCTCGACGCTTTGTCTAAAAAACGAGGCAGCTCTTCATCATTAGCCTGGTGATACCCCATCCTACAGGGGACTGAAGATTCCTTCGTTATAAGCTTTCTTCGAAAGGTAGACCATGGATACTACTAGAGCAGCCACCAAGTGGCTACGGGTGTCAAGTTCACGATTTTACTCTTATCTTTCTGGGTCCAGCACATATCCACCATGAATCAAAAGTTGGGCACTCCTCACTATTCATTCTTTACCACTGAATCGACTCTACATCGTTCGGTTTGTCTGTTTTCGGGTAGTAGGGTGGGTAGCTTTTAAATTCATGGCTCTGGTTAGACAGAATTCCATCCAATGAAGACCGAATTGTCCTATAATCGGTCCATCCATTGGTCAAGTAGAGCGTCCTTGTGTAGGAGGGAATAGATTTATCTGTGCAACTTGATGTGGAACCTGGTAAGAACAATCATAGAAGAGTCAGAACTGGGTAATTGAAGTCACATAGAGCTCCAGAGTCAAAACAAAACCGTACAACAATCACAAGTAACTAAACCCAAAAAGACACTTCGATTACACTACTTTCACCATTTGCCTGTTTTGTTTCCGCACAGGCGTAACAAAATAAACACGATATAACATCCTCCTCCGGTACACCTACGCAACACACCATTGAAGGAGTCAATTAGAAATCTCAAAATCATGGCCTCTCGTCATCTACGATAAACAGCAAAGCGAACTAACTAGAGCCCAAGTGTGGAGTGGCTCGCAATAATACTTTCTAAAATGCCCATATGACTGGCACCTCTGCTGTCTACCCAATGAACTCCTAACACATACTAATTTACTTGCACGCAAAGTCTTAAACTTTACAAGCCCAGCGTGGGATTCGATGTAAGAAGAGGAAATATTTCTATGTAAGAATGAAAGTTCTTAATTGGATGTCGTATTTCTACAATCTTACCAATGCACCTGTGGGAAAATCTGATCAAAAGCTAGCTTGTAAATGTCGTCGTGCTTCGAAATCACATACCTAGAAACCCTAAACCCTAGTGTGCATTAATTGGTCACTCCATTGGCCAATTGATATCATGTGATTGGACAATTAATTTCTATATATCCGAATTAATATTTTGGAAATTCGACTTCAGGAAAAAAAAAGACTTTTTGCAGTTATTTTTCATGCTTCAAAATTAATTTTTTATTTTTAAAATGCATTATAATTATATGGGAAATAATCTTTTTTTGGAGGAAAAAAACGGAAAAAAAGGAGGGGTGAGCACGTGACAACCGACAGGGTTAGGCTCGTTGAGGATGGAGACAATGGTCGCTCAAATGGCGTTTTTCTGTAGCCATTATCCTAATCATTTGGTCAGTAGTAATCGTTCAACCCACTGATTACCGGAAATGAAGTTGACATGGGTTTCTATGGCGTTCTTCATAGCGTGTAAGTTATCGTATTTTCGGTGCCCGGGAAGCTGGTTCGTGGAGTCTTCTACAATGGCGAACTAGTCAAATCACTGACTCCAGGTATGGGTGTTTCGTTTTATTCGTTTGGATGTCAGTTACGAAATACCCACAAGATATTTTTGCGAGATACGGGGCTGCCTTGGTGAAAGATGCAAGCTTTTTGATTTTTGGGAGCTGGGTTGATAGTCAATTCAGTTGGTTTTCTCTAAAGCGTGTTATTGTTTTCTTCGCGATGGATTGTCGTACTTGCTTCAACTGGTAAAAGAATGCTTGTTTACTTTGAAAATTGTAGTCATTGTTCAGAATGTATACTATGATGCTTGAAATAGCCTTAATGCCTCTTGTCCTACTTCAGAGTGGTTTGTTTTCAAAGTTATCTGATTTTTATCTAGTGCAAGGGATAGCTCTCTAAATCCTCTGGCTTTTGTGTTCACAGTTAAACATAACCTCGTAGTAGGATGGCGGGTGATGAAGAGTGGAATGGCAACTCAGATGAGCTCTTTAAATTCTCAAATGAAGTGGATACAGCTCTAGCCTGTTTGCCTGAAAAGTTATCGAGTTTGGAGAACCTCTTGGTTCTGGTCCTTTCCATAGAAAGTGATATCAAAGGTGAGGGTGTGGAAGAATGGAATGTATCACCAGATGTCATAGAAAAGGCCTCTGCATTTTGCCTACTTTTCGCCATACTGATTTTTGAGTTGAAGGAGCTGGACAATTACCTAACTGATATTCAAGATGGAATTTTGGAGACAATTCGCAGAGCATCTGCATATGTCATCTTGCCAGATTTTCTTGTTGGAGTGACAAACAAATTTCATGAGTCAAAAGTTTTACTTGCACGTTGGCAAGAGCGCGTCCTGCGGATGAGCATTCAATTGCTCAAGTTGAAGATGACTTCAGTGCTCTTCAGACACAATGATCGTATGTTCCTACGGCTGTCCCCTTTTTTATGTGTGTGCATGCTTTTGACACTTTTTAATGAACTTTGTATTAATAACAGAAGCATTCAGCTGGGGCATGAGAGTGGAACGGGATCTTCAGCTGGCTTCTTCAGAATGCTCACCAGAAGCTCCGGCAGGTGAAAGAAGGCAAGCCCTCAGAATGTTGGAAATATCTCTTTTGAAGGAGATGGAACTTGAAAAGTCGTTATCTGAGCTCAAGCAAAAAGAAGAAGATTTAATGTTAAAGATCACCTTAAAAGAACAAGTTTCCGCTGGCATGGAAGGGGCTGCAGAGGCCGCTTGGGCTAGATTCTTGGAGGCAGATAATGCAGCTGCAATATGGATGGGGATATCAAAAGAGCTGGTGATGAAAATTCATTCAGCTGGAACTAGGGGTTGGGGCAGTTCATCTGGAATGGAATTAGATGCTTCAGTAGAGGACCTGAATAGGGGAATTGTGCAACCGGTGGCTGATAATGGTGAGCTAATTGGCATGAGAGAAAGAATTAACATGCTTGAAGTGAAGCTTGGAGAAAATGAATCACAGCTAGAGGAGGCCAAGACTTCTCTCAGGGAGAGCCTATTTGCAGCAGAGAGTCGTGCAGCTGCTGCTGAGGAAAAAGTTGCTCACCTATCAGAATCAAACCTTGAACTGACGGAAGAGCTTGATTTTCTGAAAGGTAGTAATGACACCATAGAGAAAAAAGCGAGCATACTTCAGAAGCAGGTGCGGGAGTTGGATATCGAACTGCAGCATGCAAGGGCATCATCTGAAGCTAATCTAGAGCAGCAGAATATGCTGTACTCAGCAATTTTTGACATGGAAACTTTAATAGATGAGTTGAAACAAAAGGTTTCTAAAGCTGAACTTAACGCTGATGATGCCCGGGAAAGATGTGTAATTTTGTCTGAAAAGAATTCTGAACTCAGTAAAGAACTTGATGTTCTGAGATCTAAGATGGAGTTCACACAGACTTCATTGGACCGAGCCACTCTGCAGAAAGTGTATTGTGTGCAAGAATTGAACAGTAGGAGCACAACAATCATGGATATGGTCTTACAGTTGGCGGTAGAAAGAGAGCGAATTCATGAGAAGGTGTGCTTTCTCAACTTTCTCTAAAGCTTCTATATTTTGCATGAGTCTGCAGGGAAAGTAAGTGAAACAACTGAGTCAATTCAGTGCAGTTGGCCGCATTGACAAAAGAGAACAAACTATTGAGGGAGAGGTCATGGAAGGAGCTAAAAGATGCATCCATATTTTCGCCACCTGAACGGCATGCAGCGGAGGATAGAAAAGTTCTACCAGCCATCGCCTCCACGTCTCAGCCTCAGGCCACCGTGACCGGGATCTCATCATTAAGTTCTGAGGTTGGATCCTTTTCCAGCCATGGAACTGTACACTTATGCATTTTTGTCACAAATTTTTCTCTTCAAGAATCCTAGTTCCTGTAATCTCATTTTTGTGCATATGCCAAATAGGTGCAAAAGCCTGCCGGTGGGGCCACTTCCTCAGATAAAGATGGTGGAACAGGGTCTTTAGAATTTTCAACTACAAAGCGAGGCACTATCCACAACACAGGAAGCTCAGTAGAAAGTCATGCATTTCGAAGTAGGTCTATGTACATGGCAATTGTTCTTCTGCTCTCAGTTTTAGCTGCTCATTTGTATTACAGAAGGGTGAAACCTGTAGATTAGTGGAAAAGTGGGTGATCTCCCTTAGCTTTGAGTATCACAATTCTTAGGATAAGAATTGCGACTGCTTGTTGTAATACGCTGTAGATTATTGCCTTGTTCATTGATTCATAATTTCACTGCACCTTGTAGATTACAGCACTGCTTACAAGCGTAACACATTAGGGGCACATTTCAAAGCCAATCCAAATCATTATTAATATGATGCTTTTCACTGTTTTCCAATGTAGACACCGGAGTTATCTCAATCAAATGATAGCATGAATTGTCTTATAGCAGTTATAAGAGCAAGAGGATTCTCAAGGTGGACAGCATGGCCAGCACTTGGGATTCCAACAACCTTGAGTGAATCAATGACATTAGCATTGACATTTTCCTGGATGATACGTTTGTGCATTGCATGCGCAATTTTCTTGAACTTAGTATCCTTCTCTCCAACGACAATCTGAAGAGGAACCTTGCAGTGCTTCAAATCTCCCCATAATGGCCTATTTTCAAGAGATTGCGTAAAAAGGAAGAGCTTCAGTGCAATGTGCAGTTGTTGAATTCCAGGAAAAGGGGCACTTACTGTTGTCTCCCAATGCTCATGTCCCTTAGAACTCTCCCAAGATTGTGCAAGTCTTTGTGCTGTACACGTTTTACCACTGTCTGTTTGAAGATTGGATGACTTCTAAAACTGCACAATGAGAATTTGGAAGGACGCAGTTCATAAATTCTTATCATAAAACAAGGCCTTGTTTTATTTAACAAAATTTTTTGCAGATATTTCGTGGCATTATTCTATGGTAAAACTTGCTTCAAATCCAAGAAATGACCAGAGAAATGGTAATAGAAGAAGGCGTGCGCAGTGAGAGCAAAGAAAACTGCTGACCTTGCCCAGAGATCTTCAGCATACCAGGACCCTGTAAAATAATCCAAGCCATTTGAGACAAGAATACCGGCTCTGAAGTCATCTTTTCTCTGGCGGAGGACTCTTGCCTCATTGTCTATCAAACCGGGACTTCCAGAAATTACCACAGCTCTTTCAACCTTGTATGCCAAATAATAATATAGATCCCGTTAGGAATGAAAACTGAATGATATTGTCTTTGAAAGAGCGCAGAGAATGGATGTAACTCAGCATCAAGGATAGGGGTAAGGTGTGCCTGCCCTGAAAAAAAAGCATTTTGTGTACCTTGCTGCTAAAGCTTAGTGCGGCGTGTAGACAGATTCTGGCTCCCATTGAATACCCCACCAGGGTAACCTTTCCAGGAGCTAATTCCCTCAACACCTTGCATAGAATATCAGTCATCACCTCCATTGAAAATTCCGGAGGAGTGTCAGAAAATTGTTGAAGCTTTGATCCTCCATGGCCCGGGAGGTCAAATGCTATGCACCTGTTGGAACTTGAGATCGCCTTCATTATAGGAATCCAGTCATCACTACATCCCAGAAAGCCATGAATGAAAACGACTACACTTCCCTGCAGTAGCAGCAAGGGAAGATGAGACCATATTACAAAGTGAGATGCATCAATAGGCAAAATGGTACATCAAATTTATCAAAAAATATGTATCTTCCTTGATTGAAAATTTGAATATGCACAAACATCCAACAGAATACCATTTTACAGAACGTGAGTTAGCGCACCTTGATATTTTCACCGGCTTCAAGCACCCTGATGGAGAAGGAGCCTTCCTTCCTGCCAAATGTTAATGCATATTCCTTAACTTGTTCTGGAATAAAGCTCCTAGAAACTAACTGAGAATTTATTTGAAATTTTCGGAGGAAATCTCCAGCTTCGACAGCATCAGCTTCCACACAGCAATGTGTTGGGTTGTATCGGATATTCAGTGCCTCAGTGGCCACTTCTTCCTTAAACCACTTGTAGGTTCCAAAACCATGTACTGCTGGAGACACTGGCTCTTTGTTCATCATCTGACGGATCTCTGCGCATTGCTGGTCAAGAAAACAAGCGAGTTGGATGTAGGCTGATAAGCCAAGGGCACTTTCAAATGCTCCACTAACAACAGCCATTTTCCCTTGCTGGTGCGCCCATCGTGCTATAGTTGCTGTATTTTCGAAACCCCCAAGAACACTAGGCTTGAGAACCTGCCATAAGCTAAAAGAAGCTGAATGAGGTTACAAACTTAAGATGGCATTACATTAGCATTTCTTCTATTCACTAAAACTCACAAGTGCAACTACTCTTGAATGATGGTATTTCTCAAGGACTGCAAGAGGATCCTCCATTATATGGTTTAATGTTTCATCCAGTGCCACCGGTAGGCCTGTTTCTTCGCAGAATTTCACAATGTCATCGGCATTTTCAACTGGCTCCTAAATGGTGTAGAACAGAAAAGAAAAATAGAGTTTAAACGAGAAAACTTATCTACAAGTATGCCTTGAGAGAACATACTGCATACCTCAATATACTGCAGGTTGCAGTCCCTGACACCAGATGCAAACCTAACAGCTTCAGCGTAAGTCCATTTCCTATTTGCATCTGCTCGGAGAGAGATACGCTCACCAACTTCCTTTCTCACCTCTCGTATTACAGCAATATCCTCATCAGGATCTTTCCCACGAGCAACCTAACAGAAATTGTGTAAGATAAGCTCTTCGTGTATGCGGAAATCAAAACTATCCTTGAATTGTACTTTTTGGTCTATTAGAAGAATGACACTTCAAGCAATCTCACCATGGTGTTGCTCTTACCTTTATTTTTATGGTAGTAAAACCCTCTTCAACAAGTGATGATGCAGTAAGAGCTGTCATTTTGGGGCTTTTATATGAGTCTATAAGAGCGCAAATTGGAACAGCAGATGAACGGGTGTACAGCACTGGATGTGATGGGTGAATTATATCCAACAAGCTTCGATCATGCTTGTTTGCAACTGCAGAGAGGACAGCCATCTCTAAGCCGCATCTCAAACTTGGAAAAATTGTATGTGGCTGCAGTATGATGGAAAAACTGAAGCACCCAAGCACATAGAGTAAACATAAAAAAAATCATCAGGTTGTTAGAGCAGAGACCTACCAGTACACCTAGGGTGTTCCATATCCAAAATGAAACAGAAGACTTCAATAGAGGTATGGCATTACTGATTGTTTTTCCTTCCATAGCATGAATAATAAAACGGAGTTGTTCTTCAACATCAATAAGCTTCTCTTTGTGGATTTCAAGAGGAGCGACCTTAACATAGATCAAAAAGGTTCGTGGTAAGGTAACATAAAGCACCCTGCCAAACCATAAGTTAAATGCAGAGTATCTGAGTTATATACCTCACCAAATCCCACAACCCCATCATTCAAAAACAAACTTATGACGATGCCTTCTCTATAGGGTGTGACTGCATCAAAATTCCCTGAAACTGTAGTAGGTGGAGCATTTAACTGCACACTACCACAGGTAGGAAAAGTGAAATGAACCACTGAAAAATCTTATTTTTTAAACTTGACATGAAGCTTACCGGTATAGAGAGTATTCCACTTTAGCAATTCTGTAATCACCATCATCCTGTGAAAGCCTTGAGAGTATATTTAAAGCATTACTCGATGCTTGTTGAGCCAAATTTCTCAGTGTACTACAGAAAACCACACAGAATATATAAGCGAACCACCCAAGATGCAAAACAATGAATGTTTGGAGTTGAAATGAGAGCTTGTTCATGGTTACCTATGAAAACAAGAGTTGCTATCAATACTGCTTTCAACTTCGACAACCCAATCTGTATCTGCTTTCTGAGACATGAGCAATGCATGTTCCAACTGCATTTTTGATTGCACAGCTACATGCTTCACACTTCACATCCAATATCTTTACTTAGATCACAGCAATTTCTCCATGCTACATTTGAAATGAAAGGAAAGGAGCTTCATTCTTACCCATGTGCGAGACAGAGATTATGTATTGAAGTATTGTGGGATGTATAGAAAAGATGGTCCATTGTGCTTCGTTTTGTTGTTTTTGCAACTGGTAGTTGGCTAAAGATGGCTCCTCCATGATTGTTGAGCACAAGCATGACTATCGGCTTCCGCCGTGTCCTTTTCCAGAAAACAATGCATAATTAAAGCCCAATTCTTGGAAAATCAAAATGCAATGAAGCCGATAACATAGCATGATATATCATTAAACCTTTGTGTGAGTAGCGCAAGTCCATTGGTATCATGGAGAAATGAAACATCTCCCACTACCAGAACCACCTAATGTCATTCAAAGATGAATAGGGAATCTGTATCATAACTTGGTTTGAAACAAAGCTTAGTACACGACAAACAACCTTTGCAGTTGATTTGACATCTAAAATATCCGCATCATTTTTTCAAGAAAATAAGATTCATTTTAAAGTTGAACCCCAGGTAAATAATGAAAGTATTTGTTTCTTACTCGTTTGTTGCATCCAACAGCAAAGCCAATAGCTGTACTGATCAAGCCATCAATACCACTAGCGCCTCTATTCCCAGCAACCTGCACAAAGTGGCACTCTAAACCAGAGTTATACAGCATGGAAGGACCATGAGCACACTGCACCCAGTTAGTGCCATACATGTCAGCATCACGTATAGGCATGCTGTTTCCGAAAAAAATTGCAGAACCACATGAAAGGGTTTCAAATATTTTCCTTGCGACAAGTGGCTCAGAGAGTGATTGTTCTGAAACAATACACAATGATGTCTCCCATGCAGCCTAAAAAATAAAAACAGGATGTCAATGAATTATGCTTCTGAAAAAAGAAGAAAAAACAGTATAATGGCATACCGCCATGTCCAATGCTCTTAAAGTTTTTCTCCATTTTATGCTTGCACTTGGAGTGCAACAACGCATAACAATATCACAAAATTGATCTATCGGTCCTATGATCCTGTGAGTCATGATGTGGGAAGGATCATGACGACCTGGATGATCATCAACTAATACATATGAGCAAGGAAAGCAATCCTCTATCATCTGAGAAATCCGTCTTCCAGTTATCCGACTTCCAATCTTTAAACACAGAATCAGGAAAAAATGGGTATTCGCAGTCATCCATCTGAACAACAACCAATAAATCTATTCTTAAAGCATCTTAGGATAAAGAAGCAATTTTTACCTGCACTATGACATCAGCCTTCATCCATGCCTTGATAGAATCTGAGAGTAAAAGTTGATCAAGCTGATCTATGAACAAAATGTCCTTGCTTCCAAGGAAGGATGAAAGATACTTTCTCAGACGTAAACCAGATTGGATATCAACAGCAACTGGCCACTGCAAATGCTTGGCCAGCAACAGTGCTGCCCATACATCATCTTCCTTGGAGATAGAAACAAACACCAAGATCCCACAATTTGCCCCTTGAATTAGGTTAAGAACTTGACTCATACTTTCACTGATGTTGCTGGATGCCAATGATTGTTGTAACGGAATATAGTTCGTAAATGGCCCAGCATCTGATATCCACGAATCTAAGCCACTTAGACATTCATGATTCCAATTTCTGGAAATTTTATCTAGTGGTTCCCGGAAAGGACAATTTATATGTATAGGACCACAAGGAGAAGATGTTGCTTTGAATACTGCAGAGTCGATAGTTGTAAGAATCATTCTTGCCAAAATGCTGTCTGTAGGAGGAGGGAGGTTGAAAAAGTGCTTCACAAATACTCCATAATGACTAACCTGAAAGAAGGATATATATGTGATAACTTCATCCATAAACAAAGAAAATGATAGTATTCTAGTAGACCAACTTCAGATATCAAACCTGATTGATTGCCTGGTTTGCCCCAACATCTATCAGCTCAGGAGGACGATCTGCTGTAAGCAAAATCATTGGCACAAAACTTTCGCTCGCTTCAACAACCTTGTGTATCAGAAGGATTTGGGGCAAGTGAAAACTTCAATGAATAGAAGGAAACTAATTCAAGAGTACATTCTAGAATAACAAAAAGATACAGCTCCAGTCTTGCAGTTGAATACTTACAGCAGGAAAAAGATTTGAAACAGCAGTTCCTGATGATGTTATTACAACAGCTGGTTTATTAGAGCCCTTGGCATAACCAAGAGCATGAAATGCTAGGGAACGTTCATCGATGCATGCAATGCAAGACACAAGAGGGTGGCTAGCAGCTGCTAGGGTCAATGGAGATGATCTTGACCCAGGAGCTATACAAAAATACTAAATAAAAAATAATTAGTGAAATATAAGAAAAAAGGAACCCTGGGAGATTCTGAAAGTGAGTCTAACCGTCAATCCAAGGCGTGTGCACTCTTCAACAATAAGTGATGCCCAAAGTAGATTGATATTGGGGCAAGCTTGAGGGAAATGAGCCTCCTGATTTACCTCCTTTTCCAAATGCTAATAAGGAAACAGAAAGTAGACAAGATATTTTAGTGGGAACTTTCAATAAATTAAATGTGACCATCAATCACACACAACTCTTGCAGACCATGTTTTTTGCCAGTGCAAAAGCTGGTGAAAGCTTAGCATAGAACTGACTGCATCGAGACAAAGGATAATCCTGAAAAAATCAGAAATGTAATGTTAATACATTTTAATACATCTCATTGAGACAGAACATTAAATTGCAACCATAGGTAAGAAAAATCTCTATAAAGAAAATACCAGTTCCAGACTGCAGGGGTTAGATTGAGTCTCATCTAGGAATAGAGCATTTGCAGATACCTGCAAGAGGTGAATCCCATGTAAAGCAGTCAGGAAAAAGGATTGAGACATTTGATACAAGCAGAAAAAACAACACTTTTTCCCATGGATTGAAAGAAGGAAACTGGCTAAAGACCTACTGAAATGCTAGAATGAGGGAAAGGAAAACTAGTAGCCTTATATTTTATCAACAAAACATATAGTGTATTGCCTTTACCATGTGTCCAAGCTCCTTTGCTTTGTTAAAACTGGACAGCAATGAATGAATTGCTTGGGACGCAGATAGAAAAGAGTATCTGGCCTGCAGAAAATGAAGTAAGAGTAGGAAATTCACCTGTAACTTGACAATATGCAGACGTCCTCTAGGTCAAGAGTTTGAACGTTAGAAAAGACCAAAAGTTGAATTTTTAAACAACTTTTCACTAATGTCATGGGCAGAAATAGCGAGGAAAAGATTTGGACTTGTTTTAGATACTTAAGAAAATGTCATAAAAGATTCATCGGAGGCCCTTTTTCTTCCAAGAGCAGGAATCCATGGCATTTCCTGATGGAAATTAAACCATAACCTCACCATTCATACCCTAATCACATGGCCATCCACCTATGCCCACTTTTAGAAAAAAAGCTTGAAAAAAATCAGGATAGAAATCAGCATTCTGTATTACCTGGCCGAAAGTGAGATCAAAGGATTGCACAACATCAAAAAAGGTGCCCAAAGAAGAGTCATCCCATGCCAATGTGGCAATCAAGAAAGAAATATCTTCATATTCATTCAATTCAATCTGTTGAAACGACCTCTTTAAAGTGTTAGTAGAATGCATGCCACAACAGTGGCAGGCTTCTCAAGATCCCAGTCAGAATATTTAAAATGAAGAATGATTGCAAGTACAACTTCATCAATTTTTTTTTTCAGGAATAAAGCATCACCATGAAAGGCAGTATTACATACCTGAGGAATGAAAAGGTGGAATGAACCAATCTGATGCTTCATACTAGACAATTTTGTGTCTAACTTGAGATCCAGGAATCCATAAGCTCTGTAAAGGTTGATTCTGCTGGACATATCTGGAAAAATTTACATAAACCTACTACATCGAAAACTTATTATACTCTTAGAAAGTCCCTCTAAATTGAACCAATTTTAATTTCATGATTCCAATGTCTAACTAGAGCACGGTTAGGATATAAGAACAACAAAAGTATGAAAGTACCTCTGAGAAGTAGCATGATTTTCGAAAGTGTAACTTGAATGTCCCTCAAATGTAATAGCAGAGCCAATTCCAAAAACACCCTTGGTTCCTCCCAGAGAGAGAGATTTGTATGATGGATTTCCAGTATCACCCGACAGAAAGAATATAGGATAGACATTCGATGGTTCCAACTGAGAGCAAAACCAGTTCAAAGCTTTTGCACATGGAGGCACTGCAAGCTACAAAAAGAAATAAATAAATAACCACATCATAAACATCACATGATGCTACACATTTCAAAATAGAAATTAACATGCAATATGCATATGCAGCCACATAAAAAGCATCTGAAAAGTGTCATCTCCAGATAAGTACCCAAATGTTTGTACGAAGTTAGTTGTTCTTTTTCTTTTTTATATGCGCCGCAAATTTTCATATTGAATTCCATATCAGCAATGCACAGAAAGGATTTGGTTGAAGGTATTGAGTGTGTTCAATCTGCCAAGGTCGACGTGAGAGAGTCGGATCGTAAATATGACCTTCGGGTTTTGATTTTCTTAACTATTGACGAAAGCATAATAATAAAAAAAAATCTTCCATGAGAAAAAAAGGTATATAGTTGCACTATCAACGAAGACAGTAAATTTACGTGCATTACCTGAAATCTATACATTCCACTGGAGCAAGGGGAAGGATTACCCTTGAGCTCCTCCACGGCCTCTTTAATCCTATCCAAACCATGTAGTAGATTCAACACTGGGGGGAAATTCCGCGTAATGCAAGTGTTGATCAGCAATGCCGCATCCTTAGCATCGACAATGCCCCCTTTTTCCGTTGAGCTCTCGACAACCTTCAAAATCACAAACACGCCATTGCAAATAAGCGAAACCCACAAAGATAAACAAGCTGCATTTTCAAATTGAGGCTCAGTGGCACCTTTGGTTCTTGCCGGTCACTAACGCTGGCGAAGCAAGGAAATGTTGGTCTGTTGAACTGGGTATTAGTGCTGATTCTAATGATGGTCCTTGGCTGGGTCTGAAGAGATGAAGGAAAGTATGGTACCCCAATCGGAGAGTGTATAGCTAAGAGAACCATCATCTATAGTGTTCGGATAGAACGAATGGATGAAAGCAAAGCATAGGCGTATATTAACGCAGAAACAAGCGGTAAAGAGCCGCCATTCTCGCACTTCTTTTACAGTGTTACAGCGCTGGCAAAAAAAGATATTTCTTCCGCACAAAGATTATATTTTCCTTATCCTGTGGAGATGGGTCTTCAACGGCCGAAGTTGTAATTTTCGAAGCGCTGAAAACCCAACAATGGAATGCTTTATGAAGCCATTACCAGCGCTTCCCACCAAATTTTCCAAAAAAATTTCCATTTCCAAGCTGAATGTCAAGGCTGTTGCTAAAGAACTGTACTTCAATCACGATGGTTCAGCCACGGAGAAGCTTCTGGTGACACCATTCTTGGTCTTTCAAGTTACTGGGAAGCTGAAATTCTAACAAAAATGGATGTTCTTTTTTGTTTCTGCAGGCGGGGATTAATAAGGTTACTGAGGTAATTGGAGTGACTTTGGGACCTAAAGGCAGAAATGTGCTACTGCAAAACAAATATGGACCACCGAAGATTGTCAATGATGGAGAAACTGTCCTCAAGCAGGTTCTTTTGCATTTTCATGACTTAATTTTCAATATGACTGCATCCACATTTCCTTCTGTATTTTATAGTGTTGATTGAGCCTGTTACGCCTTTCTAGTAAAGATTGAACTGGATGATCCAGTTGAAAATGTGGGAGTGAAATTGGTGAGGCAAGCTGGGGCAAGAACAAACGATCTTGCTGGTGATGGCTGCACAACATCTATTGTCCTTGCTCAGGGCCTCATTGCAGAGGGTGTAAAGGTTAAACCTTTCGAATGTTCAAATTTAAACTGTGTTTTCCACAACGGAGTAGGAGGAGAGGGCTCATTATACTTTGTGTTAGGTTGTTGCTGCAGGTTTGAACCCGGTTCAAGTCTCTCGAGGAATCGAGAAAACCACTAGAGCTCTTGTTTCTGAACTTAAACTCATGTCCAGAGAGGTGCCTGAGAAGTTCTTTTGCTTTAAACTTTTAAAACTAAAGAGATGTTTGAACTATGTGAACCTTTCAGGCAGAGGAACATGAACTTGCAGATGTTGCAGCTGTCAGCGCAGGAAATGACTATGATATAGGAAACATGATTTCTGATGCTCTTAAGAAGGCTGGGAGACAGGGTGTTGTCACCATCCAAAAAGGGAATTGCATAGCGAACCAGCTACATATTGCAGAGGGGATGAAATTTGATCGAGGATACTTATCACCCCATTTTGTCACAGACAGACGACAAATGATGGTGGAGTATCATAACTGCAAGGTATGACTATGATCTTCTGTTCTCTTATACATTTAGAACCCGGGATCCACGTTCTTGAAGAACGCAGGTGTTGTTGGTGGACAAAAAGATATCGAATCCTCAGGCCATGTTCAAGATACTGGACAATGCTGTAAAAGAAAAGTACCCTGTTCTTATTGTTGCAGAAGAAATCGAGCAGGCTGCTCTGGCTCCAATAATCCGAAACAAGCTCCGGGGTGTACTGAAGGCAGTGGCGATCAAAGCTCCTTCGTTTGGAGAGCGTAAAAGTCACTGTTTGGATGATATCTCCATCTTGACAGGAGGTAATGCGATCCATGAATGACCAAGAATGCATGAGACTTCTCAATTCAAGGCTTCGATGTGATCCGCTTCCCATTTTGCATGCTTTATAATCTCCTTCAGGAACTGTTATAAGGGATGAGATGGGATTGCGCCTTGAAAATGCACACAAGGGTATGCTGGGATCTGCCTCTAAAGTCGTGATCACAAAGGACTCCACGCTCATAGTTACTGATGGAAGCACTCGGGAGGCTGTTCAGGCTAGAGTGTCTCAGCTTGAGAGGCTTGTTGAGGTATGGAGATTTGAAGTTCCTTGTATGATATTGAACCTCATGCTTTTCCCCTGTTTCAACAGAACACACAGGAGAAGTTTCAAAAAAAAATTTTGAATGAGCGTATAGCCCGGTTGTCAGGTGGTATAGCATTCATTCAGGTAAAGTGTATCTCCCCTCACTCGTCTTCTAATACTTGTCAATTCTAAATCACCTTACTAACTCACTTGGTAGGTTGGAGCGCAAACTGTAGTTGAGTTGAAGGATAAACAACTTAGAGTAGAAGATGCACTAAACGCAACCAAGGTAGATTGTTCTTCACTCTGTTTCAGAAACCAGCTGCTGCTTCTTACTAAGTGCTGCCAGTTTGTATCAGGCAGCTCTCGAGGAAGGTATCGTCGTTGGCGGTGGCTGCTGCCTCTTAAGGCTGTCCACAAGGATTGACTCCATTAAACACAATTTGGAAAACGAAGAGCAAAAGGTGATCACCTCTCAAATGCAGCACCTTTAGTGACCTTTGTTTCCTTCTTCCCTTGACTCTCCATCGATTTGAAGATAGGAGCAGATATCTTGAGAAGAGCGTTGGCATACCCTGTAAGACGGATAGCTGAAAATGCTGGTGCCAATGGGAATGTAGTAATAGAGAAGGTCATCGTCGACAATTTCTAGATCTCAAGTCTTACATCACCATTGCTCTTCATCAGTTCTCATGCTCTACAGATTCTTTCATCCGATGACGAAAGATACGGATACAATGCAGCAAAAGGTCGATATGAAGATCTGATGGATGCAGGGATCCTTGATCCAGCAAAGGTGAAATTCTCTGTAATCCTCAAGTTTTCGGGTGTGTTGAAATACAACTGCTGAACAGCATCTGTGCCCGACATTAGGTGGTTAGATGCTCGTTGGAGCATGCAGCATCGGTTGCAAAGGTTGTTCTGATGGCGGATGCTGTCATCGTGGAAATAAAGGAACCAATATCAGAGATGGTGGCAAGAGCCAGGAGATTGACTTCAGGTAAGGCATTTGGTTTGAAGGAAACGAAACTATTTCATCTCACCTTCGATTGGCTCGTGCAGGCATCGGTCAGGCTAGCCCCTGAGTGCGGCACACGCAATCTACGAGCCTCCCGCTCCGGCAAGCAAGACCATCAGCTTCATCAGCCTCAAATTCCAGAAACCAAACCATACGCAAGATCTCCAGTAAACACAAATCACGAACTCAAATACAGATCAGAAATTTGAGCTTTTAAACCAACATGGGAAACCTCGGTTGCTCTTACACACCATGCAAAGGGGAATTCACCATGAATGCCCCCGGCAAAACTTACTCGCCATCTTCAACGAATCGATCGGTTCATTGACACATGATTGCCCTCCGGCACCTACTCCACCGGTAGCTACAGCAGAATCCGCTGGTCGGAGAAACACACTACCTGGCAAGCCACACAGATCATCGACGACCAGTGTTCTCGTAGGTGCGTATATAGAGATCTAATCGGCTTAAATTAGGAAACTATTATACTGTTAATTAACCATTAATGCGTGATTAACATAATAACGCTTTCAGAATAAAAGGTCGGCCCAGTAATTAGAAACATGGGCCCGTCCCTCGCGATCGTCGTTCTCCTCGAGGCGGTTCATCTATATCCAGAGAAAAGTCCTGATTTTGAGACGGTTTTGTCTGAATTCGCGAGGAATCGAAACCGCCAAGAGAGGAGAAGAATGGCGATGCTGATAGGAGTGAGCTTGCAGGGCCTGTTGGATTTTATAGTGGCCTCGATTTCGCTGATGTTCGGGCTGGCGCTATTTGCTCTAATTGCTTCCATTCTCTGCTCCATCGCTTTCTGGATTAATGTGAAGGAGATCTCTTGATCGCCTTTCCGGCCTCTCGAGGCTCATGTTGAATGGAGTTTGGCTCCTCTGGTTTTGATCATTCTTCTCGATTAGCGAATCTGGGGTTCTTTTGGGATGGCCAAATATCTGACAAGGTTGAATCTTGAATGTTCTGGGACGGACTTAGTTTGTTTTCTAGTCGATTTTCTAACAATCGGTCAAGGTAGTTCGATCATTACATAGCTTGAGGTGTAAATTTCTTGTATTGTTTGTGGGGTCTGGGTCCATCCTGTTGGTTGGTTGAGTCTGTAACTTCTAGAATGCGAAAGCATTCGTGAAACCTACGAAACCATTGGCTATCTTGCTCTGGTTTTCAGTTAATACTCCGGAGATAGTTCTACGAGGCGTCTGTTCATTCGACGCGAAATCCAGTTACCCAAGCTGAGTGAGGAAGTGGGACACACAATAATTTAAGGATAATAGAGGAACATGATCACGTCATTTGTGGCGTTTGTGGTGGGAAGTTTGGAAAGTGATGAAATTAAAGAGGACAAGAAAGAAATGGGTCATCCTCCACATGATCTTGAGGAAAATCTTTTGAGCAAAGTTCACACCTTTACTTGGCTGTGAGTGTTTCCTATGAATTTTCAGTCACTTCAATATTTGCATGCTTATCTGTCCACTCCATTGGAGGAGCACATTCATTAGTGGATTGTTGCGTGTTAGCAAATGGAGAAGCTAATCTTATCCTGCAAAGGAAGTGTGAACACAGAACACCACGCGTTGTTCCATCTTTCATTGTTGAAGCAAAATCCTTTCACAATCAAAACCATGTGATTCTTGGATCCATCTTCATGATCTTTTTCACACGGCGAGTTTCGTTTCCCTCTTAAGTCCCTAATTCCCTGTATTCTGAATAATTTTTTGTCTTGTGATCAGTTGGAAGAACCAAGGGGAGACATGAAAGAGAAAGGCAAAGCTCTGGAGGTCTGCAGTAAAGAATTTTCCAAGTTGAACTTTCCTTGTGATTCGGGATCTCAATGCAGGAAGCATCAGAAGTCATCTTCTGTGGGTATTTGCCCTTTCTGCCTTGAAGAAAGGCTTTTGAAGCTAGTTTGCTCCCACTGCGGAGAGAAAAGGCACTCTTCTTGTTCTTGCTCCTCTTTGGAAGTTGGAAGAAGTTCGTTCTTGCTTGGAAACAACATGAATGAATCCCAACAAAGCAGTGCATTACCCTGTGTCAAATCGAGGATAAGAGAAGGAAAACCAACACAAATCGAGTGCCTCAGGGGAAGCAGCAGCAGCAGCTATAAGGAAGCAACTGAACACAATGGCTTCTGGGTAGTTGGGAGGCTTCTCAGGAGGAGAAAGGACATCAAAGTCGAGAAAGATGCAGAATGAATCCTTTGATGTGAAAACCGAGGCTTGGGGTCTCTGAAAATGATCCACTGGGCGTTGTTTCAATGTCTAGATCATTCTGCAGCCTCGGTGGCGATGACAGTGCAAAAACATCAAATGATATCGCTGTCTCAATGGCTTTTATGCAAATATTCTGATTCGGAGATGCCCAAAGAAGTTCCATAAAGCTAGGACTGCTTCCCCCTTCAATGGTTTCAAAACTCTTGTAGTCCCCAACTCTGCTCACAGAGTGAGTCTCAGTGAACGAGAGACGGGACAACAAACACGGAGCTTTAAATTGATGAATTTTGTAAACTGAATTAAAATCAGTTTTTATAATTATGTGATAAATTAATTGAAAATCAATTCTCTCATGTCACATAGATTTAAAGTTAATTTGAATTGCATTTTTGTTTCTCCTCGCGTCTGATGAAAGTCAATTTTCAACATAAATATCAAAACAAACTCATACTATTTATAAGGCAGCGTGATTAAAAATAATATTATTGAATAAAGTCAGCTATTGTTTTTACTTGTTAAAATGTATTTGGTATAAAATATTATTATTTACTAAATTTAAAATCCATTTCTCTCAAATTCTAACAATAAGAATCACAATAGAATAAGTACGTTAAACACGCTCTACAAATTAAGATAATTGAAAAGAACTGAAAAGTAATCAGATAATTAATTTGTTAATATTGTATAAATTACATAAAACCAGTTCACTCAACTTTATCTAAACCTAATTTTAAGTCTATAATATAAAAATTTCTTGTATGAAAATCATTTAAAAAATGTTACCAAACGTTGTGTCCTGGGACCAATGCTTAAAAATGCTTGATGGGGAGGTGAACTTGAAAAAACCCTAACAGCTATATAACTGACCTCGGACGGAGTACGAAATCCGCAGGAAGAAAGTTCCCTCCTTTTTTCGTCTCTCTTCATCCAAAGCTCAGATATAACTGGTGTCTTTGCATTTTTAACATTGGACCAGCATAATTGCAGTTTCAGATGCCAATGGATGAGGATCAGCAATGGCTGATCAATTGTTTGAACGCCTCACTAGATCCCAATCATCAAGTTCGAACATTTGCGGAGGCTTCCCTCCAGCAGGCATCTCTGCAACCAGGTCCTTTAGTTTATTTGATGTTAAAAATGTACAGGAGGAGCATGCGTAACCGTTGTTGGAGTTCTTTCTCTGATGATTGCACATAAGGCGAAGGTGTTAGTGAAAATGTAGTTTTTTCGTGTTTTCGTTTTGTTTCCGATGGGTGAAACAATGAGGATTTCTTTTTTGCTTTTTCCTAAATTCTATTTTTTACACTTGTTGATATGCCTTTCGGTTGATAACTTTTTATGCGCTCTCTGAATTTGCCCAGTTCTTCATTTTCTGATTGAGAAATATGATCAGAAACTTTTTCTCCCTCTCTCTCGTTTGTCGAAAGGCTATGGAGTTGCTCTGGCAAGAGTCACAGCAAACAGGGAACTTTCCTTTGGATTGAGGCAGATATCCTTGTTAACATTCCAATTTTACTAGAAATTTGTCTTCTTTCATGATATTTTGTTACATCTTGTGAGATTAACTTGAAATTACTTAGCAGCAGTATTGCTGAAGCAGTATATTAAAAAACATTGGAAGGAGGATGAGGAAGGATTTCAACATCCTGCTGTTCCTGGAAGCGTGAAGGTATTTCCATTCCTTGCAGAAATTTTTGAAATAGTTAAACACATGGACTTTTTTTCTTTAATTAAAAAACCTCGAATTGCCTATTGATTCAACTATTTCCGCTATTTTGAGACATGAGTCAAAGGCTACGTCGAAAAACAATGCTCAAACCATTTGTATTGTTTCGTATTTAATGTGCCTTGTATTAAATTTGGGGGCCAGGAAGGATGGATTATTGTTGTGTTATCAGTGAGATGATTGCATTTACTTTCTCCTATCAGTCGTGCATACGAGAAATCCTTCTTGCATCATTAGATGATTCTTACAAGAAGATCAGTACAGCAGTGAGTGTAGCAATATCAACAATCGCAGCATATGATTGGCCTGATGAGTGGCCTGAGTTGTTGCCCTTCCTAATCAGTTTAGTCACTGACCAGACTAAACAGAATGGTGGTAAGTATGATGAATGCTGTTTTATGAAGATACCAGTTCTTCAGAAAGAACTTAGTCTGCGCTTCTGCAATTGTAGTGAATGGGGCTTTGAAATGCTTGGCCCTTATATCTTCGGATATGGATGACGTTATGGCACCAAAACTTTTCCCAGCTTTGTTCCCATCCTTGCACACAATCATATCTTCACCTCAGGTTAACCTTACATATGTTTTCCAACTACATCAACTCAAGAATCATTTGACACATTTATAAGTTTTTGTTTGTGGTGAGGGGCTTTTGTTATACCATATGCCTTTCGTAATTTAGCTCTTTAGATGGTGGCTCATTTCTATTTGTTACTTTTATCCGGGTTTTTGAAATTCTTACTCATCTTTTATTAATTCCTTGTTGTAGATTTATGAGAAATGCCTCAGATGTAAAGCCTTTTCAGTGATTTATAACTGCATGTCGATGCTTGGAGTGATGAGTGGTCTGTACAAGGTATCTAGCTCCAGTTTTCTAATTAAGAGCTGGTACGATTGGTCCCTATTCCTCACAAGTCTCATGCCTGGTCTTTATATTAGACAGAAACTAGGGCCTTGATGTTACCAATGCTTCAGCCATGCATTGAGCAGTTTTCGTCAATCCTCAAAAACCCAGTGCCCTCTGAGGATCCCGATGACTGGAGCATTAGAACGGAGGTAGATGTGTTTTATTTTATGTATAATATTTCAATGAGCCAATTTTTTTAAAGGCGATAATCATCTTACCAGGTTTTGAAGTGTTTGAATCAGTTCGTGCAAAATTTTCCAGACCTCTTGATTACTCAATTTTCAGGTCTACTTCCTGATCAGATCGTGCTCTTTCATCAATTCATATCATGCTGTACCACATACAGTTTTGTTTAATGTTTTCTTATTTCAGTAATCATGGGACCATTGTGGAATACATTTGTATCATCATTGCAAGTGTACGAGCGTGCCTCTGTTCAGGGGGCTGAGGACTCCTATGATGGAAGATACGATTCTGATGGTGCTGAGAGAAGTTTAGAATCTTTCGTTATTCAGGTTCTTTGCTATGCCACCGCAGAGATGCAGTAATGATTTTCTAACAAGCATTAACATTAATATATATTGACATGTCTTACCCTTGTAATTCTCCAGCTATTCGAGTTCTTGTTGACTGTTGTTGGAAGCGCAAACTTTGTTAATGTGAGCCTGGCATCTAAGTTTTTTTTTTTTCTCCCTTTTAGCAGTTTGCATGCTAACGTTTGGTTTCTCCTGTAGGTTTTAGCCAACAAGATGAAAGAGTTGGTGTACTATACCATTGGTTTCCTTCAAATAACTGAACAGCAGGTAATCTTGGTCAACCTGTGTTTTGCATATTGCCTGCATAGCCCATTCAGCTACTGTGTTTGATACACATGCATGTGTCCATGATTTGTTTTTCCATATCAAATAGAATCAGTATTCAAAAGCACTATATATTATTGTATTTTGAGTTTTTACGTACTAAGGTTTATACTTGTAAGTTTATATTTTTGTTTACAAATATTTAATAGCTTGCGGCAGAACTTTTCTTCTTTTATACATATTTCTGTCTATACAAAAGAATCAATTATATTGATATTTTGCAGAATATAATAAATTAGTAAGTGTATGAGTATTAATATATTACCTACCGATCAATTCAGTAACTATATCTTTACCATGACTTTCCTGTAGGCCCACACCTGGTCTATGGATGCTAATCAGTATGTTGCTGATGAGGATGACAACACTTATAGCTGTCGTGTGTCAGGTGAGCGTTTTAGGTGTTTTGAATTATTCTATGGGACTTGAGTTAACAGAGAGGACCTGGAAATCTTCCTCTCCCTCTTTCCATTTTTACTGTAGGAACTCTTCTACTGGAAGAAATAGCTACTTCTTTTGGGAATGAAGGAATAGATGCAATTGTTGACTCCATAAAAAGAAGGATAATTGAGTCTCAACAACTGAAAGATGCTGGCTCTGAGAGCTGGTGGAGAGTAAGTAGACAGAGATACCTGCATGTAATGCTAGTAGGGGTGCTTGCACTGTGGATATGAGCTTATTAACATGAGTATTCTGCTTTAAAGTTGGGTTAATTTGTTTTATTTAGTAATGCATAATCATTCCTCTTATTATGCTGCTAGTTACGAGAGGCTACGCTATTTGCTTTGTCTTCTGTATCAGATCATTTGCTCCAATCAGAGGTTAGACCCGAGTGTTCTTTGAAAAAGCTTTTTTTTTTTTTTTTTGCCATCTTGTATTGACTTCGATGAAATAATGATGTTGTCTCTGCTTACATATTTTAGGCTAATGGACCTTCCATTGGAAATATACTAGAGCAAGTTTTAACCACTGATGTTGCAACATGTGAGCCTTTTTGTGCCAAAGATTTCACGGAATGCTTTATGCAGTAGTGTTGCTTTGTAATTTTTTGTGCTATTCAGCCATGGAAGAGTATCCATTTCTCCATGCTCGTTTATTTTCATCAGTCGAAAAGCTGTCATGTATGGTAATTCTGAGCAGCCTCAATCATCTTTTCTAGAAATATCTTTTTGTTCTGCTCCTTTTTTCCATGACTTGCTTTACTCCAACACTTGCACAGATCAACAAGCAATTAACAGAGCACTTCCTATATGCTGCTATTATGACAGTTGGCATGAATGTGTAAGAACCAGGCCTCCTTTGATCCTTACCAGACGGTTCATACAAATTGCTGATTTTATTTTATAGTCAACCACCGGTGAAGGTTGGTGCTTGTAGAGCTCTTTGCCAACTTCTTCCAGATACAGCCAGTGTTATCAGTCAGCAATATGCATTGGGTTTGTTCTCATCATTGATAGACCTTCTTCAAAATGTGAGAAATTTTATAAAATGGAGGCTCAGTCACTTCACTTGGTATCTTGTTTCATCATTTCTCTATCTTTTTCAGGCCTCTGAAGAGACCATACACCTAGTGCTTGAAACTCTACAAGCAGCTGTTAACGCTGGTAAGTGTGAACTGCATTTGTCTAGATATAGTTTTTGGTGGTGCTATCATTCATCTGTGGATTCATGTAGGACATGAAGTTATGGTTTCGATTGAGCCCATTATTTCTCCCATCATCCTTAGTTTCTGGGCTTCTCATGTTTCTGATCCCTTCATCAGTATTGATGCCCTAGAAGTTTTGGAGGTGAAACTCACCCCCCCAATTTTTCACCTCTTGGACTGTCGAGTATGTCCACTAATAATGTTAATGTTGCCTTTAGCCTTTTCCAATCTTTTCAGGTGATAAAGAATGCTCCTGGATGCACTCATCTTGTCGTCTCTCGAGTTTTGCAGTATATTGGACCTATACTTAGCGATGTACAGAGCTTTTTACCCATACTTACATTATAAAAGTATATCCAACCGTTTTTAGCTTTTGATTGTTTCTGAGGCGAGTGTTGCTTTTTCAGCCACATCGCCAACCTGAAGGCTTGGTTTCAGGTTCTTTAGATCTTCTCACTGTGTTGGTGAAGGTAACTATGTTTTTATATCAGATTTCACATTGGAGGATGCCTGTTTGATTTGAGTGGAATAACTAAAACGTCATTTTTTGCATTTTTTTATAGAATTCGCCCATTGATGTGGTGAAATCAGTATGCCAAGTTTCCTTCGATTCTGTTGTTAGGATACTCCTTCAGAGTACTGACCACAGTGAAATGCAGGTTTATCTACATGTTTTTATGCTTCATTTCATTTTTCTCCGTGGAAATTTCTACCCAATGTTCCAAGGCTGAAGCGTATTGTTACATTTATCAGAATGCAACCCAGTGCTTAGCTGCTTTCGTCTCTGGTGGAAAACAAGATATACTGGCTTGGGGAGGTGATCCTGGATCAGTAATGCGAAGTTTACTTGATGTGGTCTCTAGGTGACTTATTCAGTGCATTTCTCAGCCATTAAATACCATATAATTTTACTGAGTAGCTCTGTGTAGAAATATGCTTTTGAAAGTTGTATTTCATAACCCAGATCCTATGATCCTTTTTGGTTCACAGGCTTTTAGATCCTGACTTGGAGAGTTCGGGATCTCTTTTTGTTGGAAGCTATATTTTGCAACTTATTTTGCATCTACCCTCGCAAATGGCTCAGCATGCAAAAGACCTTGTAGTCGCGCTTATCAGGCGGATGCAGTCAGCTCAAATCATTAGCCTGAAAAGTTCACTGCTTTTGATTTTTTCCAGATTGGTTAGCTTTTCTGCTGTGTTCATTTTCATGAAGATTACAGTACACTACCTTCTCATTTTGTTCCCAACACATGGTTTCATGGGTTGCAGTTACGTAAATCATATTTGCTTCAGGTCCATAGGTTTCCTTCAACCAAACACAGAAAGATATTATCATAGATGCATTCAGTGGCTGTGTATATCTGTCTCTTTTGTCTATTTTATGACCGTTGGATAATCATTTTCAAATGCAGGTCCACATGAGTGTACCTCATGTCGAACGCTTCATTGACTTGCTGGTCACGATCCCTGCCGAAGGTCATCAAAATTCCTTTGCCTATCTGATGACCGAATGGACCCAACACCAAGGCAAGCAGCCGTGTGATTCCCATGTCTATTTATTTTAATTTTCAATTCATCCATACTGATATCATCTTCCCAACATCCTTTTTAATGCCCGAAAATTTCAGGTGAAGTACACGGTGCATATGAAATCAAAGTTACAACCTCTGCATTGGCCTTGTTGCTCCTGACGAAGCATGCTGAATTGAGCAAAATCAACGTTCAAGGTCATCTTGTTAAGGTGGTCTTCGTGCACCATTCTCAATGCATCACCCTTATGCGGAACCTCATTTGTTTTCTACTGCAGTCCCAGACTGGGATCACAACTCGGTCAAGAGCTAAAATAGCACCAGATCAATGGACGGTGATTCAACTTCCTGCCAAGGTACTTTTTACTTTAGTCAATGCATAGAACATTTGGAACTTTTTCGTCTTACGTTGTCATCTTTCCCGTGAGACAGATTCTAGCTTTATTGGCAGATGCTTTGTTAGAAATACAAGAGCAAGCAGATGGAGATGATGAGGTAGGGATCTTCTACCCTTCATGTTTCTGTTTAATGAATCTAGATCAGAAAGTCTCCTGTGGTCCGTCATCCAGAGTAGTGGCTGGGAAGAAGTCGTGGGTGAAGATGCTGGGGAAGAAGAAGGATTTCTGAACACGGCCGGAGCTACATCACACAGTAGGCCTACTTACGAATATCTTGAGGCTATGGCAAAGACCTTTGATAAGGTTAGAGTTGGCGCCTTTGCCGAACCCTTTTACTCACCATCTCTTACACTTTCATCTTCTGATGGGAATTCTACGCTGCTTCCCCAGGATGGGGAATCCGACTACGAAGATGAACTTCTTTGCACAACAGATCCTTTGAACGAGGTTTTTTGTTATAACTGTGGCTTCTACCAAGTCCCTTCAGACTCATGAACTGTGAATCTTTTCAACAGATGAATTTGGTGAGCTTCCTTATGGATGCATTGAGGGCACTCTCTGGGAGCGACGAAGGTTGCCTTGATCATCTTTCACAGGTTAGTGAAACCTCAACAACAAAAATTCCAAGTCCGAATCTTCACCATATTTCTGCCTCGTTCATCTGAGTTTGCATGCAAAATTTTACTTTGTCAGACCCTAACTAAACCCCAGCGAAGAGCAATCGGATTGATGTTAAGACAATAGGGATTGCAATGATCTTTGCACAAGACTGGAATGAATCATCTGCTGCAGGTGGCTTGTGGAGAATGAACCCAGATGATTGTCTAATGCTTTCTCCACCATTTTTTTTGGACACTGATGATCAGACCAGAACTGAACTTGCTTTCACTGGGTTTTTGTAACGATTTTATAGATATAATTCTTAGTGTACCCATGGTTGTTTTGCAGTAGACTTGCCCATGGTTCCATAGAAGTTCATTTTACTGGAACACTCCTCGAAAAAAAAAGATGGGCAGTAAATGGAATGGTGACGCAGATTCCACAGAAAAGGGAGGATGAGAGGTTGGAAGTCGGGTTAAAAAGTGAATGAGGCAGCCGAAAGTTGGTAAAACGGTTTCCAAAGCACCTGCGCTTCTTTCTTCTTACAGCATCCACCAACGACAAACTCCTCAGGGATCCAAGCCCCACCCTCTGCAGTCCTTGTGGATGAAGAAAAAACCGAGATGTTGAGAATGCAGAAGCCAAGCAGAAAGGTGCAATCTGCTCTTTCCATTGGAAGGATTCGAAACCAAGACGTCTCCGATTTCTCTTCGGGCCACCGGAAGACCAAACTTGTAGGAACCCTTTTAGGGTACATGCGGGGTGGCCATGTTCATTTCACCATCCAAGAGGGTTTCGGACAGAGCAGACGGCATCTTTTCTGATTGAGCTACCAACTCCAAAATGCGTTTTAGTGAAGGAGATGGCTTCAGGGCTGGTAAGAATTTCCTTAGAATGCGAGAAGAAAATTGAGAGGGAAGGGTTGAGGCTTCAAAATGAGCCATTTTAGAGCACTTACTTCAATAGGAAGAAGTGTTGCTACGCAGTGCACAGAGAATGTGGGCAGGAAGAATGGAACATCCTGCATGTAAAAGGTTCCATCCCCATTCCCCTGTAGGTAAAATCAAAAACTCAGGAAAAAACCCCATACAAACAAGCAACTTATAAAGGCTTTGTGGGTACTACCACCACTCATGAAATTTCACGAGTGATCATGAAATACATACAGCGAGTTCCAAGTTCTGTGCTTGAGATCTTCTCTGAAGGAGCATCATATTTCGCTTTGTGCATAGGGTCTGTGTCCTCTTCCTCCGCCTGATCGTCGCTGGAATATCATATTTTCCGGTGGCACGGAGAAATGTCGGCACTTCCATTTCTGGGCATCTTGTTGGGCTCTTCAACAATTAAAAGCCCGTAACTTGAATAGCCCCAATAAGAGCCCACCACCAACTTTTCTTAATTACCTTATCAGAGTTCGGGCTTTTCTTTTATTCTCGCCGGAAGAGAACGGAATCGCCGCCGGCAACCGTTGTTCTGATCCTGTTTCGGTGACCAAGAACACATATCGAGAATGTGTCCTAAAGCATTCATTAAGAAATGTGTAAATCCACCCCATTTCCAGCGGCGAAGGAAATTCAAGGATTCTGATTTGTTCGACGGCGAATGAGAGTGTCATTTGGAGATGTGATTTGTTGGATATTGAATCAATCGCATTAGTGACTTGGGTAGGCTTCCAAGTCAGAGAGATCCCAGTAGTCTTAATTGCCTTGCTCTCTCTGCAGACTGACGTTTACTGGGAAAACTGCTGAGACTTCCA
The DNA here is from genome assembly GCA_002189035.1 of Utricularia gibba. Taxonomy (NCBI): domain Eukaryota; kingdom Viridiplantae; phylum Streptophyta; class Magnoliopsida; order Lamiales; family Lentibulariaceae; genus Utricularia; species Utricularia gibba. The sequence continues at coordinate 2,947,681 of NEEC01000013.1, read as the reverse complement.
ATAAACTTTTTAGGTTAGCATTACATTTTGAAGTGATTAATATTTTCTGGCATTCAGTGTATTGCATTTGCGGCCTTCTTATATTTGCCATGGGAAAGATGTGGTTTTTATCGCAATGAACTCCAGAAAGAGGGTTTCCAAGTGTTTCTTCATCCATTTTGAACTGTGATCAGAGAGATTTTTGTGAACCACAAAATAGAGCTCTGATGGGATGGTGGCACTGTGCGTGTATGTAGATACAGCTGGGGAGAAGAACGAAGATGGAAGGCACAGTGGTTCTGAAACATCTTGTGCATATCTGTTTGTTGTTGGTCTGCAAAAGGTCGAAGTTAATCCTTTGGGTGAAACCCCAAAAACAGAAAGTTGCAGTGGTCCAATTTGTTTACTGGCTGACGAAAACCATCATCAGAGGTTTTAGTAGTTCAAGTCTTTGAGACTAGAGAAAAAGTTGCTCTCGACTCATCTCTTGGGCTTATCTGCCACCATGCACCTTGCACTGTGTGCTCTCAGCTTTGTGAGGCAGAGGCAGGGAGAGAAGAAATCCATGGCATATTGAAGCCCACCACACTGCAGACATACCTGCACCCCCTGCCATTAATTTCTCACTGGCTCTCATTTCACTCGACCAATGCTGTCTCCCCCTACTCTCCTCCATTTTACCTCTATCCTCTATCTTATTTCCCATCCATGGTAGATCCCAGTTTTTTTCAAGATGACTGGTCTAGTGGACTCAGTGTCTCTGGCGAAGTTTGACTACCGTCAACTGCAGAAGCAAGCCCTTCCCAGCTTAAAAGTTGGGAGTGTGTGTTTTAGATGTTTTTGGAATGTTGAGTGGATTTTAGGTTTTGCGCAGATAAATTTTGAGACTGCTAAAAAGGAGACTTTTTAAGGATCATGAGTTCAGCATGTGTCATACTTGTTTTGTATTTGAAAAGGAGACTTGAATCAGATAAAGTATTGAACTAGCACTTTCAAATATTAATTACTGCACAGAACTTCAATGTTCACTGTCTCAATTGTCTCTCTACTGTCCTTCTCTTGTAGCACAAACAAGCACAAGACTGAATGGTCATCCATCAGCCAAGAAAAGAAATATCAGAAGCAAACAAAAAGGGACTGATGTTGCATTGCAAGTTCACATGATGCCATTTTTTTCATTCTTGTTCTTGTTCCATCTCATCAGCCTCAACAAAATGATCATGAAAATACAGGTTATCATAGTGTGAAGCATGCCCTTCGCCAAATGCCCTCACATGATCCTTAAGAGACCGCTTGTGCTTGAAATCTGAGCCACAGATGCAGAACCACAGCTTCCCACAATTCTTCTCATGCGTCCGCCAGTCCCCCGGACGGCGAATGCCTTCCCACACTTCCGGCAGCTGAAGGGCTTCGATCCATGCTTTCGCCTGTAGTGCGTTTGCAGGGTTCTGAAGTCCTTCAATGGCTTCGATCTTGGATGATCGATATGGTTCTTACAACCCTCTGCACAGCAGTAACATGGTAGCTTGAGAATTGCTGATCCTTGCTTTGTCCCCTTGAGTGACTCTGGACCTTTCCTGTACTCTGATCCATGGCCCCACATATGCATCTGCAGGAATTGCAACCCAAGGGAGGAGAGTGTAAGCTCAAAAAGAGAGCAGCATAGCCTTGCGGCTGACCAAGAACAGTAGGAGAAAAAAGAAAACCTGCATGTTGTTGTATCTGTTGAAAGTTTTACTACAGACAGGGCAAGAAAACTGCGTCGGTCCGACGAGTATCTGCTCCGCCGTCGGAATCCAGTACCGACCCTCCCCCATTTCACTGAGGTTACCTCCTCCTTCGGAGCAAGAACCGCCGCCACCACCCCCATTCGGAAGTCCGATATGGAGAGCCACGGTGACTGCATTTTCGCCACCGTCACCATTTAAAACCGGAACCCGGGTGCAGAAATCGTTGCGAATCCGATGATCCCGACCACCCGGCGGACCCAAACTCAGATCAGTTGAGAAATCATCGTCTTCCTCCAACTCCAAGTTGAAAAATCCCTCACTTGAGCACATGGATGGCAATGCTACCAAGAGAAACAACAACTAGATTCTTCTTGTCAGTGATCCGTATAGGTGAGCTCCTCTCCTCCCCTCCCCTAGGGCGTCCTTTGCTCCTCTGCGATATATACTGAGAATTTGACCACCAAGTGAGATGAACACTTGGAGTGGATGGGAGAAGAGGAGACAGGGGAGAGGCAAAGAAATAGGAGAGAAAAAGGCATAGGATGGTGTACTAAAGCAAACACTCAATTTCCCAATACATTTTTCACCACCTGTCATATCAATTACTCATTCATTACATCACTCATATGCTCACAGACACACCCACAAAATTGTATACATCTTCATCTATACCTGCAGAGACTGTTCCTCTACATATGCAGCACAGCGTCTGGTGTCTTTTCGCCAGGCGCGGTATTGAAGGAGAGACTGCCATATCTGGACTTGTGTCTACTTTCTTAACTTCAAACTCAAACACCCATAACTCCACTTCTTGTTACGCTGTAAAGAGTGATTATCCCTTGGAATTATCACGTAGTTCTCTGTGTCAACCAGCACTAAAACTAATCCACAATGCCATGCCATACCATGCCATGCACACTTGAACTCCTCCCTCCCCCCACCAACTTTCCAATGAAAGTAAAAATTTCCTTCACAGAACGTGGGTTATCTTAGAATTAACCCCAAAAGGCCAAAATGCATAATGGGAATCAGTACCTGGATCGCACACACCTGTCTTGAGTCTTGAAAACGTAGTAAAAAAAATTGCCAGTTTTTGACCGCTGTGAAACCAACAGCAGCATTGAAATTCGAAGGCTGCGCATTTGACCGGTGAAAAAAACTCAGACAACCTCCCAATTTCCCAGCACTGTTAGGAAACCCGCTCGGACTCTGGTCAACAATCATATATTTTAACCGCAATTTGTAAAAATATCACGACTAATCGTGATTAGCGTGCTCTAACCACCCATTCTCCTTCCTAATATTCCTTTTAAACACGGAATGGGTTACAGCTTCTCTGTTTCTATTAACTATTTATTGAACATAAATAAACTTATTAAAAAGATGGGAAATGCAATTTATTAGTTGGGCCAGGGCCCAAAGTTCAACATGGATCCTGGACCGAACAACCCGGACCCGGTACGCGTCCAAAGCCCACGTACCCTGCAATCTCCTAGAATTGTGAGGATATTTTTATCGCCATTATTTATTATTATGGGGGATACGTCAAGACAAGATGTACGGTCGTTGGTGAGCGCGTGTACAACACGGCCGTGACCGGAGAATATTGTCGTATGTATGTGTTGCTAAACTGTAACAGATTAGTGATATAATACTTAGGAGCTACAATATTAACATAATATTATTTTGTTATTAAATGAATTTTTTATATTAAAATTTTCAAAAAATCAATATTTAACAAATTTCAATAAAAATATTTTTTTTATGCTTCGTAATCCATTTTACTTCGAAACCAAGTGAAGGTAGTAGTGTCATGGAAGGTTACTCACACCACAGATTATCATTCTAATTATTAATAATTGATTTATAAGTTGGAAAATTGTTTAGAGAATGGCCCTCGTAAATAATGGAAATTGGAAACCGACCCCGGACAGGAAGTCCACGCCCCCGCGATTACTTCGTCATCCATACGCGACGACGCGACGGCGATGAGTTGATTGAGCGCTCCCCATTTTCCACAAAAGAGAACAAAAACAGAAGATAAATCTCCGCCGCTGCTTTTTCTTCACCACCCACCATCTGTCGGTCGAGATTTCTACACGTATAAATATGCCAGCAAGCCACCGCCAGCAGCCGCGGACAGTACAAATTCCTCCCTCTCGAATCTGAAGGATTATTCTCTTTCTCTCTCTCTGTGATTCTTTTTGAAGATCCCTTTATTCCCACGGATCTCCTCTTTCACAATTTTCATCGAATTTTTCCAAACGGGCGGTGAATCAGAAACGATGAACGAGGAGTATATTGAAGCTCTTGAAGAAGAGCGTCGCAAGATTCGAGTTTTTCAGAGGGAGCTTCCTCTTTGTCTGGAACTTGTGACTCAAAGTAGGGATTTGAATGAATTTTAAAATTTTTTTGGTGAGCTGGGTTTTGATTTTTTTTTTCTCGGTTTCGTAGCTATTGAGTCATGGAAGCAGGGGTTAGTCGGTTCGGAAAAATCAGGTAGTGAGGAGCCGGATTTGGAGGAGTTTATTCCGGTGAAGGGAGTCTCTGATTGTGCTCAACAGGGGATTTTTGAAGAGGATGAAGATGGAAACAGTAGAAAATCGGATTGGCTCAGATCTGTTCAGCTGTGGAGTCAAAACCCAGATCCCGTTTCTAATTCTAAGCTGGTAAATCTCCTTTTTTTGTCCCAGAAAAAAAAAGTTGTCTTTTTTTTCACCTGGGCAATCTTTTTTTTATGAACAGAGTTCACCTCGAAGAGTAGCCGTCATTGAAGTTCAGAGAAATGGGTGTGCATTTCATCCCTTCACCGACTCTACCCCGATGAAATCTGCTCCCCCCTCCTCCAGTTCGACGGTGGAGACAAGCGGTGCAAGGAAGAAGCAAGACAAGGAATCACAGAGAAAAGCGAGAAGATGTTGGTCGCTGGAGTTGCACGAAAGATTCTTACATGCCCTTGAGAAGCTCGGCGGATCGCAGCGTATGTATACAGTAGGAAAGAATTCCTTTTCCATCAGCTTTTTCTTCTCGGTTGACCTCTGAATTGTCCGCAGGCGCCACGCCTAAACAAATCAGAGAACTTATGCAAATGGATGGTCTCACAAACGACGAAGTTAAAAGCCATTTACAGGTTCGGTGTCGGGTTTCCGCTGGTCCCCTAACCAAACCTCCAAATTCCACAAACTCAGACGCACTTTTGTATTTCCGCAGAAATATAGATTGCACGCGCGCAGACCGGGCTCTTCTCCGAATCCGGCGACCCCCGCCATGACAGAGGCCACGCCACAGTTCGTTGTGGTCGGAGGAATCTGGGTCCCTAGCGCGATGGGTACGACTGCGTCGGAGGGGGAGGTTTCCAGCCCGGAAATTTACGCCCCAGTGGCTAAACACCCTAACCCATTTCAAGAACCTGAATCGGACAGCAAAGGCACCAGCGAAAGAGCTCCAGCGCATGGGAATGCTTCGGTTTAGCCATCTCCTCTCCTCCGCAGTTGAGAAAATAAACGGAGTATTTACAGTTCTGGTGTAAATTTTGATAAATCCAATTGAATTCCCTGAAAAATAATATAAAATAGTTAGTCTCTTTAGCTTTCCGTTAATCGAGAGTGAACTTCTGCATTTACAACACTAACAAAAAACAAAAAAAAATCTATCATTTTATGAATCAAAACTCTTAAATTATACAAAAATCATATTGCGATAGTTTTTAAAATATTTAAAAACATGTATTTTTATTGTTATCACAAGAAGAGAGATTTTCATACTTGGTCTCCACAAAACATAAAATATGATAAAAATCCTTCATTGCAATTGGACCAAATAGTAAGATCAGATGGAATATCCTTGGGATGTTCTTCCCTAACCCCACCTGCAATTTCGATTAGAGGTTTCAAGATATTGATTTATTTTTTGACGATCGAAATCTTGAAATCTTTTATTGATTTTTGACGATCTGGATTTGGAAATCGATGAGCTTCAATTGATCATACCTCTCCTTTTCTCCAACATCCTCATAACATTTGGGTGTTCGATTTTTGAAAGAATTGGTGTATTGGGATAGCATGCACGTGCAAGGGCTTTCACCTATCAATTCGGACAACTTTTTTTCTATTTTTTTTATGCATTTATCCTACTAATCCTACGCATTCGTGTCCCGTGGTTAAAACGATGCGCCACAACCCGTCTAAATCAAATACAAATGTGTATATTGTGACGCCGGGGGCCACAAATTGAATTTATGAATATATTAAATTAAATTTATGAATGTGTGTTGTTACAGCTGGCTAATCATGGAATCAAAGCCCCGGTACACGACAAGTGCCCGTGTAATGTTGACAACATGTAATGCACCCAACCCAAGCCAAGCATGCGTGCCAAATGGTCCCCATGGCTTACCTTAACTCATGAACATACTCAATATTATTAGAGACAATCCTTGCTGAAGCACCAATGAAGAGAGAGTGGAGCGTCTCTCTCTCTATTGAGATACATGGAGAAGAGACGGGGATGCAGAAAGAAGCTTCTTGTAGTGTATTTATACGAGTTTACTTTTTCTAGTTGTTGAAATTCACGACCCGATGGATTAGATGAATATATGTAAAGTCTAATTATATAAGAAACGTAAATCACAATAGAAAAAATTAAATTCAATTGATTATTTGTGATTTATAATTTATTATATACTTAATTATGTCATTTTCATTTTACAATATGAGATAGTGTATTTTACCAATAGTCTATGTTAACTAGCCTCTAATCTTCCATTTACCATACTTACATATATATTACCCCTGTGAAACATGATTTACTTGGGTAGTGCTTGGTTGGAACAAGAATGGAGGTAGTAAATTCCATCACCTTCTTGGAAAAGGAAAGATGGGCATGGGATTCTTGTGAGGGTCGGGCAGGGCAGGGCAGATTGAAATATCCATCAACATCAATACCATAATGTTTCCATTTTGGAAAAAAAAGATCAAGTTTATGTTTATTTTTGTTCATTATTTTCATCATGTGACATTCATTCTGTCTTGGGGCTCCATTAGTGCGCCCGTTCATAAGAAATGATCCATTCCACCGGCGCCTCCTTCTCTCGGAAGCTGATAGAACTAAGCCAGTAAAGGTTCCAAAATAATTTGATTATAAAATTGCAACTAACTGCTAACCCAAGCTTAGTTGGTTGGGGTCCTGGGCCCCTTCCGATAATCAGTGATTAAGTAGCTGCTAAGGACAGTGCAGAGCTAATGATTTGTTAATCACTGTTCGGTGTATGATTGAGCTTCTTAATTATCATTGTAGCGGATGTTTGGGCGGAAAATATGCTCTTTTTGAGATTTTTTATTTAGAATAAAGTTTGAAGAGTGTTTTATATTTGCAATAAGTTTTGGTGTAAGCAAACACTTTAACTAATTAATTTCAGTTGGTTTTAAATTTGAAGAGTTTTGTTAGGTTTGTAGCCCGACGGGGACCTGATGGCGGGCAGGGGGGGCACACCCCACCCCGCCCCGCCAAGCCGCCCCACCTCTCATTTAGCTGAGCCGATAAACTCTAACGTCACCAACAAAATAGCGCACACATTCAAAGCTGGCGCTACTCCTCCCTCCCCCACAGTTGACGGCGACGCCACCTGCACCACTCGCTTCTTTATATTCCCCGCCTCTTTTACCGTTTTCTTCGCTTTCCCTCCATCCATGGCCAAGATTCTCCTTTCTCTCCCACTTTTCCTGCTCCTTCTGCCCTCCCTCGCTCCCTCCTCCGCCGCCACCACCACTACCACCACCACCGTCCTTGATGTGTTCGCCGCCGTTTCTAAAACCTTTCCAGGCGGAGGAATGCGTCAACAGCAGGTTGAGTCCAACTACGACGACGGCGTTGCTCCTCTCAGTTTCAGATTACATTCGCGATTCGCTCTCAGGAGGACTTGGAACAGCGATTACAAGGCCTTGATGTTTTCTCGTATCGCTAGGGATTTGAATCGTGTTCAAGCGATTCAGACGCGTGTAGATCTGGCGAGTTTAAGCATAACGAAGTCAGATCTAACGCCGTTGGGCGGTGGAATATTCAGCATGAAGAGGATGGAGGGTCCGCTAACTTCGGGAACAAGCCAAGGCAGCGGCGAGTATTTCTGTCGTGTCGGGATCGGGAATCCGCCGACGCTTTCGTATTTGGTTGTGGACACGGGGAGTGATGTGAACTGGATTCAATGTTCTCCGTGCAGCGAGTGTTATCAGCAGGCCGACCCGATTTTTGACCCGAGTCTCTCGTCGTCTTTCTCGCGATTAACCTGCGAGACTCCGCAATGTCAGTCGCTTGACGTGTCCGAGTGTCGCGACGATACGTGTCTGTACGAAGTTTCTTACGGCGACGGGTCGTACACCGTTGGGGATTTCGCGACGGAGTCGATCACTTTCGGAAGCGGCGACAAGGTCGAAAATGTTGCTATTGGTTGCGGGCATAACAACGAAGGGCTGTTCGCCGGTGCCGCTGGGTTACTCGGGTTAGGCGGCGGCCCTCTCTCGTTTCCGTCGCAGATCAATGCGTCCTCGTTTTCTTACTGCCTCGTAGACCGCGACTCTGACGCGGAATCGACGATTGATTTCAACTCCGCCATTCCGGCGGATGCCGTGACGGCTCCCCTCGTCCGCAATCCCAAGGAGAGCACTTACTATTACGTGGACTTGAAGGGTATAAGCGTCGGCGGCGAGATGCTCCCCATTTCGCCTGAGACGTTCCAGCTTAACGATAACGGTAACGGCGGAATCATCGTCGATTCCGGCACCGCCATCACCAGGCTACCGACTCAGGCGTACAACACAATGCGCGACGCGTACAAGAGCGGTACGGGAGATCTGCCGTCAGCCAACGGCGTCGCTCTCTTCGACACGTGCTACGATTTGAGCTCCAGGAAGAGCGTGGAGGTCCCCACTGTGTCGTTTCATTTCGCTGGCGGGAACGAACTGAGGTTACCCGCCAAGAATTACATGATCCCGGTAGACTCCGCCGGAACTTTCTGCTTCGCCTTCGCCCCCACGTCCTCCGCCCTCGGGATCATCGGCAATGTTCAACAGCAGGGGACTCGCGTCAGTTACGATCTCGTTAACTCCCTCGTTGGGTTCTCTCCAAATAAATGCTGAAATGGTCGCATCCTCGTCCTCGTCGGGACCTCAACAGCTACTTCCCCCTCTCCCTATTTTCCATCTACTAATTAACCTCCCTTGTAAATGTAGGAATTGTTTCGCCTTCGCTCTCGTCACATGATGTGGTTCTACGGGCTTAATTTCTTCTTAACCCACATGGGTTCTTTCTACCCCGAGCCCGATAACCCAATACAATCTTCATGCACCTTTTATTTATCGGACTCGATGTTCATGCTCCTACAAAAGCCGTACCACACACAACCCCACCCTTTAAATGAGAACTAAACATGTATACGTTGATAATTTATATTTATAGTTAAATGTCGGTGCTACATCACATGTTGGACACGTTGGTGTACGGAAACGGGGAGGCGTCTTCGTAAAGCCCATCGCGGCCCATGGCATGGCAGGCCTAAGGCCGAGTACAACGATGTAATCAGATAGCCTTTTAATGGCCAGATTTTTGTTCATGCTCCTGTGCGGTTGAAACTTTTCCAATTTTTAAATTTATAATTCTAGAAACTTCTACGTTCGTTTTATATTTTAATTTTTATGGAGGTAACTGTGATTTGCTTTTTCTAATTGCATTATTTTTTATTTCCTGGTCTTTTTTTTGTTTTGAAATTGTGGAATGTGAGAGGTGGTGGATATAAATGCTTTCGTGAGTCTCGCGCGAAGTTTGAATTGATTTTGTCGTTTGCGTGGTGTAATCTGCAAGCGTTCCATGGTGAATCTCAATCATGGCGGCGACCGGTATCAGATGCCGCAGTGAACGGGGCCCGTATGCCTCCGCCTTGGACAGTGGGGTTGGAATGGAATGGGATCTTCCGAACTCCACGAAAATTTTTATTTGATTTCGCTTTTGTTTTTCACTGCTCATAGTGGAAAATTTCTCGTAGAATTACAGATGTTGTCGACGGATTCGATCGCGTCGCATCACCATCGCATCATTTTTGTTTTCACCAGGTATTCACCTTTTCACCTTTGGCGTGAGCATAGGTTTTTGAGTTTTGTTGCTGCGATGGAATCAAAATTATGATTGCTGAAATTTCCCAAAACTTGTTTGAATCTGAGAGTATCCCTGTTCATGCACGTTTTTAGGATCTGCAATTTTACGTTTGAACTTATCACGTGATTCGCACGCGAACTACTAAGCAGACGAGATGAGTCCGTACGGCACATTAATGGGGTATTTATACCAGGGTATTGATTTTACATGAGGTAAATGAAAAGTGTTGTTTTATACGCTTTCTCCTGTCAAAGATATCTCCCAGATTTTCCTTGCTTGTTGACTACAAGCGGTCATTTCTGCTTTTAATTGATTCTATGGCATTCACTCCGCCCTCTTGTCTTGACTCTCAGTTACAGAGCTGTGGGTAGCAGTAGAAATGCATTGCTTCGGTGCAGCTGCAACTATCTACCAATGGCGCTGAACAACTCAGATTTCTTTTGCCTCCCACGGTCTCCATTTTATTTTAGGTTCGCGCCCAATTTCACTCATGACATGTGATGCTCTTCAACTATATTACGAAATTCTCTGTGCTATTTCTTTCGTTAATGGTACAGAGGTGGTGGAGGAGGAGCACGCTCTGTAGAACTTGCGGACATTGAGCAGTCAAAGGAAAATCGGTTTAACCAAGATGATGCCTTCGATTTATGCAGAGGTGTGTTTTCCGTTGTTTTCATGTCTTCAACAAGCAGTAACCATTTTAACATGTTTTCTTGGTTGGCGCAGTGTACACTGGAATGAATGCAACCAATGCTAACGTTCTTTCGAGTAATATACAAGTTGTTGGTCCCAATCACGCATCTCCTTTCATCTCTAAACTGAGTTTCTGATGTTTTATACCCAGTTTTAGTGCATAGATTCCTAATTTTTCCCATTTTCTTCCTTGGGGTCGCAGGGCATGGCTTCTTCTGAGATGTTTTCTTCTGTGGTTGGAACTGGAAATGGATATCTAGGAAACGGCCAGTTTGAGAATTTGACTGGCTTTGGAGTGTCCGCCGACCACGGTCAACAAACCGATACTTCTACAGATAATGATGTAAAGAACCAGGTCCTTTTCACAATCTTCTAAGCGTGAGAAGCTTGATTTTTAGGTGAAAAAACTTGAAGTCTAGTCGTCATATTGTTGTTCTGATACATACAATATTTTTGAGGTTCAACAGTAATGGTGTTCCTTGTCATGTGCCTGCTCATATGTCTGTTCGTTTCACGTTAGAACATGCAACAATATTTGTTTGGATATTGTGGTTCGTTCATATTATACTTTAATAGCACGTTCTCTGCACCCGCGAAAAGTCTCCTCCTCCTCTTTCACATAATTAGAGGAATTCATTTCACCCCTCTCTAATAAAAGTTTTTCTAGTTATCAATCTTTGCTTTGCATGTTACTTTTATTATCTCTTCTTTATCTCCAACTATTTGCTTTCTTGTTTTCTTCTTTCACTTGTCATTCAATCACATCTGCTCGATCTGGCCAGCAGGCTAACCATTCTGAGTTTCCTAAGAGTGTACATCGTGAAAGATTGCATATGGTTGACGGCATGCATCAAATTCATGGAAATGATTGTGACCAAAAGGTTGATTGTGACATTTGAATTACGCCGCAAGAACTCAAATCTTGTAGCTGATAATGTTTGTGTTGATTTCTGAACTACAGACTCTCAGGAGGCTTGCTCAAAATCGTGAAGCTGCAAGGAAAAGTCGATTGAGGAAAAAAGTAACTTTTGACGCTCATGTTATTGGACATAGTTTTTGTTGTCGAAGTCGAAGGTGATTTTGACAAGCTCGTCCTTCCTTGCAGGCATATGTGCAGCAGCTTGAGAACAGTCGTCTGAAGCTAGCTCATTTGGAGCAAGAACTGAAAAATGCACGTCCCCAGGTGATGCTTGTTTTCAGTTAAATTTTCCGTTTGTATTCAGATATCCTTTTTCGTAGGTTAAAGTTCTTGTTGATGATGATTGAATGTGGAATGTTTTGGTTTGAATGTTAATATGTTATGAGATATAGGTTCCCCTTAATGGAACCGGGGTTTCAGATGTCTATCAATCCGTTGCGGGAACTGGTGAGTGAAGCCCTGCATTATGCTGGTGTTTTTATTAAACGCCGTCATTGATCAGATACTGAATTTAAGGATCAGCAGGTGATTCAGCATTTGACCTCAGCTACGCAAGATGGCTTGATGAACATCAACGGCTGATCAGTGATCTACGAGCAATGGTCAACTCTCAGGCGGGAGAAAGTGAACTCCAACTTCTCGTGGATTGCATTGTTTCCCATTACGACGAAGTATTCCAAATGAAGAGGATCGGTGCAAAATCAAATGTATTTCACATGCTTTCTGGGATGTGGAAGAGTCCCGCAGAAAGATACTTTTTGTGGTTGGGTGGATTTCGCTGCTCAGATGTTCTGAAGGTGTGTTTTCATACTCCACTCCATCCTGGTCTCCATGTTCTATGCATACACTCTAAAGTCCAACGTATTGCAGATTCTTGCAAACCAAATTGAACCCTTGACAGGGCAACAGCTGGTGGGAATTTGTAATTTGCAGCAATCATCCCAGCAGGCTGAGGATGCTCTCTCCCAAGGAATGGAAGCTTTGCACCAGTCGCTTGTTGATACCCTATCGTCCCACACTGTTTCGATGCACAACCCCGAAAACATAGATGCTTACATGGAACAAATGGCAATTGCAATGAGCAAGCTTGCCGCTTTGGAAAATTTCCTTTATCAGGCTGACCTCCTCAGACAGCAGACTTTGCAGCAGCTGCAAAGATTGCTCACCGCCAGTCAAGCGGCCAAGGCCCTTCTTGCCATTAGTGATTACAGGGCCAGGCTCTGCGCATTGAATTCATTGTGGCTGGCTCGCCCCAAGGAAACCTGAAAGAGGGTCCATCTAACCGGCTCCATTGGCGTAAGTACATCTTTTTCCTCTATTTCGCATGAGAAAATGGATGAGGCGTCGCTGTGCTTGAATTGACATCATGATTATGCAGTCTTAGCTCTTCAATTGGAACGACTGATCTCATATTATTTCATTTACTTCTACATATTCGCATGACCCCGTGGTGCAAGATACATTATTAAAGAGCATTTTTATTTCACGGAATGGAAAACAAACTCTTGATCATATACAGCCATCATTTATTAGATTCAAACTTGAGCTTCTGAATTTTCTTCTTCATGCGATGCCTGCCCGTGCTCTGCCTATACAAGAGCATGATTTATTCATTTTATCTGTTCAAATCTGGAGCTTCTGTTTTCTCTGTCGTCGATTTTTCCTGCCTGCAGACAGCAAAAGCTTCTGTTTGAGAACAGAATAAATATATGCGCCTCACTTGGCGTGATGAACAAAGCAGCAAAACTCACCTGGTCTGTTTCTTGTTTTGGACTGGAGTGTCTGAGGGATGAACACACCTGTTCCGTTCCCTGTTCTCTGCAAGCTCATCGGCGCTCCTAACAGTGGCTCCGGTTTCCATCCGTAATACCTTGTTTCAGTACTAACTCTGGGTGCATCAGCAACGTCTTCTTCATCTTCTGTTAGCAGCAAGATTTGCTTCCTGATCTCCCAGTAGAAGGCATCATCTTCGCACTCCCAAGAGGAGGAGGAAGAAGAAGAAGAAGATGATGCTTCTTGTTCATGAGGATTCATCCACGAGGCTTGGTGGCTCGAGAGGTTGAAATTCATGTTGGTGTTGTGTCTTGGTTGATTGCAAGGTGGTGTTGGGGGGGGATATTTAAGTAAGGTGAGATTGAGCTAAAAGCCACACAGACGCGGATTGAATTTTATTGCTTGACGCGGGACTCGGGAGCCAAACGGGACTTGAGTGTTGTTGACCCGGATCGAGTACTTCTCTCCTTTGGTACGTAACGCGTGGCGTAGGCTTCTAAGAACAAGTTGATCCGGAGAAATCTAGACCAGTCAACAAGAGTCAAGTCACGCCACAAAGTCTCACAGGCCAGATAGGGTTACTAAGACCAGGCCCATCAACTGAGAACATCAGACGACCCAGGCGCAACATAGCGGCATCATACCGCCTCATCGTGGAGTGTAGGAAGTGGCTGGGCCTTAAAAAAGGGTGTTGGTAGCATGAGGCGCAGCCACTGGGTTTACGCGCACATGTAAACGGGCTGCTCCAATGGGCCTCTAAGCACATGCGTTTGACCTGTCCACTAACGTTTTGTTACCACAACAGTCATGAGTGTGAAATTAAAAGGGTCGTCGTCATCCCCAGATATTAACAAATAGCGAACAAGGGTTGGCGGGGAGGACAACTCAAGGGACATATTACCTGGCGGGGACGCCGACTTCAATCAACAATAACACCTCTGGCCCGCCGCCACCGAGAACATCTCCGGTAGACCGGACTGTGGCTGTTGCCACAACCCTGCGCACACATATTGCATGGATAACTAATGCCTAGAGAAGAAGAGACGTTACCTTCTCCATTGCTACATTACAAAAACACTTGTTTTGACCTGACCGCTCAGCTCAATCCACGGGAGGACTCCCAGTAAAAGGCTGGCTGTCCCCATGATGGAGTTCATCAAGGCCGCAATCAATGCCCTTGAACACATGCTCCAGAAAGAGGAAGACAAAGATAAATGGGCATGCATTAGACAGACTATCACAGTTCAGTTGGCACCAAAAATTTACACGTATCTAATGCAACAGCAAGCAGTTCTGTAGTCAGAATCAACATCACTGTTCACTTGCCCGTGATGAAAGGGTGGCTCAGGGCCTGAGATACATTCAATCTTTTATCTGGGTCCAATATGAATATTTTTTCCAAAAGATCCTTGAAATTAGCAACCAGTTTCGGATCATCTCCAGCAGACCCAAGGATTAACGTACCAACATCTTTTGGCTTAATATTCATCATCAATCTTCTCATCGTCTGCAACAATAAAGTGGTAACTATGGAATCCCAACAGAGATAATTAGAAATCAAGGTCTATTTCTGACGATGATTATTTTTCATCTAACCAAAGAAATTACAACATCTTATACACGAACCTTTTTGGTGACAGGGTCGTCGTCCATGGCAAGAAAATTGAGGTCCTGATCAAAATGTTGATCTTTAAATGCTGCCTGTGAAGTAAATTTGCATGAACGATTTCAGAAAAGTAGCATCAAGACAAGACCTAAATCACTTTGCACATGAAATTTCAGAACAGAAAAATTAAAAATCACCAACCTTACGCAGCATCTTCTTTGGAAAAGGACCTTTCAGTTCCATGTGAAGGCGAAGCATGTCATTATTAGTGGGACCAGGAAAGAGAACTTTCCCGGTGTAAAGTTCAAATAAGCAACACCCCACTGACCAAATGTCCAAGGGATGATCATAAGGCAAGCCCAAAACTACAGAGGATTAAGGCACAACTGAGCAATAAGATTTTAACAAGTGCGTGCTGAATTTTACAACAAAAAACAGAAAAAATGAAATATTATAAAAAAAACAACTTACTGATTTCAGGGGCACGATAGAAGCGACTCACAAGGTAAGGAGTGATTTCGTTTTTACCAGAAAACATGGCATTACCAAAGTCACATAGTTTCAACATGTTCTTCGCTTCATTTACCTAGGAAAAAAGAAAATTTGTTCATCAAGAACCAAAACTGATGGCAGCAAGAATTCACAAGGAGTTACCTACATACCAGCATGTTGTCAGGTTTAATGTCGCAATGAAGAACACCACAGTTTTTCAGATGCTTCAATGCTATAAAAAGTTGCTTCGCGTAGGCTCTCACAGCAGTAAGCTTCAGACCAATATTACGACCAAATTTCTTCAGAACTTCACGTAAATTCATATGAAGAGATTCAAAAACTAGACATAGATGATTCCGGTACTTGAATGTAGAAAGAAAACGGACACAATGCCGCTTGTTTTCTGGATCTGCACCAACTAACTTCTTCAGTATGACAAGTTCTTCCAGGCCTGCCTTATACCTGGATATGACAAAAAAGGGTCAGAAGCATGGACAATGATTATCAAAGTCAAACATGTGGGCACAAAACCAAGACACCTGGTGTGTACATAAGCACTATGCGATTACTTACATTGTTTCATTATTACGTATAATTTTAATAGCAACTTCATCTGGGTCTTCAGCCTTAGCTTTGAGATCCTTAGCACGAACAACAGTGGAAAATACACCTTTCCCATGGGAGGCAATTATTTCATACCGGCCTTCAAGTACTTCTCCAAAACGGTAACCTGGAAATTGTAAGCATTTTAAGAAAGAATACACTGATTCAAAAGATAATGGTAGCGAGGGACATACCATAGTACCCTTCTGCATCATCCCAATTGTCATCCAAGTCACTTTTTTCAACCGTTAAACCATCTCCCTTACCCTGATAAATTACAATAATACTCAAAATGATGAAGTTACACAGGCATGGCATTCCTCTCAAGTGCAACACTCGGAAGAATCAGAATGAAAGGAAAAGGTTATGTGACTAACCGTTTTACGAGCACCTGCAGGGGATTCTCCAAATATGTCATCACGGAACATATCATCAGATAATTCACTCTGAGAAATTGTATGATAAAAGAGTTAGGACAACTTCAGAAGGTTCTCCTGATGCTGAACTTATGTCAGAAAATTCGGAATGTGTAATGCTTCGAACTTTAATAGTTTAATAGAGTCAGAACTGAAGTTCATAAGAAGTGAACATTGTAAACAAGTACATGAAAACAAAACAGCCGATGAGATACCTTAGGGTTACCCTCACCAAGCTCTCCCACTCCAGTGTTCAGCTGAGAAGGATCATAATCATTTGGCAAAGACTTTCCCACAGAGAAGGAAGATTCAGGGCCATCAACATCCGCGTCATTAAGGTGCTCAGCTTCTTCAGGAGAGGCTCCTCGTACAGAACACTCTACAATCGCACCATCAATAGAACATAAGATAGCAGCACTGTTTATTGAAAACAAAAGAATAAAAATCGTGCACTGAGGGCCACACGAGCATTTATAAATGCATCTAAACATGCCTCTTTTCAATGTCTCATCTTGTTTTTCCTGATTCTTGTACTTCTCAAGTATTTCTTGCCTGCGCCTCCGACTTTCCTCCTTAATTCTCTCAAGGTCATCTTCATCTTGCTCTGCAAGCTTCATCGCAAGCATTTCTTGGTAACTGTCTTGACTATCATCATTCCTATTATTAGTCGAAACGAAACAATTAACAGCATTGTAAGGGAAGGGATAAAAAAAAAATAAAAAAAATAAAAATAATAATAATAATAATAAGACAAATCATGATCAGCCAAAATGTTACATTTCGTGGTTCTCATCGTCTTGATCCTGTTGTTTATCTTTATTGCTCAAGCATTCCTTGAAAGCCTTTTTTGTCCTATCCTTGTGATGGTCTCCAGAATCCACTCTATTTCGGAAAGAATAATCTCTATCAATGGAAAAATCCTTCTCCTTATCATAAGCCCTGTGCCTAATTGACCTATCACCTTCATTATCTCGACCTCTTTCCCTACTTCTAGGCCTTCCAGCATCAGACTCTCTTCTGCTGTTATCCTTATAACGATCCCTGACCTCTTTCTCCCTCTCTCTTTGGGTCTCCCTTTCTTTTCTTCTGTCCCTCTCCCTTTCTCTTTCTCTGTCCCTCTCTCGTTCACTTATTCTACCAACTTCTCTTCTGTCTCTATCTCTATTCCTATCTCTATCTCTATCTCTATCTCTATCTCTATCTCCATCTCCATATTGTTTTGTGATTCTCCCTCTCTCCAACTTTTCTTTTTCCTGAACCCTCTCCCTACTGCCTTCTCTGTAAGCCGACCCATTCTCCTCATGGTGATACCGTCCAAAACGTTTGCTATGGCTTCCATCCCTTTCTTTCTCCCCTACCTGATCTTTGGTGCTTTTCCTGTATAGTTCAGCACGTGAAGTCTTCCTTTCATCGTCAGAGTCAAGTGAGCTCTTTCTGTTAATAAAATAGTAATCCACAGATGCCTCTCGTAGCCTGCTCCTCGACCGGGACCTTCTCCTAGATGTCTCTGGTGATTTTGATGTTGTATTATCGGGGCTGAACCTCTTCTGGGTTTGTTGAAAGTCACCATTTTCTAGCTCAACAGTCTTCCACTGGTTTGCCGCATTGTTTCCGTCAATGCTCTTAGGGTCATTTCCATAGAGCTTCAACTTTTCATTGAATTCATCAAGATCATCCTCATCAGGACCCTAGAACGAAAAGATAACAGAACGATTAAAAACAAATCGTTCTCATCGTCAAATTTAAAATGCACGAAACGTATAAACAACTCTTACAATCCATCACTTTCAGCCTTCATGAAAGTAGACATGCCTAGGTAAACTTTCCTGGCAACAAAAGGTGACCACAAACGTCTACCCAAAATATTCGTATGCACATTAACTGCAGTTAAAATATGTATAAAGTACACGATTATTGGAAATCCCCAGCATATGAACCCAGAAGACACGTTTCCAGTAAATGAATCAAAAATATATATGCTGCAGGTAACCGTAAAGAAATATTGACGAAGGTTGATTCCCTGAAATCGCACAATGAAAAGAGGATCCACACAGCAAAGCGAGAAGAAGTAATGAGAAAAACTGCACACACCATGTTAACTTTATATCCATTCATCGCAATCTCCCCAGATTCCACATCCGCCTGCAATCCCTTGGCGGGTTCCAATCCATCCCCACCATCATCAACGATTTCTCCCTCCTCCATCTCATCCCCCAAACCTGAAAAAGAAACCGAACCAACGCCCTTGGAACCGACATCCCCTCCTCCAGCATCTTCGCATTTCTTAACTTCCAATTTATCGTCATCAATTTGATCATCTTTTAGTTCCTCCTTCTCTAAATCATTCTTGTCCTCTTTATCCTTCGAACTCCGGTGCCTATGATGACGGTGACGATGATGCTTGCGACGCTTAGATCGCTCCTCCACCTCTTCATCGGAGGAGCGGTGGTGCTTGCGACGCTCTCGGTCACTGGAATCGCTAGCCATCGGCTGAGTTCAATTTCGAATTCGAATTCCAGATAACGAAATATCGAAGAACTCCAGAGGGCTAGGGTTCTTCGATAGTTAACCGTGAAGATTTACGCGTGGCGTGGCTCTTATAATCGCGAGGTAGACGTTTTTAGTGTATTCCATTTTAGCCCCACAATTTCCATAGTTTTCGTAACTGCCCGCACGTTATTGTTTTATTGTATATCCCCCCCACCAAAAAGGGTATAACAGAACTCATCATTACTCGAAAATTCTTCTTAATAAAATCATATTCAATTAACAATTAAAATACAACGGTAAAAGTATATTAACAATTAATATTTATATTAAATAAAGTATGAATTAAACTATTATATCAAATAATTGTTAATAATATTTTGATTGAGCCAATTTCTCAAGTGATTCTACGACTCATTCGCGATGAGGTCTTGCACATCGAGAATCTCCACCCTTCGCTTCATCTTCTTCTTTATTCTTATAGCGACCTCCGCGGGCAAGAATCTTCCGGTGAGGCTGACCCTGTTCGCCTGCTTCTCTATGGAATGCGTCTCTATATCTGCACCATTTTCATGCACACGGCTTCACCCTTTAAGATCGAAGCTGCAAGCAGGCTGTCAAGGGCTTTTCTCACCTTTCATCTTGAGTATGATCCGTCTCATCTTCTTGCAGCAGCCATCGCAGTCCAAGTTCACCCGAATCAGCATCGAACAAAGCTGGTTTCCGCAACGGTAGTGGATTATGTACGGCCTACGGGGGAAAGAGTAGCAGCAGCAGTAACAGAGATACTTGCCTGGGGTGGGAAGAAGCGCTGACTGCGGATAGGAGAACCTGGTGTTGTTCCTTCAAAGGCTGAAGACGGCACTGGGACAACTACTGGTTTCCTGGAAAAAAAGAACATGGTTCCTGGAAAACCCTGCTGCAGAATAGAATATACATAGGGGGGGTGGTGGGGGGGTTATAAGAAGCAAGAATCTGTAGTTGTTTGCATGAGTCGGGAAGCTCTAAAAAGAGGATCTCTTGAATCCATCATCTTTCCCACCCCCTTTCTTGCCTTGCGAGGCAGCCCCACTCTGATCAAACAAACACACATCCTGATTGCAGTCTACATATTCTCCCAGTTTTATTTTTTTGACAATTTTTTTTACCATCCAAGAATGAGTAGTGATGTGTTAAAATTGGACCCCAATACCGAATTGATGGTCTCGAGTATTAATTACTTAGCATGTTCGTGATGATTAACTAGTGGATTTTAAAATACAAAAATATTCAAGAAATGGGTTGGGCCGTGAAATATAAATTATTAAATCTTTTTTTTAATAAAATTATTGCCATGGAAAATTCAAATCAATGAAGGAAACAGATGGGGGGTCATTCATGGAAAGTATTTTAAAATGCTTCCACCTGATGTTTTATATTACTTATCTTTTTTTATATAATATTAATTTAATCAGCCAATGGGGTGGTAGGACCAATGTCTTCAAATTATTACTGTAATTAAATTTGAAAGTCTTAGCATGGGCAATGATTTTTCATTTTTCAATATTTTATAGTAAATTTTATAAAAAAAAATTGATTAAAAGTGTTATAAAAAGAAATCAATCATTAAATCCATTTTTAAACTCGCTTGATTGGACAACAGAACCAAAAATTGATATAAAAAAAATGCCAACAAGCACAATTATTTATATAAAAAGAAATGCAGAGGCAGATACATACATCTCTTGCAACATATGTCCATCTGTTCGGCTATTTAATGCAACATTATAATAGTACGACGATGCTGCAAATAATAAAGCGTAACGTAAGATCCGATCTACTCTACAGTGCGTCGTCGTTTTGTGTTAGTTAACGGAAGAGAATTCTAATTTTAATGATTTATATTATGATTAAAAAATGAAATCCTAATGGAATGCAACACGAAGTTGGGGAGTTACGTATTTGTCCTGCTTTAAATTTATTTATATTTCTAATTTTTAAAATGGGTTATGATTAATAAAATTATTGACAGCTTTCGAAAAAAAAAGAAAGAAAGGCGTCCACCAGCCACACTCCCGTTGTTCAGACTGCAGTTGGGAGTAACCTCCACCTGCCGTACAACGCACACAACGTGCCGGCGCCGGGACGTCGCCATTACACAGAAATAACGTACGCAGACTTGGGAAGGAGTTATAGATGACTCATTTTTGCGCCTAGAGTCAACTCCAGTGGGGGTTCAGGGGACGGAGCCTCGTCGGGTTCCCGGGGAACCGGCGGAGGGGTTGGGGTCCGCAGCGCTCTCTCCACATTCCCGGTAGACGTGAAGTTGTTGTCGTCTCCTCTGCCTTCCCACCCCGTGATTGTGAACTTTTCCGGTGCCTCGTTTGTGGCGGCTGCTGCCGTAGAACTGGAGGCTGGGGACCGCTTTATGCGGCGGATGTTGCAGCTTTGAACTGGGTCCCACAGGAGACCTCCGGAGTCTTCGTCCCCTGATACTTCCGTCAAGAGCGTTGAACCGTCGAGGACGGCGTCGACGGCAGCCTGACACCGTGCCCATTCTCCAGAACCCATCAGCCCCGTAGCTCCTCCCACCGGATTGATGATACGCCCACAGGCTTCGTACAGCAATGACTTGAAAATCTCTACAAATGCTACATTTCTCAGCTCCCATACTCATTTACTAATACAAAACAATTTAAAATTGAAACCATTCCCTGCCAATTTTATGGGTAGCGACTGACCAGGGTGGAGATTGCCGAGGCCGGCGTTGATGAGGTTGACAAGGCCGGCGCGGCCGTAGAACTTGGCGAGGAAGAGGACGGCGTTGGCCTGGGAAGCCGGGGAGGGGATCCAATCAAGACAGGGTCTGAGAGTACACTCAGGGGAGCAGCCTTTGCGCAAAACCCTGCAGCCGTTGCAGCTCATTCTCATGCCAAAAGGTAAAAGATGACGAACGAATAAAAAGCGAAGCAGGAAACTGTTGGGAACCGGAAGTATGCCGAGAAAAGGGAGGAAAAAGAGGGAGCCACGACGAGGAATAAATCTTCGGCTCCTGAAAAAGAGTGACAGCATCTTCTTTATAAAGGGAAAATATTCAAGTGGGGGAAATCAAAAGTTTGATTATTGCGTATAATGCAGCACACAGTGTACGAATCTGCACAGGGAATGACCAAATCATGAGAACATCCATTGCAGGATCGAATAAACATTCAAACTAAGTTAAGCACATACATTCATTCACAAGTCATACTCTGTGTGCTGAGTCAAACCTCTCTTAACCAGACAAACAGTGACGCAGCAGCAGCAGCAGCCTGAAGCAGAAAACGACTTCCTTGGAGTACATGTACAAAATCACAATCTAGTTCTACAAAACCCCAGTTCCAAGCTCTCTGTGCGAACTTCCTCTCAGTGGGAAGATTTGTCTCCCCCTATTTGTTGACTGTGCAGAAGCATCAAGCGATTCTGCCCATAATTCACATGATTCATGGGTATACGTGCTGCCAAGCTGCGGCACACTACTCCTGAAGCTGTAGATGAAGCTTGTAGGCTTGTATTTCCATGGGAGAGATAAGTACGTGACCTTCCTGAGCTCCCACTGCAAAATGCTCGTTGTAGCCGAGCAGGTCAGTGTCATCATGAAGAAGATTGATGGAGGTTGGTTTTGCACTCAACACCGTGATGCCTCTGAACATGTCAAACAAATTTACAGCCTCATGGGCCATAGTGGAGCACTGCACCCTGCCCCTTCTACAATACGAAGAATCCCAGTGTCTCCTATGCAGGACGAGGGCGAACTTGGGCTCTCCCGGGAGCTGCTGCGAGTAACTCATAGGCCGAATCACCTTCAAGTTCACAACATGCAGATCACACGGCAATGAGGCTGCCAAAGGAGAGAAGGATCTTGGTGGTGGCTGCGCAGATATAGATTCAGGGCTCTTAGCAATGAAGATGTGCATTGGGTGGTTCAGATGAGCACCAACCAGATGAGAGAACAAGGTTGGATTCAAAGGGTGAGATTTTGAGATGGGATCTGCAGGTGCTGAAATGTTGAATTCAACAGTCAAGTGGAAAATCACATTCATGGGATGATTATCCAGCACACCTTGGCCCAGACCACGCCCATCATCCTTAACCAGTCGGCGATCAAGCATGACTTCCAGCCATCCATCTTTTAAGGTTGCAGCACCCAAGGACTGCTTAGTGTGAACAGAAAACCGTTCTCCTCTGGAGCTTTGAATAAATGCAAGAGAAGGCATCGGGTAGTAATTACCCTGCACAGGTATCTTGTCATAAGTTTCCCTGCGACTCATCTGGAAACCATTCAGATCAGAGTAAAAGATTCTATTGTTATAGATGTCAGTCTTGTATCTAACGACAAGCTCCTTGTTATCGTAGTCATGCCCCACAAGCTCAACATGATACTCTTTCTCAATAATGAACGCTTGTATGGTGTTCTCGATGTTATATACACGGGTGCTGTGAGAGATAGGGGCCTTGTCCCATTTTGTTTTCGGGTAGGAATGGCACTCCTGAACCAAATGGCCCTCAGAAATCACCAATTGTCCAACAGGAAGCGAGAGGGGCTCTGCATCACCATTTGGCTTAAAGAGATAGGCTCCACTTTCAGTGCTAGAATACATTGCTATTTCTTCTCCCACAATGTTCGAGTGGCCATCCTTTTGGCTTATCTTTTGTAGCAAACCATACTGTGCACTAAATGAAAGTGTCAAATGTTGATTACCAATATCAACTGTGTCGCCCTCTATAACAGAACAGGCATAAGAGGTTGGGCATGAGGGTTGCTGAGACTGACCTAATATTCTCAGGGCTGCTGGTTTGGCCTTCTCACATCCAACGAAACCATTCGCAACATAGTAAGTCTGCAAGCCCAAAGCAGGAATGGATGATTTCCAATAAAGCCGATGTCTTCCAGTAAACATCACCTTTTGATCAGGGTGTAGTTCAGGAGAGATCTGACTCTTGATACAGGTCCAGTTGGAGTCCAATACTGTGACATCCGGCCTTTCAACTACCAACATCACTATCTCATCCCTTGTTTGCTCCACTGGGTTGAAAACTACTACAGTCTGCACAGTACCTTCACGAGCACTAATAGCCTTATGAACGGGTTGAGCATCATATGCAGATCTTGTTTGTGCAGGTTCAAAGTTTGCCGGATTCTGATCATTCTTGTCATGGCGAATTCCTAATAGAACTTCAACAGCTTTGGACATAAAAATTTGCAAATCATGCAGAGCCAAATGCATCCGCACCCCATAATCCTTGACCACATGATCTTTGGCTGTACCTGTCACACCATCATGATGCTGAAAAAGGGCTAAATTTCGCCTAGCAGAGGTCAACTTGTACGAAAAACTACTAGGTAGCCTCTCACACTGTATTTTGTGGCAGTATCCTAAAAGAAAAGTCATCATCATTTCAGCACCACGTAGTGTTTGCTCCAGTACACGGTCAACAGCCTTGAAGAAAGGCCTAGAAACATAGTAACCACTCCAATAATCTTCATTTCTATCAGCGTAGGTGAAGAAATCACCTGTTAAGGAGGGGAAACCACTGATCTCACCAGAGCCTATTTCACCAGTTCGTGAATAATTTCTCCTATCGACCTCATCACGTAGCGTACGAAAATAGTCATCTAAAGTACCAAACTGAGCTTCAGCATGCAAGCTAGGATCGGAGTTGATATAATCGAACAGGGACTGGTAATTCCTAAACTGAGCTTCAGCTTCATCAATTCCAATATAGCGAAAGTCATCACCAAGTGGAACAAGAAGCGTATTAGTTCGGTAAAGTGTTGACTTTTTTCTGTACTGATCCAACAATGTAAGGGCCCGCTCCTTCACATTTTCCTGGTCAGTCTCTACAGGATGTTTTCCCCAGGGACAACGCTCATAAACAAACCCAGGCATCCGGGCAAAGTCAAACTGACAACAAACAGCAGGCTCCGGTCCACAGGTATGTGGAATATCATAAGAGTAAAAGGGCATCATGTGAACAAAGATATCAGTTGTTTCATCAGCATCCCAGTTCTGCCTCCAAACATACTCCAAATTCTTGTGCAACGCTAGCTCCTTCTTCAGCTCATAATGCGTTCTCTGAATAAGCATGTTCTCAAAACCCATGCGACGAAGAAGATAAGACATCGTGGATGAATATCCAAATGGATCTATTGACCACGAATTCTTTGGAACAACACCCACAGTTTCATTTAGCCACAAGTTTCCCTCTGTAATCTGAAATACTCATTTCAAAAGTGAGGAAATATGAGACGGGAGGAAAATAACTATTCTGTAGATAAACATAGCATAAAAGTACAGTTCCATTATACTATACCTGTTCAATTATGGCAAAATAATGTGAATTAGCCTGCAGAAAGTTACAAAGAAAAGTATGTTAGAAGACAAACCCTCCATTTTTTAACATGAAGCTTCAGAATTCATCAGTATGAAAAATACAGACATAAGGAATTTCCTATACATAAAATCGGATAGAATGACACAGACAGCTACAAAATCCCGGTCTTCTCTACCTCATCATTCATCACCCATCCACCTCCAACTATTTCGAGCTGCCCACTTCTCACCAAGTTGATGAAGGAATCCCTTTTCACATCCGAGGTATCTCTCCACCACTTCTCCAAGTAAGACATTTCTTCCCATATGAACTTTCTTCTAGTGTCCTGCAAGCCACAATAGCCAGTCAAGTTTATTTGCACCTAAATGCCAGCGAATTTAACAGAAACCTTCAACAAACTTTCAGAGAATACCTAAGAAAAATGGAGAAGTCAAACATTTTATGCTTCCATCACTAAAAGCTTCAAACTTGAGCATTCAGGTGAATTAAGGGGGAAAAAATGATATAACCTTAGATAGCGTCTCCACGATAGTATCAATGATGTGCCTGGACTGACGCTCATAATACTCATCAACCGTGAGCTTCCACCCAGGATCATTGTGGGAATGGGGCACCACGAAAATCTTCAGTTTCTCCTCATCCCATTCATTCCCTCGATAAGTTACACGCCACCCCTGTTTCCACGCGCCGCCATCCTCATCCAGGAACTGGATCTTGTCATATAAGTCTTTGGTAGTGATGTCAACGGATGCCGCCAAATTAGTAGCATTGGGAGATTTATGAGCTACGGGCTTCCGAGTCCTAAACGATCTAAACTGAGATGAGCCGCGAAAACGTAGAGGGTTCGGAGCAGCGGCGAATCGAAAGACAATGACGAGAAAGAACGTGATCGTTATCCCGAGACCAATCGTGAAAAAATTGGATATCACGAAATCGATAACGGCGCCCGCTCCCCGCTTCCTCAGCTTCCTATTTTGCTTTCCTCCGTATCTTGCCGTCGGCAGGAGAGATGACGCCCAGCCTCCGCCGGCGCGGCGAGAGGAGAAAGCCATAGATCGAGTGAACTACACGCACCCACACAAGAAAAAAACAACACAGAAATGCCACCTTTTTTCTTGGATTAGGACAGGGCCAAAAAACGCCTTACAAATCAGGGGCATATTAGATGTCCAGCAACTCGCGAGGGCAGACTGGTATTTTATTCGATATCGACAATGATGTCCAAAACAATACAATGGGTTGCCTAACCAGGAACAAAAAAACAGTGGACGACAACAACAAGAAAAATGAATTCCTGATGAATCAATGAATTGTGATGACGAGCCGGGCTAGCTATCATCCTGTTATACGACTTTGACTCCGCTGGGTCGTTTCCCTTCCATGGCGTCCTTCTTGTTTCTGCAATCTGCACACAGAAATGGGCCTTGCCATGGCTTCGAGCTCATGGAGAAAATGGAGCCCGCGTGAACCGAGATCCCCTCGTGCGGGGCGAGATCCGCCTGGCAGATGGCGCACACGAACAAGCCACCATTCGCTTCTGCCCCCGGGTCATCGTGTCCCAACCTGTCCAATGCCAAAGATCATCGGGCGTGAACATCAGACCGTGGGGACACCAGAATACCAGATACCAACCTCTCAGCAAGCATTGCCGATCCCTCTTCAAACAATTCCTCCACGATCCCAACTGATGACAGTTTCATTGACAATTTGTTAGCAGACCAAAAACACTGCTTCCCTGAAAAGAAAGCCTTAAGCTTGCTGTATTTTTTCGGTGGAGGTGGAGGCGGCAGCTCTGTGGTAGTGTTGTCTGGAGGGATTATGTCGACTACAATGCAAGTCGTGTCATCCTTCAGCCCGTTTGTGCGCAATGTTTCCTATATTTCACAGTCCATCAGATTTCACCAACTCTGGATCTCATTATTACCGGTCAGACTTAAATTTATATTACCTTGACAACTTGTCTAGCAGCAAGTTCTGAAGGCAATCCACGGCAACATTTTGCTGCAGTTTCTGATGAAAGTGCATCCCAAACGCCATCAGAGGCGATAATCAGCCTTCCACCAGTGCTGGACAACTTCACAGCAATGGAAATGTCAGAGATGCGGAGAAAAGTAAATGTGGGATACAAAAGAACACTGAAGTAGGACTGAGATTTGGAGGCTCACTTTTACTTGCTTGACATATGGCACAGGTACAATGAATTCGCCAACATCCATGTCCCCAATTGATCTTGAGAGGCATAGACCTCCGGGCCAACAACGAAGAGGACCAACCTGGAGATAAAGCAGTGAATACGAAAATAGTACAGTACTGCGTGGCTGCTTTTCAACCCAAAACAAGGGATGCGCATCTTCCAATGAATCAGCTCGGAAAAGAATTCTACTACACAAACAGACTTCGGGATATCTCACCTCAGTACCACCACAAAGACTAAGCCTCCCAACTTCACCCCCGCTTGCTGTTACACGCTCTCTTCTGTAAAATCGGATATGAGATTAAAGATCAACAATGAAGTGCAATAAGAAAGACCGCCAAGATAAAAGAAGCGTACTCTTCTGCATTTTCTTCAAGCCTATGATCAACTGTCAGAACAGATACTCCACTGCCTGGGCAATCTAGGATACAGCGTGAATCCCCAACTGATGCCACTGTAACTGTCCAGCCATCGACTATCACGAATGTTGCCGTAGTCCCAGAAGTTTTTCCTGCGCACAGCGGAGATATGAGGTATCAGCTTCCACGAACAACTATTCATAAAGACCCTCTTTCCGATTAACTCAGTTCACATACAACATTTAATATGAGAAATAACGTGCCTTTACTCTGAAAAACCTTGTCAGTTTTAACAAATCCTGCTACCAAGGCACGTGGTAAGGCATGAAGCCATTCATCCCGATCGAGGCCATGAGGAATGGCATCCAAAACATAGTTTAACAAATGATCTCTTGAAAAAATGGCTGCTGCACTCCCGTTATGCCCATCAAAAATCTGAAAGAAGATAATATCAATACAAGGAACATCAGAAGTTACCCAAGAGTCTATCAGAAAATTTTGATGAGCCAGTGAAAGCTTTCAAATTTCATCAAACATATCAAACTGGAGATTGAAAACAACTACAAATTGCATACCCCAAAAACGGAGAATGATGATGATTGACTTCCGGGAACTCGCTGACAGTCACTTCTCATCAAGAAGTAATCTTCCCCCTTCCTGGACTGTGCAGCAGAGCCATACCTTACGGTTGGTTTCTCCAGCTTCTCATTCTTGAACTCCCTAGATATCAGTGCAGCTAAAGGCACAAGATCTCCACGATTACTCTGCCTATCTTTCCTAGATCCCATCGACGAACACCTTCGAACTAACTAAGCTAGCAATTTTTGGAAACGAAATTCAGAATTCTAAGTAGAACTCAACGACAAGCAACATTACTGATGTCCTCCTCCCTAAACTTTAAGTCGACACAAAGTGATTGGTACTATTTTTATTCAATTTCCCACAAACCCCAGATCACAACTAAACAGAAGAGTATCCCCAGCCGGCAAATTCCAATTACTTCAAATCCTCCTCAAGATTTCACCTGCAATTTCCGCATAATGATAAGATCCCACATCGCGGGGCGCCAAATCCATAAAAGATGATACCAAAAGGCAAACCTAAGAAAACATTCCAAGAAAAAGTCAAACCTAAGGAAACCCACCTCAAAACAACGCGGCTTTACTACTTTCCCGGAGTTCCCAAAAGAACTGGAAGACGCAGATCTGATAGCGACTGGGAAGAAACCAAGCAGACGACACAGACAACGAAAAGCCTGGAAGATTCAACAAGGAAAGAATGCCGAACGCGCGTTGATGAACTGTAAAGACAAACCACCAAAAAAACCCAAAATCAACGAAGACCCATCACTGGTTTTCGCATTAAATAGCAAAATCGAGAAATTAAATATACATTCTCCGACGAAGCCACACCCATTCCCACACACCGATCAGTTGTGCAGAGGCTGCAATGGAGATATTTCATGTTGTTCGGGGATACATTGGGCGACAGCTGGCACTGACCAATCGTTACGAGTGGAGCGCAACCACGTTCCCTGTTCCCTTTCCCATTCCTTTATTTCTCTCTCTTTCATTTTTATTTTTCCAGGTAAACTGAAAATTACGTAAACCGTACGATGTTTTTGGGCCCTCCCCATGGGCTTCTATGGGCTTCCATTGCTTTCTTGTTCAGTTGCTACAATTAAATGAATACACTGTATATTTTTTTAGTTCACTCATTAAAATAAGTCCAAAATTCAGAGAATTTATTTTAAAAAATAAATTTTCCTATTCTCCAATTTTTTTATATCATTTTACAATTTTAATTTTCATTAATATTTTTGTGATGATTACAAAGACTAAGGTTAAAAAAATATGGAGTACGGCCTAATCAAAACCCTCACATGCATCCCATTGAGTGAGTCACCAAGTACCATTGTCTATGAGTGGTTCCTTTGTTTGTTGTCCATCTCATCACAACTCAACTCAACTCAAACTCTACATGCTGTAAAAAACATAAATAAGATGAAGCTATGATCTCCACAAAGATGAAATAAAATGAAGGGATAAGGAATAATTAAAAACAATTAAGCTAAAAGTGATTTTTATATGGAAATGTGTGTTTTGGTACGATGTAGGATTTGAAAACCCCAAGTTAGCTTTTAAGAACAATAAAAAGTGGGAACACCTACCTACCTATGATTGATTATTCCACACCTTTGTAAATATTATTTAAAAATTAATAAATATCTAAATTCTGTCATTAAAACAAAGACTTATGATATATATTGGTTAAATGATAATAAATTAATGATTTAGACTATATTTAGAAACATCTAATCATGTTTAGAATCTTTAATTAAATATTCTTTTAAATGAAATCAATTCATCCCATATATTATTATATTTAAATTCAGTTTGTTGTTTTTAATAATAAATTCATCCCAGAAAAGCAGTTTTCCTTTTAATGTTGCGGGGGCACCCTTTGTCACTGTCATTCCCGCTCATTCCGTCAGTCAAAATTTTTCGAATTGGACCCATGCGTTTAGCACCTGAAAATTAAATTCAAATCGCTTTTAAAAAATTACTAATTTTTTCATGTAAATTAGGTGTGTGTATTTTGATGCTTGCTGCATGGGTGGATGTAAATTACGGTAGATAAAAGTAGTTTAATTAGTAGACGCGATGTGATGAGTCAGCAAATGTTGTACGACGTGCAGTGGCGGTTGTGCGCTTCTGGGGCACGACGAAAACCGCTCTGGCGACATCAACTATGCGTATTCAAGTATTTTAAATTTCAAACTCCGTTGGGACTCGGGAGTGAGCTACTTAAATAGCAGTAAAACGAAAAGCTCTCTCCGTCGTTTTCCTTCCCTCGCCACCAGTTCTCCACGCACTTCTCTCTCTTTGTTCTCCGATGTCTTGAAGAAGACGAAAACCAGGAGTGTCCCCTCGGTGAATCTGAGGGGTACGGTGTGGTTTTGAGGTGAAGCTCGTTGAAGTTGAGAGGATTTTGCTGAGAGTTCGGAAAATGGAGCAATGGCGCTTAGCTTGCTTGTTCGAGGCGTTTGAAATCTAACCGTTGCCTCCCCTGCCTTGCACTGTTGTTTGCGTTGCGGTTTCCGCGCTTCCAGATTAATTGGAGCTGAATTTGCTGAGTAGGAAATTGGAAGAAATGGCGGCTTCGTCTTCACGAGGAAGAAGTAGCTCGCCTTTCGGTCACCGTAAACCTTCCAGTCCGTACTCTTCAATTTCTTCATCGTCGTCGTTGATGAATGGGCGATTGATTCCGCGTTCACGCTCCGCGACGACGCCGTTTTATGCCAGTGGAGGTCACGGGTCCAGATCCACGACGCCAAACAGAAACAGAGGAGATTATACCCGGAGTAGGACGCCTGTGAGTTACGCGTCGATGGAAGCTCAGTTGAATGGGGAGAGGGCGGATGGTCAATCGAGATCGGCAGATAGTATTTCTGTTACCATTAGATTTCGACCGCTGAGGTTAATTGTAGATCTGGCCTGAATTGATTTTTAGATCGCATGCATATACTGTGATTTGAATTGCAAATTGAGTAACTGGATTCCTTTGTTGATCGTGATTCCAGTGAAAGAGAGTATCAAAGAGGAGATGAGATCGCATGGTATGCAGATGGGGAGAAAATTGTTCGCAATGAGTACAATCCAGTAACTGCGTTTGCATTCGGTACGCTATTTCTTCTGTTCTTGTTCCTGTGAACGTAATCCTTTGTGGGCTTAGCAGAAAAATGTTTATTGTAGCGCCGTGCATGGAGTTGTATGGTTTATTAACTGAATGCATTTATATGCCATTCATTACCTTCACATATTTATCTTTATTCCCATTAATTTGATATAGCATCTGATTTGTACCTAATTGGTTTCTGTAAGGCTGGCAATTTGATCTCTTGTCCTGTATGCAATTATAGATAGGGTTTTCGGACCAAGTACAAGCACTGATGAAGTGTATGAAGTAGCTGCCCGGCCTGTTGTCAAGGCTGCCATGGAAGGTGTAAATGGTACGAGTAACTGGTTTTCTTTATCCGTTCATGTCATGCGATAAGGAATCTTATTCTATTGATTAAATTTTCAATGAGAGATCTATTAATCGACCGGTATTAATTCTTGGAAGGCTGACTTGCAGGAACTGTTTTTGCTTATGGTGTTACTAGTAGCGGAAAGACACACACAATGCATGTAAGCGTACATTGATTGTTCATATGCTGCAAGACCATATCACTAATTTGATGTCTTTTGTCACGGTTTTTTACTCATGTTTATATTTATTAGGGTGACCAAAGTTCTCCAGGAGTCATTCCCCTTGCCATAAAAGATGTTTTTAGCATCATTCAAGATGTATGTTAACTTTTATCCGTTTGGCGATGAAGGCATTTCATTTATCCTTTTATGCTGGGTTGTTTTATAGAAATCAGATCATTGCATCAGTACTGATGGTGGTTATTTTTTTCAGACCCCTGGCCGTGAATTTCTACTCCGGGTTTCATATCTTGAAATTTACAACGAGGTTGGTTAATTTTGAGCTTTAATTGTTTAGTCTCAAGTACCTCGTATCTTGGCATCCCATTATACTGAATTCAGTACTCGTTTCAATATATGGTTTTGCAGTGTTTTCTGTTTTCATGTACATTTATCGTCTTTCCCCCCAGGTGATTAATGATTTGCTGGACCCCACTGGCCAGAATCTTCGTGTGAGAGAGGATGCACAGGTTATTTCCTACTTACAATGTCTCGTCAATTGGGCCCTTCAGATTTTGATATCCCATGTGTCAACAGGGAACTTACGTTGAGGGCATTAAGGAGGAAGTCGTTTTGTCACCAGGACATGCTCTTTCATTCATTGCTGCCGGAGAAGGTAGATTCCATTATTCTTGGTGCTTGTTTTGGTTCATACTAATGCACACGTGCTGGTCTCTTAATAAAAGTAGTCAACGGAAGTTGCTCTATAGGATGCATTTTCTCTAACAAGTTTCATGGCTTCCACAATAATTGTGCAACAATCATTGGCCTTCACAGAGCATCGGCATGTTGGATCAAATAATTTCAACCTATTCAGCAGCCGTAGTCATACTATATTCACCTTGGTACGTGTAGCATATTTGAAAATGTTACTGACCAGGTTGTTAACATATCCTATGACAATGATGCATTAGCATTAAAAATGGTATGTTTATACTGTGCACTTGAGAGGCGATATTCCATGAACTTTGACATTCCCTTTACACAAGGAGTAATCATTCTAAATGATCTATTCTTTGCGGTAAATTCATCAAGCTTTTGGTACCTGCAAATTAGTTGGTTATCTTAGCACATTCTCATCCTTTTTCTAAATATGCTATCTCACAACCACCTCCCGTTTTCAACTTTCTTTAATCAATGTGTTTGTGATACTTGTTACTTGTCCGGTCCTTTTAATATTTAAAATTGAATTGCTTTAGATGATTGAGAGTAGTGCACATGGAGATGATTACGATGGAGTGACGTTCTCACAGCTGGTAATTATACATATTTTTTCGTCATCTGGAATGATTTATATCAGTAATTGCTAGCAGAAATTATTCAGCAGCTCCTCTATATGCAGAACCTGATTGATCTAGCAGGATCTGAAAGTTCAAAAACTGAAACAATTGGCTTGAGAAGAAAGGAAGGATCATACATCAATAAAAGTTTGCTGACGCTAGGCACTGTTAGTATTTTGAATTGCCCTTTGAATTGAAATGGTTTTCATCCAAACCAGTTCCACACTCTGCAAACTTATGTGACTACACTGTGTTCTTCCTTTATCTTGTATCATTTCCACTCTCGTGTTAAATTCTGAAATCGGTTGATTTTCAGGTTATTGGGAAGCTTAGTGAAGGGAAAGCATCCCACATTCCCTATCGAGATTCTAAACTTACAAGGCTTTTGCAATCTTCTCTAAGTGGGCATGGTCATGTTTCAGTGAGCACTGAGGACCATTATTTGTCTTTCCTTCAGTTCCAGATGTTCCATAGCTGTTTTTTTTTTATCTTTATTTTTTTATGAGTGTGTGACTAACTTGGTAAAACAACTTTCTTATCCTGTCAGCTTATATGCACGATTACCCCAGCATCAAGCAACATGGAGGAGACCCATAATACCTTGAAGTTTGCCAACAGAGCGAAATGCGTGGAAATTTATGCATCACGCAATAGAGTGAGACTCTTTATATTAGCTTTTATTTGTAATAAAAATGTTCATTGCTGTCAAAGAAGCTGTACTGATATATTTTCACTTCAGATAATTGACGAGAAATCATTGATCAAGAAGTATCAAAAGGAAATATCATGCCTTAAAGCAGAACTTAATCAACTCAAAAGGGGGATGCTTGCTGGTGCCAGCCAAGAGGAGATTATGGTCTTGAGACAGCAGGTTTGTTTCTATTATTTATTAGCCATCATGGAGCTGAAATGCTTCAGAGTGTGTAATGAAATGTTGGCCACATATTTGAAGGCTGACATACTTTTTTTTTTTTTTTAATCTTCTTACTGTAAAGTTGGAAGAGGGACAAGTTAAAATGCAGTCAAGACTGGAAGAGGAGGAAGAAGCCAAGGCTGCTTTAATGAGCAGAATTCAAAGACTAACAAAATTGATTCTAGTTTCTTCCAAAAGTACTTTACCTGGATATGCAATCGAGACACCTTGTCATCAAAGAGGTCGCTCAGTCTCCGAAGATGATGCAAGTTCTTACTTCAGCTTCCTAACTTATTTTCAGTTTGAATTTTAGTTCGCTTATCTTAACAACATCCGTGTCATGTCATTAAACAGAAATTGGAATCTCTGCACAATGGCTCCTTGATACAGGACAGTGAAAATTTGAAAGATTCTCCGTCTTCAGCTTTAACTGTTACCTCAGAAGCCATTGATTACAAACATGGGCGATCATATAGCAA
The DNA here is from genome assembly GCA_002189035.1 of Utricularia gibba. Classification (NCBI taxonomy): domain Eukaryota; kingdom Viridiplantae; phylum Streptophyta; class Magnoliopsida; order Lamiales; family Lentibulariaceae; genus Utricularia; species Utricularia gibba. Next base: position 2,913,012 of record NEEC01000013.1, on the reverse strand, counting down.
GTGGAATGATGACAAATCACAGGCTGGTAGCACAATAACAGAATCTAGTCATGCAGGGGAGCTTATCAGTGGTTCTTCCTTTGTGTCAAAGATGCAAATGGTAGGCCCTAGCATTTTCTCTAAAAAATTTCATCTCTTTATCTTCTTAACCTGTTTATTCAGTTATCATTCTAGTTTGACTAGTTCACAAGTATTTGATTCTGATATTCATTTTTGGGTCATAGGATGGAATGTCGTTGTTGAACCAGGTGGACCTCCTATTTGAGCAGGTTAAGATGCTTAATGGGGAAATTGCATTGAGCACAAGCACATTGAAGCGTTTGATTGAGCAATCAGTTGATGATCCTGAAAGCTCAAAGCCTCAGGTACTACAAATGATTTCATTTCATTTCGTGATATCAAGATTGCGATGTTGTTTTGTTGGTTTTCCGTTTTCTTTATTAAGCCGATAAAACAGCAGTTTAAACTTCTTTTCTGGACCTGACTTTTGCAGGTCCTGTTTTCGTCTTATTAATCCTTTAGCTCCTTCTATTCACATTTTATTTCATAGGTCATTGTCTTAAGGACCTATTCATTATCTATGACTCTGATTGCAGATTGAAAACCTGGAGCATGAAATAAATGAAAAGAAAAAACAGATGAGTATATTAGAGCAGCGTATAGTTGAGTGCCGTGAAGCGTCTATTGCTAATGCATCTATAGTAGAAATGCAACAGGTAATGTTATGTTTAAACGTTTCTATATAACTCTCCTTTCTACGTTAATATCTACAAGGTTGCTGTACTCCTGTTAACCTTTTCCCTTTTTTCCTGTTCTGGCAGACTGTCATGAAGTTGATGGCGGAGTGTAGTGAAAAAGATTTTGAGCTTGAGGTTTCCAAATATATTTTTTTCGGAGCACCTTATTTTGCCATTTCTCAGTTCTTTTGTTCACTATGTTTAATTGTTTGCTGCAGATTAAAACAGCTGACAACCGTGTTCTTCAGGAGCAACTAGAAAACAAGGTGATTTTCATGGAAACGGGATTGCAAGCCAATACTCCTTTTTACTGAAAGCACGGAGCAACAAACTTTAATTTGTATAATTCAAATTTGTGCAGTGTTCTGAGAATCAGGTGTTACAAGAAAAAATTGCCTGTCTGGAGCAGCAACTCTCTTCATCTTGTGGTGATAAAATTTCTACAAAACTGGAAACTGGTCTATCTAATGCACAAGCTGATGAGTTGAGGAGAAAAATTCAGTCTCAGGCAATACTTCAATTTTGGTTCTTTTCTGTGGAACTCTTCTATATCTTTTCTGTACATAATAAGTTTGTGCAGCTTTGCAATGATGAAGTGGGGAGGCAATGCGTTATGACCTTTGCATCCATGTATTCTTTTGATCTGGAACTATTTCTCTCTTTGCAGGAACTAGACAATGAAAAGCTGAAGCTAGAACATGTCAACATTCTGGAGGAGAATAGTGGATTACGTGTACAAAACCAGAAATTAGCCGAGGAAGCTTCGTATGCTAAGGAGTTAGCATCTGCAGCTGCGGTTGAACTGAAGAATTTAGCAGCTGAAGTTACTAAGCTGTCACTTCTGAATGCTAAACTGGAAAAGGAAGTGCAGACTGCGAAGGAGGTGGGTTCAAGAAACTCCAACATCCGTAAGCATAATGACTTCCAGAGGTCCCACAGAGGCCGGTTTTCAGGAATGGTTAATGATGATTTTGAATCTTGGAGCCTTGATTATGATGACCTGGTGTTGGAATTGAAAGCGCGTAAGCAACGTGAAGCTGCGCTTGATGCTGCTCTTGCTGAAAAAGAGATTTTGGAAGATGAATACCGGAAAAAGTTGGAGGAAGGGAGGAAGAGGGAGGCGTCACTGGAAAATGATCTGGCTAACATGTGGGTCCTTGTTGCACAACTTAAAAAAGAGGTCACTGTAATGCAAGATCAAAAGATCAGCAAGAGGCATACAGAGAGTACGGACCAAAACACCAAGCCTTTAGTTGTCAATGGTTCAATGGATCCATCAGCTGATGGTTTCCAAGTTTTGGATAATTCAACACCAACTCCTGAAGAACCTCTTGTTGTTCGGCTGAAGGTAAGTAAAACCGTCTGTTATCAGCGCTGGTCTAAATTTATATATTTTTTTAATGCCGTACACTGCAACATTGTCTTGTTCTTCTGAAGAACTCATCGCCCATGTCTGCTCTAGGCAAGGATGCATGAGATGAAGGAGAAAGAACTCAAGTATGCTACAAATGGAGATGCAAATTCCCATGTTTGTAAAGTATGCTTCGAGTCATCTGCTTCCACAATGCTCCTTCCATGTCGCCATTTTTGCTGTAAGTTTCACCTTCTCTACACTTGCTTCCCTATTTCAATATTGTAATAATCTCTTCCTCCATCCAGTGTGCAAGTCCTGCTCCCTTGCATGCTCAGAATGCCCAATCTGCCGAACAGAGATTGCAGATCGGATTTTCGCCTTCACTTAACATCCCAGATATCCAGATGTTGAGAGCATTCAAACCATCTTTCAATACTTCTTTTCTACGACATCCCAACACCTCTTCCTCCGTGTCTGCGGTGCGCACAGGGAGGACTTCGCTCATGAACCGTCGCTCTTGTGAATACCTGCTTCCTGTTTTCTGGTGTGGCAGGTGCGCCATTCTTTTTACCATGCAAAGCATAGCTACCTGCATTGTTGTACATTCGTGTTTGTATCTAAAATGCACACACCAGATGCTCCCTCCCGGTAACCTGTATATGAACTTTATCAATGCTCGGGTTAGTGTTTTTGATCGTTTCATCTCTCAACCTGACAACTGTTGTGGCGTCCTAAAAAAGCTACTCGTCCTTTGATGCTTTTCCTGTGTGAAAATAAAAGTCTTTAGTTGAATAGAAACAGACAGCCGAAGGTCCCAACTGATTCACTCTCATAGGGACTGATACTTGTATGCGTTGAAAAAGTGTACGGTATTTTTGTAGCAAAATTGCCCCTTTGTGTGCTCACCAGGATGTTTAATAAAAAGGAATAGAAGTGGGGAGGAAAGTGAAAGGATGCGTTGGTACATTGATTATCGCACCCATCATGACGCTTTTAATTAATTCAAATAATGCGTCATAACTATAACTATTGATTAGTTGGCCAAACACCTTGAAAAGAAGGGCGTACGGCAACCCGACCACAAATTGCAACAACAAAAAATAAAAAATAAAAAGAAAGTAGCATCAACGGAAAGGGTTTCAAAGTGGGACCCAGTCTAGCGGTTACGAAGAGAAGAAAACGCGAACTGGATGGAGTGTTGTTCTCTTTCCATTTAGTCTTTTCGCCAACATCTGTTTCTCATTTTTTTTCACAAACTCTTCCCCCCTTTTGGTTGTTTCCTTCTCCTCTTGTTTTTCTGGGTTTGTTTTTTGATTCGGAATCGTATCTGAGATGTGGATCGGCCTTAGCAACTCACATTTTGCTGGCTTCTGAGGTGATCCATTTTTTTGATTGCTCGTTGCTTTTGAATTTCGATGATGCTTTGATTTGTACTGGCTGCTGTAGAATTTGGAATTGAATTTGATGTTGTTTCAGGGAGAATAAGTTTATACTGATCTAGGAATGGGGAGAAAAAAGGGCGGTTGGTTGTCCAGAGTTAAAAAGGCTTTTACGCAGAGAAGGGCCAAGCGTAAGAAACCTGAGGTACGTGAGTGTGATCCTTCTGTATCGATGATGATGCTTTTCTCATCCATCATATCACGAGGGCTTCCTTCAATCGTTTTTTTCCAGAATTCGGATGAATCCAATGATAAATTGGTTGGAAACGGAAATGCATCAGTCACAGAGACTCCAGATCTAGTTCCTGAACTGCCACGGGTACCACAGTTGCAAGAAGCGAAGCTGCTTGAGATGGAAAATGATCGTGCGAGTCATCCGTTCTCTGCTGCAGTTGAAGCTGCTGCCACTGCACAGGAAGCTTCTTCGGCGCCTCAATATGTTGCAGTTACTCAAGTCTCTCCCGCATCAAAGTCTGAAGCCGCTGCAGTCAGAATCCAAACGGCATTCCGTGGATACCTCGTATGATCTTGCCATTTATTATGTGCCTTGAAAAAATAGAATGTGGTTGAAACTGGAAGATGACTTCGATTATCTCTAGCAAATCCTTTTTCTTTGATGGATAAACATCTTTGTGTATGAATGCTGCCAGGCAAGGAGGCCATTCAGAGGATTAAGGGGGCTCGTGAGGCTGAAGGCATTCATTGATGGGCCGATTGTGAAGCGCCAGACTTCAAGCACATTGAAACGCATGCAGGCTCTGTCTCATGTGCAGTATCAGATTCAATCGCGAAGAGCTCGCGTACTGGAGGATAACAGGGCACTTCAGAGACAGCTCCTGCAGAAAAAAGCGAAAGAGTTTGAGAGCTTGAGAGTTAGTCCTTTGTCACCTACACTTTTTTTTTCTTTTTTCCTTCTGACCATTCTATGTATTCGAATGTAACCATCTGGGGCGGTTGCATCTCTGTTTTTCGTCCTGAATCTGTTTCTGATGTTTCCATACGTCTTTCTTTTCCAGATTGGTGAGGAATGGGACGATAGTCTGCACTCGAAGGAGAGGGTTGAGGAGAATTTGCTGCACAAATATGAAGCTGCAATGAGGCGTGAAAGAGCTCTTGCTTATTCATACACCCACCAGGTACTTCACACGCACAAATGAAAAGAAAAGGGTTCATCAACAGTTCTCTGCTGTTGCCTCTCTCCCTCATAGATCATAGTATTGATCTTCCTTTAGAAATGAATAAGTCGGTTATCAGAACAATGGTTCTGCTGTTTGATATCTGACTTGGATGAGCAGCAAACATGGATGAAATCTACAAAACAAACCAGCTGGTTGTTCATAGACCCGACGAATCCGCAGTGGGGCTGGAGTTGGCTTGAAAGATGGATGGCTTCTCAACCAAACGAAACCGGGAAAAGCATTATAGAAAGGGACCAGGGGGCAGGGAAATCTCCAGGTCTTTTGCTCGTCATCAGTTAAACTCCGAGACCAACCATCCTTCTTCCACTGCAACTCCAACTACAAAGATGGCTTCTTCATCTCTCTCCAGAAAGGCAAAGAGTGGTGACAGTTCAAAAAATAAACAGACAAAGCAAGATGATCATTCAAAATGCAGTGTCAGTAACCAGTCCGAAAGGAGGCACTCCTCTGCTGGATCCTATATCGGAGATGATGAAAGCCCAGGAAGCTCTCTCTCTGTTCCAAGCTACATGGCCCCCACTCACTCCGCGAAAGCAAAGTTGAGTCCTCTGGGTGCCGAGTACGGTCGCTCAGCATCGGCTGCTTCTGCTAAGAAACGGCTTTCATATCCTCCATCAGCGGGAAGGGCTCGTCGGAATTGACTGATGTTTCCTCCAGGCCAATGCAGGTTGAGGCCGTAGCTGAAGACACCAACTATAGAGAATTGGATTCCCCCTCTGTTGTTCAGTGGATGCAGACAGACATACACAGCTGCATATGACAACTCTCCAGGTATTTGTTTGTTATTTCTCTTACAGCCCAACGCAACACCATTAAATGAGTTTCTTTCTGCATGCATATTTGGATATTTGCGTTCATATAGTAGGGAATGTTTTTTTTAATGATAATAATATTAAAGAACAAGATATTATATTAATGCATAAGAATAAAGGGCTTCTTCCTTGAGTCATGGTTTAGACTCACGAACTCACATTGCAATTCCGGCATCGATAAAAAGGGAATCCCGAACCTTGGCAGCTTACCTACCGGAGCCGGCTCCCACACTCGAGTGAGACTAGACGAGAAGCACAGACTCAATGCACATCATGCATTCTTGAATCTTCGAGTCACTATCCACTAGATCCAGCTCTACCCATCATATCAGTAGTCGTTGAGGAAGTAGTTAGTGCCAGGTCTTTAAGGGAGATGGGGGCCAGGAGCTTCCCATGGCGGCTCTGTCCCTGCCTGATATTGACTCCGTGAGACATAGATAAGAGCCCGTCCTTCATGAGGGCTTTGTGTACCAAAGAGTTAACGGCCCCTTCCTTTCGGCCTCGTAGGATTTGATACCGTTCATGGCTCTACCCACCAGAGCCATCGCAGCGATGCTGGGGAACTGCTTCTTGGGGAGCTCATCGGGCCCCTGTTTCGAGCTTTGCTGTTCGCCCGGAGTGCTGTTTGGGCCACATCCATCCTTTTGAAGTCTTTTAATCCAAGATTGTGAGGGGAGCAGCTCCTTACAGTTATTGGAATGCTCTTGTCCATCTTCAGCTGGCATGCTATGGCTCTCAGCATTCATGGTTGGTTCTGTGCAATGACGTGTTGGGGCGGAGCAGGAACACATCGACACTTTATTATCAGATATGGAGCATTGATTTGATGAGGTTGATGAGGCCTGCTTCAGGCGCCTGACCCATGTGTTAGTAGGGCCGGATTCCAAATCTTCACGCGGATTGGATTCAGGATTACTCCGGGTTCCAGGGGAGCTCTGGCAGTTATTTCCTGAAGAACATCCAACAGCTTGGATGACAAGAAGCCCATTGTTGAAATCCAACGATCTAGCTTTTTTCCGTGGAATGCCAATTTCTCTTGAGGACTTCTTCTCAATTTTTTTCGGTGTAGGTATGGAGTGTTTGAGGCCCTGCAATGGTCAAGTTCAACATTCTGTTATAAAAAAGAAATATATGGAAGTGAAACAACAAGAAAAGAAGATTTCCACCTTACGTAAGCCACTGGAGTTTGCACGTAAGCCTGAAAGCACAAAAATAATTAGATTACCGTTGAGATGAAATTGCATCTTATTAGAAACTGCAGCAAGCTCAGAGAAACCCATGTTCAGTGAGATGATTTTTAAGCATATACCTGAATATAACTTTCTGTCATTCAAAAGGCCACGGTTCAGGTTGACGCCTTCGGCCAATGACTCGTTATTTTCAGAGACTACAGGCGGCCCACCATGCTGCAAACACTTTTTTCCTTCACTTGAATGGGCACTCAATTCTTTGCGCTTCAGACCTGTACTTCCTTGAGCAACGAATGTGGGGAGGCTCTGAATGCGGCTGGACTTGTGTCCACTAAATTCAATTACCGTGCTTGTAAAAGTAGCGTTCTGTTTTGATAGACTAACATCATCTGTCTTGGTTGTCGTAAACAAGTTATGAGTTGCCTGAGAATATCTACAGTACCCTTCGGGAATTTCTTCCACAGAATCAACTGTCTTTGTTCTCACCGTAGTAGTTCCCATCTCAAAAAGTGCATGCTGATTTGGGAGCAAAGTGGAATGATGAAAGTTTATTGTATTCTTGAGGCTATCTTGCGCACAAATTGGTTGGCCATGCTCCGTGAACAGAGATCCAAGTGATAAGGATTTGTTGAATTTCATAAGACCTGTGCTTCCAGACAACGAGAAACTAGCTGCTTCTCTTTCAGACACCAAATTTTCTGACAGGTCCTGCCCTCTGCTACCTTCTGGCATAACACTTTTCATCTTGACGTCCATCAACTCAGTGGGAGGTCTAATATTCAATGAAAATGCTGCATCACTAGAACTTTCTTTCTTAGCTGTAGAATGAGGCTTCAAAAACTCAGGATGACTAACTGATAAAGCATCCTCAGAAACACCATGGCCCCTAGTGGATGAACACTTGATTATGCTATCTGGAATCCAATGGGGAAACTGAATGGAACCACCACTACGTCTATCCACACCACACCCATTGTTTCTGCTTAACAAAGAGCTACTCCCCTGGATACAACGCTGGCTGGGGCTAATCCATCGCACTCTTCGCTGTTCGAGCTTAATCCAAGTGCAGCATTCAGAGTCTCAGTAACAGCCCGGTTCTCAGCATTTCCGTCCTTATTATTCTCTGCGGCGCTTATCCTAGTGCAATGAGCCATCCAAACAGGCCCAGAAGATTCCACAGTATCTTTAGTCTTCCTGTTACAATTTCACCAGTTACCCATAGATAATGATCAACGAAGGTGCATGGGTGGTAAACAAGTAATTTTGGCTGCCAAGGAGAAGTACAAGAAGAAACTAAAACTCTACCCTTAATTGAAGACTCCATTCAGAAAAAGCTAGAATAATCTTTTTTGCCAAAAAGGACAACAGAAACTGATGAAACTCTTGTTCCAAAAAGATGAAGAAAATCAAGCTCAAAACCACCACCACCTTAAGCTAATAAACAAAAACTGAGAAAAAAACAGCTACCGTCTCTACATCAAAAAAATCTTCGATCTACCACGGAAAACTGTAGCCAAAACCGCTCAATTTACCCGTCCAGCGATCTAAAAGCTTAAAATACGCCGCTGAATCCAAAAAACTGCCACACGGAAAACTGATGAACGACTCAAAAAACAAAAAAGAGAGAATCAAAGCACAGGATTCAAGAAATTCGAGTGGCTCTCGCTCAAGTCTCGCGTTCAAACCACAGTGGTACGAACAAAAAGTGCGTGGAAAAGAGCATTTCATATCCTATCCTTTTGCCAGCCATTTCTTTTTCCATCGTCATCACATCACAGACATCCCGTCCCCTCCCAATTCGCACATGTTGGAATACAAAAATCTTTAAAAAGTAATAAAGAACAAAAGTGGGCTCGAGCCAAGCTCAAGGCCCGCAAACGAAACGGGCCCATGCCACGCAGGCTTATTTTTTTGAATCAAATTGATAAAAAATGGTTTGTAACGGCTAGACCCAAGATATTTTAAAGCTATCTACAACGGTAACTTCGTCCGTTGTCTATTCATGCGGCCTTCTTCTTTGATTCAGTGAGTCATAATTTCAGATCCTTTGTCTGATTCTTCCTGCTCTTCTGCTTCATCTGAGAGTCAATCATACGCCTTTTCCTGGCGACTTGAAGAGATTTTGTCTGAACGGAGGTTCCGGAACAATTTGGAAGCTTCTACTCCTGGTATGATTTGCATTTCTTCCATTGATTATTTTGTTTCATGGGGAGTAGGAACCCTGGATTTGAGTATGTTCTTGAGATTCTGAGAAATTTTACTTTTGATTGTATTACAGTGAAGATGAACGACTTGATGACGAAATCGTTTTTAAATTACGTGGATCTGAAGAAACAAGTGATGAAAGATATTGAAGCGCAAGCTCCGTATATGGAAATGGGGGATCTCGCCTCTGCAGATCAGAAGAATCTCTCGATGTTTTTCATCGAAGTCGATGTGATCAGAGCGGACATGGAAGAACTCAAATACCTGCTTCTTGATCTCCAAGAACTGAACGTATCAGCAAAATCTGCGCAAAGTTCCAAAATTCTTAGAGGATTGAGGGATAGGATCAATTCTGATATGGTGATGGTGCTTAGGAAGGGAAAGATGATCAAAACAAGGTTGGAGGCCCTGGAAACGTCGAATATAAGAAACCGTAGTGATTACAAAGAAGGAAGCTACATTGATCGTACAAGAACGGCTGTGACTAATGGACTGAGAGTTAAGCTGAAGGTCACTATGGATGATTTCCAGACCTTGAGGGAGAAGGTTGTGTCTGATCACAAGGAAGTCCTTAGAAAAAGGTATTACGCGGTTACAGGGGAGCAGCCCAGTGAAGAAACAATCGAAAAGATTGCATCAGATGGAGGGCTTGTGGGGGTGTATTCGAGGGAAAGATGGAAATGGTGGAAGAACAACAAGAAAGGCATGCAGCTGTGAAGGCGATACAGAAGAGTTTGGTTGAGTTGCAGCAGATTTTTCTCGACATAGCGGTGATCGTGGAAAATCAGGATGAGCGGATGAATGACATTGAGACGAACGTGGTGAATGCAGGAGTGTATGTTAACCAAGGAACCAAAGAGCTCGACCGTGCGAATCGATTGAAGAAGCAGAGGATTTGGGCTTGTTGGATTGGAGTGGCTGTACTTGTTATAGTTTTGGTTTGCCTGATTGCTATATTATTCTGAGGTCCTTAAGAAAATCCTTTTTGTTCGGTCTCTAACCATATTCCCCTGTTTTATGTCATCAAATGAACTTGTTGGTTGGCTCCATTACTTCATACCTGAAGAACTTCCCACATCAGTAGTTTTGCGTTACTGGTTTCAATTGAAGAACTTACACAGGAACAATGTGTCTCTGTTCAGAATCCAGAAACTGGTGAAATCATTATCATTATTTCAGTCTGAATCTTTCAGTAGCTTTGTTCATATCACCCCTGCATTCTGCAGGTCATGGTTCTCATGCAAACAGTAAAAAGAAATGACTGAATCAACAAGAAGGGAGACCATCAGGTGGAGGCAAAACCGAGTGATCAGGCCCCGGTCCATCCTCCACCACGAATGCTGTCTTCAATCCCCAGCTGGTATGGAGTTCCAAGTGACAGTGCATGAACCAAACACCTGTAAGTTCATCCATGTGCAAAAGGTAATGGTCACCGTGAGATTTCTTTCTGCATTGGAAGATTGAAAAGCAACGGTGATTTTCTGAAGATACCTGGGTTATCAGCTCTGAATCTTATGGCGGCCCAGCCACCAGTAGGAACTCCGACGGTGTTCCTCTCCGGCGGGTCAACCAAGTTAAACTTTTTGGGGTCTTTCAGGGGATCAAAGTTCCCAACTCCGGTTCCGACGACGAAAAAATTGTACCCATGAAGATGAAAAGGGTGGTTCTCAACAGACAAGAGGTTGGTATCCTGTAAAATCAACTCCACCGTGGAGTTAAAAGCTATCTTGCTCAGCCGAGGCCTTGCAGTCACCACCGTCTGCAGATTCGCCGTCAACGGCACACCTGTGTAGTTAAATGCCTTGGGGGGTTATCCGGAAAATCCGTGGTGAACACTCCTTTAATCTTGTGATAGTGAGCGTGTAGAAGCGCAACATCAGGCATGGAAAAAGTGATGTTGTTCAGAGAAGCAACCACTCGGGTCCCGTTTCTGCATGTAGGGCAAGGGTCAATTCCCATTCCGATGGTGTAAAACAGCCGACGATCGACTCCGGCGGGCACGTTCGCCGGAAAACTTGGGGAATTCAAGCTTCTGAGCCTGGAATTATACGCCAGAGCAAAAGAGGAATCGTTCATCGCCGGCAGTTGCGGGAACGTCGGGATAATATCAGTGGACACTCCTTTGTACTGCAGTATGGCAGTTACCGTTCGATTGTCTATTGAAAGAGGAGCATCCATGAAAGGATGCGCCGCCGCGAAATACCTCCCGGGGGCCTGATCCGCCCTCACCAACACGTTGGTCGTCTGTCCCGGGCCGATCAGGATGGCCTTCGTAGAAAATAGCTTCGTATAGACGGCGTCGATTTCCACGACGGTCATACTATGGCCGGCGACGGAGAAGAAGAGCTGGTCGTTCAGGGCGGCGTTGATGATCCGCAGAAGGTACGTTCTTCCGGCCTCCACTTCCATAACGTAAGTGTCTACCCACACAAATGCAAATCATTTACTCCAACACCATCATCATCTTCGAGAACGAACCAGAAGCCATGAACTTACGTTTCTCTGAACAGGGGAACAACGGCCCTGGCTTCCCGTTAATGGTGTGCGCATCGGAGGTGTTGGGCGGCAGCCCGAGCTGATTCCCCTGTCTGACCACCTCTTCAACATCACTGTTCCACCATTCCCCTAATTGCAATAACAAAAAATTTAAACAAAGAAATTAATCAAAACAAAAATATACAATGCACATGAACCTAGAATCATAATGAACTCGAAGGAGGGTTGAGGAAAAGGGTATGGAGTCCCCGGCTTCGGCAGTATAACGATTCCGCCGTAGACGGTGGCTCTCAGCCACAGAATATGCGCGTGCCACCACAGCGTCCCCCTCTGCCCGGTGACGTTGAAATCGTAGACAAAACTCCCGCCGGTACGGATCGGACACTGAGTAATGTACGCCGGCCCGTCGGCCCATCCGTTGCGGGTCTGCTTCACCCCATGCCTGGTGAGAAACAACACTAGCAGCCAACTTAAGAATCGCGGAACTGAGTTCAGTTTAGAAGACAAAGCAGAGCTACGACCAGTGAATAGAAATGTTGTAGTTCGCATGGTTTGTGACGTTGATGAGCAGTCGATCCCCTTCCACGGCGTACACCGTCGGTCCCGGAAACATCCCGTTCACCGTCACGATCGGCTTCGTGTGGCACAGCCTGCTCACGTTGGCCACTTGGATCTACCAAGACCAGCATTACAAGTTACACATAGCAGTCAAGACCAGGATCAATTCAAGGTAGCGGCTCACTGACATTGAATTGGTACTTCTTGACTACTGCATTGGCAGTGGATGCTGAGCAGACTGCGATCAGAGAAAGAAGCAGCCATCGGAGCGACCCAGATGAGCTCCCGTGTCCCATTTTCAGAGTTGAAGTCGTGTGGAGTGGGAGGAGGGTTCCGGGCGTTTTTGTAGAAGGCGTGGGGGTGGTTGGAGAAGGCCATCAGCTGGCCATCAGCTTTGAAGCAAGACAAGGAAGGGGGTTGGAGTAGAAGGGAGATAAGGAGGAAAGAGAAGCAATGGGAGGGAAGTTCAGTTTTAGGACATTTCACTAGTAGCTTGAGAACGCATGGGTTCACCCACCTCCCAACACTCTCCTTTAAATCGAACACCCTTTATACTCTATCTTGCCCAACCCCCCAGCTTTATATAATTGCACATTTACCCTCAAACTTTAGGTAACTGCACTATACCCCCTACTTGTTAATTGAACAATTAATCAATTCAGTTACCAGGTTTTGGTTTTTTTTGGGTAAAAAATAATAACATTCTGAAATAACGTGTGTATAATATAAAATTAAAATTAATGATGATTTTCCTTAATTTCTTTCGAGATACGTTAAAATCTTCATAGGCTCGCGAAAAATCCAAGATATTTCGTACTTCGTAATTCCTTTAGCCTCATTTCTCTATAAATACTCAAGCGGGAATTTCAAATTTGGGTTCCTTATTCGTTTCTCTTTAGCCCCTCTCCGGATTGAATAAGGTGGTGTAGGCGATTTGATGGTTTATCTTTCGCCAGAGATGGTGCGAGTGGAATCGAGAAGGAGCGGTTTCGTGCTGCTTTGGTATCGTGAGATCTAGGACTCCGTAATGAGCGGACGGATCGACAAAGGTTTGTTTGACATCGTCGTGCTTTCTCTCTATTAATTATGATATGCAAGATCACAAAAGAGATATGATGTTTTATTGCCAGCAATGGTGAGAGTGGAATTGAGAAGTAACGGCTTCGTCCTCCTTTAGAATAGTGAGATCTAGGGTTCGGTAATGAGTGGACGGATCGACGAAGTTTGTTTTGCACAATTGTGCTTTCTTTCTATTGATTATGATATTCATGATCGTAGAGATGCATGTAGCCTAATCATTATATGCATGCATTCTTCATCGGATGTAATGATGATATCAGAATGGAGGATTTGATCGATGTTTTCAAATTTATTCTCTGGTGCTTTACGATGTCCTGAAATGTTACGATTGTTATGTTAGTTTTCCTTCATTTATTAGTTATGATCTTTCAGATCTGAGCTTTCATGAGTCATTTGGTCCTAATGGACAATTGTTGTAGAAGTAATCAAAATTTTCATCGTCAATATTTAGAATAATTTTTTATCTTTACTTGTTGTACATAGATTGAGATTTTTTCTTCTCTGTTTTGTTCACAGTTCCTTAAATAAGAGTTTCTGGATCTATATTATACCAGTAGTACGATGCCTAGATTCCAATACTCTCGATGAAATTCAATGCGTGGTGACGTTTGAGATGTGAAGTCTCGTGAGGTATGTTTGCTTGACCATCACGTTGATCCATTTTATTGATCGGAACTGGAGCCGAATTGTCACAATTATGATGCATTTTACTGGATAAAATCATGATTTCAAAACCATGGATTTCGAACCTCGTTCTTATTTTCGATCCAAGATTTGTCCTAAGACATTTCGCATTGTTTTCTTGATTTGGATCTCAGGGCCGAGGATTTCCATCATAATTATTGTTCTCTAATGATGTTGGGCAAGAGTTAAATTCTGTGTCGTTGTTTTCATTTTCAGATTCCTGTTGGCGGTTGGCATTCCTATGTTGCATTGATGCCTTACCTAAACTTTTAAAATAGCTTTCTAATGTATGTTGCTGGTCAACAGGCTTGATCTTCACACCACTGTCAAAGGTGTGGTGTCTCAGGTTAGTAACCAATCATACATGAACTAGTAAGTATGCTGAAAAAATTAACCCCACTTTCTCCTCTGCAATTTCGTGCTCATATTTAAACACCTCCATATACTGCAACTCAGAGTTTGAAAACGCTAGTATAGTATTTCAATACATGAATTAATTGATTGAATTTGGAGATATCAAAAAGCTTAAGAAATTGAGACTTCTTTTTCAAACAACTTTATCTTGAATTTGTCCGTCCTTGTATGGGATTTAGGTGAAATTAGTCGGAAAATTTGGGAAGCTGAAATGCATGTTAGTTTATTTCCTAAATGTGTTCGATTTTGAGTTTTAAATGCTTTTCCAGACGAGTACGTGCTCCTAGGAGATTTTATTTGTCGGTTCAATGCCAACTCCCTTGCTTTAATCCGGGCAACTGACACGATTTTCTGGCAGACGTTTAGGAATCGCCCAGCGGATGGCATTTAGGGTAGCAAAACGTCCTCTCCGCAAGGCTTGTGTTATTGTAAACGGCCCACGGAGAACCCCGCAAACTAATTATTCATGGGCCGCATGGATCGAGCCCGCATTTTCATTCAAAGGGGCTCATGCTTGAAATCAGCCCATTTTAAAGCCTACGATTCTTATTTGCGCCTTATTTGCGCTTGGCCAACTAATATAAGCCCAAACGACAAGCCATCTTTGGGCCTGCGCTTAATTTAAAATGGACAACATACGGGTCATAAATAAAAATATTGAACCTCACGAAATGTGCAAATGGTTAGTCTAAGGCCCATTATTCTGCACGTTGAAAGCCCATTAGAAAGTCACATATGGGCTAGATTTTTGCAAGGCTCAATTTAAGATGAGAGTATTGTGAGGTTACCGATACTGAATGCGCCGTGTGCGTTTGAGACGGCTCTAAGTAAGCAGCAACAGATGATAGTCGGCCCATCATACATGAATGGAAAACCACTCGAATTGTCACATGCGGAGGGAGCAATATAGCACCATCAGAAGGGATTTTGAGCCCGTTATAATACTGTACTCAATTCATTAGAAAGAGTATCAAAAAGCCCACCTAACCGTAGAAGCCCATTACTTGTGATTTAGCCCCACAGTGCCTTAGCGATTGCTTCCTTTATTATCCTGTTATATTTCGACTGTAACTCAGTCTAAATGAGTACACCAACCGAACTTCCTGCTGCTTATCTACTTACTAGGAAAAGAGCAATGCAGGAAGGAAGTAAGATGATGCTTAGTAAGGAATCCAGAGACTGCATTCTCGATAGATGATAGAAAATAAAATTCAAAGTCTCCAAACCATAAAAAGTTGTACAAAAAATCTAACGGATTTTCTAGAACATCATTAATAAGCCAGATTCAGAGACTATGTTTCGTAATCACTACCCTATATGCACCGAACATCATTAACGAATTACAACCTGAATAGATCATGAAACCGCAAGGTCTCTGTTTCTGAACTTCAAATGACAAAGCCAAATTACAGAGTGCATCTAAGAAAGGAGCTGTGAGAAACGAAAAGTGATCGCGTGCCTAAATTGCACAGATTGCATCAACGAAGAACAAATGCCAATGAAACTCGGTTTGAGATTTCAAAACAAAATGCACCGATTGCATCTGCATAAAGGAAAATTGCACAGATTGCAGTAAGGAAAATAGCTACCTTATTGCTCTGGATCACCTAAACCAGATCCAGACCGACTAACTCAATCTACAAGCGTCTACGAATACCTTTCAAATCGGATTCATTTATTCCACATAAGAAAGCTAATCCACACATCGGTTGACAAGGATCCGATGATGTGCATGGCAAGAGAAGAACAAAATAGGATAGAGTGAGGAAGAAATGTACCTCCTAAACGCGGACGGAAATAAGAATATACGCGACTCCGCGCGATGAGAAAGCGAACGACGATCTGCTCGACAAGAAGGCGAACTCGACGATGTTCTCCCGCCTACGCAACGATCCCGCGGGAAGCGTGGAGAAGAAGCGGAGAAGTCGGTTTCAATTTTCAAATGTTCGGTGATTTGATGATTGGAAATCTCAATCCGATTTCAAATACCGACTTCCCAAGACATTTTTTAAATTTATTTAATGATTTTTTATTACCGGATTTTTCTCCACTGCATTTGATGCTGCTAGCATCGTGCATGTTCGGAACTCAATGAGGGACAGATTGTGATGATGCATTAAGATTCAACGGGTTGATGAGGTGATTTATAATTTAAGTTTGTCGGATTATTTTTTTTTTATCGGTAATAAAGTGACTTATATGACTTGACAAGGAAAAAAACTTTACTTTTGATGACTTGGGGATAAGCGTCAAAACTGGAAAGAGTTGCTGCGAACAAAGACGACCCAGAAAAGCGTAGAAACCACACCAGACTGAATGAAACACACTACCGACTTCGGAAATGAGGATTTGTCAAGGGGCCGGGATTCTAGTTCCTCCAGTTTCCATCGGGTGCGCCGCCGCCTCCGTTTCTCGAGTAGCCGCGATCACCGCCATATCCCCCTCCTCCACCACCGTTCCTAGAATAGCCACGGTCGCCGCCATATCCCCCACCTCCACCGCCGCCTCCGCGTCCATAGCCGCCTTCACGGCGGCCATATCCTCCACCTCCTCCGTATCCTCCACCTCCGCCTCCTCCGTATCCGCCCTCGCGGCGAGGTCCACGGAATCCTCCGCCACCGCCACCGCTGCGGGACTGTGCCTCGTTGACTGTGATGTTCCGGCCGTCAAGCTCCTGGCCGTTCATTCCCTCGATCGCATCCTTCATCGCCTGCTCATCCTTGAATGTCACAAATCCGAAACCCCTAGATCTTCCAGTTTCACGATCATTAATCACCTACTCGATTCAACCAAAAACCAAGCACAGAAACATCAGATCCAATCAAATCCACACCAAATCTCAAATTTCTAGCAACCTAAAAAAGCAAATCCGACTTCCGATCCACGATAATCAGGAATCAGGACGTACCTTCGAACTCGTAAGATAGAAACAGTAAGAAACTCAGATTTAGTAACAGTAGTATCAAGTAACACAGTAACGTTAACAGATCAGAGCGAATCGAGTCGATTCCGATCCATCTCTGCGACAACGGACCTTCGACTCAATAACTTCACCAAACCGAGAGAAAGCTTCCTCAAGAGTCTGGTCAGTCGTGACCCACGCAAGGCCGCCGACGAAGCATCGAAATTCAACTTCCGCCGCCGCCATACCTCCACCCAAGCAAGGAAGAACAGCTAAACTAAACAAAGGACCAACTATTGGACGAGAACCTTGAATATCCTATAGACAGGGCCCGGCTCGCTATTTATAGATGATGCAGTTAAAGTGGCCAGTGCTTTCGCCCACGGCTCATACCTACGCCCGGGTATATCCAAAAGTTAAAGCCTGCGTACGCGTGCCGCGAGATATTTTGACGTGGGTCCCAAAACCGAGGATATTTCTTGTTTTGTGTAGGACAAAAGCCCATCAACGGCCCATATTTACCATCTTCTTTGTGGGTCACTAGCCGCCCGAATCTGACGGGTCGTAAAGCCGGCCCAACCGGCTCTGCCGCCCGTTCCAAAACTAAGTGTAAATTAAAAAATATTTTTGCCGCCAAGGTCACTGTGTTTATTAGATTTGACTAACGGAAATCATAACGTGGCACCATATAGAAATCTCCCATCTAGACTCAGACAGAAAAAGTTACCCTCTGCGAGTCAGATTCTGCCACCTTGCCGTTCATGGCGTTGACTTGCATTATTAAAATGTAACCAACTTCTAAGCATGCGTTAAGAGCATCGTCTCTCTCAGGCGTGGGGATTCCTGGAGGAAGAAGAAGTGAAGGAGAAATGTTGACGGGAAAGGGCGGTCTGGTGTTCGTTCTCTTTGTGCTGCCTTTGCTTCTGGCTTACGCGGTAAAAAAAATACTTATTTACAGTTGCTTCTTTCAGCGTGTTGCGAAAGATGGTGGCAGGGTTTGATGTTATGTTGCAGGTTGATCAGACCCGAGCTCACCGGAGAATCAAACCGATAGTCGATTCGGGCGATCGGGTCACGGTTCTGGGTGCCCAGGAGATTTTGAGTTTGCATCCAGAGCTCAATGTGTTCTTTCATTTCGGTGAACTGAAGCGGGGAACGAGGATTCCGGTATACTTCACGGTCAAGGACCCTTCGAAGCAGTCGCGGTTTCTCTCCAAAGAGCAATCTGATTCGATTCCTTTCTCCTTCGAACGACTGTCGGAAATCCTGGATTTGTTCGACTTGCCGGCGAGCTCCCAGCAGGCGGTCGCCGTGAAAGCCACCCTGCGCCACTGCGACACTCCCCCACTCCGAGGTAATAAGTTTTTCCGTAGGCCGTACGACTGCAGAGAACTATTCTTTTTTTTTTTTGACTGGGTTTCAACAGGTGAAACGAAATTCTGCGTGTCTTCCCTGGAATCATTGCTCGGAATGCTGGTCCGAGTATTTGCGTCGGAAACCGATTCAGATTTCCGCATCCTAACCACAATCCCTCCGTCTGCAAAAATACCCGTTCTCCAAAATTACACCGTCGCCGCCACTCCGGTGGTCGTGAGGGCGAAAAGGATTATTGGGTGCCACAAAATGCCGTACCCCTACGCAGTATTCTATTGCCATGGGCAGAGCAGCGGCGAAGATGAGGTGTACAGGGTGTCGCTGATCGGCGACGACGGCAGCGGGGTTGAAGCGGTGGCCGTGTGCCACATGGATACCTCGCAATGGGACCCTAACCACGTGGCATTCAGGGTCATGAGGACCGAGCCCGGTTCGTCGCCGATCTGCCACTTCTTTCAGCCGGATAATCTGGTTTGGTTTAAACCGTGAGGAGTCCTATGTATTAAAATTATCCCAATAATCGATGAATCGAACTCATTAGTCGATATTTTAAACAAATGATAGTGAATTTTTATATTATATGATAAAGATTATATACTTTTGGGCGTGCAGTGGATGAGTTCGCCACGGAATTACAGCATCATTCCGTTTCGTCCTCTCTGGATCTTTTACGGATTCTTCCTCTGGCGCCGGTTCATTCGTAAATGGACCAGTCTATTCCACCGGCGGTAACTTCTGGGGGTTCCTTTGGGCCGGTGATAGGAGTGGTAGCGGTGGTGGCGGTGCTGGGAGCTCTGGCGGCTGCGATTGGGCGACTATGTACCGGCGGGAAAATCATGGGCCGTGGCGGTTTCGATGTCGAGAGCTGGTTAGAGGCGAAATGCGGAGCGTTTGTAGGGAAGAGAGAGGACACCGTACGGCCGCGCGCTGCGCCGGTGCTCGGGACGGAAGCGCAGACGACGGCTGAGGGCGGAGGCAGGGACGGTGATCGATGAGTCCGACGCCGGATAAAAGAACTTTTAGAGCTTGCATATTTTATATATTAAAAATGCACATAAACTTCAACATAACCGCGCCTGTAGCTCAGTGGATAGAGCGTCTGTTTCCTAAGCAGAAAGTCGTAGGTTCGACCCCTACCTGGCGCGAAACCTTTTTGGTCCGTATTCTTAATGACTTATTGGGCTGGTCCATTTATTGGGGGCAATTTGTGGCGTTAAAAAAGCCCTAAATCTGGATTTCAAGCATAGGTAGGGCAGTCGGAATTTCGAGAGGTGAACGATGAAGGTTCGACTCTTTCTCTTGCGCTCTTGAAGAGATTCGAGGGTTCGTGGCACCACTCTTTCTCTTGCGCTCTTCGCCGACGTCACCAACTCCAAGTATGACATTGTGTTTTGCCTGTGTCCCTTGTTCTTCTTTCCGATCTTCTTCTAAGGTTTTGTTGATCGGTCTTCTGGCGCGCCGCAAATTGATACAGAGAACTTCTTGATTTGCTGCAAGGGGAACTTTAGAACCTGAAGCCGCATTTCTGAATGCCGCGCTTGTGAGTATCAAGGCATATCTGTATTTAGTTTATAGACTGTCGTCTGTGTTCATGTGCGGTGGAATTCGGCAGATTCCAGATGTCTTCCCTGTCCTCGCTGCCGGGTACAAGGCGCTTACCGCGAAATCACGTGATTCATTAGCGACACGTACTCTCCACTCTGAGCTTGTTTACAACTACTCTGGTTCCAAGCATGTGAGGATGAATAAACCAATGCCTCCTAGTCATCTCTTTCGATGCATTCAACGAAATCGGGTTGTGTTTGTCTCAGATATCGGAATCCCTGAAAAGGTGTGGCATTTCTGAAGGCACAAGTTACATTCTTGCTGCTCGGTTTGGAGCCTCGGATGAAGAGGTAGATTCTGAACCATGTCTTGTTTGGGAATTTGCAGAAGTGCTCTGCTAATAAAACCAAAACAAAACAAAATTTTAGATGGAAGCTCTCCAGGGTCTGATCAACGGCATCGAAATCCCATTGGAGAAACTGGAAAGCGGAGCCGATCATGCCCTGATCCTCAAGGTCTGAGAGGCTTATCATATCTTTCTTGTTTAACACTAGAATCTGAATTCAGATGGTGAAGAAAAACATGCTACGGCACGGCCCGTGCCGTCTTTCATGCTGATTCTTGTTCTGTTGTTTGCAGCATTACAAGATCCCGGCACCGGAACTTCAGGTATCTTCACTGTCCGATGCCATAGTCTGTAGAATTGCCGCAAGAGATGCACTCTGACTTTTCAGGTATAAAACTTGCCTCGTGTTGCTTGGTGTTTTTGTATACACTAATCAGAGATATTTTTGCCTCATGTCACTGTGTTGGGCGACTAATTATAAAAGAAAATAATCAATTCAATAAAATTAAAATTTTAAAAACAAACAGGTCTGCTAGGCAAAATAAAAAAAATACTTAGTAACCGAGTCCGCCATGATCTGGGCCCACTCGGGGATTTGATCGGAGTGGACGGTGGCGTAGGCGATATCGTCGTCGGTGAGGCTCTGCTGCTCATTTATACGGCGATTCTCCGAGGCCTTTTATGCATGATGTCCGACGATCATGAAGTGAGGTCACAGGGACTGCTTCGAGGATGATTTAGAAGTATGACCTGTTTGTCAAAAAATTGATCGATTTGGAAATGATCCCGGCATCACGGCCACGCGAAGTTCGCTGAGAGGTAAGTTAGTATTTATTTATATATGGTGCGGTGGGCGGTGGCAATCATGGGATCTTTTCTGTTGGCGTGGTGTATACTAATTAATTAATTATTTCTTTTTAAGCCTGCGTGTTTCTAGCAAACTCGTGAGTCGTAGATATTCTTCTTTGCTTACCGAGGAAAGCGGCGCGATCAACGACCCTTAACCTTCTCTGATCTGCCTTGGGCCTTTCGAGTCCCGGAAATCAATCATCTGCTGTGCAGCTCTTTATCCGCGCGGAATTTGCCTATGGATTCCATTGTTATTCCTGATTTTCGCGCCGGATTATTATTTCCAGGAGTTGTTTCCGCCGTCCACGCTTGTGGATTGCCATGCGTTTCCCGAATCCCGAGGGTCTCCAGCCGAAGCAGCTCCACTACGCCTGCAGTTTCATTGCAGCGCAGCAGATCTATTGATTTCCGGATGCCGGGTTCGATTCATGTCGCGGCCAACGGTACCACTAATTCGGTTCCCGTAAGTCATAATCCTGACTATAGGAAAATTGCTCCGTGTTAGTTATAATCCAGTGGCGGACCCGGTTAAAATTAGACGCAGAATTTGTTGGTCCTTGGTAGTATCACGTTCAATGCCTAAGCTTCTAGCTTTGCTGAATTTATCTACTTTTTTCTGTGTAGTTGCAAGATGTAGTTTACACGGTCGGTGATTTTATGACGAGGAAAGATAATTTGCATGTTGTAAGAACTACAACTACGGTAGACGAAGGTATGGGCAACAAAAGTGCTGTCAATATATATTTTTGCTTTCGGTTAAAACGTTACATTCCATGTAACAGCTTTGGAGTGTCTTGTTTACAAGCGGGTGACTGGATTTCCTGTGATTGATGACGACTGGAGATTGGTAATTCCATCTTTTACCTGTTTAGAAAAGTCGTCAGCTTTGGTGGAATTGCATTGTGTCATTAGTTAATTGGATGTATCATGTTGGTGCAGGTTGGAGTTGTTTCAGACTACGATTTGTTAGCCCTCGACTCCATATCCGGTATCGATAAATTCATGACACTTGTTTTTTGCGTAGGATAGACATTGCAATTGTTACCAATCAACTTCATGCTCGACATCTATGCTTTTCTTGACTGAAAATGATAAGAAAGCATAGGAAAACCATTAATTTCAAGCTTATGTAGGGTGCTAGTTTTGTTCATATATAGATGCAAAAGACTCTGCTTGTTCTGTATCCCTTGATTTCCTTGACTGCTCCCAGCATTTTCTTTTTTTCTTGAGTCTGATTCAAAACCCATTTTCCCTGTCATCAAAGCACCCTCGACACGGGTTCAAAATTCAAAAAAATTGTGCAAAAATCCATTTTTTAGTTGGTGACAGATGAAGTCAGTTATATATATGCATGGTACCTATTCCACGATATTCCCTCAGTTGATATGTTGCGCTTTTCGCTTGTGTAATATCTCATCCTTTTTAACATATTTTCATCTGTCATATTTAGGTGGAGGCCAAAATGATATAAATATATTTCCAGTTGTGAACAGCACTTGGAAGGTGTACTCAGTGCTTCCTTTCGTTTGAACTCCGAATCTCATGTGTTGGTTTGTTGAAGTCTATAATATTGCCGCTGGCAGGCATTTAACGAGCTTCAGAGGCTACTTAGCAAAACGAATGGGAAGGTTGTTGGTGACCTTATGACTCCTGCCCCCCTTGTTGTGCGTGAAAACACAAATCTTGAGGATGCAGCAAGGTATTTAAATTCTTACCATTTAATCCTTTTGTGTATAGTAATCACACTCTTTGCTTGTAGATATATTTACTTCAATCTGGTTACTTGTAAGCCTCGATCTTTTTCTTCGGTCTTCTACCCATTTCCACACCCATCATCTACTTGTCGATTGAAAAATGAATAGCTTATGGTAAATAAATAAGAGTGTCTTCCCCCTCTTGACCCCCCTATGGAGCACTCTGCCACGCTATCCCAAAGCAATCCCCTAGATGCATAAAACTTATTGATGCTGCATCATGTGGGTTTGAGCTATCGCTAACCCCGCTTGTGGATTTCAGGTTGCTGCTTCAAACAAAGTACCGTCGCCTGCCTGTTGTAGACGGTGAAGGCAGACTGGTAATTGATGCCACCCACTCTATTGCCATGATTCACAACTAAAGTAGTACTAAACTTTTCCGCATTCCATTGTCTAGATCGGCATTATCACCCGTGGAGACGTCATTAAAGCTGCTCTTCAGATCAAGCAGGACGCCGAGAAGTGGACGAAGATGCCATGAGCATCGGCCGGAATGTGCTCAACGCCTGATGGGGAAAGTAGGGAGATGATCACTGTTTGTTCCCGAGAGCATGCAGCATTCCTCAAATGCATTCTGCAGCAACTGACTACTACTTTCCATGCCGTGGTGGGTAGTTAGTTTAGTTAGTTAATACTCTGGAAGCATGTTTCAGTATTTCAATTTCAGTCTGTAGTAGTTGTGATACGGATTTGTGCATCGAAGAAGCCTGTAGAGATGGCAATCGGCACACGGGGAATGTATTGAAATAAAAGAAAGTTGATAGGTATTTTTAAAAATAATATATTTGTTTTCGTAATAATAGGAAAACATATTCTCAATTGAGTACGGAGAGGTAGAGTGATTAAAATTGTAAAATTGTTCGATAGTGTCTTCTTGACCCAGGCGACGAATCAGCAGTACCTGAGAAATCACTCAGGCGGAAGGCGAATCGAACGGAAGAGACGAAGATGCTGCCGACGTCGTCTTCAAAGGGCCGCCCTGCACGGCCCAACGCTTTCTTCCCTCATTACCTCCGGAGAATAGTCAAGGTTTCTTTTCCATCTCCACTTCGCCTTAATCTCCCGCGTGAATCAGTCATGCATTTCCGTTGTTGCGATTACTGTAGATCGGATCTCGATCCTCCTTTCGCATTGCGTTATTTTGGTGTATGCTTTTGTTTAACCTTTGAATCGCTGATGTGGGAGTAGAGGCGGTTTAGTTAATTTGGTGCTGTGAATCTTGGTGTTGAATTTGGAGTGGGTCGGACTAGATGCTCGCAGCTAGCTGGTAAAGAATGGGATCTTGTCTGAGTGATGCGACTGGATTTTGATATTGCAGTGGCAGCAAATGGACATTGAGTACACGTTCTGGCAAATGCTTCACCTGTGCTCAGCGCCAAAAGTTGTGTGAGTATCCTGTTAAGTTTCTTCTGTAAAACATTGTATTGATTATCCCCATATGTCCTAACACACCCAGCACCATATTATGAATTCTTTCATCCCGTTGGTTCGTGTTTTGATGATCCTTAACAGAGGTGAAAATGTTGGTCTTCATGATTTTATTTCACCATTTTTGTGGTTAAGTGAAAGTTTGCTTGTATTCTTTGGTTTCTGATTGCATTTTCTCCAATCTTGCATGTCGTCCTGACCACAGATACCAGCATACCAAGTATCACAAGCGTGAGTCTTTCAACTTGAACACTTGAAAATTACGTAAATCCCACTCACGAATCAAATATCCTCTTTTTCTGAGTTAAGATTGCTTTCCTATCTGGAATTCGTTTCTGTTGCTTTCCACTCAAGCATAAATTCTTGTAGTCCAACAAGAATTTATATTTTCTCTTGCCGAATGATTTCAAAAGAATACAATACCATTCATTTGTTTTGTATGTTGTTGTTGCTAATACCGTCAGCTTTTATTTTGTGTGTGCAGAAACAAAAAATCAATGGGCTCGTGATGATCCTGCTTTTGTTGTTATATGTAGTCTGCTTTTGTCTGTTTCCACAATTGCTTATTGCACTGCGTAAGTTGTTTTCAGATATTCTAGAATTTTTAAAGTAGATTAGAATCACATAAAATTGGCATCTGTGGTAATTTTCTTCGTGAAATGTATTTTTTTACTTTTGAGTGTACCGTGCTGATTTCCATTGTACTATGCTATCTCTGGTTCTGTTCAGGTACGATTACAGCGCAGGTCATGCTGTTTTTGTAGTATTTTCTGTGTTAATCTTCCATTTCTTGGTGGCTGGTGCGATATTGGCAACTTTTTGTTGGTAAGAACAAGTTTAAGGATGCCTCACAGTAGTCTTTTAGATCTCGGAAATGCTTAGTTGAAGTCTGAAGATCAAATTATAGAAACGAATGATGCCGGATTTGATTTAGCATGACAGAAAAGAAATGGAACTTTGCAAATGTTTCTCTAGTAATGATTTCATGTAGAGAATGATCATGTCGCCAGTTGCTAACACGTGGAATCTCAGTTGATCCTGTGATTTTTTGTCAGGTTCTTCAGTAACAATTATCTTCGAGAGGAAACCGTTAACAGCCATGTAGTCGAGCAACATGTAGAATGGCAAGCCCTTTTTATAGTACTTTGGTGTTCGTACATTTGTTTCCTGTGTGTTTAGACAGAATACCACGAGTTTCTTCAACCGTCATAAATGGATTTTTTGTCTAGTGTTTTTTTACCTCAAATGATTCTTTTTTTGTAGGTTGTATGCCTTTGATGTGCATTGCAACTCGTTCTTCCCCGTGTTTGTGCTACTTTATGGTAAGATTTTTTGGAATATCTCCACGTTGCGGTCAGATCCCAATAGAGCTGACATCCTTTTGTTTCTGTGCAGTCCTCCATTATTTCCTATCACCATTGCTTGTGGCTCATGGCTTTCTTCCTGTCATCCTGTCAAATTTACTTTTCATGGCAGCCACTATCTACTATCATTACTTGAATTTCTTAGGCTACGATGGTAAGCTCTACTCCACACTGCTCTTTTTGATCTCTACTTCTTCTATTATGGAACCCTAGTGATGCCGATTGTGGGTACATCTATTCATTCTTCCTCAACCGTTGCAAACTTTTGAACCTGCTTGCTTCTCGATGATGGGCAGAGTCCCGTCTCCTTATTTCACCTCCTTTAAAGTTAACTGTGGGACTAACATGCAACCTCTGATAACCGTCAACTAATCTTGTTGTTGGAGATACAGTTCAGTATATCAGAGTATTGCTTCTTTTGTGCTGCAGTGTTGCCCTTTCTGGAGAGGACTACCCTGCTTCTGTATCCAATTGGTGTCTCCTTTGTTCTTTTCCCCATACGTGAGTCCATTTCCGTACCATACCTGAACTTGTGCATGTTCCCTCAGAAGTGGGCAAATGTTTATCTTTGTGGTGTTCTGCAGTTATCTTGACAGGCTTCAACCCATCGAGATTTTTCCTGAACGTCTACTTCAGCCGACCGGTATAGTTGCTCCCTGCTCCGATAAACGACGCCGGCGTGTCAAAAGGCTATGAAGGGCGGGGGATTGATGGGAGAAGGAACAGTCTTGGCTCACCAAGACATTTGTTCAGACTCTTGGGGGTTAACAGTAGGCAAGAGGAGTTGCTCTTCAGAACCTGTGGTCTCAACTTGAGTTGTAGAAGCGTTACATGGTTCTTTAAGCGGTTATTTATATTTGGAAACCTACAAGTAAAAGTGTTAAAAAAAAAACAGCGAATTTCTAAAAATGGAGATGAGCTAAAGGTGTCATGGTGAGGTTCATCTTCCAGCAATTTACAATGACCCACAGCTCTGTTTTCAGAGGAAGATGATAATTTCCAAATGTATGTTTTACTTACAATATTATTAAGAATAAATTATTATTTAGATAATAATATGTTACTGGGCCAAGCCCAGATTAACAGCCCGGCCCATGTTATGATCTGCCTCGGCATTCTTATCTTATCAAGTGTTGGAAAAAATGCATTCGAGCGTCACTGAAGTGTTTCGTCTTCTCCCGGCGGCGAAAATGGTGGTGTCCTTGAACGTGTTCCCTAGCTTCGCTATTGGCACAGCGGCGAAGTTGACGGGTTCGTATTCCTCCGTCGTTAAGATGGGACCCGCCAAACTCAGTTCAGTACGCATACGCAGCGCGAGGATTCTTGCCGAATCGGAGCCGGCTACACAGACGAAGACTCGGGAGCCGAGGGGGATAATGAAGCCCCGCCGGGTCTCGCAGGAGATGCGGGATTTCCTCGGGGGCGTGGCTGAGATTCCTCGAACTAAGGCTCTCAAAGAGATATGGGCGTATATTAAGCAGCACAATCTCCAGGTATATGAACGCCGGCGAACCCTAAGTGTCCAGTTTAGTCGCCCTTTTAGTATTCCGGGTGTAGTTTCATGAAAATCTTGCCAATAAGTCACGTAAGCTTTTGCAGAATATGCTCAAGTATTAACACAAAATGTTTGCAGGATCCTACAGATAAGAAGATCATAATCTGCGATGAGAAGCTGAAGAAGATATTCGATGGAAGGGATCGAGTCGGGTTTCTCGAGATTGCTGGTCTGATAAGTCCCCATTTCCTCAAGTAAGCGGCTGCTTTCACTCTTTTAGGTTGTTGACTGAATGAAATGCCATGTTCTTTCTCGTCTGGATTCTTAGCATCCTGGTCTCTCATGCATTCCATCCTCAGTTTTGATCATGTGAATATATGCTGCGTTCGAAAGCTGGAAACTTGCTTAGTAGGTATCTGTAGTTCTACCTATCTATTCGTACTCTCGCAAACCTAAGATAAACATTTTTTGTCTGAAAGTTGCTGTTTTGATTCTGCAAAGAGAAGATCTAACATTTCAGACAACTCGGTGGGCAAATTCCCAACTCTGGACAATTTGCCCATTCACTGAAATAAAGAACACGGGGGACTGGAAAAACACGATGCTTTTATTCCAGAATACATGGAAAAATATTAATACACAAAGGAGGGGATGATAGCTCCCACTCTTGGTAACTATCACACGATTTGTACCGAAACAAATCGGTGGCACTCTTGAAACTGATGCTTCCAGTATACTATCTCTGCCCGTTCTTGTTACTTGTGTCAATGAAACGAGCGATGGAGATATGAAGGCCAATGTCCCCTTGAGCACAAAATGGTCCATCTCCATTGTGACTTGAAAGTCGGGCATGCTCATGTGACTTAGCTGAGGTTGCATCCCCTTGAGAATTTCCGGTTGCCATCCATTGGCAACGGTTACCATCGCCATAAAGAGACTGAAAATGGCACGAAGAAGACGATTATGGAGAGGGATAAGCTCTCTACCGAGCGTCTGCAAACAGCTTTTGTCGAAGTGAGCCTTGCTAAGCTTACACCCCAGAAAGCTCTTTAGCTGCTGGAAATACCTATCAGCTCCTTAGCCCCCAATGCTTTGAAATATGAGATCTTTCAGCTCCTGTGTGTCGATTCCAGTAAAATCATGACTCGCCACCATTGCAGCCAGATACCAGATCAAAGCAACTGCACAGTTCAGGGGGTTCAAAATGACACCACCGACATCAGGATCTACGGGTCAAGTCCATAAAGACACGATTCCCCAACTAAGCAGCAGCAATCAGGAACACTACAGTGAAGAGCATTCAAGTTTCGCATCACTGGTAAGAACTCAACCCCACCAACTGCTAAACTGGTAAAACAGCAGACCGGTCGCATTAGACACATCCCCAGGTGGACTCCGATCATCAAGAAGAAAAGAAAAACCCAGTAAGCGGAGTAGGGGGATGGGGTAGGAGAATTCAAAATTGATCTGATTTTGAAGATGAGGAACGCCAAGCGCAGGCAGAATGCTGTAATTCGTGTTTTCCCACAAAACCCCAGCCTTGATGCTCCCACCACTCAGGTGTCTAGTTATATGAATTCATGTAGTATTTTATTACCACCCGACTCGCCGCTTCTCAATGTACAATAGTAAGCAAATTGACAACAGCAACTAGGATCGTTTTATGGCCCAATATATATTAGCAGTAGAAAAGAGGCCCAATAGGGCGATAGACTGGAGGCTCAATAGAAAAAAGCCTCATGGATGGGACGTGTAAGGATTTTGGCCCCTTACATTTCTTTGTTTCTGAAAAATTCTGGAGGATTTTCAGTCCGGAAATCGGGTGGTTGATGCTGTAATCTGAATTTCCCATGGCTGCTGCTGCTGCTTCTTCCTTGCTTTTGCTCTCGCCTGTCTCGGCTTCATCCGTGGAAAGTCGTGGCATATTTTTGGAGAATTCTTCACTGTTTGTCCCCAGGTTTTCGATATCCAAACCCAGAAAAATTACGCCACGTAGAAGTGCCTTCAAGTCCCCTGTGGCCGGAAAATCCTTCGACCACATCCCTAAACAGTTCCGGGAAGAAAATCTCAAAGATGGGCGTGAGTAACAGAGTTCGCAGTTTCCTTCTTTCTTCTTTGAGCCTCAAAAAGGCTTATTATTTCTGTCTGGACGATCATGTGCACCCTTTTCAGTATTCTATTCTTGAACTATGTAGGGCGTGGATTCATGAATGGTTCTGCTGTTTTTCTTCTAATGATACTGTCGCAAAACTTTTGCAGTGATGGAAAATTATAGAAATGCGCCTCAGTATTTGTATGGCCTTTCACCTTCACAGATGGATATGTTCATGACGGAGGACAACCCTGTTCGCCGACAGGCTGAAAAAGTCACAGAGGTATTTCCTAAGTTGTGCAGTTTCTAGTGCCTCCGATGGTTTTGCTCATTTTTTAGTGCTATTGGTCACTTACAAACGCCAACTAACCTGGCACTGTATTGTTCTTTCATCGTGAGTCATGACACGAGTTGCTTTCTTTACTTCAGGAAAGCATTTCATCTGCAAACAATTATATATCTAATGGTGGAATGTGGTCTCTTTCTGGAACGAGTGATAGAGGGCCTTCTAAATATAGCATGAGTGTCAGTATGTACCGTGGAGGAGGTAGAGGAGGGGGAAGGCCTAGAACTGCTCCCCCTGATTTGCCTTCATTGCTTTTGGATGCCCGAATTGTCTATCTGGGAATGCCTGTAAGGAAGATTTTTCATTCCAGTACAAGGATTGCAACCCCTTATTCTGTTTCATCTTATGATATCTGTTATCTTGTTCCTGTTTCCTGTAGATTGTGCCTGCTGTGACCGAGCTTCTCGTTGCTCAGTTTATGTGGTTGGATTTTGATGACCCCTCTAAGCCAATTTATCTGTACATCAACTCATCTGGTACACAGGTAACAAGCCGCACATCGTTACACAATGGAATCATATGTAAATTTAGGATAACTTCTGTGATGACTAACGCGTTTACATCCTTGGTATTCTCATAGAATGAAAAAAAGGAGAATGTTGGATCCGAAACTGAGGCCTATGCCATTGCCGACATGATGTCTGTAAGCTCCTGATTCCATCCATTTGTCTTAGGCTTCTGCATATAACCACCCAGGGTCATAAAAATTCTTCTTGTGGAAGAGTTATTTGCTGGGATATTATGCCCTTAATGATGGTTAATACGTTAGTTTGGTTCTTTTTATCAACAGTATTGCAAAGCAGATGTTTATACGGTGAATTGCGGAATGGCATATGGTCAAGCAGCTATGCTTCTGGCTCTTGGAGCTCGAGGCCATCGTGGAGTCCAGCCCAACTCGTCCAGTAAGATCCAAATCATTGTCTTAACCCTAGCTTTTCTTGTTATTGTGGAATGATGCTCGGTTTAACCTGATTGATATCATGAGTAACTTGGGATCTTTTTTTTACCCCACAGTTCTCACTCCTCAGTACTTCCCTCTACGTTCCATCTCTTATCTTCCTCCTATTCCCTTGAATGATTACCCACACTCCTTCATGTGTGCTAGAAACAAGGAATTTTCTGTTAGTTGCTCCCTCTTGCTCCAAGTTTCCTAGGAGCCATGAACCATTTTTCCAAGACCTTAGTTGTTCCTATATAGCTGATAGCGTACTTGGTGTTCCTGTCGGTTATATGAAGATATTAAGAGCTTGTTTTGAGCATGAAAAAGCGCTATGGATAAATATTCTTTATCATGCTTCAAAAAGCGTCTTGGTATTCTAATCCGTTTGTTTAGATATGCAGTGCAAGATTTAGAATTCGTCAAGTGACTTTGATGCATATTCCAAATTTCTTACCTCTTGTACTGCAGCCAAACTTTACCTTCCAAAGGTCAACAGATCAACTGGAGCTGTCATTGACATGTGGATTAAGGTTGTTAATCCCTCTCTGTACGAACAAGTAGAGAGCATACATGTTTTCTTATCGTATTCACTCATGATGGCAACATCAGACGTGAATGACCTGTTGTTGTGAGCAACTGTGTTGTTTCTTGTCCACAGGCCAAAGAACTCGATGCCAACACTGAATACTACATTGAACTCCTTGCCAAAGGGACCGGAAAACCAAAGGAAGAACTTGAGAAGGACATACAACGTCCCAAGTACTTGCAGGCACAGGAGGCCATTGAGTATGGTGTAGCCGACAAGATCATCGATTCTCAGGATGAGACATTCGAGAAACGGGTAATAAGACATTTACATATACTTGCCGTCTAGATATGTCTACTCTGTGTGACATCTGATTGCTTATCAGAACTATGACGAGCTGATGGCCAAATCAAGAGCTATGAGGAAAGCAGCCGGTGGAGTTGGGCCGAAGGCTGCACCTTCTGGATTCAGATAAACGTTCTCGTACTTAAAATACGGTTGATGTGATATTGCCAAGGATAGTGTTAGAATTCACTCCTTTAATCATCATGTGTCTTAGAAATCATCTGCCTTTCAAGCTTACGATCGAAAGTTCTGTATAGAATCGCATGGCATTGTCTTAGCAACATCGGAGATATGGTTGAGGCAAGCAAGCAGCCTGTGATGTCTGCATGATCTTTCTTTGCAAGAAGTTGATATGAGGGTGATGATTACTTTCTTACTTATCAGTACACAAAGGGTGAAAATGCAATATAGTGACATTCACAAATGAACAAGATTCTGCAACTACACTCAGTTTACATGCTTCAGTTCAATTCAGATATGCTTTAAAAGACCAAGCAACACAGAACAATTAAGTTCTTCTGTCTCTGGTCTGAAAGCAGATGGAGGGAGAAGAGCTCTTTCCTCAGGCATGATCTTCGCTTCTGTGATGTTGGATTTCCACTTGGCTGTCAAGGGGCATATACTGCGCCATGATTGCACGTATCTCCGAATCCATGTACGACTGGATGAAGAAGAGGGGTAGACATTCAGCAGGAGCTCATGGAAATAGAGAGTTTTCAGCTAACCAGATAGAGTTGAAGGCCAGAGTAACGAACCCTGATTCTGTATTTGTAGATGAGATATGCTCCAGCAGCAGCGATGGCGAGACCAAGTACAATAACCCAAAAGGCTGTCCACGCAGACTTGGCTCTTGTGGCAGCGCTTCTGCCTGTGTACAATAAGAACAAGAGTGAGATATTTCTCGAGCAGGAAAACATCGAACAGTATATGCAGGAGAATGAGCTGACTTATGCAGGTATCATGCTCCCAGATGTACAACAAGTCTCCGTTGCAACTGCAGTTGTAGCTGCCCCATGTATTCCTGCATCTGCAACCTGAACACTGGCATGCCTTCTTCTCCTTGCATTCGTCAATGTCTGTACAGTGGATGAAGAATGGTTAAATCCTAGAGTTGCTGCGTTTCTGTCATGGAAACAGATAGCAGTCTGGTGGCCACAACAGTTTCAAGGAAAGAAGATAAAGATCTGTGGCATTCTTGACATGAAATCCAACTTCTTGGTCTAAGGTGTCAAAAGGAACTTGAAGAACTGCATACCTTCACAACTCTTGACACCATCGCCTTTAAATCCATCAGGGCAAACACACTTGCCATCCTCATTATCCTGTTGATGATGCACCTCGAAATAAGATTCTCATTTGATCCATAAATTAACTTCAGGAGCCATCAAGGGAAAGAGAGAGAACAGAATTCAGTAACCATGCAAGCAGAAAAGGTGATTCCATTCTTGTTTTGATGCCAACAGCCCCCGTGACCGATTGTGCATCTTCCTGGACCGCTTGCTGAAATGAAAAGATTTGTATGTTGAGTAGTCAATAGAAGGGATGAGCTAAGCAATGTAATACAACGACCACGTCATCACGCACTGACATACCAACGCAAGAGCTGTAGCCATCTCCCTTGAACTTCACACCATTAACAAGAGGGCATTCACAAACTCTTCCTCTGAAGGTATCCTGAATGGAACATTCAGGACGTCAAAGGCCGAAAATATAGTAGACGTAAAACCAACAGTAGAAATACACAAAAGGATCACCTTGCACGCTGTAATATTAGCTTTCTTTTCTTGCCAGCAACCTCCATTATTTACCAAGCATTCATTTGTTTCCACATCTGCAGTATTGAAAAGGAACAAGGATTATATTTTGACCAAATGATTGATTCGAGTCCAGAAGGATAAAGTACGAGTCTTTTTTTCGTATACCATCACTTAAACAAACAGGAGGTTCTGTAGTTTCTTCAAAACCACTACAGAGAGCCTTCAAGACTGCACCCTTCTCTAATTTCCCTACAAAACCAGAACACAGTATAAAGATACCAATATACCAGTCACCAGTAAAATTTATAATTCAGTAGGCAAACCTCGATATTGTCGGTTGTTCACAACAAGGGTAGGTAATATGGTAACATCTCCCCGTGATCCTTTTCCAATCTGTGAAATGCACCACAGAAAACAGAATATGTAAATACCCAATAATCACACACAGAAATCATTAAGATAAATAAGTCTCACCTGTGCGTCCTGCTCTTCCTTCAAAAGAGGGTTGTCTGCATCAGCCTCAGGGTCACCCATGCATTTGTCTATCTTTTTCAGGTCAAGGTCTAACAAGTGAATAGCATCAGTATATGATTTTGAAATAAGGTGCACAGAAACTGCAGTGGTGTAAAATAGTTGGCATACTCTTTTACAGCAACCCTGAAGAATGATTACCTAATGATCTGATAACAGACTCTGCACAATCCTTGTTATATTTCTTCTCCTTCATTGGGCATCTGATTTGGAAATCAGTGACATAGTCCCACCAAATCCATGGCTTGTTGGACTCATTGGCCACCTTGAACACACAAAGTTGTCTCAAGTTTTCTAGGACCACGTCCTTACCTTCATATCCAGTACTGAAATCTTGTTCAGGATCAGGAGCACAGTAGCGCCCATGGTTGATGCACTGTGACTTGCATTGTTTGCTCACTGTAAATGCCTGAGGGCAATACCAGGTAATGTAATGAGGGACAAACTGCGTATAACCGCCCTTCTCGAGAATTTGAGCAGCACCCTTAAAATCTTTTACAAATGACATCAACATATCACACTTCACACCGCATTCATCATTGCTGTTAGTCCACAGTTCATATTCTACTCTGTCATCAGGGTGAGGAACACTTTCTCTCCAGTCAAGATTTACATTCACCATCTCCCCATCGCTAAGTGCTTTCTTTAACTTCTCACCAAAGCTTTTTGTAACCAACGCAGATGGAATGGTTATGTTTGCAATATATTTTGCAGAAGCAGCATCTTCTTCTGGTGTGTCCATTGTGATCAGAGCTTCATCAAGGTCATCAGCTACAAGGACTGCAGCCGCACCAGCATTTTGAGCATTCCAAACCTTTAAAGCAAAAAAACAATCTGCAGAGGAACAAGAAAGCGTTCAATTTGGAAATTTGGAAGTGGGCAGTTGAGTTCACTTATAAAAGAAACAATATAAGCATTTAAAGATACATCCTTGGTACATAATTATCAGCAAAAGAAAATCACTTTATGCAAATTTTAGACTACTCAAAGTGGTCAATTGGCAAGTAAACTGAAATATTGTTACACACTTGAATAAGAAACCATAATTAAAAGAGAGAAGCCTAAGTGGATTCCCATGTTTCCTATAGCATCTTGAGTAAGGTAAGGATTTGCAACCAAAATCCACCTTCCATGCGAAAAAATCACCGAAAAGCTACTCTCTGGAAAAAGAAAAAGGGGGGAAAATCTCTACCTCCACGATCCAGAAGAACAAAACTAGGCATAGCTCCAGGCTTAGCCTTGAAGGAAATCCCAGAATCCTCAAAACTATTACACCCCTTCCTTTTACTCTTTGGGTACGCCACCGCTCCGGCCATGGTTCCTCCGTACTGCGGGATCCCAAAGTTCCCAATGGCACTATCATGAATCCCCTTAATGCTTTCAGGCGAAGTCACCCTCAAACTATTCTTCTCTACCACAAACCGACCCATAACCAACACAGCACTACTGATCAGCATAAAAAAACCCAAAAAAGCCGTCATCTTCAACCTACCGCAGCAACCCATTTCAATCTTTAGCCAAACTATACCAAGACGAATCAACGATATGAAGCTTTACAGGCGTGGGCTTCGGTTTCCCCGTAACCCCTTGAAGTTGTCGCCTCCGCCTTTCAACACTCCGCTGCGCTCCTGATCCGGAGCCTTAAAGGCATGGAAAACGTGTAGGTGGAGAGCAGAATTGTGTAGTTCTTTTTATACTTTCTTCTTCGTTGACTAGCGGAAGAATCGTAGCGTTTAGTGTCAAACCATGGGGCTTGACCAGAGATAATCAGATGCTAATCACAGGAATGATTCGATAATCCCCTGACTAATCACCCTCTTCCCCTCTCCAGATATACATAAGCATCCTTTAAGAACGGATTTATTCAACTAACAAAGATCATTAATCACTGCCTGCATATCAGATACGTGAACGGTTCCGGTGTTCCATTACAGCACGCACAAGGAATCCGACACGAGCTTTGGGTTCTTACAGTATCTTACAAATCCACGGCCATGGGCGATCACATCCACCCCATGAGCTCTCGATCACTTATGGTATTCCTATGTACATTTGACCGATTCTATTCACAGTAGTTCTTTCACATTCACTGCTTTTGCTCCATCAGAGTCTTGTACCAGGGCCCGTGGACAATGACGGAGACCTTGGCGGCCACCACCAAGGTTGATGCTGCCGCCACCACATCGTCGACGAGCAGAGATGCCCCGACGCTCTGCAACGCAGCGTCTGCTAATGCTTTTCCATTAGTCCCTGTTCCACCAAGCACGACTCCTCTGAACGACAGATAAACGGCACGGAAGACGCGGGTGAAGACAGCATCATCTTCTTGCAGGCTTTTGCTCAGGACTCTTCCCATTATCTCCTTCGTTGGCTGGAGGTTGACGGAGTTTTCACTGGCCTGTACGAGTGCATGGATGATCTCTGGGATGCCGGCATTGGGGGTCGAATCGAGGCAGTTGGAGAGACTTTTGTAGCTTGACATCAGTATGTCGCTCATCTGGGCTTGGCTACTTGCGATTCTCTGACTCAGCAGAGTTTGTCTCAGGATTAACAAGCTGCATGATGTATTGAATTCCATCGTCAGTGCACATCTGAAAGCGCAACATCATCAAGAGGCACGCATTCCTGAAACTTGAACTTACCTTGTCGCAACAACGACAATTCTCTGCACTTGGGACTGCAGGCTTCTTAA
Organism: Utricularia gibba; assembly: GCA_002189035.1. Lineage (NCBI taxonomy): Eukaryota > Viridiplantae > Streptophyta > Magnoliopsida > Lamiales > Lentibulariaceae > Utricularia > Utricularia gibba. Next base: position 2,876,558 of record NEEC01000013.1, on the reverse strand, counting down.
CCTGTGGACGTTCAGAAGCATGGTCTCCGGTAGATCAACTTCAGTCAAACCAGTAATCTTGGTAACCAGCTTCAACAAGCCAAGTCTAACTGCGAGATCCACCTCCTCTCCCTTGCATTCAAGACAGGGATCAATGTTCTCTGAAGATGATTCAAGGCGCAAAACATAAGTATTCTGAATCAGCTTGTGAAGACTATTGTACAGAAGTACAAATTCGTTAAATATAACCAACCAATATAAGTTGTAGCATTTGAAGATGATGGTGCATCAGCTTGGTCTTTGGCTAATGCACGCCCGCCTGTGCGCAGGGTTGTCAAAGGAAGAAAGCTGAAAGTATTAGAGCTCCTAGAAGATTCTGAAAGCAAACGTTTATGATCATTCCATTCCTCATCTTTAATATTTTGAGCTGATGAAAGCCACTTGGCAGTCAGTGGCAAAGAAGTTGAGTCGTTGAAGGGGTGCCCATAAACATGGGTGAAAGCTTTTTCCAAAAAATATAGAGCCTCAGGACCCCTCAGGACAGGTTCCAGCATCCTGATCCTTGCTTTGCTTATTTCTTGGTTAAGGTCCTGTACAGGACAATCTCGCAGTCAGAAAAAATCAACCCGCATCACAAAAAATAATCCATGAATATAAAATTACGACTTCCAAGCCCTTATTTTCATTTGTACTAAAGGAAATATATCAAGAAACACTAGCACAAATCTCTGCATTGTGGCAAGGATGAGAACAGGGATTTGAACCTGTAATCCTGCTAGAACATAACGCAACCCCTTCACTAAAGCAATTATTCGTGCGTCATCAAATTTGTCTTGTGCAAATGCATCTGAGAGTTGTTCCATGAACTGCTGGTGTTTTTTGATCAGCTCAGGCTCAACAGCTGGGGCCGAAAGCTTTCGCAGAGTTCTCAGCGAAAATTCAAGTATATTTCCAAGATACGCAACATCTAAACTCCCTGAATTCAGCACCTGGCCCAAATGGAAAGCTTAAATATCATAGAAATGCGAATTTAGAGCTTGTGAAACAGGAAAAGATGTACTCTGTAGGAACCTGTGTGAGAATCTCCACATCAATAGCTTCGTTTATCTCATCTCTCCAGCTCTGTGGAGCTACTGCACATATTCCATCCCTTACCTCCCTCATCAATCCCACAACACGGCTGTAGTCAGGCTCGTCTTGTCTAATTGATTCAATGATTCCATCCCAAAAGGCTCGTTCCATAGTTTCTTTAATCATTTCCTGTTATGAGCGTCAGGTTAGCAAAGGGAAAAATAGAATGTGGAATACAGCAAGGAAGTTGAAAATTGAAAATGAAAAGTCCAGGCCACATGCACAAACCATAATGTTGCCTTGATTCTCAGAGGCTGAACTGCGTCTGTCTTCAAAGAACAGCCCGTTACCATGAACATATTCATTGACAACACTTGCATTTTCTAGGTTCATTTTCTCCCCAGTACCATTGCTTGATCTCTCAGATTCAGTACTAAATAAGGAGCGGGCCACTGATCTGGGCTTTTGAGAAACATTGGTCATTTCTGTGGCATTATATGAGATCCCAGCGGATGGTGTACCAGAACTTGTGGGTATCATAAAAGGTGTTGAAGGACTCAATGGGTTGCCACCTTCCTTTGCATTAAAAAACTTATCCCGGGTGCTAGAGAGTGCATTTTCCAAACGCGCGATTCCAGCATTACCACTCAGGTGGAGCACTTTCTCCCTCAAGAGCTTTTGATCTGCAGATACCTGCTAGATGTAGAACTAAAGTAATCGAAAATGAACAACCGAAAAATCCTGTTACCCACTCAAAGTTCAGGAAATTAATATTACTTCTGTATCCAAACATAAAATGATCATACAAAGGCTTATAAGAAGAAAATGAAGTTTTAAAGAAGAACATGGTTCAATAACCACAAAACTGGTCAAGCAATTAGACAGACCTGCTTCTGGATTGCCTTCATATCATGTGTCAGCGGAACACTCTCCCCTTCCGGAGTTATCTTGCAGGTTTTCATCATGGAGAGTTCAAGACGACATGCAGCCTTAACCAAATCCTCCTCGAGTGACTTTGCATCCTTGGCTTTCCAGACGACAAAGCTATTTAAGAAGGAGGACCAGGATGAATCAAAAGCTTCAAGTTGAGACCGGAAGGTTCTACGTATCAGGACCCCATCATCAGATCCCTTACCAGGGACCTGCAAGGGTCCATTAAGCACTATCTTAACCAGCAAGTCGAACTCTTTCACAAAATTCTCTGCAGATTTAACTAAAGCCATCTCACGCTCTCCTTGGCCACTTATCACAGCATCAGGATGGGCCACAATCATGTACGCACAGAGGGCGACCCTTACTTGGTATCTTGAAAGGCGCTGATGACTATCATTCTTTTTAACCGATACAACCCTTTTCTCCTTGTGGTAGCGGTCTTTTCTAGGAGCTTCCTTTTGCTTTGGAGAGACTACACGTTTGAGAAGGTGATCTATGTCATCACAATCGGAAGAATCAAGAGAGCATCTATACAGTCTGTATCGAGCTTCAATCCGATCAAGGAAATCTTTGGCTGTTTGAATGGTAGAATTTGCCTGAATAAGAAGAGCAAACTGCTCAAATGGCATTGATTTCACTGATCCCCCACTAATATACAAGCCACTATACGCTTTAGCAAGACTTGCAGTTGTCTTTTTAAGAGTTTTGAACCTTCTCCAGCATCTGAAAATATTACGCCAACACTATGAAAGTTGAGATTGCAGAAGACGTACGCAAATACAATAGACTAAAATTAAGTGACTAAAGGCACCAAAGAGAGATTTCAATAGAATAAAAAAATTTCAGCACTGCTGTACGAAAATAGATATGAATGAAAGTAAGAGTACCTAGCTAATTTTATGGCTAGGATTTCAGCTTGATCATTCATGGTCTCCCAACAACATAAGAACGCACTATATTGCCTTCCTCTCTGTTGTAAATATTCTGCTCTCTTTATCTCAGCCTATGCAGAAGCAAGAAAAGAAAACATTGTAAAAAAGTTGGCATGCAGTGAACTAGACAATTTATTGTGATAAAGAAATTACCTTCTGTAATTTATCTTCTATCTTATTTTTCATCTCACTTCTCTCCATCTCCCTCTGGAGGGAAACAGAACTGGCCACCTTCTGCACCTGCAAGAATCTTTCCCGTGCGCGTCTCCTCTCCTCCTCCAACAATCCCTGTCTTTTTTTCTCAGCACGCGCTCTTTTTTGGTATATTGCAGCACGAATTCTCTCTTTGTATTTGCATTCTCGAGCCACATGCCTCATTAGTGATTGAGATACCCTCTCCTTCCGGTTAGCCCTCCTTTGCCGATATTCTCGAAGCAAAAACATTCTATTGGCTTCTGCCTTTTGAAATCGCAGCTGAACCTTCGTCCCTAATTCAGCACGCTGGCTTTTCAAGTGCATTTCAGCCTTAAATTTAGCAGCTTGGCGTAACTCGTGAAGCTTCGCAAGGCGCGTTTGAGCAGTCGCAAGGATAGTTAACCTGTACGGTCATACAAGATTTGCAAAATATTTGGGAATTAGTAACTTGGTATGAACCTTGCAGCGGTGCAGAAAATACAAATAAACTATACAGCAAGAAAAAATCTTGCTCCAGGGTACATCCTTTACTTTTACGATGAACAACAAAGGAAATATTCACTTGAAGGAAACTGCAATAAGACTGAAAACGGATCCTTGACTTCATCGGCGATGCATGTGACATATAAGATAAAGCAAACTAATAATCAACCTTTTCTCCTCGGCAGCTAGAAGCTTGGCTTCCAGTCTCTGGCCAAGGTCATCTTGGTTAGGTGAATCATGTATTGGGCTTCTGGGTCTTGATCTAGCCTTGCTAGAAAGATTCTCATAGAATTTCTGCGATTAAATACAGAAGAATAGACATCAGACGCTTTTCTGAGGTTCAAAATTCGAATTACAAAGGCGAGAACGAAGCAAAAGGGACACAAAAGCAAACGTAACAATCAAGAGAGGTCAGGCATGTCAAAGCTTGTGAGAGTACCATAACCATAGCGGTAACTACAAAGAAATGTTTTGAATTCAAAATCCAATTAAAAGAAGGTTATCCGACAGCTTCTTTCTTTCTCTCTTCCATTCGCTCTCAGTTAGGCGCGGTAACTGCACCTTCACCCAACTTTACCTAATCAAAACGACCCGCAAGATCCTTTCTTCATCGCAAACTAAACTTAAAAAACAAACGGACAAATTAAACTTGGAGCACCACTTGATAAAACTCAAAAAGTCTAACATGAAAAAACAGAAACGCCCTCAAAATGGTCGACTGTAGAATAAAAGAGGACCAAGGAATCGAAAATCAGGGTGAGGGGATGGATTTGCTAAATAAGGAAAACGGAATGAAATTAGAAAAATATCAAACACCTGGCGGCGGATATCAGCCTCACGAAGTTTCGCCTCAATTTCCTCTACACTACTAGGGGGCGGCGTCTTCGCCTCGGAAAGTCTCCGACGAAGCCACGAGGGGAGGGTCGGCGGTGAGCACGACAAAGCACCTTCACTCGCCGGGATTTCCATGGCTACAGCCTCGACCGATCTCCCCCGCTCCGGCGACTCCATCACATGCAACCAAAAACAAAGAAGCCCAAACCGAAAAACAGACCCAAGAACCCAAACCCTGTCAAAAGCTTAGACTACGCGAAAACACTACTTCACGACTTCACCATATACAAATCGCACATCAGACGAAGTGATCCGAAAAAAGTCCACCGTAAACGAATCGAAGAGAAAGAGAGAGAAGAAGATTCAGGAAAAAAGTTGAGAGAGAAAGAAAATGGAGGCTCCTCTCCGCCATGAATAACTCACGAGTGAAGAAACTTTATAAAATTGCAATAAATTAAAAAAAAAAAGTCGCGTTCCTTCCTGTTGATGAAGGGCAAAGGCCACACGTCATCTCTACCCCTCTAAACCGATGCGTTGCTTGACGGGGCACGTTTCCTTTCGTACTCATCTACGCATCGAATTACTAAGTTACCCCTCGGCATTTTTACTTTTCTTTTTTTAATCAATTTCATCTATTTCCTAAACTATAGCTAACACTACCCATCCAAATATCAAAACCCTAATTCCCAATTTAAGATTTGAAAAATCACCGGCAGTTGGGCATCATTTATTATGGTCATCATTTTTAATATTTTAATTTGATTACGGAATGCACATGTGACGCGTTAATTTAGGTCCATATTTAGGAAAACAAGGTAGTTAACGGGACCCCTACCTACCCGCAAATTCGGGAACAGAGCGCAAGGGCAGCGTTGTAAAACTCCAGCCCAGGTCGGCAATTGAATACCTCGGCTGGCAAAGTCGAAGCCTACTCTTGGCTCGGCTCGGCTCGGCTCGGCGGCTAATGCAGGAAAAGCCGTTGCAAGGGCTACGGCCCGGGACGACGCTTCGGGACTGCTAAGCTTTTTTGACTTCCTTCGTGGGAAGGAAAGGGAACGGGGGGTTGCGGGCCCCGCAAATAAATTACATGTAATAATCAGTGTAATTTGAAAGAAATGGGCGAAAATAGACGTCGCCTTGTCGTTCCAATGTTAGACCGATGGGGCCTAGTTACGTGGAACGATCCGGCCCAACAAAAGCCCGACCGTACGGAAAACGGGCTAAGCCCCACCACATTCTATAGTCTACGGGCCGGGCCGGGTGAGTTAAAAGACTAAAGAGGAGCGCTCTCAAGGCGGGGAGTCGCAGTTCCAAACAGAAGTCGAAATGATCAGCATGGCTGTGCATCGCAAACATGTCCTTGCCTTCACCTTCTTCACGTGAAAGGGCTTTTGAAGGAAAAGAAGCTGGATACACTGGTTGATACTGATCTTCAGGCAGGTACAATGAACAGGATGTGGAGCAACTCATCCAGGTAGCTCTCCTTTGCAAGTCTGAACGCCCCAAGATGTGGGAATTCGTTCGGATAGTTGAGGACGATGGCTTGTCCGAAAGGTGGGAAGAATGGCAGAAGGAAGAAGTGTTAAGGCCGAAGTGTGGGAATTCGTTCCGGATTCCGTCGCATATTCGACCAGACGAACTGTCTGGTCCTAGGTGATGCATTGCGTACGCAGTTAAGCTTTTTTGTACATAGTGCCTGTGTTCTCTTTTTGCTCGTCTTCCCAGCTTCTGGTTTTCCAGAACAGAGCGTTTAGCCGCTCAGCATCTGCTTCGGTATAGTGCTCAGGCCATGCAAGTATGGCCATTTCTGGCTTGTTTAGCTATGCTTTTCAAATTTCGACGGAAGTTCGATTTTCACTATTCAATCCTAAATCTGATATTCTGTCCAATTTCGAACATTTGTGTCACTTTCCATTCATGATAAGGAATTTTTTTTTTTTTTTTGTTTCTTACAAAAGAAAATGCGAAGAAAAAGAATATATTCCAAAAAGAAAATGTGAAAATCACTCGAGTTTGTTTTTCTGAGGTGAGGGGTTAAAGAAGTGATGAAAAATGGGAAAGCTTGTTCAATAAAAAGTGGAATTGAATAAATCAAGATTGGGGAATTTCGCTTTTGGCAAGTTTTAGAAGGTGGGATTCCGACCGGCCGGCGGATGACGGAGGAGGGTTCGGAGAAGGAGAATGGAGGTTTAATCTCCATGGATTCATCGGAGTCGAGGTGGGTGTATCAGGACGCCGACGCCTCCGACGCAGATAACGACGAGGACGAGGATGATGAGAGTGGTGGAGATGAGGAATCGCGTCACCACGACTCCGACGAGGATGATTTTCCCAGCCAGCGGTTGATTCGCACTGGACCCAAGGTTGATTCTTTTGGTGTCGAGGCGCTTGAAGTTCCCGGGGCACAGAGAAATGAATTCGAGGTCGTTCCTTTCTGTTCACTATTTTGTCAAGAGGTATTCTGCTGACGTTTGGTTTTGAAATGCAAATAGGAGGATATCACTTTATCCAGGAGGTTCGTTTTGGCGTTTCAGACACTAGGGGTTGTTTTTGGCGATGTGGGGACTAGTCCCTTGTATACGTTCAGTGTGATGTTCAGCAAAGCTCCTGCAAAGGGGAATGAAGATGTTCTTGGCGCTCTATCTCTAGTTTTGTACACCTTGATTTTGATTCCACTTGTAAAATATGTTCTGATCGTTCTTTGGGCAAATGATGATGGTGAAGGTATATCTTCTTTCCACTTTGCTGCATGTCATTTTTGTCCGAATTGAGTCAGACTGTCATGTGGCTAATTGATGCAGGTGGTACATTTGCTCTTTACTCCTTGATTTGTAGGCACGCTAAAGTCAGTCTTCTACCCAATCAGCTTGCGTCTGATGCTCGTATATCTAGCTTTAGGTTGAAGGTGCCATCTCCTGAACTCGAGAGGTCTCTTAAAATAAAGGAGCGACTTGAAGCATCTCCAACACTAAAAAAGGTTCTTCTGATGCTAGTCCTTGCCGGTACTTCAATGGTGATTGCTGACTGTGTTGTGACACCAGCTATGTCGGGTACATTTTTTGCAGCTGTCTATTGTTCTTTTGGAAATGTCTTTGAGCTCATCTGCTCAAGCATTTTTTGTTGCTTTTAATTGAACCTGTGAAGTTTTATTGCTTCAGTTATTTCTGCTGTTGATGGCTTGAAGATTGGAGTTTCAGGGGTAAAACAAGGTGATTGAGCCTCTTATGCTTTATTAGCTTCTTGTTGATTGCTCGCATTTTTGTTGGGGCTGAAATTTGGCAGTAATGTGATCTGATTCCTTTTCCTTTCTTTTGGAATTTCAGTTCATGTGGTTATGATCTCAGTGGCGTTTCTTATAGTTCTATTCAGTGTACAAAGATATGGGACAAGTAAAATGGGACTTGTTGTTGGTCCTGCCTTGTTCCTTTGGTTTTGCTCTCTAGGAGGCATTGGCATATACAACCTTGTCAAGTATGATACGAGTGTTCTGCGGGCATTTAATCCAGTATATATATATTATTTCTTTAAGCGTAACTCAACCAAGGCTTGGTATTCACTTGGTGGCTGCCTTCTCTGTGCTACAGGTAAATTCAAATAATGATTCTGAATCATGCAAAAGCTCTGTTATGCGATTAGATTATTTATATGTCATGTTAAGTATCATAGGTGAATTTTTTTGCCTTTTTTTTGGCTTAATCATGACAAAATCTTGCAGCTACGTAATTTCAAAGGCTAATATTAATTAACCTTTCAGGTTCTGAGGCTATGTTTGCAGACTTGTGCTATTTTTCTGTGAAATCGGTGCAGGTAAGCTATGATCTATGTGTCCACATGTGTTTGAATGGATTTTCTTTTTACCTTCTGCATTTGTCTTTTCTTTGCAGCTTACCTTTCTGCTGCTTGTATTACCTTGTCTTATACTGGGTTATCTTGGCCAAGCTGCATACCTTATGGAGAATCATGCAGATACAACTCATGCTTTCTTCTCATCAGTACCAAGTAAGGGTGGTCTTATAATTATCTGCCCTTCACCAATTTCGTATGTTGTGGTTCTGCTGTATTCATCGTTAGGTACATATCTTGTATCCTTTTCAGGTGAAGCTTTCTGGGTTGTTTTTCTTGTGGCTAACATAGCTGCACTGATTGCTAGTAGAACAATGATTACAGCAACTTTCTCATGTATTAAACAGTCAACAGCACTTGGCTGCTTTCCCCGTCTTAAAATTATACACACCTCGAGGAAATTTATGGGCCAGATCTATATCCCAATCATGAATTGGTTTCTGCTGGCTCTTACTCTCTTTTTGGTCTGCAACATTTCCAATATTTATGAAATCGGAAATGCATATGGTAATTTTCTTATCACTATGTTACTGGGCAGGCTTGGTTTTGTTTTAATTTTTTGATTAAATTTTTGTTTTCACAGGCATTGCTGAAGTTGGAGTCATGATGATGTCAACAACATTAGTAACCCTTGTTATGCTTCTCATATGGCAGCTAAACATTTTCATCGTCTTGAGTTTTGTCTTTATTTTCTTGGGCTTGGAGTTAACCTTCCTTTCCTCTGTTCTATGGAGTGTGGGTGATGGAAGCTGGATTATACTGGTGTTTGCCGTTTTTATGTTTTTAATAATGTATATTTGGAACTACGGAAGCAACCTCAAGTATGAGACAGAAGTCAAGCAAAAGATGTCTATGCATTTGCTTCGGGAGCTTGGTCCAACCTTGGGTACAATTAGAGCTCCTGGAATTGGCTTGCTTTATAACGAGTTAGCTAAGGGGGTTCCTGCAATATTTGGGCATTTTCTTACAACTCTTCCTGCCATTCACTCGATGATAATATTTGTCTGTATAAAGTATGTCCCAGTTTCCCTTGTCCCTCAGAGCGAAAGATTTCTGTTCAGGCGTGTCTGTCCCAAAAATTATCACATATTTCGATGTGTTGCAAGGTACTTAATCTTTTCAATCTTTGTCAAACAGCAATCCTTATTTTTCTTGTCCTTTAACATGTTATTGATGAGTATAGGATCATTTACATAATATCCTCTAGACTGGTCTTGTGATTTCTGAGACAAATAAGTGCATGTAAGTGATGACATATTTTAGGGAAAAAAACGAATGCTTTTTCCTTCATTTGCTAGAGAAAAACTAGGGGGACCTTTTAAGATGATTGCAGAAGAGCGATTTATTATTCGGTTTTTGCATAAGGAAATAGGAAGGTTGCTACTATAGCCTTTGTTCTAGTGTCTTGTCATATTTGAGATTGTGTAGCATAGTAAGATGCAATAAATCTTTCCTGTCAGCAAAATTTAGGTAAGATGACATAAAGGATGCTTGTTAGGGATTTATGGATATAAAAAACAAAAGTGGTTATGATGACATCCGGTTCTCTTGAATATAGATATGGGTATAAAGACGTGCGCAAAGAGAATCACCAGATCTTTGAGCAACTACTGATCGAGAGCCTCGAGAAATTCATTCGCCGTGAAGCTCAGGAAAGGTCACTGGAAAGTGATGGTGAAGACTCGGATGAGGAAGGAGAAGTCAGCTCTATCTCAAGGACCCTCATGGCTCCCAATGGGAGCTTATACTCACTTGGCGTGCCTCTTCTAGCGGGGTTTCAGGATACAAACAACTTCATATTAGAAGCAGATGCAGCTGGAAAAGCCAAAGCTGAAGCTTCCTCCAATGGAGCTCCTGATCCAGAGCAAAGCTTAGACAAGGAACTCTTCTTTATACGCAAGGCCAAGGAGTCGGGTGTCGTATATCTTCTCGGTCATGGAACCATCCGTGCAAAGAAGAACTCGTGGTTCATCAAGAAGCTTGTTATCAATTATTTCTATGCCTTCTTGAGGAAGAACTGCAGGAGAGGTACGGCGAACTTGAGCGTAGCACACTCGAATCTCATTCAGGTTGGTATGACTTATATGGTTTAAACTTCCACCTCCTAACTGATTGCTACTTGGAAAAGTTTCCTTATTATGTTCATATTTGACAAAATGGTGGACTTTGAGCTATTGGTTAGTGAGAATTTTTGTTTACACCTGAATCTTTGGCAAATCAGTTGTGATGGTACCTATGTTGCTCATAGGAGAATTGTCTGTTCAATTTATCTACCGACGGCTGTGTCCAAAAATGAGTGACTTTGACAGCAAACTATAAAAAATTAGCAAAACTGATACCAGATCCACGGCTGTTCGAATTAGTCAGCTACAGTAAATTACTGAATATGTGCTGTGTTTGGATCGGTTTGTTAGATGGTCAACTAACGCCTCCAGCATGACCTTCAGACTGCTAGTATTCTGTTTCCGCTCTTCACAAATGGCTATCATGAACGGCTTATCTTAGGTTAGCAAGTTGGTCTTTCACTACATGACTAATAGATTACAAAGGGCGAAAGTCATTTCCCCAGCATTTAGCGGTGAATACAAAGGAACCAGATGTTCTCAAATCAGATATTCACAACGAGTGAAGGCTACTTGGAAACTGATCTGACGGACCTGATCCTGCGCAGGAGATCCTCTGCATAATTACATAAGCTGTTTCTGCCGACAAGCCTCACATCGAACTTGGTGGTTAGGATCTCTAACCTCTTGGCATCATCCTCCAGGTCTCCCAGTTCAATGGCCTGTTTCTTCTGCAACATGCCGTAGAGGTAAATCTGATCACTTTCTGCCTCGCCATTGATGGCGAGTTGAAGCAACGCTTTGCTTTCTGAATCCATCGGCTGAAGGGTATCATACAAAACAGAGAAGCTGCCGAACTCAAGGTCAGCACTCCTGAAAAGCTGGCTCAGGTCATCAGATTTTGTGGTAGTGTTATTGAGCTTTGCAGTCGATCGCTTCCTGGCTACTCTCAGTATGTGAGCAGCCTCTCTCATTCCGCTGAGGAAGGCTCCGTGCATCGTTGCCGGATATTGCCTGTTGGTAGCTTCTCCAGCAAAGAAAACCCTGTCGGCCACGTTTTCCGCAAGAATGTCATAGTCGTCTCCCGAAGCACCGATTGCTACATACGAGTATGATCCATAGCAGAGATGATCCTGACCCCAACGTGTACAAACTGCCTGAAGTGGATCTGGAACGGCAATACCTTTTGGGCTAAAAATACCCTTCAAAATCTCCAAAACCCTGCTTATGGATTCCAGTGGAGACATCTTTTCAAACTTCACAGCCGCCTCACCAGCCACAAGAGCAATTAGGAGAGGCCCACCAGCTACAGAAGAGTAACTGTAGAACAAAAAGAACTCCCCTCTCATGTTAGGATCCTCTGTCAAATGGCCGAAGGTGTCTATTTCTCCACCCCAGAAATCACATGGGAAAAGAATAGCAACCTTATTCAACAAACCAAATCCTAATCTCTCAATTGCATCTTTTTTCCTTTGAGGAAGCTCTGGTATAAACTCAATTGCTTGCTTCTTCAAAACCCCTAATGATACAGTGCATAGCACGAAATCACCTTGGTACTCCTTGTCTCCAGCATACACTACCACCCCATCATTCCCATATCTCACACTTTCAACTTCAGAGTTGTAAAAAATCGGAATATCCTCTGCTAAGGTTCTAACAAATCTTTCATTTCCACCAGGTATGAAGCAGTGATCCCCACCCATTTCATACGGATCATCTTGATCCCAGTATGCCATGGATAGGTTCGACATCAACGTTGCATTCGCATATTCGAGATTTGCCAAATGCCAATTCAGAAGCATTCGTTCCAATGGATCCTCAGCTACTTTGTGGACGTTCCTGAATGCCTCCAACGCTGTTCCCAGAGAAACATCAACGCTCTTGATCTCCTCCAGGATTCCTTGCCTAAGGTTACAAACTCTGTCCAACAGTATATTAAACGAGGATTCTACTCTCGAATCAACGTCAGAGTTTACCATTCTTCCATTAGGCATGTAAAGGGGGCAAATATCCCTTACCTTGTGTAGGGGAAGACCAAGTTGCCGAGCGAAAACTCCCAAGGGATTCCCGTTTATCCCTGTGAGAACACTTCCTCCTAAATCTGCAGCGCCAACAACTCCACCATCAGCTCCACTCATCTTTTTTGTTCGAACTCTGCCGCCTGGTCGAGATCTACCCTCAAGCACGATCACCTTAAAACCTAAAAAAATTAACTGACTCGCAGCAGCTAAACCTGAGAGACCGGAACCAATTACAATCACGCTCCCCTTTGGTGTACCATCGATCATCTTCGCCTTCATCTCCCTGATCGATGGGGCAACCCCAAAATTGATGTAGCCGTGATGGAGCAGGAAAAGGTAAGCTGAATTCACAATATTTTTGTGCTCTGCGCGTATAGACTCCAGCACCTGATCCTTCGAGAGCCAGCTTGAAACATTGGAGCGCCACCGAGCTAGAATATGATTGCGAACGATAATGTAGTTGGCTTGCTCCGTGCCTCCGATCTGAGACACCACATTAGCCTCTATTTCTTCTTCGGTGAGTGAATCGACAGGAAATCCGACAGAGATTGCAATTAGAGCTTCGATATCGATTTCCTTGGAAAGATCAGTGGTACCTTTACGCTTGCGAAAATTTCCCATCGCGTAGTCATCGAACTCTGCTGCGGCGGAGGCTTTTTGCTGGGCTCGTAGAGCCCGAAGACGCGAGGCGGAAGACGATAATATGTCCGTGAAGAACTTCTTCCGACGACGACGTTTCTTCCGAGGCTGGGGCTCTTGCCGAGCCTTAGGCTGCGGAGTGGAGGCGGCGATTTCCATTGGTTCTGAAGCGAGATCGTTGACTTCTGCTTGATCGGATGTTGAATTAGATTTCTCCGGGGACAACGAGGCGGCGGGATCCGGCGGCACACCATTCTCCTTCTCAGCTGCGCAGGCGACGGCGACATCACCTCCCTCCATCAGCTGAACCACAACGCAAAAAAGGGTTTGCTTGTACCTTAGGCTCTGTAAAGTCTTTTAAATTCTTAAAACACCCGGCCACTAGTGGAAATTGCGTATTCAACCCATATATTTATTATTTTTAATTTCCAAATTTTTATTTCAGCCCACAAACTTCTTGGAATTACATTGTTTCTTATAACTAATGGTGCTTTACCCAAGCAACCCCTCGTTAATCAACCTGTTAAGGTTCAACTCCGACGAGCCACCTGGCGCCACCGCAGCCTCCGCTTTTCGCCTCCACTCGGACGCCGTCTCCTTCATCTTGCGCCCTTTCTCTCCGGTCATCAGTTCCCTGACCAGCTCCTCCACCTCTTCCCTCTTCACATTATCGATCTCAATTCCGATCCCCCAGTCCACACAACTGTACCTGCAATTCGTCTGCTGCTCCGCGAAAAACGGCCAACAAATCATCGCGACGCCGCTGCTAATACTCTCCACAGTCGAATTCCATCCGCTGTGCGTCAAAAACACACCCACCGCCGGGTGTTCCAACACCTCCTCCTGGGGGCACCAGCTAATCATTAGCCCCCTTTCCTTCGTCTCCGACACGAACTCCGCCGGAAGCATCGCCGATGCACCGGAAACAATATCCGGCCGAATCACCCACAAAAATTGATGCCCACTATTCGCCAATCCCCACGCGAACTCCGTCAGCTGCGCCGCCGTCACAACGGTGATACTGCCGAAATTAACATAAACTACTGATCCCAGAGCCTTGTCATTAAGCCACGCGATGCAGCTACGATCTTCCTTCCATAAACTAGAGTCGATGGCTTTCACGCTATCGTCGGGGAGATACCGCAGGCGCCGATGAATCGGGCCGACGGTGTAGATCGGAGGTGAGAATTCCGACAAGGTGCCCAGAGATTCTTCCTCCAGGGCATCGAATGTGTTGAGGATGATGGCTTTAGCTCGTGGTAATGCGCCAGATTCTTGAATTAGGAAATTGAGCATAATGTCTTGGGGATCGGTTGTTCGAATGAAGGACGGAAAATCCCTCAACCGGAGGAGTTTCCGGTTACTCGCCGGAACCAGCTCCACCTCCTTTTCCAAGTAACCGTTTGTCATCTGCTCTGTTTCTGCACTAACAGCACATAAGCAATTTACAAATATCTCCGGGAAAAAAGCTATTTTTTTATGCCGCAGAATACCAATTGAGTCAAGTGTTGGAACCTTTGAGAGGGATGACGCCGTCGTCAACCAGGCGGCGGTACTGCGTGTACGCAAGTAGCCCACAAGCGCTAGTCGTCCAGAACAGAACCTCCGGCAACCGGAATCTCTCCGCCGCCGCTAGAGTGAAACTCATCACCCCATCGGAAACGATGCAGCTCACCTCCGGAAAACACTTGTTCTTATTCAGCTCCTCGAGCAGGTCACAGAACGGCTCCAAGCAATTCGTCGACGTAGAACGGCAAAGCGAAGGGATATCTTGAGTGGCGTCGGCGTCCGACGGCGGGAGCCCATCTGGGATGCAAGCGAACCGGAAGCCCGGTAGATCGGCGAGGGCTTCGCCGCCGTGGGACCTGAGGAGGCGGCGGTGGTTGTACTCGGTGTTGACGAGTGTGATGTGGAAGCCCTCGTGGTGGAGGAGCTTGGCGAGTTTCACCATGGGGTTTATATGCCCCTGCGCCGGATACGGCACGCAGACGGCGTGCCGTTTTCCCGGAACGGCGACTGAGGCAGCGGTGGAGCAACCCATCTGTTATGAGCTTTGATGGCTGCGTTGCCGTCAATAAAGATACCTAGCCGTCAGTTCATCCTCTTAACCGTGGTTCGCATCATTCGCTCCATCACTAACTACGGGTTAAATAATGGTCTCGGACCCGGGAACCACCCGGATCCACCAGACCTAACTCAAACCCGACCCGAACGGCTTGGATTGCCCCATCCGTTCCTATCCTACGGTCATATATGTCTCCCATTAGAAAGAGACTGCGATCACTAGGGCTAAAATAAATAATTAAATTTTATTTTAAATATATATTTATCAAATATATTTTAAACCCTACACCTGAATTGAAAAATGTGCCCTAATAGTTGCACCCTTTCTCGGTAAATCTTAGGATAAATTTTTATTAACTACCAAGTGGGGGGGGGGGGGGGGAGGGGGATGTAAATAAATAAATTAATTATATATTTTCGTTTGAAAAAAAAATCAAATAATTATTAAGGTAGGCAGGAGTACCGAGTACGTACGTACACCTTTTGATTCGCGTTAAATTAAGCCCTAATCAAATGTAGGATGTAGGTACGTTTACAGACACATGGTACGACTTTATTCTTTGACCGTACAAATTAATTCATTTCCCATGAGATAAATGTACTACACATGAAAAATTGAAATCATAGCTTGTAATGACCATTAATTGTCTTGCTTTGATAATTTTTAATTTGTTTTTTATTTATGGTAACCTTAACCGAATTCTAACATCGCCCGTATGGGGAGGAAGGCTACTTATGTGTTGTTGTTTTCCGAGGTATAAATGAACTAAAGCTACGATCTTTTGACTTTTTTTGCAGGTGGGAATGATTCTAGACTTGAGATGAATTTGATTCCCGTCGTGGTTTGGGTTATGTTGATGATGATGATGAAGTTCAGTTTCTTGTGTGGGTTGAAAGGTCTTTACCTTCTGCTAGCTTTTGTACTCGTCTTCACCTTTCTGCAGATTCACCTGACAAGGACACCGTCCGCACCGTCGCTTGCTAGGGGCGTGGCTTCGAGAATGGAGCAGAGCCGGGAGGAGTTGGGGTCAAAGCTCCGAGACTCGGTTGTTTTTCTCCCCTTGAAGGATTTACGTTTCAAGGATAGTGCGATGGAGGGCAACACTTGGTTCATGAGTTCGGTTAACAGTAGCGGAAAGGAGATGAAGTTCCCTTCGAGGGAGTCGAAGGGTAGAGTGTTGTGCATCAAGGGTCGGAACACCGTGGATGGATCATGGAACTCTTATGCACTGGCTTGGCCAGGACACCTTCCCAGCAACGCAGTTCGACTGCGGGGTACCTCGTTTGTGTGCGATAACTTTTACATCTATGACAACATCTTTCACGGCTTGTCAGCTTTGATGCCGTTCGTCGAATGGTACCTGAACGGCGAATGCCGATTCAAACCGGAAAGATGGGTGTTGTTTCACAAGGGGGAGCTTAGAGTGAGCGTGATTTCATGGCTGAGGGAGGTGATGGAGGCCACATTTGATGGGAAGTTTCGGATCAAATACTTTGATAAGTCTAACGACGATGATGATCCAGTGTGTTTTGAGAAGGCATTGGTGGTGAAGCATAGCTTTAGAATGTCGAGGCGCTCCGAGGAAACGGTAAAGGTTTTTGATTTGGTGCGATGCAAAGCCAGGACGTATTGCGATGTGAGCTCCGATAGTGATGTAGCTAATAAGAGAGCAGCCAAGATTGGGATGACGCTCTTGGTGAGAAACGGGACGCGTGCGTTCACTAATTTGTCGACGGTGATCGGAATTTTCAGAAGGGCTTGCCGGAAAGTCGAAGGTTGTCGGCTGGTCGTTGCGTATCCCGATAATCTTGTCTTTTGTGAACAAGTTAGTTGATCTGATTGATCGAAAATCCAAATGTCTCAGTCCACCGGCGTTTCAATCTATCCTCTTGCATGCAGGTGAAGTTGATGAGTGAGACAGACGTGCTGGTATCCCCGCACGGAGCCCAACTCACAAACCTGGTTCTGATGGACAGAAACAGCAGCGTGATGGAGCTTTTCCCCAAGGGGTGGCTTGAGCATGCGGGCATCGGCCAATATGTCTACCAGTGGCTAGCAGCTTCATCCGGAATGAGACACCGAGGCGTGTGGAGGGATCCCGTGGCTCACGATTGCTCCAATGCGAAGAATGCCGATCTGTGTGTGAGGACCTCTTTCAAGGATCGCCGGATTGGCTACAACGAATCCTACTTCGCTTCATGGGCAGCGAAGGTTCTTGATGAGGCACGCCGCCGTGAGCCGGCGACCAGAGATACCAAAGGAACATCGGAGCTGTGCGGTTGTAGATTGTGAATTCAGGCGCTATGAATACAATCACTACATCAAATATATCCTGAATTTTAATTAAAACATAAGAAACACAAAATTGAACTTGGCATTTTTAATTTTCACTGGCCCGGTTCAACCAGTCCGACCGCCGTCGTTCTAGGCGTCGCCGGCACCGCCACTTGACTCTCGGATGTCTGGCAACTTCCCCTTGGGCAAAATTTCAAGGAAATAGGTTATCGTCTTTGTGGGTTCCAGTTGCTGGTCAATTTGTTGCTTATTCGTGAATTCGTCAGCCAACCAGAATATAATAACATTTCTTTACATACTTCTCAATTGGGCAGGCGGCTTTTATCCATTTCCTGTCCTGATCTTCTTCTGCGTAGGCCTATATTCCTCTAGGTTTCGGCTGGCGTTTATCGGATTGTGACATATTCTGATTTCTTGTTCAAAAACGTGATCTGTGATTCCGCACTGGTGGAGGGTTGATGGCTTCCATCAGTTTCTATTGCCCTCCGTATCGCTGCAGGTGAGCCCCAAATTGTAGTACGTCTGCTGGTCGCTTCTTTCTCCATGCTTGTTTAGTGGGGGCTTTGAGTTTCAATCCTGAATGTTTGCTGGCTTAGTCTTCTATTCTCGCGAGTATAGACTTTTGGGAGAATACAAAGATGGAAGCCTGTTTTACCATAGTATTGACAGGACATATGAATTCCAAGTTATTAAGTACTACCATAGAAACGAAAGTTCTTGTATGATGTTGTCCAGAACCATGACATCCTTTAACCATAGTAGATTTTGGGTCTCATTCTTTTCTGAGTTTTGGATTCGTGTTTGGGATACCGAGGTGAATCTCGGCGTAGGAGTCTACTTTGATCAAATTTCAAGAACTTTGAAACCGCATGCGCCTGCTCTAATATACAACTATTTTTTTTTTTTCTGTGGTGCTTCAGTCAGTTCAGTTGGCGACGTGTGTTTTATTTAAATGGTGGACAGCCCTTCAAGAATATGAGTCCAGGACTGGGTTCCTGTAAAAGGGTCAGTTTAAAAATTAAATCAGCATTAGACTCAAGAGATGGCGGCATTCTTGAACATGCTGGTGGCCATAATGGAACTAGTAATGTTATTGCTGATAACCTATCTGTCGAAGTGGAGACCCAAGCTGATGCTGTAGTGCTCAGTACACTTTCAGCTGATGTGGCTCCTACATCAAGTGGCTTCCCTGTTGAGGACGATGAATTTGATTTGGACCGGCCATCACGAGGTTTCTCTCCGATTTCCGAGGCTATCGATGATATTAGAAATGGAAAGGTTTGGTTTTGAAGTTTTGTCCTTTGATGTTTATCAAACGTTTGATAGTTAGTTAATCACTTTTTGAGCTAGGATTGCAGATGGTTGTTGTTGTTGATGATGAAGACAGAGAAAATGAAGGAGATCTAATAATGGCTGCATCGAAAGTTACACCTGAGGCTATGGCTTTCTTCGTGAAGCATGGAACCGGGATTGTTTGTGTGAGCATGAAATCAGAAGACTTGGAGAGGTTGCAGCTCCCTTTGATGGTGAACAAGAAGGAAAATGAAGAGAAACTTTCTACAGCATTCACTGTGTCTGTGGTTAGTGAACTATGGAGTTTTTTCATCTCTGTTCTTTTATCTGCAATCCAAATTGGGTGTGAGGACTTGTGAACATTGTTAGAGATATCCAGTTTCACATCATTGTAGGATGCAAAATACGGTACAACAACTGGTGTCTCAGCACAAGACCGTTCGATAACCATAAGGGCACTTGCATCACGAGAGTCGAAGCCTGAGGACTTCAATCGACCAGGCCACATATTTCCGCTTATGTATAGGGACGGTGGTGTTTTAAAAAGAGCAGGGCATACTGAAGCTGCCCTGGATCTTGCTGTGCTTGCTGGATTGGAACCTGCTGGGGTGTTGTGTGAGATTGTTGATGATGATGGTTCTATGGCAAGATTCCCAAAACTTCAGCAGCTTGCAATGCGTGAAAATTTGAAAATTGTGTCCATAGCTGATCTGATAAGGTATTTTGTGCTTTTTCCATGAGTGGTGTGCATCTTCTGTAAGCCCCTAAACAAGTACTCCTCTACAGGTATCAGAGGAAGAGGCATCGGCTAGTCGAGCATACATCCAATGCTCGTATTCCAACGATGTGGGGTGGCCCCTTTACTCTGCATTGCTTCAAGTCAATCCTGGATGGGATTGAGCACATGGCAATGGTTAAGGTTAGCAGGAAGCCTCTCTGTGCTGTTTATTATCCCTTGAATGGTGATAGATATAGCAGTTCCATGTCTTAAACAGGGAGACATTGGCGATGGTTTGGATGTTCTCGTCAGGGTGCATTCAGAATGCCTAACTGGGACATATTCGGATCCACTCGATGCGACTGTGGGAATCAGTTGGCATTGGCTATGCAACAGATTGAGGCTGCTGGTCGGGGCATCCTGGTTTACCTCCGTGGCCATGAGGGGCGAGGCATCGGTCTAGGCCACAAGCTTCGTGCTTACAATCTTCAGGACAACGGAAGAGACACTGTAGAAGCAAATGAAGAGCTTGGATTGCCCGTTGATTCCAGAGAGTACGGCATTGGCGCACAGGTACTATTCGCTTTGCTCTCTGTCTTTGTTCTAGAAAAAGCCTTCACCTTTGCTGTCATGTAACAACTGCAGATACTGAGAGATCTTGGTGTTAGAACCATGAAGCTGATGACAAACAATCCCTCAAAGTACAGTGGCTTAAAAGGATACGGCCTGGCCGTCTCTGGCAGAGTCCCTCTCGTCACCCCTATCACCAAAGACAACCAGAGATACTTGGAGACCAAGCGCTTGAAAATGGGACATGTGTACGGACCTGAGCCCAAGTCGACTTCTGAATGAGTGCAGATCAGAAGCCTCAGTCCTTTGGTGTGACGACATTCTTTACACATTGGCTTGGAACTCTTTCTTAGACCATGTCTAATGCTATGGTTGGATGACTTTTGACATGCCATCTGCTCTGTCCATGGATACCTTGTCTTGAATATCAATAATATGTCAGTTCTATGGATCGGGTTTGAAAACCAGAGATGGTGCAATAGAACAGGATGTGGATCCCAAACAGGAAGAGTTACACAGGATAAGTACAAAGCATGGGTGCAATAATTGCAGCAGATTATTACAAGACACACACATGCGAGACCGAGTGTCTTACACCAGTCTGTCTCGCATGATTTTACAGGCAAAGGAGACAAACAAGATGGGGCGGGTCCCAAAAATCAGCAAGCATGCTCACAATCCATGGCGTTTCATGGTTGTCCACTATCATTCATCATGCTTTTAACAACTTCCTGGTTACCTTCTTTGGTTTCTGTTTGACAGCGAGATGATCAGTCTTTGGGGGAGGCCAATCCCATGTCTTTGGCTTTTGCTTTCATGGATTTTAGGTAGGCGATTGCTTTGTCGAAGATGGAAAGTGGATGATGATCCTTGTTCAGACCAGGAAGAATGGTCTCCAAGGTCTTCAGCAATCGACGAATTTCTGCCCCCTTCTCGATTCTGTAGTCATAAGCAGCGTAGCCTGATGCTGAATCCTCTGTGAGGTTGAAAGGGGGCGAACCATACTTCTTATTGAGCAGCAGCCTTCGCCTTTTTCGGAATCCATCAGAGCCTATGGGCTCATCAAGTGGTTCATCTTTGCTGCATTCCTCTTCAGTGATGAAGGGGGAGTGGCCGGTGCTGGTAACTTCATCCTCATCACTGTAACCACCGTCGCTGTCGGAGGAGACGAGAAGGGCGTTGAGCTCTTCTGTGTCTTCACCGGTTTCAGTTCCTTCATCAGTCAAATGGTTCTCATCCCATTTCTCATTCTGAGATGGGGATGTAGAGCCATCTTCATAAGGGCACTTGGCACCAGCAGCAGCCACAGACATGGAAGATGCGCCTATAGAATGGCTGAGGAACAATCTCATTTCATCTCCAGACGACTGATCAAAAACCAGGAACATCTTGTCAGAACCATCCGTCAGCTTGGCGCGAAAGCCATGGCCGCGATCAACCACCCATTGCGAATTTTGAGAAGGTTCACGAACTGCATCCCGTGCATCCGAGTTCACAGCAGTCACAGAAGGATCAAAGGATCGTGAAGTAACCATCCAGCCAGAAGAACAAGATACCTGCTAAGAATGATTCGGAATGGTATTTTCAGGCTTCAAAGGGTTCTCCCCTCAAAGAACATAGGGGAAACGAGCTTACAAGATAATGCCGTTCCTTCCGGAAACCGATGGGAATACGCCTAACACAATAACAAAAGGAAAAGAAATGGTGTAATCTGTGGCTTGGTCTAAGAGCAGTAAACTTGGAGAAGATCTACGTGACAGGCTTCAGCAACTGACGGAAATACTCAGCCTGGGACAAAAATGTAAGCAGGAATCAGCTCTGCGAGAATGATTCGAATGAAATGGGGAAGTGGGAACATTCAAAGATCGAACCTGGGAATTTTGCAATGGATGGAAGCAAGCTATTACTCTAACACCAACGGAGCATCTCTCGGGAAGCACATTCTCGTGTTTAAGAGCCCTGAATCTTCTCTTGCTTGCTCCTCGGCAAACCATAACTTCGGAAAACAATACACTCTAGTGCAGAGATGGTAGCAAAGCAGGGGGAAAAAGGAGATCTGATGTGAAGAAGTGAACGCAAAATCAGAGCTGGGAGAGACAGGAACGATTTGGAGTCAAAGAATGTAGAAAAAACAGGCGAGGGACGGGAAGTGATTGGATCCCATGGAATTGAACCAGTTCACTGCAAGACCAGAAACAACAAACAGACAGAAAAGGAAATATGTCAAAGAACAGCATTCAAATCACTAGCAAACCTAAACAAAACAAAGCAAGGACCCGCGAGCATCGTAACACCATGTTCATACTGATAAACAGTTGAATCGGAAAAATCGAAACTTGAGCATGAAAAACATTGACCCAATCAAGAGGAAAAGCGGGTTTCCAAAAAACAACAGACTGAGAAAGGAGACTCACAGATCTGGCCTTCCGTGAGAAGAAAAAATGGAAACTTTCAGGAATTAAAGAGGAACTATGATCGGAAAAAATGACCACAATATCCCTCCTTCGACCTCCCCAGCAACCGCCTGCGCTGCTCTCCTGCGCGTGCTATTTTATTATTATTATTATTCCTCGTCCGTCTTTTCCCTGCTGATCCATGCAATACAACGAAAACTCCACTTAAAAATGTTCGCTTTAATGATATGAAATGAATCTGGGTTCTTTTTTTCTGCGAATGCAGCCATTCTTCTTCCGGGGTTCCAGTACTCCATGAAGACCTTACGATCATCAATGGCTTACGGCTTTACTCCTGTAATATGTATGACCCATGAACCAGATTCAAAAAAGGCAAGAAAGATGGGTTTTTTTATCTGTTTTTCATTCGCCTCTATCTGTAGACTACTCGAGCTTCTGAACGTTAAAATGGATATCCCTGTGGTTAACAATGGGTTGTGGGCTCTGTGAGCCCCCTCCCTTTAGAGTTTGATGCAGAACGTTTTTCTTTCTAGCGTAGGTTGCAAAACAAAATATGAAATATATTATGATCACCAACAGACTACACGAACTTCTTTATTTGGATACATCACACGGGAAACAAAGCAAAATGCGAAAGGCAACAGGACATCACGCAACACACAAGAAACTAAGGAGCTCTAGGAACCATAACGGATTCAAGGAACAGTTGGAATCTGGGGTGGATTATTGTAGAGTCCGTATGGCCCGGTACCGGCGTACACCGGAGAACCACCAGGGTAGCCAGCATTGCCACCATTCGGCAGGGAGGCGCCTCGGAGGAAAGGAGGGAGGACCTGTGGATTGAACAGGGGTGTTGCGAAATCCGGCATCAGAGTACCTGGAAATCCCGCACCAGGGAATGAACCAGGGAACCCACCGGGAAATGTCGTCGGGCCAAAGCCTATGCTACCAGGGAATGTCGAGCCAGGGACTGAACTGCCAGGCTCTGTGGCGCCCTGAAATCTAGGGGTTGTGCTGGTGGGATCAGGGAGTCCAGGGAACACCGGAGCCAGGAGGCGGCGATTGCCCGCCGCAGAGACAGCGGAAAAACAGACGGCAGCGAGAGCCAACGCAAGGAGAAATTTGTAACAGGCCATCCTAGCAATCAACAACTCAAATAACTGGTTCAGCTTGAAAACCAGATGTGCTTCCTCCAGCATTTTATAGTGCTGGAAACTGGAAGCCAGGCCCCCATTCTCACGGCCTAGATCACAAATTATTCATGTAACTTCCCCAGAATTGAATGCCGCTGGTATAGCAGCTCACACTACAAAAAGCAAGTAAAAGGAGTTAGGTAGACAAATCTCTCTCGCAGACAAGCTACATTTTCGGTTGGATCACCAGCCAGAATAATGCAAGTACCATGATTGAGTAAAATATTGCGAAGCAGCCGTTGTTATCAGCTAACTAGGAACTAAGCACGCTTCTAAATGTTCAAGCATTCATTAAGCTCACCCGCATTGTTCAAGCACTACCAACAGAGCTTCCCTGGTAGGAGGAGTTTCTGGGTACCTGAAACATTGCACAGGTTAGTTTTTTCTTGAAACCTTCCATGCCCATATATCTACAAGGAGTACCAGGTATGAATGCGATCAAGCGAGCCCGTACTTCATGATGATGAAGCCTGGGGCCACGCTCTCATTGCACATTGAAGGAGATCATGTCCAGCACTCCTACATCTAAGGAAGAATCTAAATTCGGAACTCACAAACCGCAGTGAAACAACTTATACCCAAGTCAAAGCATGTTATTTATTCTTCCGATTTTACCCTTTGAATTGCGTACGGAAGGGGCCCACAGAATGTGTTTGGGTCAAGGAGCAACCAATGAAAGAAGGGGCCACATCAATGTCTGAATTTATTGGATGCTGCGTTCCACGTAATCACTCCACGCGGTGCATTGGACCACCGAATTAACTTGCTGATTTTTTTTTTGGGAAAGGGAAGAAAATAATAACGTCCAATTCCGTTGAGTTTCTCCAGAAATTTCCGGAATCCTCCCAATTCCCTGCTAGATTCGTGGATTAGTTCTCGCGTTTGAAGGGCATCTTGAGTGTTTTTTGGATTTGGGGATGGATTTGAGGGTACGATCGCGGCAGGTGATCGTGTTTTCTTGTCTGGTCTTGATCGTGGTTCAACATGTTGCGAAGGCGGAAGCCTTTATTTACAGCTCTGATTTCGGTCTTCCATACACAAAAGCGATTTCGGTAAGCTGTTGTGATGATGTTAGTTCCTTTTTCTTTGTCTTTCTTGGATTAGTATAAGGAACTTCTGGCTCTTTTGATTGTATTAGGATCTAAAGGAGGCGATTGTCAAGGGTTTCGGTTTTCAGTCAGATGATTTGAAGATTTCAGATTTTAATCTTAGGGATGCGATGGTGGGGAAGTCGATACAGTACGAGTTTGATGTCGAGATCGATAATAAAGTTCTTCCTTTTAGGTTGCTTGAAGATGTGAGCAGTTGGGAATACATTGATTTACCGATCTTCCAAACAGAGCCCTATACTGGACCTGGTGAAGAAAATGGATTGGCCGAGAGGAAATTGATTAGCAACCAGACACCTGTTCTTGCACCTTTTCAATTGGCAGGCCCAATGGAACTCTGGATTCAGGATGCCAAAGACATGCGGATTTCGCTCCCTGTGAGTTCTCGTTTTGCATACAATGTGTACTGCTTAGTTTATTTGCGGGTGCCTCAGTTCTGCGTAAAAATTAAACCTTTGAGAATACTACACAAAATTTTACATCCCTGTTTGAGTCTGTTCATTTGATTGATTGCCTTTCAGAATGATGTGGACGCCGGTGAGTTGAAGAAAGTGATTCTGGCAGAGGGTGCAGTTGTCACTGTTAAGGGTGCTCGATCAGTTAGCCTACGGCATCCCATTGAATTTCCTCTTCCCCTGAATAGGGGTACCAGCGGTTTTGCCTCGGGTCTTCTAACTCTAGCTGAGTACCTTCGAAACGCTGTCGGAACCGAGGACGGCTCTGTTCTCTCCCTGTGTATCGTCGGCCCGACATCTCTGAATTCCCCTGCATCATCGTCAGCATCTTCCACAAACAGACTGAAGCTAAAGCGCCTTGCCCCCGGTCTCGTTGAGCTTTCCTCTGCATCAAAAAAGAAAGTCATGGGAGGTGAAGCTGGAGCATCCTCACCTATTGATCTACACGGCGGAGCAACGGCACTTCTCACGCCGGACGAATTCAGCACCCTTTGGCCTATAACCTCCATCACCGGTGCAAACTCGAGATTACTTGGGTTCGAGGCACTGCTCTCCTCTGTACTCGGCAAAAGGGCAACTGAGAAGGGCTCGTTCAAACTTGTGAAAGCAGATGTGTCAGCCCAGACATTCGTCAAGATAGGGTTTGCAGTTGAAAAGAAGGTGAAGGCAACAGATCTAGTGGGCTTCCCAGAATGGAGAACAAAGCCTCACAGTCTGAAAATGCACTTCGAGGTACTAGCAAAGGTTGTCGGCAACAAGGTTGTGCCGGAGAGCGTTCACCCGGTGGAACCACCGGTGCTGTCAGAGGATACTTTTACTCCTGATGCCCTCGTGGGTAATGTCTCCATGTCCAAGGTGCCCATCGTTCATCTGCCTCCCAGTCCCTTCACCCTCTGAGACCCGAAAACCAACACGTGTAAGCAGTGAAAACTTTCAATCACTGTGTTAGAGTGAAACTCTCGCTTCACCACCCTCTGTGTTTTAGTACGGACCACATAATAATGTGATTAAATATAGAAGATAATATTATTGGTATTTTAATTTTAAAAAAAATTCCTCAATGCTTTCTCCTTACTGTCTATGTTATTTCTTGACACGTTCCAGTTTGGAATATAATAACGGTAAACCCCACAAATATTAATTTTTAAGGAGTTATAATAAATAGAAAGGAAAGGTGGTTGGAAAGTAGAGACTTGGTGAGTTGACTCAGCGGAATATTTGTCTTGGTCTTCGACGACTACGTAGTCTTCGTGGGAGGGAAATAGTGCGCAGGAGTGGTGGAGTCGGTGGACATCGGTTGCCGAATCGAAAATCTGTGCTGTTATCCATGAGTTACTGCTATCACCAGTACCAACAGCCGGTCGGCGTTCCTCCGCCGCAAGGTTAGCTTCCTCATTCTTGGTTCTTCTGCAGACGAACTTGATTTTTAGTGTTCTTAAATGCTTGCTTGATTCGGGTTTGCAGGGTATCCACCGTCGGGATATCCACCGCCGGGATATCCACCACCGGGATATCAACCGTCGGGATATCCACCGCCGGGATATCCACCTCCGGGATGTCCCCCGGCGGTGTACTCGCAGCCGCAGCCGCAACAGCAACAACACCAATCCTGGAGTTCGACTCTCTTGAAATCATGGTTAGTTCTAGATCCATCTGTTTTTTGAATTTCCAGAGAAGCTTAAGATCCAGATCTGGTGAATCGGGGTTAGTTAGTCTTGTCTGGGCACTTATCTTTGAATTCCCGTAAAACTGTCATCCCTGCACCATCCAAGAATCGTGCAACATGTTGGTAGCTCTCTGTGTTTGTAGTCTACTAAACAGCAGGGATCTGATGTTTCTGCGTTATGTTGTTGTCTTTGTGAAATCCCTGCATTTCGAGTGCTCTCGGTACTCTCATCTGCTGCTTTATCTGCAATTGATATCCGGGACTCGAAGATCCGCCATCATCCTCTTCCATCCATCTGGAATACCATGAACACCCTCAACTGCTGCAATCTATCTTGCTTTCTGAGTTGACCTGCTGCTACCGTCATTCCTTCAGAATAAGAGAAACTCGAGTCTTTGATGCCCACCATCACCAGCAAGAAGCACACGCTCATGCCGTCGGCTGCAGCTTCTTTCCTCTGGTATTGGTAGTGAATTGTTTCTGGTGTACTGGTTTGCATAAGTGTATTTGCATGTACGTATTTTTTGGGCCTGGACCTAAGTTGATTGTCCATCATATTTGGGTATAACAAACGGGCTCTTCTGGATGAATTAATGGGCCTCAAGCAGTTGCCTTTCTTGATCTTCAAGAAAGAGAGAGAGAATCTGGTAGCGCTCGGACATGACGCCATCACGGTGTTGCTGTGCTACCTGCGGCGGAGTGAAGGCATTTGGCTAAATGGACCGCCGAATGAGACGAAGCTGATACGCGATCTAACAATGAAGGCATTTGCCTTTCATGCGTGAATCGAATTCTTTATTTTTTCAATGGCAGAGTGAATTTGAATTAATTCCAGATTAACCTCGAAGAATCATTGGTTTTGTGCGCCTGCAGAGAAGCTGATACGCGATCTAACAATGAAGCAAGAAACTATCTGGTTTTTTTCTTGTTTGAGCATCTATATGTTCAATGAGAATCTGCATTTTGTCTTCCTTAATACAGATTGTCATCTGAAGCAATATTTCGACTGGCAAAAACTTGTATGGATGTGCTACACCTTACTTCCTGTTGTCAATTTCTTTGTCTTCAAATTTCTTATGAATAACAGAAGATTGCCGCCATTGTTACGCAGGTTTAAGAGGTGCATTCTGATCCCGTTCATGTTTAAAGAACGGATCTTTCACCGCTGCCGCGGTCACTTGGCTATTGAGATCTAGTTTTACAATAATTTGTTATATAAATATTCGAATTGTTATGTTTAATCTCCGACAGGTGGAAAGGATAAGGGACAGGTCTTGAAAGGCTGTGAGGTGGCCACACACCAGCAACACTATGGCCACGGCGGTTAAGCTTCCGCCTGCTCTCCCAAGAGTTGCCGCCCAGAGCTTCATCCCCGCCTTTAACTCCATCAAGTTTCGTCGCTCCGCAGATCACCGGCTTGCTGCAAATCCAGATAACAATCTTCTCACAGCCTCTCCAGGCTCTGAAAAATGGAGGACCCACGTCTCTTTCTTCTCCGGTTTCTTGAGCAAAAGCCGGAACAGGAGCGCTGAGGCCGTAAAGGAGGAGCTTTTTGAATCCATTGCTTCCCTTGATCGCGGCGCTGAGGCCACCCCTGAAGACCAGCAAAACATTGAGTCGGTTAGTTCCCGTTTTTTGAATTCTTCCAATTTGTTAAATGCCTTAGTACATCAAGAAAGTTGGT
Organism: Utricularia gibba; assembly: GCA_002189035.1. Taxonomy (NCBI): domain Eukaryota; kingdom Viridiplantae; phylum Streptophyta; class Magnoliopsida; order Lamiales; family Lentibulariaceae; genus Utricularia; species Utricularia gibba. The sequence goes on along the minus strand of NEEC01000013.1, from coordinate 2,848,103 downwards.
TATGTAAGTATACTGTGTGTTCAAAGTGGAGGGGATTTCATATCGTTTTCTTGTGGGACATTTTTGTTAGATTGTTCAAGAACTGGAGGCGCTTAATCCCACGAAACAGCCGCTCAAATCCGAGCTTCTCAATGGAAAGTGGGAACTCATCTACACAACTTCGGAATCCATTCTGCAGAGGAAGGTAACAATACTTTTCTGCATCGGTGGGAGATGAAGTTTGCAGGAGTAAACCTTGTTTTGTGGTGTACTCATCCCTTGGTTCTTGGGCAGAGGCCAAAGTTCCTAAGGTCTAGAGTAAATTATCAAGTGATCGACACCAATACGCTGCGTGCTCAAAACATGGAGTCTTGGCCATTTTTTAATCAGGCAAGTTTCATCCTGTGGATATCCTTAAAACAATGGATTCTCTTAATAGTGGAATGGCATACCGTCATCTTCAGGTAACAGCAGATCTAACTCCTCTGAGCCCCAAGAAGGTGGCTGTAAAATTCGACTACTTCAAGATTGCTGGTCTGGTATGTCACACCCAACTTGTGTAACATTATGACCACCATCTCGCACTCTACTGATACACACTACAAATCTGTCCACTTGCGGAGCAGATACCGGTTAAGGCTCCGGATCGAGCTCGGGGATCTCTCGAGATCACTTACTTGGACGAAGAACTCAGGTATGATCACGCCTTACATAACATAACGTTCTGGATTCTCTCAAATTTCAATGAGAACCCATCGACAGTGCAGGATTATTAACAAACATGAAGGCTAAATCTTCTAACTGTGGCAGGGTATCCAGAGGCGACAAGGGCAATCTCTTCATCTTGAAGATGGCTGATCCGTCCTACGTACTCCCTCCTCCTTGATCCATCACGTCCCCTTTACAAAGAACCTGGAAGTACCCATGTTGCAAAGCAAATCCTTTTGAAGGAGCCCATCTTGTCGAAAGTATGTACCAGAAACTATGGAAGAGTCAAAAAGAGTTCCGCATTCATATATTACCACAATCTGGAAAACTTCAACGAGCAAAACAAAACAAGATGGAGAATCCACCGAAGACATGAACCAAGTGAAATAAAGCAAAGTTAAGTTGACCGTAGAACTTCTACGCCTTGAGCCATGAACCATGGGGCAACAATTCTACGCCTTGAGCCGACCGTAGAACTTCTGTTTCTCCTGAGTTGTCTGGAAGCGACCGTGTCCGAACTTGGATGAAGTGTCCACAAACTTGAGCTTGATCTCCTCCAGGGCGACACGAGAGGTCTGTTTCAGTAGGGATTGCCTGAGAGTGATGACCCTCTTCTTTGGACCCACGCAGCCACCTTTGATCATGATATAGTCATCCTTCACGATACCATAGTGAGGAAATCCACCCATCGGAGTGATGTCCTTCTCAGTCCTGTGGCATCGTTTCACACGAAACACGTCAAAGGAAAGTCGTAGCACCATAGATCGTTGATGAATCATGAAATGTAACTCTTTTCCACTACCCACAAGAGTACTTGAACTAAAGGATAAACGCATCAGAAGAAGTGCTAGTAGACTCACCTGTCAAACTCAGTACTGGCGGCATGTTCCTCGCTACCAGCCTTTCCAAGCTTGTAGATCTTCTTGTTCATCTCAGTTCGGTGATGATACCCATTCTGTCCAGCCCTGGCAACAGTGAAGGACACTCTGGCAGGGTGCCATGCACCGATACAGGCGACCTTACGGAGACCCCTGTGGGTTTTCCTGGGAAGACGAGTGACACCCCAGCGAGTAACAACACCTTCATAACCCTTCCCCTTTGTTACACCAATGATATCAATCATCTCATCTTTCTGGAAGACGGCATCAATCGGGACTTGCTTCTCAAAAAAGTTGTATGCAAAGTCAACCTTCTGGGGAATAGTCCCTCCATTTACTTGGATCTCCATCAAATGCGCCTTCTTTTGCTTCAGCCCCTTCACCTTACGAATCTGAAGTGATACCAGCACAGGAATAAATAAATATGAAATCTTAAGAGGAAATCCAGAATATGAAATGACTTCTTGATTTAAAAGCTATTAACTCGCCTGGATTAACTGGTAACCAAAGCATGCTTACAAGAAAAAGATGGTTACCTGGGTATGTGCCAAAACACGAATGACAGACGCATACTTCTTCATCTTCTCCAGCTGCAACTGAATATCCTTCTTCCCCTCATCAGTTTCTGCCTTCTTGGAATACTTGGTGAAGGCCTTCTTCTTTGACTTGCACCAGTTCTTGTAGAACCTCCTCCTGACTTCCTCACTCAAGTGCTGAGCCCAAACCGTGTTAAGGCAGCGAAGACCATGAGGTGTCTTCACATATCCCACAACTCCAACAACAACCATCGGTGGGGTTTCAATAATAGTAACAGCCTCACAGGTTTCCTTCTTGTGGAGTTCTGGTAACATAAGATATGCAAAATGAATTAGTTTATGCGACTTACACACAGAGAGAGAAGGTAAAAACAACTGAAAAAAATTACTTGATCCTGGTTTTTCCACTTCTCTCACAATGTGTGTCATTCCAGCCTTGTAACCCAAAAAGGCCGTCAGCTTGGGGGGCTTGGTTGGGTCATCCTTGGGAAAAGCCTTGACTGCACATTCAAATCAACATAAAATGACAGAATTAAGATAATCAACATTCAAATATCATGGATCTCTTCTTTGTCACAAGAATACAATACTCTATGTGTTTACCCTTTCCACGATGGCGAGCCGCTCGCTTCCTGGGTAGAAAGCCAAGGGAACCATGCCTGGGATGCTCGAATTTCCTGTGCGACATCTTCCTGATTCTTTTGAGCAAAAAAGAGTGCGTGACCTCAGTACAACCCCCAGTAACAGATTTTCAAGATAGATAGGTCAAACCGCCAAGTTCATACGACAAAAATCCGTAATCTTTCTCAAAAAAAGAAGGCCAGTGCTAGTCGTTTAGAATTTGATCAATGCGCTGATTTCAAGCATCAAACGACAGTATTCGAAATCTAAGAAGAAGATCTGAACCCGCATAGGAATGAGCGGAAGAAGGGATAAGCAGTACCTGGAAGCCGCGGCCGCCGAACTGACGAAACCCTGGTCGTGGCATCTCCCCACCTTATAACTGACAATTTGGGCTTTTGGCATCTGACCCAATATAAAATTCCACATGATGCTCATTAACAAACCCATTCTCAAAGCCCATCAACGATTAGAATTGCGAAGTCTTAGATGCAATCGGAACATGGCCAGCAGCGGTGGCGTGCCGTCGATGGAGTTTTCCGATGTGAGGCAGGTTCGGCCTCCATAATCTACGATCGGATCTATGTTTTTGCTCTTAAACCATTTTTCATCTCTTGTGTTCATTTACTGTTCGCAAAACCTCGAGGTTTCGTTTCTCCTTTTAAACATGAATGCCGCTTGTGCTGTTCTCCTTGGGCGCATCCACATCAATGACTACATTGCGCTTGCTCGCCGTTAGTTATCATCTCTATGCTACGTTTCTTGGGCTAAACTATTCGATTGATTTTTCAGTAGTAATAGCAGCTCTAGGTTTTTGTGAAGAAGATGACTTCCTTACTGACAAAAACATCTCCAGTGGTGACGTCATTTAACTTGTAAGTGTTATGACTGACCTTCAAGTAAACTGAAAACGGCGCCTTCCGGTCCTCCGGAATGCAGTAACAAGCTGAGAAGTTGACGTTAAACCCATCTGCAGTCGATGGGCTGTATGCTGAAACTGCAAACTGAATGAAGGCTTAGAAATTTGTAGTCTGTCTTCATGCATTGTGGCTGTACGGATACTTAAGCAAATGCATTGCTCGCAGGTTCATTCGGGATGTGTTTGGCTCTACGTCTGGCGGTTGCCTCCACATGGTGCATACTTGACTCCCTGATAGTAGGCATGAGCAGCTGGTCCTAAAGGGATGAAATGCTTTGCTGATTGTCTGATCTCTGCATGAAGTTCAACAATTATGGTCTTATCCCGTCGCGGCTGTGTTGCTTTTGTTTCTATCCAGATACTTAAACAATGGAGTGTCCAAAAGTTCATTCGTGCTGTATGTTGCTCCATGTCCACACCAGAAACCAGACACACCTTTCGAATCTATCATGAGGATTGATCAACTCACATGCTTGAGGGAAGCATTCCTAAATGACCACAACTTGATCATCATTTGATGGTTGCAGATTTTTCTATCATCCAGAATCACATCTGAGAACTACACAAACGGGATGCTTGTTTTCTGCTCTCTTTTTCTTCCAATTAAGGGAGATAATGCCACAAACGGTAAGCTATATATTGATAGTTCGTGGGCTCATGAGATATCTTTCATGATGGTCTGGTTTTTAGCGTGTGCCCGTTCTTAGTTGATTCACCGATTTGTCTGGTTGATTTCGTTATAAAGGTAAACGCCTAGCTAGCCATGATACATATGAACTTGTCTTTATGCTTATTTTGAATTCCTCGTGACCTCAGATTGAGCACTTCAGTCTGTATAGCAGATGGAAACCAGGATTCAAAACTGACATTTGGACTGCAGAGAGACCAATTCTCTGGTGAAGTTTCTCACAATTGGAATGAGCAACCCTTCGATACATCCCTTGAAGTTCATCATGAGTAAGCTCAAAATCTTCTCATCAGAACACCAGTTAACCAAATTTGCATGCATTAAGGAGTAATTAAGATCTAATTATAGGGGTATTTGCCTCTTTCATAATTAAATTTATATTCTGATTTTTGGAACTAGAATTGAATGAGAAATTAGTACACAGGAATGAAATATGTGATTTCCGGAGTATCCAAAATGTGTTAAATAGGTGAATTGGAGTGAGGGAGCTAACGGACAACAAGGGGAGGAAATTGCGTTCAGTTTCCTCCGACTTTTTGTATTTTACACTTTTTGTTTTTGTTTGGCATCTCGCTCTGCAAGTCCACCGTCTGAAACTTGGTCACGCGAGATGGGTTTTTCGATTTGGTTGTAGTCTTAAACGGGGCTTTTTTCTTTGCTGTTGGAAAACTAGGGAATCGGAAGCTGGGTAGAGTCCTCCTCTTATGGCGTCATCGAAGGTGATGGCGTCAAGGTCACCGCCCAATCAGGATCCTCCACCGGAGAACCCGACTCCTAGCTTGAATCTCATGTCTGGTAACACTCGGGCCTCTGCCTCGGTCTGCATGGACGATTTGCTTCTGAATATGTATTCCGATTCGGATGCATTTGTGCTGGGGAGGAACGGTGCCGCTACTGGAGGAGGGGTGAGGAATGGTAGCGTGGGTAAGGCGGCGGACGAGGAATGTTGGGATACTCTTCGTGTTGGGGGTAGCGGCGGTGGGAAGCCGCTGTTGACGCTGAACGATTTACTTGTCACAGCTGGGGTGATGATCGATGAAGATGCTAGGATCCCGGTGGCGTTGACTGTGGCTCCGCCAACTGCACCTTTTGGGATGGATGGTCCCCTGATGAGTCCCGCGGCGGGTGCCCCAGCTGTGCAGTACGCTCCTGGAGCGGGGGTGTGTCTGCAGAATGGGTATGGCGTGGACTTTGCCAACGGAGTGGCTGCGCCCCCGTCGAGTGGAAGGGGAAAACGGAGGGCGGTGGTGGAGGACGCCCCCATGGATAAGGCCACCCAACAGAAGCAGAGGAGAATGATAAAGAACAGGGAATCCGCCGCCAGATCCAGGGAACGCAAGCAGGTTCCCTTTTTTAACCTTCCTTGTCTCATTTCCCACTTTTCTTGTTTCAGTGGCCTTCGAATCACTGCTTTTCTTATTCTCAATCATTCGCTTTTTGCTTATCAAGGCCCATACGGTGGAACTGGAATCCTTGGTGGCACAGCTAGAGGAGGATAATGCCAGGCTTTTGAGGCAAGGGGTAATCATAGTGTTTCCTATTTGTGAACTCCCATTATGTGAATAAGGCAGGCAAACGAACCTTTCCTATTGCAAATGCAGGCTGAGATGAAGAGGGAGAGATACAAGCAGGTACACTTTTTTCCGATCTCCCCTTTATCCATCCCGTACAAAATCCGCCGGTTCTTAGGAGCTACAAAATACTCTATGTCAAAGTTTAGTGATCATTGAGCTAGTCCACTGATGGTAATGTAATCAATGGCTTGCCCAATTTAGACTTTTGGAATAACATTTCCAGTTCAATGGATTGCTGGTGATGCTGTCTTATCTTGAAAATGGTATCAGACGATGTGTCTGCATCGGGTTCCCTAAATGATGTGTCTATGAGCATACCCCTCTGTTGCGTCCCATTTATCCAAAAATGATGTGCTTGCAGCTTATGGAGACGGTGATTCCCATCACCGAGAGGCAAAAACCACCTACAGTTCTGCACAGAAGAAACTCGATGACCTGGTGATGATGCCCCCTTTTTGTAGAAAACCAATAAAACAGGGCAGGCTCAAACTCGAGGGCCAGCACAATGACTCAGTACTCTCGACAAAATGCCCCAGCAGCAGCCAGGTTTGTTTAGTACCTGATGAGAGGAGGGAGGAATTGCAGCGCTTGCCGCAACTCGGGTTCGTATGTCTGTGCAGTCTCTGTTGAAGTCCAGTCTGTTATTATGAGTTGTTTACTTGTAAGAAAACTGATACTGGATCCGGGTCGGTGTCCACCCGTTTGTAAGTGGGCCCCGATGACGTTGTTCTTGTTTTGTTATGGGGCCGGGCCGGGCCCGGCACCCTAACCAGTTGTTGTTAGGTGAACCGTTGGGTTCAAGCATGGTTGGGAACCGGCACCCTGCCTGGTTCTGTCTCGGTCTAGCGGGTTCAAGAGTGGAGTAAATACTGACAGAAAGGATATGAAATATTATTTAAACTATGTTAAATATTAATAAAATTAATTCATATAAAACATTATTAAAATGTTTATAAAAAATAATTACAAAAAAAAAAACAAGTTAAAGAAGACCCAAACCTCTTCTTTTAGTACTACTACTGTGTACCTTGAAGGCTGCTTAAGGCTCTGTGGCCTTCCCTAACAACCCAAGGCCCTCGTTTCTGCAGCTCACAACCTTTCTGAACGTTTCTCGCAGCCTTCGTTCAAGAGCATCAAGCCCTCCGTTGAAGAAGCTGCAGATGGACAAAAGCTCCTGCGCATTCGCCCTCAGTTCGTCCCTGGCTTCCTCCCACTGCGCTGCATCGACCAAGTCCATCATCTGATGCCCATACCTCTCCATTTCATGTATCTCCTTTAGCAGTCCACAGGAGTTGCGCCCACCCCTCCTCTTCGATTCCTTGACTATCCGACTGTGAAGCGAGAAGAGGGGCCAGCTCCATGGCAACTGACGAGGGACTGTGATGTGAACCAGGGAGCCCCCGTCCTGGCAAGGGATGGCAGCCACGATGACCCATAACACGAACATCAGGATGGAGCTCATTGAGAAGACCAGCAAGGCGAAGCCATCTGTGGTTGTGATCTCATTCGCACGCGGCGGGAGTAAGTTACTTGCAATGGAATGCAGTTGCTTGGATGCTGACCATGATTCAGAGACGCTCCATGAAAGAGATCTAGAGTGGCCGCCTGAGGAGCCGGAGCGATGGCGACGGCGATGGCCTCTGGCTTTTTGTCCAAATGAGCGGTCTGGATTCAAGAATATGGAACCTGCTGAATCCTTCTCATGTGCCATCACGAGTGCTAAATCCATGACGGCCTTCCGAGCACGACGGAACTGACCTTCACTGATTGTCTTTTGTTTCGTGTCAAAAGCACAGGCTACAATCTCCAGATGCCTCTGCCACAAGCGGATGGTCTCAACACCATCTCTTGCTGCGTTGAAAATGTCCATTGTCTTGATGGATCTATCGAAATACTCTGCAGCAAGCTTATCAGCAGGAGGTCTCGAGAGAACCCTTGTGTTACCACACAATATTTCTCGGAAATCCTCGAGGCAACCATCGAAAGCATCTAGCAGCATAAGCATCCAAGAGAGCGACAGCAATTCATCATCGCTCGTCTCTGAAAGACAACGGAAGCGAGAAACCACCTGCGCATTGAACGAAGCCAGGTTCAGGATTTCGGATTGACGGCTCGGTTCCGAATGCACCTGCTCGCTTCTGAACGTAGAAATGGGGCCACGAAATGAAGGAAATAGCATTGTGGAAGAAGGCATACTGTTCAAAACTGCTAGTGATCACCCCCAAGAACCTGAAAGAAACAAGATTATCAAGGCGTTCAACAAATTAGCAATAACGAGTGTTAACTAATCTCCATCAACATCCTGCAGACAAAACACATTCCTGACATAGATGATAAACTCCACCAGCAGATACGAGTTGAAATATCGCTAACCACACGAAAATCAGCAATTGTGTGCGATAATGAAAACCCAGATGAACAGCGCATTACAAGAAACGAAATATACCAACGAAAAATGAAAAAAGAAGTTCACGGAATGGGACTGCAAAAAACGAAAGAAAAAAAGGCGATCAAAAGAGATGGTTTACCTCTCGGAATCAAAGGTCTAGGGTTCCAAGTGCGAAAAGCAAACAATATCAGCAACTGGGAGCCTGCGTTGAGGGCATGGACTCCGCCCCACCAACCAATTGACAGCTAAGACACAGAGGAGAGCAAGCTGTGTAAAAGAGAGACGTCTACACAACAACTGAGGAATTCGAAGTTCGATTGCAAACTTTCGGAAAACAAACAAGATCCAACCATTTGATCGCTGTCATTCGATCAAAGGCGGAGTCTTTGAAACCGAGAAGCAAACACCGGCTTGCTTTTTTCCATGTCGAAATAATAATAAAAAAAAACTCACAATACATTTTAAATATATTTGTTTTTCTAATTTTGAATAATTTTAAATTTGATCGAATTTTCAGGAAATAATTCCCAGAATTTTTTTAAAGTTTTTTATACTTCCGAGATTTCTCTAATATTTTGATTTTCAGACCCAATCCAAAATTCGAAGCATCACTCATCACTCTCTCCGGGGGAGTTGTGTGAACTACAAATGGAAGTTGACGGCAGAGTATAGGAGATGAAGGTTCCATCTTTTTTATTCACACGCCAGTTTCGTGTCGAAGCTGCTCAGGCAGATCGCGAAAGCTTGGAATGCAGAGAGTGGGTACCGGTAATCCATCGTGAACGCATCTTTTCCGATCTTGCCGAACTGCAGGATGATCTTGTCATGGTCTGATTGGGCCGCCTGCGTAGAGGAGGCGGCAGGCTGCGTGGCCGCGATCAGCTGGAAGTTCTTGACGGACGCCACCGTGACGCGTCCCCGGAAGTTGAGGCACCAGCACTGCAGCTGCTCGTGCCAACGAGGGGCTTTGTTCTTCAGAACCAACGGCCTCGTCTTGCGATCATCCTCGCCTTCGTTTAGGACCCCCATATCCGAGAATCTTGAGCTGCCAAACTCCGAGCACTGATCCAGCGATGTAGAGAAAGAGATGCTCCGGAAGGAGTCCTCCAGCGGCCGTGGGAGAAGCTCCGGTTGCCCCGGTGCGCTCCCCCGGGCTCGATGGATGAAGCGGGGATGGAGTGCATGATGCAGTGCATTCTCCTCGGCCCCCTTGTCCCAGCACATTCAGCTCGTAGCTAATCTGGGCGATCCTGTAGCTCCCTGTTGGCACCTTCGGGGAGACCTTTTTGGAATAAAACCTGCGGCTCGATCTGGATCTAGCCGGCGGCGAGACTTGTGCACACGTGTGAGGGGGGTGCGTATCATAAACGATAAACTTTGTGCCAAGGAAATTCGATCTGCGAAAAGACGTTGCAGTTAACTGTCTCACAGAAGCATAGAATCCCAGGAGAGAAAATGGGGAGTACCTTAGCTTTCCAATGTACGTGCTACTCGATCTCGAAATGTTGTCTGCATCCATGGAGATGATGTACTCAGTAGAAGTGGTTCTACGAGTTCGCCTCGCAGAGAGAAGAAACTTGCCATTTTCAACCAGTAGAGCTGCAGGGCAAATCAGCATCAGGAAGCAGGCGAGTGCACGCACATAAGCGTACTGATAGAGAAGATACAGAAGAGGAGTAGAACAAGAGACAAGTGGATTTGAAGACAAGAAGATCAAGAACTTGGACAAGAGGAGCAGAACATCAGCAATGTGAATGAACAACAAGCAGAAAAAAGTCACATTTTCATCTACACTCACCAGGGCTGAGGCACAGAAACAGATGGTAGGTTAAATGAGACTTGTCTCTCTTGATGAAACATTGGATGGCTCCATCACGAGGTCCAGGCTGCAGATCAGACAAGACACGAGGAAACACACGTCACTACATTACCAAATGAACTGCCTTTCGAGCAGGATGTCGTATGAGAGGAAAAAAAGAAAAACACCTGCTTCAAGGAAATTGGGAATGTAAGCCTTCCACATAATTCTGGGGCTTTAACAATTTCTTTGCACATGATCCTCCAAGTGCGGCAAACAGCGGCACAGGCGACGACATGCTTCCTCGTCGGCCATGTGCTCTCACTCTCTTCCAATCTTCTGATCACATCATAAAGCAGCTCTGGGGGAGATTAGCCCAGGGACTATTTTGAATAACTGAGGGAAGTTCATTCAAATCATGAAATGAACCATGTGATTTTCCCCTACTGTGTCCAGGAAGCCTCACATCCAGGCTCCTCCTTGACAAGCTCCGAAAACTGCTCCTCAAGTCATGAGCTAAACTTCGAAAAGACATAGAGATCTCCAATACACACGGAATAGCAACACTTCCTCTTGATGCCTTCAGATGTGGTATCTGTCTTTAGCAATATCGAGCACTTGAGAAGCTCCTGTGGATCCAAACACATTCAGAAAAAGAATTTTGGTAAGAACACAAAAGCAAATGTTTTAGTGAGGGATGCAATGAAGCTTAGGAAAAACATCTCAATGTAAACCTAGTTTTCATATGTCCACTAAAAAAACAAAGCATGGTTTTTACTACGGGGAAAACTGGTCTTTTTCAGAATCCCAATCATACACAAGCTCCAAAGGAGCGTTTAAAGCATATGCTCAGAGACCAGGAACATTGATGTAACTTAACCGCCGAAATGCACAGTTATCACCACAGGCAGTACAGTGCAACTATGGAGTTTAGAATTACCGGGAAAACTCTGAACCCGCCGGGAGCATACTTGCAGATAAGCCAATCGAATCTCCTAGAAACATAAGTTTAAATCTGCAGCTGAGATCTTCAAGCGCAGCACGCGTATCTGAAGTTTCTCATAAGGATCGTGTAGTCATAAAAACCCCCTAAACAAATTCAAAAATCAAAGACAGAGATTAAAAAGAAAGGAATACCTCACAACACAAAAAGCTGTATGTACCCGGATAGCAAATTCTGAAACCAAACCCAGAAGATTCAGTGCTCAGAACGGCACAAAACGGTTGAATTAAAACGCTCAGAAAGAAAACAGCATCGTGGTCGAACAAGCGCCACAGGATCAAAGATCCATTTTTAAAAAGAAAAAGGGTCAATCATCTTTCTGCTGGAAAAATAACTTTCCAAACATAGAAGCAGCTGGAGCAGCAGATCACAGCCAACAGAAGAAAATGAAAGTGGGTCAACCCCAGACACCACTAAAAACAAAACCCACAAGGCTAGAAACACCAATCACCTTCTCCTTCACGCAGCAGCACACAAAATCGGTGACGAGGGCTTCAATTTCATCCCAAGGTGGGCTTAAATCCAGCTTCAAGCTCTCAAACAGACAAGACGGAAAGTCGACATACAGGTTCAGGATTACTTATTTATATTCATCATTTGTGGAAACCACCACTCACCCTGCCTAAAAAGTCCTCCACTAATTTATTGTCAATTCAGTTGGTGCCGTTGGTTCGCTCACCCGGTCAGAACCACGACAATTATTACAATCTTTTTTTTTTAATTTCAATCTCATTTGATAATCGATATCAGCAACTGAGTTTCGATGAGGACGTAAGGATTATCGGTAAGTAAAAAAATAATTTTCTGAAAATAAGGTATCGGAGGTAGCTTTAGTCAAGAGATTAGGTGTTGATTGGTTAGTTACTAGTAAATTAGTGAAGAAGGGACGGAACGGTAATTTCACTCGCGCGTTCACGCTCTCAGTGTTGGATTCTCTTTCTTCCACCGTGTCTCCGTAGAATCTGTCTCCTGTCCAAATTCCTCTGGGCTGAACCACGGCGGCTGGCCGCGGTTTTTAGTTGATCGTCGGGAGGCCGCCGGTGTTCCTCAGAAGTTGTGGTTTGGAGGTCTTGTTTTAGCCTTCGTCCTCGCGACCCTTGCTGGGATCTAGGGTTTTCGATTGGTGCTGGAGCGAGCATTCCGATGGTATGCATATGTTGATCAAGTGGCTTTGGTTCTGTATGTGACTTGGGAATCACTCAATCCCTTTGGCTTCGTTATTCGATTGGCTAAAAGATTCAATTTTTCATTTGGGTGATCGGTCATCTGCAGAGTTTCCGCTTCTTGTGGAACCTCACAGGCCATTTTCCTAGTATATTCTTACTTTTTCGATTTGGTGAAATGAGGAGAACACCTTACCATGATACCGTACCTGAGGTGCAGGATCACTGGCCTATTAAGAAGGCATTGACACTTTCAGATGTTGACATAACCCATCCTTTCTTGACCTTGTCCGGCAACAAGTAGAAACTCATATTCTGGTATACATGACTCCAGACCAGAGGGAAACCTTGCGCTCAGAGAGCCAAGTGGGCATCAATGCGCAGGATGATGACACAGGTGAGATGTATGTGATGAAATTGAAGTGGCGTGGTAGCTATTACAATCTCATTGGAAAATGGGGGAAAGTTGTTCGAGGCAAAGTTCTGGATGTAGGCCAGGAAATCAAGCTGTGCTGGTATAATGGGTGCTTGCATTTCTCAGTTCCTCAGCACCAGATGCCTGCTGTGGTACCAGAACCACCGGCTCCAATGCCGGTGGTGCCGGTGGAACAGGACCACTGGCCTATTAAAAAGATGCTGACATCTTCTGATGTTGATCCAAATCACCCCTTCCTCCCCCTGCCTCGTAAGTCAGTCGAAGATCACATTCTTGTCCATTGGCTGCCTCAAGAAAGGGAAAGACTGAGAAAGGAAGAGCAAGTTTCGATAAACGCCCGTGATTATGAAACAGGGGATGTACATGCCATGAAGTTGAGATGGAGAGGCAACTACTACAACCTCATGGGGAAGTGGGGCAACATAATTAGGCAAAAAGGTCTTGGCGCTGGTCAGGAGATAAGGATTCGATGGCGAAACAACTGTCTATACTTCTCAGTCCCAGAAGAAGGCCATGTCCTAACAGCAGCCGCATCTGATAACTGGCCTGTGAAGAAAGTTCTCACCTTGTCCGACGTCGACACCAATCACCCATTCCTAACTCTTCCGGGCAAGCCCGTGGAGGACCATATCTTGTTCTACTGGTCGGCTCAGGCTCGGGAGCAACTGAGGAACGAGCGGCAACTCGAAATCGATGCACGAGATGATGATACGGGCGAGGTTTATGTGATGAAGTTGAAATGGCGCGGAAGCTATTACAATCTTGTAGGTAAATGGGGGAAGATCATCCGGGAAAAGAGACTGCAGGTCGGGAGAGAGATGAGGCTTCGCTGGGAGAACGGATCCCTCGTCTTCTCCGTCACTCACTGATCCGATCCCCCCCTCCCCCCTCGATCACCTCTTGTCACTCAGAAATTTTTGCGTTGGCTGCTTCGTCATCACCCTACTGTGCATCCGCCACTCCATTACCAAGAGAGGATCTTGCAGATATGGAAATAAAATTCTCGGAATATATGTAAATAAGTAAATTATTAATTGTGTCCTTGACTCATAATTATTTTAAAGTACAATTTATTATATTTATTAACTTCTGAGCATAGTTTGTTCCCCTTATTCTAATTTAGAATATATTATTCTTCAAAACGTATTGCAAAGCATGCATTAGATTTAGAATGTTGACAATAAGCATAGTACATTTTAAAATTTAATTACTATTGGTTCGATTTCGGTTCGAGCAGTTTCCAACCTCAAATCTATCTTTGATGCAAAATGAGTAGTTCATCTTCTAACATGTTTACGAATTGTAATTTGCAATACGATCACGTGCGCTAAATGCAGTTTGGGGGTGGAACCGGTTTTCCACCTCTAATCATCTTGATTAACAAGTGGATTGGACTGGTTGGGAAACGGCCCAATCTATAACTACCCTGATTCATAGGGTTTGACGCGTGTAAAAATAATTGAATATAAAATAGTCAATAACCTTAAAATATATATTTATTAAGTGGGATTATTTGTTTATTTCTAAAACACCAGGCTCCACTCCAGAAGAAGATCCAAGAGATCAAGTGTTGAGAGCAGTTTCCAGTATTTTATGGATGAAATACCAGGAATCTGCTGGGGAATATCGATCATTCTGCCCGTGAAGGTGCCTGTTTTTGCGATTCCAGGTGGTTGGTTACGAGAGCAATTCGGTGGAAATGGGGAAATTGACTTTCCGCAGGAAACAGACCACCGCCACCCAGGTTGTTCCGCCGCCGTCTTCGGTGGTGGAGGGGCCGTCCACGAGCAAGGTTGTTGTGAAGAAGAAGGCCTCCGGTTCGCGTCTCTGGATGAGGATGGATCGGGCTGGGCAGTCCGAACTCATCGAATGCGATAAGAACTTTATCATTAAGCGGGCTTCGTTGCCCTCTAGGGATTTGAGGATCTTAGGGCCCATCTTCTCTCAGTCCTCAAGCATCCTTGGTTAGTGAGGAAAAAAGCTTCCTTTTTTTTTTGTTTTTGTTTTGTCTGGGGATCTCTTTTTATATCCTTTCCATGCCTCGATTCGTGTGGCACCTGCTCATCCTTTCCTTTACTGGTTGTTTTTAATTGCTACAAAGGGCCATGGTTAATGTGTATATTTGTCGATCAATCTGCATAAGCTCTACTAATGCATGTGATCATGAAAATTTTTCCAAACTAGTGTCCCCTTGAAAATATATTCTACTTTTGTGGGTTGAGAGATTGTTTTGTGTGACAAAAAATGTTGCCTCATGTTGCATTGTCTCCCCCTTTCAGCAAGGGAAAAAGCCATTATTGTCAACTTGGAGTTTATAAGAGCCATAGTGACCGCTGAAGAGCTATTACTCCTTGATCCACTGCGCCAGGAGGTGCTTCCCTTCGTTGATCAACTCAGGCGACAATTACCACTGAAGAGTCCTACTAGGCAGCCCCCGCAAGATAATCAACTTGTATCTCCAGTAGATGGAAAGTGGTTTCCAGGGCCTGAAGCTGCTGAAGGGTTGCAAGACGAACTGCCCTTTGAGTTTCAGGTTCTGGAAATGGCATTAGAGGTTGTGTGCTCGTTCCTGGACTCCAGTGTTGCTGAACTCGAGAGGGATGCTTATCCTGCTCTAGATGAGTTGGCTAGAAATGTAAGCACCAAGAATCTTGAGCATGTTCGAAGCTTGAAAAGCAACCTTACTCGGTTGCTTGCACGAGTTCAAAAGGTAAACCGTTCATCATTCTTTAGATTTTGAACACTGGAACGTTTCTGTCCATAATAAGGCAGATCTTTATCTTCAGGTTTTCGATTTATACATGGTCTAAGGTCAAGTGTTTCACATGTGCTATAGGTGAGGGATGAAATAGAACACCTTTTGGATGACAACGAAGATATGGCTCAACTGTACGTAACAAGGAAGTGGTTGCAGAACCAGCAAGCTGAGGCCATGGCTGCGGCTCATGCATCAAATAGCACGATGATCCCTTATGTCTCTCAGCTTCGCCGCACTGGTTCTACAAGAAGCGGCAGTATTTTGAGCAACACGCTACACAACCAAGATGTGGAGGACCTCGAAATGCTGCTGGAAGCATATTTCATGCAACTGGATGGCACACGGAATAAAATACTTTCAGTAAGCTCCTTTGAGTAATCCGGCTGCCTCCTCCATCTCCACCGGAATCACTATTGATTTTGTTGGATCATCACATTTCGCTATGCCTTTGTGAACCTGCAGGTGCGTGAATACATCGACGACACAGAAGACTATGTGAACATCCAGCTGGACAACAAGAGAAACGAGCTCATTCAACTTCAGCTGGTTCTAACCATCACCTCTTTCGCTGTAGCTGTAGACACCCTCTTCGCTGGGATCTTCGGGATGAACATCCCCTGCACTCTTTACAGCATCAACGGGATCTTCGGCGAGGCCGTCGGCCTGATGACGGTCATCTCATTGGTTTGCTTCATTCTTGTCCTGGGATACGCCAGATGGAATAAGCTCCTGGGATCTTGAAGCCAAGTCATACATCTCCACACCATACTTAGCTGTGTCTTCTAAATAATACCTACAGAGGAATGAATCCGATCCCTTCAGTTGCCCATGGAGCTAACTGTGAGTACCCATGGCCATATTTATAGATGATCCCGTTGTTTCTCTAGGCACCGAGCTCCATTACAATGCACACACTCAGGAAACTGCTGGTGTGGCATATGCGTTTGCTTGGGAGCGTCCTTACAGAAACAACGTAACCAAGAAATGTTCTAAATATATTCTTAGAGTTATCATCATCATTTTGTCAATTTCCAAAAGGCCAATATTTCTTGTATAAATTTGATTTGTTAATTTATTTATTTTTTATAAAAAAACTAAAGGAAAACGGTTTTTCTTGAAAGTAGTATTGGAATTTAATTAAATGCGCAACGCAATCTAGAAGCAGGTGGATGTGCGTTATTGGGCTAGGCCCAATTACATGCTTGATATAGTGATGGTGGCTCTCTCATCTAGGGATTGTTCTGTAGACTGCTGCCGTTCTTCGGAAATCTGAATTTGATCTCTGAGGTGCGTGCTTTTGTCTATTTTAATGCGAAGGTGTTACTTTCTTCGCGTATGCGGATGCAGTTTATAATTTCCTTGCTCACTAGTTCAAGATCAGGCGTATCTTAGTATTGGGATTTATGATTTTCTTGCTCACTGGTTCAAAGCGTATCTTCGTACTGGGATTGATTGGGGATGCTTCACTGAAAAAAAAAAAGCTTTTTTGGTTGATTTTGGGGGCATTTTGACACGGTTCTGTATGGGGGATTAAGGTCCAATTAGGTTTAAATTCAGCTCCTTGATGACTGATTCTTTGTGCATTATAACTTTTTGATGCGCTGTCGCGGTCTCTTGCACCATTTGGAGAAATCTGTTGTACTGATGGTTTTATGCTTGCTGAAGCTTGTTAGAGCAGGCAGCAATGGATTCTCAGATCAAGCATGCGATCGTGGTGAAGGTGATTGGCAGAACAGGGTCGAGAGGACAGGTCACTCAAGTGAGAGTCAAGTTCGTGGATGATCAGAACCGGTTCATCATGAGGAACGTCAAGGGCCCAGTTCGCGAGGGTGATATCCTCACCTTGCTGGAGTCCGAAAGAGAGGCCAGGAGGCTGCGCTAACTCCATCATCAAGCTTAATGTTGGAAGAGTTCATTCTGTGTTGCATGCAGTCTTTGAATTTGGGATCCCCGGCTCTGGTTTCATGTCTTAGCAATGTTGGTGACTACCGCCTTGCATCTCCTCTTCTTGCTGCTCATCTTCACACTCCACATTTTGTTTCCTGTCCGAGTCCCTTCAGTTTTCTCATTGCTCGTGCTGCTGTCGCCTTCCCTTCCGAGGATGGCTGGCATGGCAAAGGATTCGTCCAGGTTTGGCAGAATCTAATACGGGTCGTGTCGCGGTTAGAAAGATTGGGTTTATCGGATCATTTCGTAAATATTAAATGATATGAAAATTAGGTAAAAATAGATTGATAATTTTTTAAATATTTATCTATCTATATTGAAAAAAAAAATGTATGGGGGGAAGAGTGTCGAAAAAGCCAGGCAGGCCCAGTTCACGGAATTCGGCCTGCAAGAACGTGGCAGTTGCATTGTAATACGAGGGGGACTCAACGAAGCCCAGAAGCCTTTGCCGGTCTCCTCTTTCTCTCTCTGCCTGCAAAATTTGATCCGGCTGCTGTGTTAGTCGGAACCCCAATCCTTGTTTCTTCTGCCGATGAAGTGCGGTTCTGCTTAATCACCGAGGCGCTCATGGATTCTCATGTTACCCGTTCGTTCTTTGACCGACGCCCCATGCCCAAGTCCAGGAGCCTCGCTCCCCCTGTTAAATGGTTTAAGGAATGGTAACTGATCAGTTTTTTCGTATGATTTCTACTTTCTGCTTCTAAAGTGGCACGCGTTTCCTGTTCTCGTTTCTGTTGATTTTTACCCTGTTTATGCATCCTCTTTTTTAAGGGTTCCTCAAGACCTTATCTCCACTGGTGGGAAATGCCTTGTTCTGAAATGGGTCAACGGTATTCTGAAAGCTATTAGTCATAATTTCAGTATCGGAGTCTTGTTTTGTTTTGGATGATTAATCTAGTTATATTAATCTTCACCAGAGGCCACGTTGAATGCCATAAAAGAGAAGTTGAAAGATCCGAAAGGATTAGAACCAGAGCCTGAGCCCGAGCCAACAACAGAAGTTCTTTTTCTTTGCAGCTATGAAGGATGCGGGAAAACTTTTATTGATGCTGGAGCTTTGAGAAAGCATTCTCATATTCATGGGGAGAGACAACATGTGTGCCAGTACATGAATTGTGGGAAGGTAGTCCTTTTGAGAAAGCATTCACATTTTATCATTAAAAATGTCAAGCTTGTTTGTTGTTCTCAGGATATCACAGACATTTCATTTTGTTTGGGAGATCTCTGTGTATATTCTTCTAGATGTGTTGTAGATGAATCGGAGCATGTGTGCCGTTATAGAAGAATTCTAATGTTGGGTCTCTATCTTGTGAGTACTTATCAGTGCCTGGTATTCGCAGAAATTTTTGGATAGTTCGAAACTCAAGAGGCATTATTTAATTCACACTGGAGAGCGCGATTATGTTTGCCCTCATGAAGGGTGCGGTAAGGTGAATAAGTCTACCTTCTCAAAGAACTATGTGAGTCTTTTGTTAGGCTTATTAGTCATTCTGTGCAGTTTAGAGGTATAATGGATTATAATAACATGGGTGGATTTTAAAATGCCGGTGATCATTACGTTGGAAGATATGCCTCTCCCCTATCTTGTGTGTATTGTGTCTTTTATGACTAATACCTTCTTGTTGCCTTCTCTTGCTTTAATGCATTTATATCTATTGTTTTTTTATTATGTATCCACCGCGATATTCTGTTTCATTTGCTAAGCATGCTCTGTCCAAAATGTTCTGTAGGCCTTCTCATTGGACTTTAATCTGAGGTCACACATGAAGACACATTCTCAAGAGAATTATCATGTTTGCCCATACCCGAGTGTGGGAAGCGCTATGCTCAGGAATACAAGCTGAAAAACCATGTTGCATCTCATCACGAAAAGGTTTGTACAAGAAAGTTCATGTCCCTTCCGGATTTGGGTTTAAATGCTCTGGTGTTTATGGCCTTCTCCGTGGACTTTAATCTTGTGAACTAACTTGAAGTTTATTGCAGCATCAGCCAACCATACTGGATCCACCAAAATATACTCCAACAGAGAGGTCAGTTAAAAGTACAAAATCATCTGGAGTTTCCGGCCCACCGTCGGCTGAGCGCCCGCATGGGTGCCCCTATGAAGGATGTGAGAAGGCCTACATCCACGAGTACAAGCTCAATCTTCATTTGAGGAGAGAGCACCCTGGTCATTTTCCCGATGATAATCACAAGAACAACGATGGTGAAAATGACGATGAAGGCAGTGATCAAGATGGATATGCCGCCACCAAACGCAGCAGTAGGAACAGTAAAGCTCAGAAGGGCAGCAGGGCGAAGCCAAATCTGAAGCTGCCTCCTTCCAAAGCTCGCAGAACCTCAGTGACCAACGTGAGTGTGCCCAAAAAGACTTGGCCTGTGCGTGCAGTGGAGGCCGGTGAGGAAGAAGATAGTGAGGAAACCGAGGAGGAGCGTGACAACGTGGGAAACGGTTGGGCCCATGCTGAGGATGATGAAGAAACCGAATACGAGGATTAGGTGCATTACATTTCTGCATCCAACATGCATTTTATATTCTTGTTCTACCGTTTGACGTTTTCATGCAAGTTGAAAGAAGCACTCTTGGATTCCTCGAAAGAAGCATTAAGCCGTAAGACATGTAAAAGGTAAACTTCAGAAAGCCTTCTTAGGCGAAATTCACAATCCCTCAACAAGTCTAAGCTCCAAAACAGCTAGAGCGGAATGAAATAAAGGGGGGTTGATAGCAGCAACAAGTGCCTTTGAACCATCTAGTGCGATTTCACATACTCCTGAACAATGTGAAGGCCCGGAGTCTCCTCCCCAAAATCCTGCAGATTATAAGAGCAAGTTTTTATTGTTAACATATAAACCAATCAGCAAAAGAAGACTCAGAGTCTACCAGCGCTTACATGAACAACAACACAACCACATCCCACAACCTTCCTAGCTTTGCCTTCGGAATCGATCTTGCAAAGCTGAAAGAGTAAACAGGCATTTCGGAAAGGTTATATGAAGCCATCAGGAAGGATCAAATCTTTAAAGCTAATACTCATGGAGCAGGTAATAAATACCCTGTAAATATTACAACCTGGAAATAGACCATATAAAAGAAAAGGTGTACTCACAAGGGAGTAAAACCATCAGAAAAATGGATTGTAGCATCAAAATCGACAGAATGTCTCAGACGACCGTCGTGAGAAAATTAAATCCATAATCATCTTTTGGCTTTTGTGCGTGGATGGTTCAAACTAAGAAAATGATTAAACAAGCCCATAACAAAGTTTGTTTCCTTTTCTGATGTTTGGGAAGATATTTGTGAGACCTATCCAAATTCAAAAAAAGGAATGATCAATATTGGGTGCTGCATTCATCCCTAAGGCTTAGTAACATGAGCCAAAGAGCCAAACTTCAGACCCATGTGCCTACCCACAGTATACGCATCACTGACCAAACAAAATTCAGGATAGGAAATGAGAATATTCCTGAAATAGCAAAAAAAGCTGGAGCAAGCTTTTACTTACACCAATCCATTCGCCGAGGGTTTTAGCACTTGGCACCGTTATCAAACTAACATTATGATCAGCGCAGAGTGCCTTCACCAGCTTAACGTAATCTGCTTGGTCACAGTCCTCTGCCAAGACACAGAGCTGAGCAGCATGCTTTTCAATAATTTTGGCAGCCTCGTGTAGCCCCTTGGCAAGGCCACCATGAGCTCTGGACTTCCTCAGCACAAGTTGAAGAGCTGTCATTATGTCCATAGGTTCCCCAAGGGCAGGTCCTGGGGCCTCTGCAACTACAACTGCATCCTCACTGTTGCACAAAACAAATTTAATTTTACTAAAAACAAACTCAATCATCATACGTCAAACAGACGACAAAAAAAATAAGCACTCAGATAAATAATGCATCTTACTGAAACTTTACAATCGCACACTAAGACCCACGCCAAAAATATGGCAAACTACTCAAAGACGAAAATTTTTTTTCTGACAAAACACTAAAAGTGCATAGTCCATATAACCATCCAAGAGGTGAAGTGAAATGCGAAAGCCTAAAAGCGCAAGATTTCAACTTACCCAGACATCTTTTTTTCTGGACACTAACGCTGCAAGCTCCTGACCTGATCAGCATAAAAGGCACGAATTTAGAACACATTAATCGTTAACAGTTACTCCCATAAAAAACAAGGATTTTGCATTATCTCAATGCATCAGACATCAAACAACGAGAAACCTGCGACGAGGGGCGAATGAGAATCAGGATGCACAACTAACACAGACGATGAGATTGATTTATACAGAATACGGAAACCCTAGTATGCCCAAATGCGGCTGCCCTAGGTGAAATCCATGGCCAGAACACGGCCCAGAATATTAATCACCTGGATTGGGCTGAGGCCCATTTATTCAATTATACTTCCTAATAAAATAATACTTTACAAGTGGAGCGTGGAAAATACGCGCCTCTGTGGCAATCTTGAAGAGCAGTAGGCCTTTATAGTGACAAAGAGATTGTGGCGCCTTGCGAATTTGGCAATCAACAATGTCGCTAACCTGGAGACCTGTCCCTGAGTTCCTGC
Source organism: Utricularia gibba (assembly GCA_002189035.1). NCBI lineage: Eukaryota > Viridiplantae > Streptophyta > Magnoliopsida > Lamiales > Lentibulariaceae > Utricularia > Utricularia gibba. The sequence continues at coordinate 2,826,145 of NEEC01000013.1, read as the reverse complement.
GGCCTCGTGTTGCTCACCCTCGTCCGCCGCTCATTCACGTTCGCCGTTCCTTATCGCGCCTCTGCCGCGCCGGATGTCTTCGTCGTCGGAGTGTCGATAATAAGAAGCCTCACGAAAGAACTAAAGTGCGTTTCGGGCTGCCGAGCAAGGCCCCCGTGGCTACCGATACTCTCGATCTTCTCAAGGTGGAAATCTTGGCTCATTGTGCAAATTGTTGTTCGGCTACGTGTCGTTCATCTCCTTCGTATCGGTGTTGTCAAGGAATGTCAATTTGCGGTGAAGCAGGTGAATGCGCGTCAGTATTTTGCGGAGATTCCTCTGTGAGTGGCAAAAGATTTCCTGTACAGAGTCGTACGTTATGATCTTCCTTTGTTAGTCATGAAACAATGCTGCTCATCATTCACTAAGGCATCAGAGATGAAATGTATTATGCAGACCATTGCTAACTTGGTACCCTTTAATGGATTGAGTTTTAGGTTTCCCTCTTACTTTTCTCCCTGTCATATTTTCACGGGAATGAGGATCTTATTATCGTCCATGATGCTCTTCAGTTTGGGGATGCCGGTTGTCACTGTTTGTAAGGAGTTTGAAGCTTCATGCTGTGCATCCATAATGCCTTTTGTGTTATCCGGTTCCAAATTATGGCATCTTTGAGAACATAAACTCTTTGGAAGAACTGGTGGAGGCTCCCCAGTGGATGCCTGAGAGACCTCTGACAGTAGCTACGAGCTACACATACGTATGATTGTGTTTTCATTAATATAACTGTGGTTTTGCAAGTATCACTCAGTTTATGATCTTGCTTGGTGCAAATTATTGTACCTGTACCTGCAGCTGGCTTCGAAGTTCATGAAGGATAATGGGCTAAAGTATGTCACATTTTCAACGGCTGACGGAACCCTTGAAGCAGCTCCTGCAGTAAATCTTCAGCTTCCTTATTCTATATCTGTGGCAAAACATTCTATGACATCTATTTCATTTTCCACTCTCGCTGTTTCTCCTTTTTCGTGCAGATGGGGACACCTGATCCTATCGTAGATCTTGTGAGTAGTGGAACCACACTGAAGGAGAACAATCTCAAGGAGATTAGTGGCACTAAATCCTTTAGCCATTTCTACCAACCTAACTCATCTTTCCTATGTGCTGCAGATTAGTGGGGTTCTGATTTCACCCTTGACTTATGTCCTAGATAAGGTGACTCTGAGATGGCATTGACTTTTCAGGAATTGTTATTATGACTCCTTTTTGTATCATCAACTCTGAGATTAGCTAAGTTCTCTTTTGTCATGTGTATTGGATCAGGAATCGTTATTATGATCAGGGAAGCTGCAACATTCATCTTGTTGGTTGTGCAATTTTTTGTATGGAGATATGATCTCAGTTTTCACAGACATTATAAACACAGGCCAAGAAGCAGCATCTAAGACAACAACTGGACTGCAGCAATTGCTGGGACTTTTTCTCTAAGTTTCTGAGTTACAGCAACTCTAACAGTCATCACACCAGCAGCAGGGCCTGTAATTCTCACCTTAACTATTGGCTCTTCAATACCCACAAGCTCTAGTTCACCACCAGCAGCCCCGACAAGGTATGGCCTGATCTCTTCAAGTACCTGAAAGGTATCAACCAAGCACTTGATGCATCTGATGTATGAGCTCCCCAAAGACAGAAGAATTACCTTTTCGATGTTCTCCTCGTTCAGTTCAAGCCCTGTCTCCTCATCTGGAACGGATTCAACAGCAAAAATGCTAGGTATCTTCTCCATTAACCGTCGCTCAATCCCCATTTTCATTGTCATCACAGAACTTGGACAGGAACCACATGCTCCCTGCAGTTTTAGTCTCACAACATTCCCATCAATCTCATGTAGAGCAACGTTGCCTCCATCTGCAATAAGGTAAGGGCGAACTTCATCCAACACAGTTTCGATGTTTTCAGCTGTCAGGGGCAATTCCACAGCTGATTCAGGCGTTGCAACAGCTTGTATGACTGATCAAGCATGAAAAAGTACGAAGAAATTGGAGTTAGTAATCCAGTCTCCAATTTGCCAATATGTGGGAAGAAGTATGCAAATGGGGACCTGGTCGCCTAAAACCGGTGAAACCGAAACTCGGACACCGTGAAATGCGACGACGCTGGTGACCGAGCTTCCTGAAGCTGGATGCCTGAGAAGGCTACAAAGCTTAATCACGATCCGATCAAGGACTTAGCGAATCGAGGTTAAAGACTGTTTTCGGGAGGGGGCAACCAATTGAAGATGAGGAAAGAAAACCTACAGCGGGCGCCTTAGGGCGACGAAATAGTACAGCAGCGACTGGAGAGCAAGACGCATCGGAAACTTGGCGCTGCGGACAACACTGGATATACGGCGGATAGTTCGCCGCCATAGACATCTCACAAATTGGATTCCGGTGCACGAGGGAATGACGGTTTTCTTCCCGGTCGTTTTCGTCCGTGTGTGGTAAGCCGCCCCGAATCCGACTACTTACTGGGATTGAGAAGCGGTTTTATTACTATTTTTTTATTTGAAAATTTTAAAAAAATCTCAATAAAATCACTTGTTTTTTTGTTGAGTGATTTTTATTTTACAGTGGACAGGCACAAAAGCTCTAGAACAGCCCGATGATCCACTCTGCTTCACTTGTGTAACAACCAAACGAAGAGGACGTCGGAGAAGCAGGCTGCTCCTCACTGGAGACCGACCACCGCTGTATTGGGATTCCGATATCCATCCAGAAGCCGCAATCCACGTCCTCAACGCGTGGGGACGTCGTTTTCCCCATTCTCTGCTTCAGAAGCTTTATAATCTTCCCCGCGCGGGATGGGGAACACCTAGCGGAAGACATGACCACCGGCGGAGCAAGGACGATGGCCCCCGATGATCCGAAAAGCGCACACGGTGGAGACTTCAGAGGCGTTGGCGGCGGTGGAGGAGGAGCTAGCTTTTTGCTGATTCTCGCCTGATTCACGATCCGAGATTCTTCTTGATCCTTTCCGAGTTTGGGGATTCCAGGACGGATCTCCCAATTGAACGGTACGGTCCCTGGTTTCTTGAAAGCATCGCCGTAGACTTCCATGTTGGTAACTGTAAACTGGAGAGTGGAGAGCGTGGGTTTCCATTCCTTTCTCCTGTCGCATGCCAATAAAATGCCTTTTTCTCTCAAAAACTAATCATGGCTGAATCAGCGGCGATTGAGGAGGAAATGCGTTGATTAACTCGATCCGCTTGTCAGTTTAATAATTTTATTTTATAATATCTTTAGTTTATCTGTAAATATATATTTGTAAAATGTTTAGTTGATTCCCGCCCATTCACTGTCAGCTTTGGCCTTTGGGGTTTTGTCCTCTTCTCGAATTCTCCGCCCTCCGCCTTGAAATCGGCAGCTTCGCCTTCTGCGTTCGCGGTGTTCCATTGGCGGGAATCATAATGGAGGACCAACGATTGTAAGGTAAGGTAAAGACGCCTTTTGCGTTCGCGATCTTCCATCCGCCTTTTGCTTTTGCGTTCGCCGTGTTCGTTCGTTTATTTTGTACTTTGAAGTTTGATGGTTTCCTGTTCTGTCGATGACTTGAAGGAGAGGAGGAGGCCATATAGAGCGCGATGGCTCATAGACTGCTGAGAAACGCTGAAGCCGACGGTTCGGAACGGTCGGACTTCCCAAAAATTTGCGAATCTGCGAATCTTCTCTCGGTGATATTCCTTATGTTCGAATGTTATGCAACTTTTCCAGATCTAGGGTTCTTACGCGCTTTGTGCTCGCAGTTATGCTGATCCTATAACCGATCGGTAAGGTTGCACTATGGATCTTCCCCTTCCCCCAGAGTCATTCAAGTTTCCTCAGCACTGGAAATTTTAGTAGTAAGTATCTAAGAGTTTTAACGTTATAGCTTGTAACGTGGTTATTGATTTTTTGTTCCGCAGATAAAAGCTAATTCTGATAACGAGTGTCAGATGGAGGCCTGGTCGTGATGCAAAATATAAGAAAACGGAGATATGTCAAACTTTCAGCTAAAGAACGTTTGTCATGTTTGCCTTTTGGATCTCGGATATAGGTTCCTGTTCATGTTCGGGACACTGCACTGAGTATTGATTCGAATGACGCTATTCCAAAGTGTGATGTAAATCGGGAGTACTTTGCAGCGGAGCATGATCGCCGGTAATTTTCAGTTTCGAATTTTGAATCCTTATTTTGTTTTCACACACAGTTCAATGTTGTTTTGTGTTATCGAGCTCAGACTTGTTTCTCTTCAGTGTTGGGTTTCAGGTTTCAAATGCATCGTTTTGATTTAATGATGTTTTTTTATATGCATTAGTATTTACTAAATGCATTTATGTGCAGACGAGAGCTGGAGTAGATTATGAATCCTCATATCGGGAGGTTCGCCCAAATGACACTATCTTGAAGTTCCAGAGAACAACACCTTAGTACAAGGGAAATCAAGCGCAAATTTGCAGTTTCTACATTCGAGGTCAATTTACTGGAGGATCAGAGTGCCGTTACAGGCATGAAATGCCTGTTGAAGGTGAGTTACTCCAACATGGAATTTTTCACATCCCGAAATTCAGTGTGCCAAATGAGCTTTCCTGCTGATCAGTCTTACATAGGAATCGTAAGGGTTTTCCATTTGATCATGGTGCTTGCAGAGTCAACGATCCTGTGGCGCTGAAGGTAATTAGCAAGGTTGGAGAAATGCCTTCTTTGGAGCACAAGAACCCTTTATGTTGGCGGGTTATTCCGATAATTTATTCAGTGGTGAGTCCGATGGCAGCAGCCTACTTTGCGGGGATAATGTAGGGGATGATAATCCGAAGGTATTCCTCCCATCCTTGATATCGTGCCTTCATTAAATTTCTAACTACGTGCTTCCGCTCGCCTTCTTTGTTTTCAATGAGTTCAAACGGCTTCGGGGCTTATAACATACATGCAATGATAGGCCTTAGGAATGATTGCAATTTCATAGGCATGCATTTAACTAATGGCTTGTTTGGTTGAAGGCGTATTTATATGTTTATACCTTCTTTTATTCGCGGTTAAATGTTTATAAGTTTCAAATCAAAGTCAATCTCTTAAATTATTTTTTATTGGTGATATTTAAAGATTTTAATATTTACATGAATTTGATTGATCGTATTAATAAATTTTATCATATGAATTATAAATTTTAAATAACTTCAGGTGAATGGTATTTCATTTAATTTCATCGAAGAATATTTATTTATGCTTAAATGTCACAGGATGCTTAGTATACGGATTTAATTGTATAAACACCAACGTGCACATAATTAGATATTTTTTAATACATAAAATATTTTAAATTAGATATTTCGAAACTCATTTAATTTGATTAGATTGAGATAAAATTAATGTAGAATAATTAATTTTTTTATTGATCAAATAAGGTAATTAGTTTTCATATAAATATTTGTCGATGAAATTAAAGAATCCTCATAAAATAATAATAGCCAAAATACATATCAAAATTTATTCATCAAATAAATTTTCGGTTTTCATTATACAGAAATATAAATAAAATGACAGATAAATACGATTATAATAAATATCATTTTCTACCAAAATACTATACATAAAATGAAATAATATTTACTAAAATCTAAATAAATTAAATCTACTTTTATTTTAACTCCGTGAACCACTCTTTATGTGTTTTATAAATTACACACTATTTAATATTAAAAAAATATCAATACTTAGAATCAAAGAATATCTTATGAAATCTAGTATAAATACAAAACAAACATTTTATTCTTCTAATCCAAATAATGCGTACTCAAATAATGTAAGTCATCTAATGACATTCATGCCACCAGCCAAACGAACCACACCAATCTAATACGAAACAAGACGTCTAACGAATGACCGGTGACGGAAGAAATCATGCGTTTTCTAATCCTCCAATAAGATTACTTACCGGGAGTCAGATCGTACTTTACATGAGCGAGATAGAGACCGCAGGCAGGGGCCATGGGGCTTGCCGCGGCGACGTTCTTCGCCTCCAGGATTCTTTGGACTGAATGCAAATGGCGCATCATGTCACATAAATGACAACTAGTTGAAAGATCGATCATCACATAATTCATTTTTTGTCAATACCATCTGAGACTGTGAGGTCACCAGCTCCCACTGCCTTCAGGACTCCAACTAGCAGTCTGACCTGAGTAAGAAAAAACGCATGGCACACATTTAGGCCTGGAAGTGACCACCCGGCAGCTCTGAGCAGAATGAAGTTTAGAAACCTGGTGGTAAAGGAAAGAGCGTGCTCGCGCAGTAATCATGAAACTGCGTTGCCTTCTCCGAGAGCCAAAGACATGATTACATTCTTCGGGAGGCTTGTTGGCCATCCCAGAGGGAATCTCTGTGGAGCCAGAAAAATCAGGCGGTGTAAATGTGTTGCTGTTAGCACTTTCTGCACAATTTGAAGTAAATGGACATGAAGCAATCTCAGTGACGGATAATTCATCTAACGTTCTGATGGGTGACTTCGCCTGTCAACGAATACGATGCAGAATATTAATTGACAAAGCACATGTTATGGTGAAACGGATTGGGTTGTACAAACCTGACAGCCAGCAGAACGGAATGAACTAAAATCGTGATGCCCTGCAAGTACTTGGCATGCTTTCTGTATAGCGAAGTAGCAAAAGATCTTCCAAAAATCATGGGAAGAATACCAATCAATAAACATGCAGAATGAATAAATGGTTCGACAATTCACCTCCATGGCTGAAAGATCGAGTTCCTGAGGCACGTGCCATGCCCTATCCTTGTCAAATAATGACAAGGACTCCCCACCTGAGATCAGTCTGTAGAAGTACCTACACGGCACGATAAGTATGGTAATACCTCGTCTCAAAGAACAGAGATAGAAAACACAAAACACATTTTCATTAAGATGTTTAAGATGTATGTGCTCCATCCAAAATTGCCATTTTGCAAACAAGATTTCGTGAGAGCTGCTTGCGGATACCTACCTGCGCTCCAGAGCTTTATATCGGGCATGATAATCATTTGGAACACATCTAACATCAATTACCACTATGTCCCCTTCATTTTTCTGGCCCCAAAAAAACGAAGAAAAATAACTTTGATCAGTGTAATCAGAGTACAAGCACACCAGAAATTTTGAAATGATTGGTTAAGTATTATCATATGATTCAAACAATTTACAAAAAAGAGCTATAGAGCAAACATTAGATACCAAACACTACACCTTTGACTCCTGGAGAATCATGAGGTGAATCAAAGCAAGTAAAAATAAACTACGGGACGTATCATACCTGTAGAAAGTGATTAACAGCTCTTTTGACTACTGAAGAATCATGAGGCGGTAACTAGATACAAAAAAAAAGTCATTAACCAATTAACCGAAATAGAAAAAAGAGAGAAATATCCCTCGGTAGGGTTTGACAAGATGACTAACCACTTCTCCTGGTTTTCTTTTGCTTATCCTTACTACGTCTACATGGCATACATTGCAAAGCGCATGAACGCCAGCATCCTGGAAGGAAACATAGGAATCAAACAAAGAAAAGATCACACAAACCACCAGAAACACAGAAGCAACAACGATTAAAAACTCACGGTTCGACTAGAGCAAAAAATGGAAACCGGTTGCCCGATAAACTTCTGGAACGCCTCCTGGGAGTACAAAATGAAACATCACAAAGATCGCAAGCTTTCGGATCAAACTAAGCCCTCACATTCCCTAAATAGAAATAAAAGCGTATCGAAAGAAGTAAAACCTCGAGAACGCCAACCACGGTTCGAGCGGAGGGCTGTTTCTGTGCGCCGGCAAATCGAGTCCCGATATATTCAACGGCAACCAGATATCTCGTGAATACGTTCGGGTTCATATTGAACGGCGAACACTCTTTCCGTTCCTCGTTTTCTTCCTCTTCGGCTTCGGATCCAAATCTGGCCAGTTTCGGCGGGCGTCCAGTTGATTCCGTCTCCCGATTGTCCGGCTGTCGGGAACACTTCTGCATCAACATGCTCGAGTGCTCGCTGCGCATCGCCAGTCTCTATCGACATGAGAGATTCATCCCGCCGCCTCTCAGATCTGAAGACCCAAGGGTTTGATAGATACACTTCGGGAAGGCGGCATCATGGCTGAGTGTCGAGTATATTAATAATAAGTTTTCAAATTCCATAATTTCATAAAACAATTAAGTAAAATAAAAAAAAAAAAACTGTAATGACTAAGAACTTCAAGCGAAGCCTATGAACTCATTGCATCGACATGCAACAAAAACTGTAATGGCAGTTGCAACTCCCAGGAAGCAGAACACGATTCAAATAGCAGGAAACTGAAGGATCAAAGAAGGCGCAACGATATGAGGGAAATTTGGAGATTAAAGGATACAAACCCTTAAGATGCAGAACAGCATGATGCCTTCATGGAACAGAGTTCTGCCTTCTTCGATGTTGGTTGGCGCTGCCTGACTTGATGGAAGGCCCTTCTTGCTGATGATTTGATGCATTTCCGAGAGGATGGTTCTCCACATTGGTGGCTTCCAGGGCCGAGGTTTCAATGAACGAAAGACCTTCCTTCTCGGCGAAGCCTTGTGCATCTTCAGTGTTCACAGCTCTCAGAAGCTTGAGATCAGTTTCATTTCCAATGAGCATGATGATGATGTTCGAGTCAGCATGATCCCGTTCTCGAAAATAGTTGGCTTAATAACATCATGCACGAGAAGAGCTCCAAGAGCTCCCTGGTAATATGCACTTGTTATGGCTCTATATCTCTCTCTTGGCCAGCGGTGTCCCGAATCTGAGATTTCACAGTACGCCCTTTAACCTATGAAGAGGAAAAGACCAGACATGAACTACGATTTCATAAGTAAATATGGATAGCACATTCAATCCCGCCATGAAATATCAAACGGCGCCAGTTTTGCAGTTGGATCCACAACAACTGAAGATGGGCATGCATGCATATGAATATTTTGAGACTTCCATATTCGCTACAGTACCACGATTGCTCTACCGCATAAAATGCACAAACACAACAGAGTAAAAATTCTCAAGCTGTGTTTCTAACTTTTGAGGAAGATTGTATCAAGTTTATTGAGTCTGAATCCATTCCAGTAAGATATCTCAATGAGTTTCCAAATGATCTCTTTCACGTTTGAGATCGGTGATTCCATCTTCGATTTCGGCAACTGAACTTCATCAAAGCAAGGATTGAGTAACTAAAAGTAATCCAATCGTTTTCAGAGCCACGCTTTACTCGTTTTACACCCAATCTCCGAATAAAAGAAAATCTCATCCAAATTCACATCTCAATGCGCAATGCATAGATTCCGAAACTAGAAATACTTGCAAAGCGAATCCTAGCAAGAGTAACAACCAAGTACCGAACAGCCGAAAAAGTAGAAATCTACGAGGAAAAAGGCAGGGAAATCGGACCTGCCGCGAATTCCACGCCGATAGTGGACTTGGATTCCATGCAGAACTCGTATCGAGACAGCAAATCGGACATTCCGACGCTGGAATCACCGATCAAAACGACTCTGAACTAGGAATCATACCCATCGTCGGGCCTCCTCCCCATGGGATTTCAGTTTTCAAACCGCCCTTTAAAAGAAAAAAGATTTAAATGGGTAATATCGGGTTTGGGGTCGGGTAACGGGTCAAGATAGACACCATGTGGGCATGATGGCGTGCATTTTGGTTGGATCCGGGTTGGAGTGTTGAGGTTGAAGTAGAGTTACAAGACAGCAACAAACCCACTCAGCTTCAGCTATGCTAAAAGGGTAGCATCAGCCTAGCTTGTTATTAATACTTTATTATTTCTGCGAGAAATTGGTGGTATTATTAGCTGGCGACAGCCTGTCAGCAACGAGGTCCTCACTGTCGTCTTTTCTCTCTCTTTCTAGTACAAGAATAGACTCCTCCGCCTCCCCCTCCCCTCCCGGCTAGTGAAGATCTCCCGATTCCTCCGCCTCTCCCGCACGCACTCTCCGATTTGCTCGCTCCTCTCCGCGTTGCTAGGGTTTGGGCTTCCAGTGCTCAGATTCAGATCCGATCCTCCTGGTCTCTTCGTCGCCTGGATCGCAGATTCTCGTATCGTGAGCTCCACTTACTTTCTGAACATCCTTGTTTGTTGGTGTTGAACCTTGTTGTGCTCGTTCAGTGAATATTTCTTGAGCTGCGAGGCTACCGGGTTGAGTATTTTTTAGCTTAATTTCTGGTTCGTGGGGAGGGTTTCCGGCGATAAGTCAGAGGCTGGAGACTTAATGCCTGATGTGAATCTTAGAGGCTTCTTATTGGCTATATCGCGTGCTAGGGTTACGAGAGTCATAAAAAAATGAGGTTCTTGACGAATCGGAGTTTGCTTCTTAGCTTTTCCACTCTGGCTTGTAAATACATATAATACACGAAAGGATGCGTGGGAGTGCTGTGAATGGCACATTGGTGCATAATCTAGCTGATTTTGATTGCATTCTGCTGTAATGAAGTACGGCTAACATGTGCTTTCTGTGGCTGTTCATTCTGTGAAGGGTTTTCCAGGTGGCGATGCCATAAAGTTCTAGTACAAGCTTGTGGCACACCCAAGTCCCCAGCTTGTTTCCCTTGACTTCACAGTGAAACTTATTGTATCCATGCTGGTGGAGAGCATGCGTGGATTGTGTGCTTTGGGTAATGCTCCTGACTAGTAGTGTCGCTGATGCACTTGGTGTGTTGACCATCGTTCTTGTAGCTATACTGATCCTGCTAGGCCTGTGTAGTGTCATCTATTCAGTCTACCTCCACAGGAGGATCGGCACTGCAGGTTCTGTTCATCTTAGTTACTTCGGCAGACCTTGGATCATCAGAGTTGTATACGTATGCTTTGCTCTCTGTTGGGGTCTTGGTGAAATCATTCGCTTGAGTCTGTTGAGGCGCAGTGGCAGAATATTTGGTTCCCTCAGTTCAGAGGGGCAGGAAAATCTTTGCAGTTGCTACATTGTCCTGAACCTGGGATTCACGGAACCATGCCTCTTTCTCACCCTTGCTCTTCTCCTTCGTGCATCACTACAGAATTCTGCACCTTTAAGCCAGAACTGGACTGGGAAAACACTAGTCTTTATTCTTCTTTTCGGCCTCCCGATGCTAATCCTTCAGCTGGCTGTCGTCTTAATTGAACCAAGGTCTAGGCAGCATCCCCAAAATCTGCCTTCGTATTTCATAGAAACAGCTGCTTCCAATCCCGGGAACGGCCTGGCTGCCTGCACCTACCCTCTCTTTGGCACCATCCTACTTGGTCTTTTTGCTGTCATCCTAACTTGCTACTTGTTGTGGCTCGGTAAGCAGATACTTCACTGGGTCATCAACAGGGTTCTTCTATGGAGAGTTTATACATTAATCCTTACGAGCTGTAGCCTTTTCCCATTTAGAGTTCTTCTCCTCGGCTTGTCTGTGTTACCCAAGCCAGGAAGTTTTGTATTTGATGCCCTTGTGTTTTTAGCCTTTTTTTCCCTTTTATGTTGCATGGTGGTGGGGATCTGCCTTCTTGTTTGCCTTCCTGCTGCAGATTCTCTAGCTTTAACAAGTCTGCAGAGACCAGAGGATATAGAAGCTAGAAGGACAAGAGATGAGCCGAATGATGACTCCATTCCACTAATACCTTTCGAAGATGACAGTCCAGGTAGAGGGTCTTCCGATGTCCGGGGTTCCATCTCGTTCCGGTCGATGCGGAGAGATGAAACTTGTGGTGGTAGCTTCTTGGAGCTCAGTCTCTTTGCAACTAGCCCCAATTCTTCTCCGGATTCTCCCAGACCCCTTGGCTGGCGCATGATGACAGCTGCCCCACAGGAACTGAACTCACTTTTGTAGAATTTTCAACTCCTCCTTGGCTCTGGCTGTGTGATTTCTCAGTTTTGCTGTTCCGTTCTGTTCACTGGATACACGCACAAATGTACCCTGCTCTTTACATAGGATTTCATCTTATCAAGCAGGCTGTGAAACGAAAGGTAAACATGGACACTTTAATATCTAAATCAAATTTCATGCAATTGCACAAGCAGTCACTACTACGTTCAAACCAAAGAGAGCGTAATCCGGTCTCAAGGTCCTGGCCCTGGACTAGTAGAATTGTGGAAGGAAATATCGTGGTGACTTCGGACAATTTGGTAGTTTTCTGTAATAGGAAAAGCCGCCTCTGTGAGAAAATGGGAGGATTGCGGCCTTTGGTGGGTAGAATACTGAGCAGCTTCAGGATTTCGATGCAACATTGAGTCACGATACGTCTCACCTTGAGGTCGCAGAAAGCGGTGGTAGAAGCAAATTGAACTGAAATGGGAAACAGACTCGCTGGATCACAGCTAGGAGGGTGAACTCCATTTGGGTTCCCAGTGAGATTCAGAGCCAGCGCAACAAGCATCTATAAGTAGTTCTTAAGGCTAACTTGCTGTTTGAGCTGTCGATGAGATCAACGGACCGAGCAATCTGAGCAAGACTTTCTCGGATCATACCTGCAAACATCACCGAGATGTTCAGTCGTTGCATTGAGTTTCATAATAAAAACACATGATACGCTATCCAAAGCATCTCAGGCTGTTGCGAGCAACAGAAAAAAAACCCCACCCATCCCGTAGAACATGCAAAAATAAGTTGCAAAACATAATTTCATCATACTTGCTGAATTCCCAAGGTTGTATAGATCGGACATTTTCAATCTCAAAAAATGCGTGCTGTTTCCCTGTTCCAACCAATTTTGGAGATGCTGCAAGGTAACCCTCAACTCGTATGCGAGACATATCAACTGCCTCTAAATGCGAGCTGATTCATAGAATATCACACCTCTGATCAAACTACAGATAAAGACTCAGCAGAAAAAGAACAGCCTATAAAAAAAAGATGAACCAAGAATCAAGTGAACATGCTATGAAATAAAAGGCTTTTTGAACCAACATAAGAACTACAATGAAAAAATATATGGGGAATGGAAAGGCAAAATACAGAGCAAGTGAAATGAACACATCCGACTACAGAAATTACGAACTAGATAAATGGAAAAATAATAAAACTCAGTTAACAGAAAACAAAAGCACACCAGGAGGCTACCTTTTCCTGATTTGCGGATGATAGAAGGTGCAAGTACAACCTAAAACACATTTTAAACATGATCAGATAAGCTCTTTTAACAACATCGAGACAATACGATTTGAATATGAGAAGAAGCTACCATCATTCCTCCGAAGATTCTACCACCACTACTACTAAAGAAAACTAGACTCCTGAAATGATCATAACAAAATCACACTTACCCACACATTCGAGGTCAATCGCAACTATAGATATCACAGATACATTGTTCAAACAATAACATCATCCAGCGATAGCAAAAAAGCAGATCTAAAGAACTGGCACAAAGGGATTAACGGTCCAAACCCAAAATGCAGCGAATACGTAATATTTAGTATAAATGTCACCACAATGAAAGTAATCTGTCTCGAAAACAGAAGCAGCACCTCGGTCAAATCACAGAAACATTAACCAGCTTCAACAAAGCCGGCGACCGCAGAAGCTCTCTTGGTGAACAAACCTCGCTCAGTGTAGCGGTCGCTCTCATCCCCCTAACAGAAGAAATCGCTTGTTTCACAGGATCCACCTAAGAATATCAATTTTCTTAAAAGTACGCAATTTTATTTGAGGGAAATTTTTTATTTTAACTAATAAGTAAAAATGAGGAAATTTAAAATAGTTAAAATCAGGGTTTAAAGGTTTCGCTCAGTGGTCTGGTCTAGGGTTTCTGGCCACCGTCGTCATGCATCTCCACCGCCTCCTCCTTCTCCGACCCTCACTCCGGCGTTATATTTCCTCGATACCGTTCTCATATAACTCTCCTCCTCAGGCGAATGGTGTTGATGATCCCAGAGGGCATATTGGTTCTACCTCCGCTGCCGGGACGCCGATCGACCCGTGGGGGCATCGAACTCCCCCTGCACAGCCAGAACCCGGAAACGGCCATCCGTATGTCTCAACGTTCCATGGCCCGGTGGCCGGAAACTACTCAAACTTCTCCAATTCTGGCACCACGGCGGTGCCCTCTGCAGCAAATTACTCTCATTTTTCCGATTCCGGCACCAGCGGGGGTCCCGCTGCAGGAAATTATACTCATTTCTCCAATTCGGGGGACACTTCGACCGGAAATTACGCCTATTACTCCAATTCCGGTCGTACTGCAGAGTCCCCCGTAGAAAATTATCCGCCGCTCTCCAATCCCCCCGCAGTTGATGGGACTGGCTTTCAAGGTCCTACTCACTCCGGGTTCCCTATTTCCTACAGCCACAATTCTCCTGCTTCAAACCCCTCCAGCAACTTCCAGTTCCCCAATTTTACGGCCACAAACTCGGCTACCGGAGGCACCTCACCTCCCTTTGTTTCCCAACGGTCTTATGGCTTCTCTTCAGCAGAGGAAGCCGCGGCAGAACGCCGACGCAGAAAGAGGCGGCTTCGGATAGAGCCTCCTCTTTATGCTCTGCGGCCCAGTCAGCCAAATCCCCCAACGCCAACAGCCCTGACAAGCCTCGGCTTCCTGACTCCACTTCTGCACTTGTCGGCCCTCGGCTAAACCTGCACAATCGCGTTCAGTCCCTCATCCGTGCCGGAGACCTCGACTCTGCCTCATATGTCGCTCGCCAGTCCGCGTATCAGTACATTCGGCCCACAGTGTTCACCTGCAACGCTATTATTGCAGCAATGTATCGAGCCAAGCGGTACAGTGACGCTAAAGCTCTGTTCCAGTATTTCTTTCGCCAGTTTGAGATCATACCAAATGTTGTATCTTACAACAATCTCATTGTTTCCCACTGTGAGTCCAATGAGGTAGATGAAGCACTGAAAGTGTATGAATGCATCCTAGAGAATGCTCCCTATAGCCCTTCAGCAGTCACATATCGCCACCTTACAAAGGGGCTCATTGATGCCGGTCGGCTGGAAGAAGCAGTGAGCATGCTTCGTGAAATGTTGCATAAGGGCCATGGTGCTGATTCCCTGGTCTTTAACAATGTGATTCTTGGCTACTTGAATGCAGGAAACCTGGAGAAAGCTAATGAGTTGTTTGATGAGTTGAAGGAACGGTGCACGGTTTATGATGGCGTTGTAAATGCCACCCTCATGGATTGGTTTTTCAATCAGGGAAAGCCCAAGGAGGCAATGGAGTCTTACAGGGATCTGATGGCTAGAAATTACCGGATGGTTCCAGCGACTCGAAATGTGCTGTTGGAAACACTCCTGAAGCATGGAAGAAAGAAAGAAGCATGGGACTTGTTCCATGGCATGTTGGATGATCACACGCCTCCCACTTTCCAGGCAGTGAACTCAGACACTGTGAGCATGATGGTGAATGAATGCTTAAAAGAAGGAAATGTTGAGGAAGCAATGGATGTATTCCAAAGGTCTGGTAAGGCTGTGAAATCCAAACCTTTTCAGATGGATGTGGCTGGCTTCAACAACATGATAGCTAGGATGTCCGAACTCCAAATGATGGATAAAGCCGAAGAGTACTACAAGCAGCTTTGCGACAAGTCGTTATCGCCCGATGTCAATACCTACAAAACATTGATCGAGGCTTATATAGAGCTGGACATGGCGGATAACATGTTGGAGAAATTTACCAAGATGGTTGAGGCAGGGCTTAGGGTCATCCCCCTTATGCCAACAAATGGTTTAGCTACATGATTCAGAAGGGTATGAGTGGCAACTGCTTACCGATTTTGGCGAAAATGGTCGAAAGAGAGCCGAAACCAGATGTTACTACGTATGACACTGTACTCAGGGGCCTTATTGATGAAGGCCATTTTGATGCCAGTGCCAATTTGATCAAGGAGATGGCAGACCATGGAGTGGGAACTACTGCATCACTGAGGGAATTTGTATTGAACGCTTTTGGATCAGTGGATCGGCAAGCAGAAATAGAGGCTATTTTCAACCAGTTTCAGATTCAACAGTCGAGCCCAAGACCACCTTATTCAAGTCCACGAGGCCCCCAAGGATGGGGCCAGCAAGACCACCGGTGATGGAAGAGCTGGGCAGCAGAGCTCCTGCACCGTCATGGCAAACACCGAGGGTATCATCTTATGCTAATCAATGGAATCAACGATCACATCAACCCATGGAGACTGCACAGCAGCAGCAATGGGCTCAACAATCATATCAGCCAATGCCAACGACGGAATCACAATGGAGCCAACGAACGTATCAGCCGATGCAAACGGAACAACAGTATGCTTATGAACAGCAGGTGCCGGAGCAGGTAGTAGAAGCTCCACAGATGGCAGGGCAACAGGCTGGTTGAGGACCTGGAGATCATCTGCAAGGTCCCAAGTAAACATATTTGGTATCTTAGGTAATTTTGTCACTTGCCAGAGCTGGTGATTTCTTCGTATTTGAAAAGAGCTGTGATAGAAATGCATGTGGCTTCTCCAGCATACCTTGACATTATCCATTATAATGTTCCTTCTTGCATCTGCTTCTGTGCTCTCGAGCCTACTAAAAGTTGTGATAAAGATCAGGCAATGGGCTTGTTTTTTAATGAATCAAGTCTACTAAAAGTTAATAAGCAAAGAGATTTGTTTTTGACTGATAAAGACTTTACACCACGTCTAATTTAGACCCGTGGGTCAAATTCAAGAGGGAGTTGTGACTGAAGGTTGACTTGTTTTTCAATGCATTTAGGCGTAGTAGTTCAAGCTTGCTTTCTTCTTGGCTTGTACTTGTATGATGCCTTCGTTGAAATCTTCGTGGTTCACCTAGGAAAATCAAACAGGAAAAGTTAAAAAGTGCTGGGAGATCCTATGCATCACTCTGTGTGTGTGCTGTAGAGAAAAGAGAGACCTCTGTTGCATCACGGCGAAGTGCTAGCATGCCAGCTTCTACACAGACAGCTTTGAGTTGAGCACCATTGAAGTCATCTGTTGAGCGGGCGAGCTCTTCGAAGTTGACATCAGGATGAACGTTCATCTTTCGAGAGTGGATCTAGGATTCAAAAGACAAGGAAAAAGCCAAGGCCTTCAAGATGGAAACTTCAAGACTCTCACACAAAAGAGAATAAGCGGAATGCTCCCTGTTACCTGCAAAATGCGAGCCCTAGCTTCTTCAGTTGGGTGGGGGAATTCGATTTTACGATCCAGACGGCCAGATCGCATCAGCGCGGGGTCTAAGATATCCGCACGATTAGTAGCTGCTATCACCTGAAATGTTTAATACCAGGATAAGAAGTTGACAGTGCTAGGTATCATTAAGCCTGTCGAACAGCCAAAACTGAGAATAGAGGGCAAGGTAGGAAATACGAACCTTGATCCGTTCATCGCTGCTGAAACCGTCGAGCTGATTAAGCAGTTCCAACATGGTTCTTTGCACCTCCCTGTCCCCGCTGACTTCACTGGAAGGTTTAAGGCAATCATGAATCAAATAAGAAAAATGAGGGTTTCCACTCAACGCCTGAGCGCTGAATGACTACATCAACTAGGGCATCATGGATTTAGGATATGGCCACTGATAGGCGGAGTCATGCCCCCCTTTTCTTGAAACCAATTATTAACCCTCACTTAACTAATTACCTATCAAAACGCTTGGTACCAATAGCATCAATCTCATCAATAAAGATGATGCATGGAGATTTTTCTTTGGCGAGTTGAAAAGCATCACGGACAAGTTTTGCTCCATCCCCAATGAACATCTACACACAAAATTACTACTTTGAGTAAACACAGAAAAATAAAAAAACGCAAGCAAATGATTGTGCATTGAACAGAAACAACGAGAAATAATCGATATCAAACAGATATGATGTGTAGCATTAAAAACTAGGTGAACAGGCATTTAAAGGTCAGATGTCCATGGACTTCACATCATATAGGCGCAGTTGAGAACAACCACAACAACAAAACTGGCCGTGGTTTCGATGATGTTGGATTTGCAAGAATAACATGTTTCAAACGAAAAGAAATCCTACAGAGTAGATATTTCCGAGAACTGAATTATCCTGCTTTAGTGTAGCATGGGATATGCTTGCGATGGATATTATGGAATGATCAGGTGAATCTAATAGTAACAAGACAAAAGAATGTGAAGATGTCCTCCATACCTGAACAAGTTGAGGACCAGCCAATTTCAGAAAGGTTGCGTTAGTTTGTGCAGCACAGGCACGAGCCATAAGAGTCTTCCCTGTCCCTGGAGGACCATACAAGAGGACACCTTTCGGTGGGCGAATTCCAAGTTTCTGAAATCTTTCTTTGTGTGTCATTGGCAAAACAATTGCCTCGACCAGCTCTTGAATCTGAAAGGGTGGAATAAAAAAATGTCTATCGAAAAAGCACTCTACTGTATCTAATCATATCTAGCTTAAACAAGAGACGCATGCCTGTTTCTCCAGGCCTCCAATGTCGTTGTAGTCTTCCGTTGGTTTCTCATCAACCTCCATAGCCTTGACACGAGAGTCATACTCAGATGGTAGAGTGTCTAATATGAGATAGCTATCTTTATTCACCCCAACAAGATCACCGGGCTTCAACTTATCAGGGTCAACCAGGCCAACAACAGGGAGGAAAATTGTCTACAAAGCAATAAATACTTCGATTCTTCAACAAAAGTACATCACGAGATCTGAAACAGGTCAATGTAGGCAAAGAGACATGTTACACACCTGGCGTGTGCTTGTTTTGAGTACTACACATTTACCCTTCCTTTGTGAGTCAAGATCAATGTTTGCACCATCCTCTTCAGCCTCTTCCTCTGGGTTCATTTCAAGTATCTGAAGAAAGAATATAGATAAAGTATTCTGATATACGGAAGTACTTCTCATGATAAAGTAAAAATAAAAAATAAAAAAAAATTATCAGAGCATAAGATGAACATGCATAGACTAAGCAACAACATAATGTAAACCTTAAATGTCATTTAACCTAAAAAACCTACTTAATGAAAAAAAATCTTAATGAGGCTATATGGACATCTAATACATCATTATAATTACAGAGTAACTTTTATCTCGATCACTCCGGAAACAGGAAGAGAGTAAAAACAACACCTCCCATCTCATCGACACGTTCCTCTCGGGCCTAAAACGGACATTTAAGAAAAACCTAAGGAAGAAACAAATGCCCAGTCAAACACGAGTACCTCAACAATATTTCCGACCAAGTAAGGTAGCTGCTTGTTCAGCTTGATTTTCTCTTGGTTCTCTTTCGTCTTCTCCTTGAACGACTCAAGCTCCAGGTTCGTACGCTGTAGCTCTTCCTGAAAAAACAAAGAAAAAAAAGGATTCAATTATCAACTGAAATGCCATCCATATCGAAGCAAGAGCAGCCGAGAATGAGACCTTCAGAATTCGTATTTCATTATCGAGAAGACGAGAAGCCCGCTGAATGTCCTCAGTCGTCATTGAAGAAAGCTGATCATCCTCGAAGTTGTCTTCTGCCATCGGCGTCGCCATGTCCAGCCGCCTCCAGGTTCTGATTCTCCAAGAAGAGAAGATTTGCAGACGAATCCACGGAAAATCGGAGTTGGCTTCATGTAGAAAAGCGCCCCTTCCTCCTTTTCTCTCCAACCAAACTCGATATGGGCCTCAATACATCGGCTCAAATCCAAATTACAAGCCCATAATCATTAATACACTAACGCACACGGCCCAAATCGTCGTCTTCTTCCTCTTATTATTACTTTACAAATGGATTGATTTAATCAATTTATCAATAGTTCAATCAAACTGAAATATATTCTGCTTCGAAACGATAAAAAATAATATTAACATAATAATACATATTCTCGCTTATGTTAAAATATAACTTACTTTCAAATAGCTTTAATATTATTTTCTAGTTAATATTAATACATGTTTTAGCATAAAACCATTCGATGGGTCGTGTTGGATTCCAAATTGACAGTTACCAGCTGCTCATCCGACAAACATAACTGTCAGCCGTGAGGAGGCCATACTTGTTACCAAGGAGGCTCAACCACCATTGAACCCTTGTAAGGGAAATAAGTGACTGAAATCACACACAGAAGGAAATAAGGCGCATGCAGCAAGCCAGGGATGATGATACCTGCAGTGTGCTACTGAAGCAAGCTTTTGAACTTGGTGATGCAGTCGAGTGCGCGCTCAAAATCGGTGTCTCCGAGGGCAAACATGAAGCAGCAGAATCCGGGAACTCCGGTCCACACACAGCTTTTGATGCACAGCCCTGTGCTCCTGAGGATTGCTTCCCTGATGTTGGAGTCATTCACCTTTACCTCCTTCCAACTGCTTCCCTCTTGAAACTTAACTGTCTTCCCGAGGTACGCCGATGGCTTTGCCAAAAAGGATATGCCTGCTTTGGCTTCCAACACCTCCCAACCGCAGCCTTCGAGCACCTGTCGGATATAGACACATGGAGGAGCAACAGATGGTGATTATAGCGCACTTCTTTTGGTTGAGATGGATAGGATGGCTATTTACCTGCTTCAGTTGGCTATATCTGGTTCCAAGTATCTCTTTCTGCTGTGAGAGGGCCTTCTGTAAATCTGCTTTCTGCTCACCTCTCAATCCCAATAGTTTCTTAACCGCATACCTGATTGTGCGGTGGGGTTTGCTTGATCCTCCAAAGGTATGCAGCATTTCGATGAATGACGGCTGGTTGACAAGGAGAAAGCTGAACCTGATCCCACCAGTCAGGAGCTTTGAAAATAAGCTCCCAAGAAGAGCTACACAGAAGGAAGAGTTAGCAGATGAAAGCTTCTGCATTATGGGCTCCAAATTCCAGACCTCTTCACACTTCGAGTTGAAGTTCACCCCAGAAAATGATGTATCTAAAATCACCCTTGCATCGAACTTAGCGCAGACGGATAGCAGTTTAGTGATCTCTTCGTTACTGTACACTAAGCCCGTGGGACTGATGGTTGGCCCAGAAATGTAAATCCATGGTCTTTCAATGGTTTCTATGGCAGCACGAAGTGTTGTTTCTGTCCACTTGTATCCATCATCTGGTTCAGTCGAAACAACCATTACGTTTGCCTTCAGAAACTTCGCAGCAGAAACATAATTCCCATTTGAACCGGTTGAAAAGCAAAGTGTACCGCCATCTTGGATGCAGCACATCACCAGCTTATTGAAAAGAGACAAAGTGGAAACAGCATATGTGAATTCAGAATCACAACCAAATGGGAAGCCATAACTGTCTCGTATCAGCTCACGAATACCAGATGTGACATCTGTTTCAGCCTCAGTTGTATTCTGTCTTGCAAAACTCTCAAAGATTGCAGCCCTGACAGGCTTTGTTAATGGTAAAAAGCTTTGATCAATATCCATGTGAAGAACCTGGTTTTCATCACTCTCATTCAATGATAGCTCAGCACCTTCCATTCTGGAGAGAATGGAAAGGGGGACAGATGATCCTTCCTTTCCACTAATTCTCTGAAAAAAAGGAGGAAATAGGACATGTTAACTCATCAATGTCAATCAGCAATTCAGTCCATGTGGCACCAGCATTACAGTGTTTCTGAAACTAACAAAAGAAATGGAGGAAAACATCGTTGAAAGCATAGACACTTAGCAATCCACCCGTCAACTTCATCTCAAGTAAAATTTAGGAGGAATCACAACAAGAAAACAAGCTGAGTTTCACACATCAAATTGAAATTTGATTCCTGTGGCAGCTTCTTTGAAAGGGAAAAACTGAGCGCTAAATTAATCATCTCTGATTTATGCGAACCTGAGAAGGTGGACGCCTATCAGCGAGCTGAAAAGCCAGAAGCTCATGAAGAATACAACCGTAGTAGTACTGACTAATTATAGGTGTACCGCCTTGTAAAAGCTCCACAGTCTTGCATAATGCTTCAAGTACAGCCTCGTCCTCGGATACTACAAACGCCAACTCTAAATCTGAATAAACCTGTGATGTATAAAAGCCTTTTGAGATTACAAAAGAGGAACTGGGTGGCAGCCCAAAATCCATGTTTCGCACGCACAGCAAATGCAAGCAGCTACAGAAAAACTGCATTGATAAGTCATACCTTATTTTTCAGTAAGCCGCATACTATAGCTGCATGAGAAGGAAGGGGGCTCCCAGAAAGATATTTGAAAACCCCATTTGATGTAGGGAGGCTAGATAGCTCAAAATGGTCTGATACATCTAACAGCAGCCAGCACCCAATTTCTCTTGTGATTTGTAAAAGATGCTCAAAAGACGATGTAGTTACCGACTCATATGCCGCAATGCCAGTAACAACAACCTCTGGCTTCAGCTTTTTAATTAGTTCTATCATTAGATCAGATTGGCGTGGTGCCTCAATAACACTGATAGCTTCCTTTGGAGATTCTAATCCTTCAATCTTCTGCATAGGATATTTTTTTATAAGAAAAGCAATCTAAGTGACCCTCATGGATGTTTACAATTGTCATACCTCGATATTAAGGTTAGTTAACCATTGCCTTGGCAAATGAAGAGACAGCTGTTCATCAACAATGGCAAGGCGTGGAGACAGGAGCCGCAGGGTACTTTCAATTGCCACAGTCCTTGAGGGAAATGCAACAACATTCTAGCACAAAAAGATAATAAGAATAGGCAATTATACCAAGCAAACAAACTTAGCTAAAACTGAATAAACAAAATTCATTGAAATTCATTCAGAACAATTACAACTGAATGGAAAAATTAAAGCAGGAAAACATTGAGTTCGGATGGCAAAGGAAAAAGATATCTGAAGCAGAAAACTTTCTTACATTCATGGTAAGTGGAATGTGATGATATGTTCTCATGAATCCTGCAACAAGAGAGCGAAATCGTCTGCTCCCAGCAGGAGGTTCATAAGGGAAAAATGAAATTTCTTTCAAAACATCAGCAAGATAAGCTAGGAATGGAATTTTTTCATCTGCCACTGAGTCATCATCGAAGGATAAATCCAAAGAGCTGCTGATATCATGAAATCCATTTCTCAGAAACTCAAAAATCCTTCTCACCTGTCATATCAGATAAAGCATTATTTGTATACATTATCCCAAAGACAGTCCCCTCTATCCTGATGAGATGTTAGAAATCTGTAAAGCATTTTAATAACCTCCATACATTACTAGGTTGGCGCAGTTCACAGCTGTAGACAGATAATGCATGAGAAATACGACCACCAGCATTGGCATAGGCCCATGCTGTTCTTGCACAAATGGGTTGATCTCCAACAAGACCCATGAAGAACTCAAAACGATGTGGACTATTCTTCTCGATTTCAACTAATGCTGAAATATCTGTATCAGCAGCCTGCAACAAGAGATCTTCCGACAGATTTTACTTCAATCATGGTTTACTAGAAATAAAAAGAGTAGAAACCAGAACCTGGAGAACTTTAGTCTGCCAGAGTTTGTTAACTCGCAGACCACGACGCTCAAATAAACGCTTACACACAGCTTGACCTGGTCGACCTCCCATATTAAATATCATAATACCCAGAGGTTTCAGTACTGATATTCCCTCTTCAACAGCTCTTGCAATTAGCCCCAAACCAAACTGATCCTCGACAAACCCCTTGGAAGGTCAAGAAAAATGTCAACATGCCAGCAAAATCAGCCATCCAGACAAATGATAGCAAAATCAGCAAAATCAGGCTCATGAAACCCATGCCTCCATAGAGGTAAGAATGCATTTGAAAAAAGAATAGAAATAATGCAGCCACGTTATAGAAAAGTACATGCTCTAGGATTTTTTATTTTTCTTTTACGTTGCCAACAGAGGGGTTCATCAAAGCACCTCAGCCCATATTCTGAGTGTAAATACTTTGTGAAAAGAGATTGGCTGCAAGTAGGAATAAACAAGGCAAATGTGAAACAACGAACTTCAACCTGAAGGGCACAGTAATTGCTAAGAGAGTATAAAAATTCTTCACTGGAGCTTTCTGTGATTATTTTGGACATGGCAT
This sequence comes from Utricularia gibba, assembly GCA_002189035.1. Classification (NCBI taxonomy): domain Eukaryota; kingdom Viridiplantae; phylum Streptophyta; class Magnoliopsida; order Lamiales; family Lentibulariaceae; genus Utricularia; species Utricularia gibba. The sequence continues at coordinate 2,802,251 of NEEC01000013.1, read as the reverse complement.
CTGGATTCGGGTTAAGAATCTGCAACCAGGAGAATACAAATAAGAAAAGAACCATCAGGAAAACAAAACCAAACTGCAGAAGAATGATATGTAATTCAGCATACCTGTGGAATGCATCCAACGATTCTTTCCAGTTCAATCTTATTGTCTCTACAGTATGAGAGCAAATCAGATTCAAAAAACATAACCCTGTCCAGAAGAGTTTTCCCTTCACCATCATAAATAGGTTGGCCAGTTTCATCCAGAGCATTCAAATATAGATTTATCCACGAAATCTTAACTGCTCTTGGATTGATATCAAGCCCATACACCTGAAAAATAATTCCAGGTTATTACGATACTATTTAAACTGAACTACGCAACAAAAAATAGATTCAACCTTCAAGGGTGACCACTTCTCCGCAATGGCAATTGATATCCACCCATTTCCACAGCCAAGCTCAGCAACTGTCTTGTCCTTAAAGATAGAGTCTGGATGTCGGTTGAGTCCCTCGTAAAAGGTAAAGGACCAATCCTCAGGGATGAAGATGCTGGGTATTACCATCATTGTGAGTTTTTTCCTCTTTTGAAAACCTGTAAAAAAGTCATTAAACTAACAGCGGAAACAATTATGATGAACAATACATTCCGAACTTCACTGGAAGGATCGATCTATAAGAGAAGAAAAACTGCTTAATCAACTTGGTGAACTAGACTTCATCCGATACCAGCACACGATACATAGATCGTGAGTTTGTCATCCCCCACTGCAAAACCCACTTCAGAAAAACACAGCACCGAGCGACAAAACCACGATAAACGATAAACGATAATCGATAAACGCACCTTCATATTGCTCGAGATGCACATCCTGGATTTGGAAATGGTAGTGCTGGAGACAACGATCTGAATCCTCCTCGGACGCGAACAACTGCTGGAGTTTAAAGAGAAAAACCCTGGCATCAACACGGGTCTTCGGGTCCTCAAGACGCTCAAGCAACGATCGGAGAGCTGCGTAGGCTGCATCACCCGACACCTTGCACTTTCTTAAAAATTCATCCACCGATCCAAAGGATCCCTCTTCGCTTCCCATCTTCACCGGAGAACCGTTAAACAGAAGAGAAGAGGCAGCAGCCCGCAATGTCATCGACGGTCCACGGCCACTACCCACCTACGAAAACTTCGAAAGATAGCGACTTTTCAGGCAATGCAGTTACCCAGCAGGCACTTTGCTGCCACACCAAATCCCAATACCAGTTGTATTAAACGCAAAAACCACGTTGGCAGAAAAGACAAAGGATCCGCTGGAGCTTGAATTGGAAAATGAACATCCCTCCGGGAAAAAAGTCTCCAGTCTTTGCCTTTTTCTCCCCTGCAACCGAGAATCCTTCTTGAGTCCCAATACAAAACAAAACTCCAACTTCGTCGGGCCACGTCACCCAAATTCATTGGTCAAACCAGCTACTTAATCCGCTTAATTAATTCACCATGCGTTTGAAATAGTTGATCGACTTTTGAGGTGCACGAATGGCCCATGAGCATCCGAAGAAGATGAGGCCTGGGTGGAGGGATGCCGTCCAAAAATGGACGTGAAAGATGCCATTTTGGGTAACATTTCGGGTTTCCGGTGTCGGGTTCATTTTTAGTTAAACCGAATAATTCCCATTTTTAAAAAATTGAACAAAATGGATGTGAAAGACACCCTTCCCTTTTGCGTATGGCTTTTTGGATTTGTTTTTAATTAAATCGAATACTCTATTCCTGAAAGAACCAATAAAACCCATTTTAAAATGGATTTAGATTATTCGAATTTAATAAAATAAAACATACATCATATCATCATTAATCAATACAGATTCAGCTCATCAGTTAACCAATCAATTCTAAAGCACGGATTTCGACGAATCATGTCCAAGAGAAACATATGGTAATGCAGGAAGTCTGTTAGCTGGTAAGAAAGGGCACAAAATTGGCCAGCAACGTTCCCGCACTCGTCATCATCCTGTGCCTGTTCTGTAGTACTACACAACAAGGATGCCAACTACGGACGGCTATGCGAATTCACAGTCACAATGACTCTGGGCTTGTTGAAGGTCTGATCCTGGAGGGCATTTTCAGCATACTACCGTTACCGGGTGTAGGTGTGATGGACATTTTATCCAGCGAGCACTCAAATTCATCAAACCCGCTCTGTAACTCCTCCGCTTCTGCATGGGTTCCTTCTTCCTCATCATCGTCGTCCTCCTCGTAACTGCTTCTCACCATCGACCAGTACACGTAGCTTGGGCGTATGTATCTGTTCATACGGAGGAATGAGGTCAATCATTGCCGGAGAAGGATCTGAGGCGAGGTTCAGACTAGAGGAGGTGGGATGTAAACAAACCTGTCACTTTTCCTCAACAAGCAGGGGTCAAATGGGAAGAACATGTCTAGCCTTTGTACTCCGCCAAAACTCCGGCAGTTTTCTAGATCCATGCGGCTCTGGCAAACGAAGGTTTCAAGGGAAGGGAATAAACTGGCTTTCCTTGCCAGATGGACGAATTCCTCTACGATAGACGGCAGGCAAACCTGGGAGGTATCCATCGCAGTGCCAAGTTATGGTCATACCAGAACATGCATCAAAAAGAGGGAATAAGTGGTCGACAAGATAACTAGATGCATTTACCTGCATGGGTTTCAATGGATGTCCCAAGATGTCCTCGATACGCTTTAATAGCCGCCCAGAATTAAAACGAGGGATAACAAGCATTTGTTTCATGCGAAAGCAAAGCACATACATGATTGCCTGCAAGGGAAGACTTGGTAGGTAAGGTAGAAAAAAAACACTAGAAAATAAGATTATGAAAAAGCATGCATCTTTAGCTTACCAGACAAAAATCATGGAAAGCTATAATTACCTACCTGACATCCAGCATAAAATACACTATGGTTTTTAGGATAGCTGCTGCCCTCATGGACCTTGCAGTATTGAAAACACCAATCGACCACCCTGAAAAGTGGTATAGTAAATATTACACAAGGTATTCAGTATTTATGTCATTCATCCTGAAGGAGCGGAGAGTAAGCAGTATTGATAACCTTTCTAGGATAGTAGCCACAAAATGGGCGGAGAGAAACTTTGCCCGTGATAAATAACTAGCAAGATAGGCAACAGCGCTCATTCTGCAACACAAAAAGTGAAGGTCAGTTCAAAAAGCATACAGAAAAGGCAAGTATTTTGAGGATCTTAACAAGGAATGAAGATGTTCTAAAACCGGCTCCATTAAACAGTTCTTACCTCCATTCGGGGTTTTCATTGCCCAAGAATATATTGAGCACCTCATTAGCAAAGAACTCCCCACAATTTTCAGGATCCAGAGAGCAAGCATAGAACATAATAAACTGCGCAAATAGGAGGTAAATAACCAGTGAGGGGAGAAAGCAACTGCGAAAGCAAAAACATAAAGTCCAGGAAAAAACAATGATTTGAAGCACAGAAATCTAAGTTACCTGGGCAAACTTAGATTTATAGGCTGTCAGTATGGTCTTCTTAAATGACAGAATGAGGGTGTCAAACACCTAAAGCATTTAGAGGATTAAAACAATTTCAGCTTCCAAGGAGCAATCAAAGAAGCTATACACAATGCAAGACTATACCTGAGATAAACGCCCAGAATCATAACAGGCTTGAAGGTGCTCAAACGTAAGTACCATCAGGCTATCTAACTTCTGTGCAACTACTACGTTGCTTCCGCAAAAAATATTTTGAAATAATGCTTCTCTTGCCATCTGGAAAGTATTCATCTTGTTAATGTACAACATGGATTTTGGGTCTCTAACCCTTTCCGCAAAAAAGTTTAACTAGCATTTTGAGAAGAAGTCAAGGCAACGAACCTCAGAGGAATCATCATTATGATACTCCACATGTCCCTCAAAGTCCTCCAAATCCATATCAAAGACACCCTTGCAGAAATCTTCTTGCAGAATATCGTCCCATGTGAGTTCTACCTGCAAGGGAAAACATAGTTCATACCGCAGCAACCTCGCAAATCACAGACCAGTTAGGACGCTGATTCACTTACATCCAGGTCAATGAGTCTGTCAACTAGGGCAATGAGAACTGTGCGACCAAGAATGTCTCCCATCACACCACCCTCCAGTATCAGTATATTCTCCACATACATAGACATCAACTACAAATAAAAAAGAAACAATATCATATCCTAGTACTCAGTTATAACACTAATCAGAACCAAAAAGTGGCCGGGGTTCTACAAAACATCCATAACAATGTATGTAGATTTATTGTATATGTAACATCAGTGAAAACAAAAGCCAATATGCTCGCCCTGTAAGCGTTACTAAAGGATAAACTCTAGAGTTTAAATTTGCACATAAAATTTAAGTGGGAGGCAAGGATGCATGGGAAAAAAGGGCAACATGGCACCTGAAAAAAGAGGAAGAAGAAATGGCAAAAGGGGCAGTTTTTTACATAAACACTTGGACGTCTCAAGAACGACCATCCAGGAAAAGCCATTTTAAGGGTATCCACAATCAAAAGTGAGAACGAGGAACATCCAGTAGTCAGTCACCACAAGGCAGTCACTGGCATTCAAACCTTTGGGAGCAACCAAGTAGTCACAGCAGGGTAGTCAATGGGCATTTTAAGGGTCTATTATGGATTGCTCTATCCATATTCAATTTTTAAAAAAGTGAAGTATTTTCGCTAATATAGCACATCCCTCTGGCTTGGGAGGGACAGCCATGGAATCTGATGTAAAGGTCTTGCCTTTAAATCCAGCAGCACGTTGAAATACAAAACCTCACACTGACAACTGTTCACTTGAATGATTAATATGACAAGCTATACAAAAGGTGACTACAGCAGAATACCTGAAACTCATTTTATAGAGAAGAGAAAGGGGCTAAGGGGCATTTTTTTCATAACCCACTTGGATGTCTCAAAAAGAATCATCCAAGGAGCATGACCCATATTTGGGAGTCTTTCCATAATCAAAGTGGTGCGGGAAGCGCATCTGGGCCATGGCATGCCATGACCCACTGCTGAAAAAATCTTCTCTGATTAAATCCACTGGCGGAATCTGCATCCAGTAGCCACCATAAGGCAGTCACTGGGCAATCTAACTTTTGATACCAATTCAAGGACCTGTTATGGCTAAACATAAACTATGATACAAACAAGATAAGCTTTTTGTCACGGGTAATGTGACAATGTGGATCATTTGATCCATGTGCATATAAAACAACAAAGTACATTCCAGAAAATGTCAAGAAATCAAACTTCCTTTTTATGTTCTAGTAACAACATGGCATCAGAGTACAGGCCCTACATCAGAATCTAACCGAAACCAGGATATTCCTCACAAAAATGTTCCAATGGTGGAAGTTAAGAGGCTCATAGAACGTTATTGCGCATATAAACTCATGTAAGGTTCCATTAGCTGCTTCAGAAAACACAGCTAACAAAAAAAAACAACGCATTCATTCCCTAGAATGTGGAAACTAACAAGTACGAGTGAGGGCAATTGGGGTTCCTCCCAGGGCCTCCAATAACATAAAATAAGTAAAAGACAACAAATTAAATAAGGAGTTGGAAGGAGTGATCTCACATGTTCTTTTTGGAGAATACTTGGCATTTTGTCTTTGACTATTATTCCAAGCCGAACAGGTGAAAATGGAACTATATTTGCAATATTTGTTAAGGTAGAATGAACCCGATCCAGGACTTGGGCTTTCTTTGCTAAACCTTGAGGTCTCTTCAAATACTCTTCAGAATAACGCGCAGAACGTGGCATAAAATTGGATACAAGCATTTCCAAGCATAAGTCAACAGATTCCCCACTTGACGAAGCCTATTCGCAGTATCCAAACACAAAAATATCATTAGAGTCATAGCCATGATTAGGAAGGAGATGGCTAATGCACCATGCATACCAGTGACACAATGAACTCTACAAGCACATCCATGACATCGATTCCATAATCCCAGAAACTCATTCCGAGTACCTGATATGCCAGAAAGCATTAAAGTTACAAATATAAAAAATTGAAAGAACTTAAGTAAGAATCGAATGCAGTAACTACCGCAGCCAGGAGAGCGTGATGATGCACAATGTCAATAGATGAAACTGCCCCACTAACAGCCCTCAGACATGTCTGCCTCATATAAAAAAATGAAATCAGAGACCAAAGCATAATTACCAAATATTATAGGGCAAACAACATACCACAAGAAGAGCAACCTCCTCTGCAGAAAGGCGTTCCTTAGAGTGCATCACACCCAGAAGTTGATTGTAAAAATCATTATTACCCTACGAAAGTAGAAACCACAATTAGCAAGTTATGGTTCTCTACATTATAAGGATCACAATAAACACATGAACTAATACCTGCGCAGCAGCCTTCAGCGCAGCACGTACATGGTCCTCCAACTCAACATCTGCTAAACTGAGCTCGTTCACAACAGGTGCACCCATTGCTCTCTAGCCTCAACGGAACGCACCCTTATGATTTGATCCAGCAATTCCAAATTCAACTGAAACATGAAAAACAATGTAAAACACAAAAAAAAAAAACAGAAATGACTTCTCCCCATCAAAAAATCCAAAAGAAAATACGTTACCTCAAAATCAAATCCCTTAAAAGCAATAACCGCCTTTTGTCGCTGCAACAATCGCCTTGCGGAAGCGACGCCGTGGAGCTATCCCGTGGCAAGAACGCTGAAACGCCGTTGACGTCCTTTCGAGAACCCCAAGACTTCACGCGGCGGCTTCAGCAGCCAGATTCACAGGTAACCCTAATTTATGCCTAACGAGGGAGGGGATCTTTATAAAATTCCACCAGTATTAAATTGAGATATTAAATAATTTTATTACCCGTTTTTCCAGCCTGTCAAGCCCAACTCACATACATATTTCCTATTCTCAAAAAATAGAGGTTTTTCCGTTTTAAAATTAATTCATTAATGTATATATATATATATATATGATTATATATACTGTATTTACATTTATTTTTTATTTTTTTATTACAACTTTATTTAGATAACACCGACACCGAAAGGAGCAACCTAAAAGAGCATCCAATGCTTCGCATGTATGGGAACCAGCAGCCGAGCTGAAAGATACATGCTCGAAAGAAGCAGTTTTTCTGAGTCTTGTCTTATAAACCAACAAAAGGGCGGATTAGGATTAGTCCCAATCTAAGGAACAAATGGCTGTCATCTATGGTGTTCTCTGTCTCTTCCTGCTTTCCCACACCCTCCAAAACATGAAATCTGGCTGCTCTTGTTCTTGCTCATTTTTCCCTGCATTTGCGACGAGGGTTTGGTGGGATCAAACCGAAGCTGAATTTGGTATGAAGTTGATGCCTTTACCTTAACTCTTCCTTGAGGCCTCCTGTTGTTCCAGCAGAATATTCCACCACAGCCTGGTGGTTTTGCTGATCCTGATTCATATCCCCTGTAGACATGGTTACTATGAGACTAGCTGCAAAACTCTGACATTTGTGATTTCATGGGCTATTCACTTACATGTTGTCCAAGCTGAAATTGCTCACCAAGCTTCTATTTTGCAACAAACATGGAGATTTGGGAGGGCGACAGTTGATTCTCTGGAGTGTTTGTTGTTCTTTCTGGTTCACCGCTGCGTTGCTGATTCTGAAGGCTTTGATCTCCTGATCCAGCTCACCTTTCCATTTTTGGAGGGGAACATCTGAGGTCACCGAATCCAACCCATTATCCTGAGGCAGGACTTGATTCCTTTCAGGCCTGACACGGACTGCAGAACCAGGTGTGTTCTTCTCCATTGCCTGCAGCCGTGTGGCTTCCATTCTCTGGTCATGGATGATGGATTCGATTCGCTGATCCGGCAAGTCAGGCTTGCTCTCTTGTGGAGTGCCCATCCAGGCATCCCTGGAATACTCCTGGTTCTCCACAGGATTGAAACTTCTACCAGTCGATGCCCTGGATGGCTCCAGGACAAGAGATTCGGGTAAAAGGATGATCTTAACCTCCACATTTTGCTGCAAAGCAACTTCTAAAGAGTTTGTGATGCTGCTAATGAAGCCTTCAGCTCTGGTTCTGATGTTCCTGTCTGAGAATGCTATATGTACGAGAAGGCCACCTGCATGACAAATCACAAAACTATGCATAAAACCATCAACCACTTCTGAAAGATTTAGATCAGTGAGTTCACCTTTGATTTCAGAAATTGACACAAGCCTTCCATTCGCATGAAGAAGCTGTCTCAGTGTACTGGAACGGCAGTTCTCGATGCAACAATTCCAAATGTTACTCAACATCTTCGAGTCCATGCATTTGAAGACTGGCCGTTCATCTAGCAGAGAGGTTGCTGCTTCAGCAGGCTCATTTTTAGAAGTATTAACTGCACCATCTTTGCCGGTCGAGCTCCGAGGACCCGATGTTGGGTTTGGAGAAGGTGAATGTCCCGCTATCAAATGAGCATCAGATCTTCTGTTCAAAGGGGTGCCTTGTCTGAGCACACAGCTGTGGTCCTCTCCGATCACCTTCGAGCTTGGCCTTCGACTGCTTCCTGAATGACTTTGATCTGATGCAGGCAGAGAACCCAAATGCAAAAGGGTAGCTTTAAACCAAGTAGAACGCTCAGGTGAAAATCTGAGGTGCTTCTCTGCATCAGAGAGAACGGCTAATGCATGCTTCAGCCTGGTTACTTCTAGTTCTGTCACTGAAATAAACCAAAAGCATTTACATGGAACTCAGGGGTTACTCTGTTTTTATTTACAAACAAGTGGATTACTTACAGCTTTGTCCATTCAAAAAAGAACCAAACTTTCCTACAGCACCAGCACGAGTTCCAGCAATCATGTCTACGATAAGAGTTGCCATCTGAGACATAAGAACAACAGGATCGACACCTGAGTCCAGCAGCTCACGCGCTCGTATCACAGTTTCTGTTGTGTTAGATGACATGGCAAGCTCCAGCAGCTCCAGTAATTTCTCATCAGAGACACCCCCATCTGCATTGTATAATCACATGGTATTTAGGACAATATTTCTTCTAAACCGAATTCAAGGAAAGAGAGGGCAAAGTGAACTCACAAGATCATTGACTAAGGAGATGGTGATTCTCTTTCCCAGCAAACTCAACTGGTCTAGCATGGTTTCAGCATCACGAAGGGAGCCATCTGCATTGGAAGCAATCAACTCTAGCGCATTTGATTCTATGTCCAAGTTCTCACTGGCAGATATCTTCATTAGACGAGCTATTATTTCACCAGTAGCAATTTTGCTGAAAAGATGTCTTTGGCAGCGGGACAATATACTCTGTGGTATACTATCAGCATCTGTTGTAATGAATATGAAAACAACACGAGGAAATGGTTTTTCCAGAAGATGAAGAAACGACAGCCATGCCTTTGACGGCAACAAATGGCATTCCTCAATAACAAAAACCTTGAAATCTTTAAAAGATGATGGATGAGCAGCCAAGAGGCTTTTCATATGATTCCTCATGTTGCTGATTCCTTTTCTGTTGCATCCATCAGCTTCTAACAGGTAGCTGCTCTTACCAGATACAAAGTTTTTACATGCCCTGCACACCCCACAAGGCTTTGCCCCTTCAATGGCAAGGCAATTTAGTGCGGCAGCAAACACTCTTGCTGTTGAAGATTTCCCTGTCCCCGGGGACCATGAAAAAGATAAACCGAGGCGATTCTGCCCCTTGAAACTGCAGTCCTTAGTGAATGAACAACTATATTCTGCCCAACTAATTCATCAAAAAGAATAGGTCTATATTTATGGCTCAAGCTTCTTGTATTTTCATCATCAACCTGATCATAAAGAGATAGTAGTTCAGAACCTTGTTGATTTCTACAAGCTGAAGACAGTCTTCTTCGATCCAAGGGGCTGATTGCTTCAAGGTGAAGCTCTCTGAGATTCATCGAGCTATCATTGTCGCTACTCCCACTATCTGATGATGACAGCCTCCGCCTGTTGTTACCATTAGAAAGAAGTGGGACGAGGCTTTGAGCTAATGTTCCAGAATGAAGTCTCCTATTCGTGGAACTTAAAGGTGAACAATTATGCTTTCTGGGATGCTGCTTTAGGCACATCATGCTGCTGCCTTTCCTTTTCAAGATCTCAGAAAGGGATGGTGAGCAACAACTCCCATACCCTCCTCTGGACTTCGGGGTTGACCTCTTGGACCAGTAGCAAGAAATACCACATCCCTTGCGTCCCAGGAAATCCCACTGATCATCTACTTCATCATCAGCATCATTCAAAGAACCTGTTGCTGCATCCCACGAATCGGGACAAGGATTTACAACTGCATTGTTGTGGTAAGAGCTCGTGGACAGTGCAGGGGTACTGAAAGAAATGGAATCATCATCCTTCCCACGACCCTTTAAAAATTTCATCGAGGAATGCTTCCATCCAGTATTCTTGAATCCAGCTAGAAAAGGTGAAGTTGCAGACTCTCTTTTCACATCTTCATAGTTCTCATAGTCCTGCTCAGTGTCCCCCAACTGACAGACCAAATTCCTAAAATCGTCTCTTGGCAAACCTACACAAGACGCACCATCCGCATTGCGTTTCCCATGTCTACTCCATGCCTTTTGCTTCTCCGTTTTCACGTTCTGATGCTTCACACGCACTCCAGAACAACTTTTTCTTGGCTTCTGCTTGATCGCTCTGCGAACAGGAGGAGTGAAACTGGACTCTCTACACTTCAGTCCCATAGAAGCATACTTCTCATTGAACCAAGTATCACTCTTGCACTCATTGCCACCACCATACCTGGCATCACTCAAGCTAACCGCGTCCATTTCTTCATCACGGCCTGAAAACAACTCCTGCCCTTCACTAATCCCATCATCAAATACTTTCCCATTCTGCCTGCCCCTTAAATCCCTCTCCCAGTTACACAGGGAGATCCTCTTCTCTTTCTCCCACGCACTCAAGGTCCCTTTTCCATCAGCTACGTTATCATCATTGTTCTCAATTTGCCCTGCAATCCGAGAACCACGGCTACCTTCGCAGTAACCATAGTGACGTTGCTTGGAAAGTGTTTTCGAAGAAAAAGGAGTCTGCTTCACGGAAGCACAAGAAGTCCCGGGGTCCCTCAACACTCTGGCAGCTTTGCGAATTTGAGTTAGTTCTCTCTTCAGATGAAGGTTGCTTGGATAAATACCGCCACAGGAATCCTTATCCACTGAACCCATTACTTCAGACACGCAGACAACTGCAGATCTGGAAAAGAAACAAGAGCCAGAAGGCGCCGTCTTTCACTCCCGCATTCTAATTACAGAACAAAAAAGAAATCTTCATTGTACATCTCGAAAAAATGCAAAAACCCACCACACGGATCTGCCAAATTGTAAAATCCGCATTAATGACAAGGCGGGCTATCATCTATCTTCATCATGAATGGACGGACAACAGCTTGGAATCTAGACAGTTGATTGGAAGGACAAAGAAGAATGGACATCACATACACGAGAAGCAAACTCGACTGAACTCAGCCTCAACTCCCATCAACATCTTTTCCCCTTCCCAAAACCCCTCAAAACCAAAGTCAGTAACCGAATGCGTAAAAAACAGTAGCTTTCCTTCCCCCCGCCCTCCACTTCCCTTTTCTTTCTCCAGACAGCCGTCAGCCCACACCGTTTTATTGTCCGAGATTTGCTTCCCTGATACCACTACCCACTCCCATAATACAACAAGAAGCAAAAAAACAATCGGGATTCTTCCATACGAGCTCTATAATTGACCTACAAGTAACGAAACTCTTTCATGTGGAGGCATGTGGCGATGCTGGTGTTTTGTGCTACGTGGTTTCCCCCTCTAGGTTCCTTGCACTTCCGCAATAAAACAACAACAAAACGGTTACTCCACTGCCACTTCTTATATTATTAAATTCTTTCTTATTTTTATAATCATTTTCTTTTCAACAGGATTCCTACAATATAAGATTCTAGTCTTTAATGTACGGTCAATTATTATAAAAAATAAGTGGCAGGTAGTTCACTAATAATTTAATAATTTTAATTCCAATATTTACAAGCCCACTGCAATTTAAATAATTCAATTTGATCATCGATGACCACTGGTCCATGCTTCGTGAGATACTTGAATATTAGTTGTACCAACGATAAATGTTCGTTTTTGTTTTCAAAATTCATCATTTATTATATCATTTGCAATTCAATTTCAAATATATTAATTTACACATCGTAAAACATACTATATTCCAGAAATGGATAAATGTAGCTCATCAACTATATTACCATAAATAATTTAACTGTATTATGATTAATAATATTCATTTGGTTTATTAGAAAATATTTATATTTTTATTTTATTTTGTATAAGTAAAATATGTTAGTAACAAGATTTAAATTATCCACATATTTTTTCTTTAAGAGATAAAAAAAAATGGGTATAATTTTCCAAGCATCTAATGTAATTTTATCTGAAAACATATGAATATATCCTAACAGTTCGATTGTATTCACACGGGAAACATCCCCTGAAGACAAACATAATACAATACTTCGAAAACCAAGAGTTCATCAGAACACCACCCAATTAAAACGAATGACATCAAATTTGTAAAAAGAAAATTAACAAATGAAACAAATATGAAATTGTAACAGTGTATGAAAAGCACACACAATATAAATCAACCATTTTCCAAACAAAAGCGACAAGATTTTACATTTTTCCTAATTAGTGATTACGATGTTTTAATAAAAAAAAAAGAGCTTGTTGGAAACATGGTCTAGTGGTCCCTACTGGTGACGTGGACTAACGGGGTGGTGCATCGAGTTCAGTGTTGCAGGCCCATTTTTCTTTTAATGGGCTACCACAGTGGACAGACATTAAATCTACATTGGGCCAATTTTGCGTCACAAGGGTAAATTGGGCCTATTAATTATCATACAACATAAATGAAATTATCAATTACAAATAAAAATAAAATTAAATAAAAGAAAATGGAGGTATTTGGTAGTATAATTTAATCAATAACCTATATTCAGACAAGCATGTATTATAATTAAATATATATAAAAATGTTAAAAATATTATTGCATGTAATAAAAATATTCAAAATATTATTGCCAAACCATGGTCGAATGATCCATCTAATGCGCCCATAGCTTTGGGTGGCTTTTCCGTACACACATTTTTTTATTTATTTTATTTTTGTTGCTGCTGCGCGGCATATAAAGAATAAGAGGGGATTAAGATAAGGTAAAGTGGAGGGGGACAGCATATGGAGATAGGGCAGGACAGGCTCACCAAACTGTCCACATGCATGAAGGATAGGGCACATAATGAGGCAGCCCTCTCTCCCTTCGTCAAACCCACCGTTGATAATAAATTTGGAATCACATACGCAAACACAAAGTCTTCTGCAAGTCGCTCCCTTCTCTGCGCCTCTTCTGTCATCATTCTCATAACCTCCTTTGTCTTATTGCATCCCCTGTGTCAGTGTTTTTGTTCATTTGGCTACTTTTTTTTTACAAGTTTGGGAGATCAAGAAAAAGGGTTTGGTCTTTTTAGAATGTGAGCCAGTTAAATTGTAAGACATCCAATACATTTGCTTCATATGGTTGGAAAACTCTGGTAATGTGTGGAGAACGAGGACAAGTATTTTGTCATTCATTCCACCTTCCAATATGGGATTCCGACGGGTTCTCTATCAGACACTTGAGAGATGTTCGACTGATAATCCTATTTGAACAAACAATGGATCAAGATGGGCAGTAGACATAAGGACAGCAGTACAAAACCCTAAAGTGTAACAAGAACTAACAGTGAGATTCTGCACCATCTGAAAGGCTCTAAAGGGTAGTAGGTAGTGTGAACTGTTAACTGCTGTGCATTCACGAATGTATATTAAGCAGCAGAATGTGGTGGGAGACAAGAGAGCATACAGACTACTTGAAAAAAGTTGTGAAATCTTTGCTTCCTTCATGTATGGCACTCCAATCCCATGGAAACACAACCTGGGCAGAGTCCGGAGTATTCGTGGCCGCCACCATCGCCGTCGTCTGCGGCTGCGAAGAGGGGATATAGGAAATAAGGCTAATAGGGGTAACGGGAGTGGGAAACGGAGTGTTTTCGTGGCTATCTGAGATTGAGGATGAGTCCTGGTGTCTGTAACCGGCGCCATTCACCAGCTTATGAAGATCATCCACGTTGTTGGGAGGAGAATTCGCGTAGATTGATGAGCAGTGCTGGGGCGATGAAGAAGCAGAAGGGTGCTTGAATTGGAGGAAGAGCATGGTTTCTTCATCGTGTTGGATCGATCTGCTGACTGCTTCTTGGTTAGCCGGAGGAGGAGTTTGAACCTTTACTGGCTGTGAGCCTTTCGATCTCGGAGTCGAGCGTGGAAGAGATGGATGATCTTTAATCCCCGCGCGTTTGTAAACTCGGCATAGCGAGATCTCAGCCTGAAACAACACACAAACGCAAGATCAGAAGACTGCACATGAAGTTCAGAATGATCGGTCACATACGATCTTCTTGGTTTCGACGTGCGTACCTTTTGGAGGCGTTCGGTTTCATGGATAGGCAAGCGGTACTCGTTCATGGTCCAACCGGTTCGAATCCCCTTGGGGGCTTTGCCGGAATAAAAAACAAGGGTTTTCTTGATTCCGATCGACCGGAAAGTCTCGCTCCTTATCATTCTGTCCGCACCCGTCGCCTTCCAGTACCCCGATTTCGTCACGCGGTTCGGGCGATCCCCGTTCCTATACTTTTTATCTCTAGGAACATAGAAGTACCACTCCTTCTCCCCAATCGCAGCCAAAGCTGTTCGTCAATCCAAACAACAGATATCAATCTGATTCAATCAATCTCAAAGAAACATAACATCATAAACAAAATAGAGATCAATACCAGGAAGCTCCCAGGGATCATGACGATAGAGATCCAAGAAGGCGATGAGCTCGATATTGAAGCGCCTGCCTTCAACCTTTCGGCGGAGATAGAACTCGATGAGCTCCTCCTCCGTCGGATGGAACCGGAACCCCGGCATAACCGCGTCCTGCTCGTGCTCATCCACCGGAGGAGGAGCAGCAGCCGCGGCGGCGGCGGCGGCCTGAGACGGATGATCCTGATCGTTGCTTTTGCTAGTGCTTTCTTCCTCTCGGTGGGTGCTCATTAGACGTGTTGCTCCAACGGCCATACACAAAGAGAAGAAAGAGAAAACCCGAAAAATCACTATGATCACGAGATGAAGCCCATGGTGAAGCAGAGGAGAAAGACGCGAAAAGGGTTACGTCAAGCAGATAAATAGTGGCAAAGAGATGGATGTGTCGCTGTGGTTGCTTCCGCTTCCTAGTTAAAGAAGACTTTGTACAGTCTTTCTTCTGAGTCAGCCATTCTCCCTCCAGGCATCTTCTCTCTCTGTCTTTTTATTTTATATATTATTACCCTTTTTAAATTAAATAAAAAATACTACATAGAATTATAGGCTGAGTTGTATTGTCACACATTTGCGTGACAACTATGACAAAAACTCCTATGCCTTTGTTAGGTAAAAAAAAAAAAACATATTTTTACCCAATTTTTCGAAGAATTATTTACAAAAACGTATTTTGGACATTTCACATTTTCTATTTATACATATATCACAATCTTTTGTATAATTTATACTATATGAACATAAATCATACCAAATATAAAAATAATAATAAAATGTGGTAAATAACCGCGTGACACGTACCATAAAACAACGGTTCTTGGAGAAGCCAGGCAGCCTACCAACAAAAAAATATATTCCTCAAGTCAGAGGAGTGATAGCCAAATACTTTAAGGTACAATCATCCACTGCACTTGAGCATAATTCCAATCTCCATTCTGCACCCACTCATTCCAACACATTTACAATGTTTGCAAATCAATTCTATTTTACTAAATTCAATTATATTTTCACATAATTGATTCTACCATTCAAATATGTATATTATTCTTTTTATGATAATTGATTTTTGAGAATTAATTCAATTATTTAAAAAGCATGAATATATAAATTCTTAGATATAATTTGTTTTTCAAGAATTGATTTTAAAAAATAAATTTACTATTATATCCGTATACTATTATAGAATTATATTTAATACCATTTTAAAATAAATATTAATTGATAATATTAGTTAATAGTTTGATAAATATTAATATTATAAAATATATTTATTTAAATCAAAATTATAAAATATATTTATTATAGATATGATTAAATATGTAATTAACTTATGAAAATCAATTCCTATTTTTTTCCATTATAAATATTAATCAATTATGTAATAATTATTTTTAAAAATTTTTCAAAATATATATTAATTAGAATTTTATTAAAATTTTCAATTCTATTAAAATCAATTTTATATTAATTTTTTCAAACGTTAACATAATCTCATGACATTTTTATCCTTTCGTTCCAAATTTTGCTATTTTTTTAAATAAATGAATGATAAAATTATTCATTATGATTATTGGAAAATATTCTATTTTTACATATTTAGTTTGATTATTATTCTAAATTGTAATTTTAAAAAAATCCATCCCTCTAAAATTATTTACTAGTGTAGAAATTAATGGCGGGCACATATTTTACGGGTCCCACGTGTCATCTTGAATTGAATGGTGATTTGACTCGACTTTTTATGGGCGGCGAGTTGGGCACCTCACGTGCTATAAATACGACGAATATTATTTTAGTTATGTATGTTTAAAGGAGGGTGAGGAATTTTTACAGTGTCGTACGGTGAGGGTAATTAAAAAACGTGGTAAAAAGTGAAAAAAGGGGGGTAAGGGAATTAAAACCCTAGGAAATCTATTATGAATTATTATTTTTAAATAATGAAAATTTCAATGTTCATAACTGAGTTCAGGGCTGGGGTGTACATGGGAATCGCGGCGGCAGGCCAAGTTGATTAGTGCTCTTAATCTCGTCGTCATTAATTCTTAATCACTCTAAGCATTGATAATTAACGTAGCTTAAACCCAAAGCAGCCGCTTCCCGGTCAAATATGCCTTTAAACCGCTACACCCCCCGTGACACCCTACACACTCTCCCTACCCTACCTAAATTATTTAATTTACGGAATCAAAAGTTTTCGTAGAATTATTTTTTAATTAAATATTCATTATTTTTTTAATATCAATTCCTTCCGCAATATGCCATCTGTAATGCCGCCCGTCGCTGGTTTCCCACATATTCGACAGCAAATTAGATTCTATTTCTGTCTATATAATTCTCAAAAAGAAGTGGGAAATTAAAGAAATTGACATTTGAAATAATTTAATCAAATATTATTTTTTAATGGAGTCCAAAAATCGTGACAGGCCGAATCGTCCGGCCCAAAAGGTGAAAGGGTATATTCGTTGGGCCCAAAGCTGAGTAGCCCGTGGGAGTACATGAGAGAAAAGCCCACCGTTTAATCTGCGTAGGAGAGAAATGGGTACGAGGGTTTGGGTTGCGGTCGTCGTGCTTTTTGGCGTCGTTGGAGGGAAATGGTGAGCGCTTTGTCGCCGGTCGTCCCGATTCGCCGATTGGGTTATGCTGTTGACTCGTGAGTATTGAATGCGATGTCCATGGTGTTTTTTTTCAGGCTCCCAAAAGGGGTGTTAAGCCTGCAGCCGCCGCCAAGAAGAAAGCAGAGAAAGTTGTCAATCCTCTGTTTGAGAAGAGGCCTAAGCAGTTTGGAATCGGAGGCGCGCTTCCGCCGAAGAGGGATCTTCATCGGTTCGTAAAATGGCCGCAAGTCGTTCAGATTCAGAGGAAGAAGATGATCTTGAAACAGAGGTTGAAGGTCCCCCCTCCAATCCATCAGTTCTCCAAAACCCTTGACAAAAACTTAGGTTTGTGATCTTTTGTTTTACGTGTTCTATTTTCAAATGCGTTTCTGCGTTCCGGGTACTCGAAGACCTCACATCTCATTGGTGTCTAAATGTGGTAGGAATCCTACTATTTCACATTTTAACTGATGTGATTGAATTTGGGGCATCTCTAAGTTTTGATATGGAGTAGTCACGTCGGTGTCTTAACCAGCACTTCGTGCCCTTTCATGCAGCGACCAGTCTCTTCAAGATGCTTCTGAAGTATCGGCCTGAGGACAAAGCTGAGAAAAAAGAGCGGCTTCTGAAAAGGGCTCAAGCTGAGGCTGAAGGGAAAACACCTGAGCTGAAGAGGCCTATTGTCGTTAAATATGGCCTTAACCATGTGACATACCTGATTGAACAGGTTTTGATTTAGCCTCGTTTGGTGTGTAATGTACTCTTCATTTTCTGCGGTGCTGTTTGATTTAGTTACACCTCCTTTTTCCAGAACAAAGCCCAACTTGTGGTGATCGCTCATGATGTAGATCCAATTGAACTGGTCGTATGGCTCCCTGCTCTTTGCAGAAAAATGGAGATCCCCTACTGCATTGTCAAGGGGAAGGCTAGGCTTGGAACTGTAAGTTGCTTTTTTTCCGAAACCATGTTACAGAATCCATCTGCCCGTCATTGCGCTTTATATATATATATTGTGTGCATTCTCAGATTGTTCATAAGAAGACTGCATCAGTGTTATGCCTCACCTCCGTTAAGAACGAAGACAAGATGGAGTTCAGCAAAATTCTGGAAGCCATAAAGGTAAAATACTGCCGTTTTCCCTATCTGATGGATGTCAAACCACACGCATGGCATTGAGTGCTACTGCACTGCCTTTTCATCTATGCTGCAGGCCAATTTCAACGATAAATTCGATGAGACGAGGAAGAAGTGGGGAGGTGGTGTCATGGGCTCCAAGTCCCGGGCCAAGACTAAAGCCAAAGAGAGGCTCATGGCCAAGGAAGCTGCCCAGAGAATGACATGAGAAAATGTTGCATGACATTCCTTCCCTTTGCATGCCCATGATCGCATCGTTTACACCTTTGGTCGTTGGATCTTGTTTCTGTTTCTCTTTTTCTGTTCAGTCCTCGTTTCTGAACATAACCTTTTGTTTTGACAATTATTACAACTGAGGTATATGAATACACACTCAATCAGCTCTCACACCATGTTTGTTGGTGTGGCCAGAGTAGCTGAATGGCTCCTGGTTACCATTCCCTCACAACTATCATAATTTCATCTTACCAAAATCTACAACATAGTCTGGTTAGAGGTTTCAGGCTACAGAGCCAGAATCTTTCTACGCCAATAAAAAAATTCATTCTTGAAAACATGATGGTAACCTATGCATCTTGTGTCATTGATGCATTGACTGATGAGTCTTTTCACCACAGCCAATAGGAGTTTGCATCAAGGGGTTCCATCTATCAAAGATAATTCTCCCTCCACGCCCAATCCTGCCATTAACACTAAAGGGCCGACCACATGAAGATTCTGATGGTGGTACAATCCCTGCAAAAGCTAGTTTGTCTGGAAGCAAGGGCTTTGTGAAAAGCATCACAGGTTCATTCGGATCCTGCAGATTTCATCAGGATCACAAATCAGAGTACCGGCCGTTGCAAAAACCTTCGGATCCAGAAATGGGGAGATGAAAGCCAAAAGGTGTGACGTGAAATGGTGCAGAGAGATACCATGGTATGAAGCCAGCTGCGAGAGGTGGTACGCATTCGAGGGTCCCGCCTCATATTTCCTGTGGGAACCAAGGTTGCCCTGGATTCCATAAAATGTGGTTGCGGAACAGCCGACCTCACACGCAGACGACTATTAGCCACACTGTCAGAATCAAAGAACTCCTCTTCACTCGAACCATCCTTGCTTGGTAGGGATGGCAGTCCAGATATAGTAAATGAATCCTCCATGAGTTCAGTCTCATGCTGCAGATACACAAAATGATGGAGTTAACGAGCAGAATTCAGAATGAACGAAAACATGAAACAGCATATCCTATGACATCTTGATAAACGCAAAAATTTGAAAAGAAAACATCATCAGTGTTGAACGAAATATTTCATTACTGAATTAACCACCTTGTATTTCATCTGAATTCTTTGGATGGTGACTTCGCTTTCTACAATTTCTCTCTTTTTCTCCTCTCTCTAAACCAAGCATAACAAGAAAATGTGTTAACAGTCTCTGCCACATATACAACAGAAAATGGGTTCATGAAGTCTATGTAGCATACCCTGATCAAAGCTTCAAGAATTGTCTTTGCCTGATCAAGATTGCGCCTAACCTGAGGAAGTCAATGATAACAAAATATAAACGTCTATCAGTGGGGAATGCATCATTTCATTAGCAATTTGACACCTGCATGAAACAGCATAATCACAGCGCATTCTTTCATACAAACGAATCATGGCCATGAAGGCTAAAGAGATGGAATTCTGGGTTTAGGAAATAGTAACCGATGAATCAAGATGAAAATTATGCTCAGCTAGATGACAACGAAAATATGCAAATGATTCTCTTGTGACACACCTGGCGAAGCTTCTCAAATGATTGTACATTGTTTTCCCTCCTCTGCATCTGCTCAAGAACAATCAAATCATTAGGAAATGGTTAATTCACATGTTACACTAACTCCAAATCAAGTAAAAAAACATAACGTTTAGCCAGATGCGAGCATAGAGTGCTTACCCTCCGAGTGTGGAGCCTGTGAGCTTTCTCTCTTGGTCTGAATACATTGTACGGGTTGGTGTCATTAACTGGAGGAGGAGGCTGGAATGTATCTCAAGGAGCACCGGTGAGAAAACAGAAGTGCTAAACATTTCACAAATTAAAAGGAAAATCAAAGAAATTGAGACCAGAATAGTAAGAAACAATAAATTGTCCCGCATAGTCACATTAAGCAGGGAAAACTAAGAAATTAACAATAAAAAGCAATACACTGACCTGCAAATGTCGAAGGATTGGTTTTTGCCATCGTTCACGCTGAAAAAGAGACAAGGCAGGCATACTTTAGCGAATAGTCTCGGTCACTACCCATGAATCAGACTTATACAGATTAGCAGGGCACTGAGATTAAAAAAAAAAGTTCAAGTTGAGCAAAGGCCAATTTATGTTTGCAACCGAACACTCAATAGGTGATCTGACTGAACCTTTTCTTTCCAGAAGTTGTATATTGATTGAAAAACTCCATATTGAATAGAAAGCGACTGCAGAGCCTGGGGTGATCAGAGGCATCATTAGAGATCTAAAAATCAGACTGCGAGATCTATGGTGGTAGGGAAAACATACATGCGACACTCCACAATAATAAAATAAAGAAAACAAACGAGCAAACAAGACTAGCCTAATCATTTGACATATAAAAAAACAGCAAGTCAAAATGGATGACAAAATAAGATTCACACTTCAATGACAATTTATTAAGCTATAAAGGAAAGTGCACTGCCTTCACACAATACTCATGCTTCCACATGGTACAATGTGATATGGTGAAACGCAAGAAAGCAAGTTCCCTATGTAAACATGCTGAACATTCTAATTACAAAAACTACAAGTTCCTTTGCTTATGATATTCCGATAAATGGGATTGTGCGTGATCAAAATTAATAGCATTAAGTGTATTGGTGTCAGCAGGATCCACCTAATGCTCCAAGTGATACAAGGTGTTCCGTCAAGGCAATATATAGAACATATAACCAAGTAAACAGTGCAAGGCTGTTCAATGCACACCTCAATAGCGGCGTCAAATGTCAAAACAATAGGAATAGGAGAAATAAGAGTTGGAGTAATGACTCCTGCTCTTTCACGAGCCTTGTGATCCAAAACTTCCAATTTAAAAATAATTGCCTCCAATCTGCATCAAGAAACATACAAAAACATTGTCTAGAAGTCTGCCCAATGCATATACAACAATCCCCACATGAACGACCAGTGTACAGATCAGATAAGAAAGCTACTGGAGGCATCTAACCTACATAAGAAAGATATTGACAATCATAGAACTAATATAATTACTTTTCAGCTGCAAGATTTTTTCCTTCATTATTGAAATCCTGAAGCCACTCTTCATCCTCATTGTCAAGATCATATTCAACAAATTCTCCAACTTCAGCCCGCGCTGTCAAAATACAACTAAATGTGAGTAAAATCTAGCTGTACTAACAAAATAAGTATTTTCTAGACTAACCTCCCCGGGCACGCAGGTATGATGCTGGTTGAGAGAAGGTACGAGAATAATCTCTTTCATATGTGTCTACAACCACAAACTCAGGAGTTGGGATTTCAGATGCAGCTTTCTTGGCAGCATGTTGGTAAACCTATGATTAGCAAGCGTTATAGCTAATTGATTAGCACTTTTTCATTACACCAATACGCGTGTCAAATTTAGAAACAATAATTTTTTACCAAAGTTCAGACCAAAACTAGGTTTAACCCTGATTCAAGGTTACGTTTTGCAGAGGAACAAAATTGTCTAACCAACAACAGAATCCCCCACCGCAAATAAAAAGAGTTGGGCCATGTTTCCAATGCCTTTTTTTTCAATTGCCACTACATTCAATATGAAATTGATAACTCAATAGTTAAAACAGAAGCCATACCTCACTATCCGGTTCAGCAGTTAGGCGGAGACGAGTAGAGGTTGGAGCATCTTCATCCTCAAATTCCTTGATGGATTTTACAATTGGAAGCTTTTTGTTGATATCAAGCGGTCGGGGCCTAAAGGAGAGCCTACTCATAGCATCAATATCTCTACGGGTTCACCCCAACTGCAGTTTCACAGTTTCCTACAGGAGCTGGTTTGCCAGTTTCTCTGCATTAGAATTTATTTCAGGTCACGATACACAGGAAACACATAAAAGAAACTTTTACAAAAAACATTAATCCACAATCATGAACTACTTGCTACACACGTAGCATGTGAGAAACAAAAGGAATGCAAATGCACGATTCCAGAACAGGAAAAAATAAATAAAACAATATTTTCAAACTATCAGCTCATGCGAGAAAACGTATCCCATAAATATTTACATTGCGTGAGGGGGAGGAGGGAGAGAGAACAAATATTACGAAAAATCACCTACGAGTTCAGAAGGGAATTGAGTCAAACATCCAAAAATACGTACGCCAGGCCCCCAAACCGCTCAGTTTGCTCAAACGTCTCCAACCACCGATTTGGGGATTAGGGCTAGAAGAGAATTGGGGATGCAACAGCCGTATACTCGCTGGAATGACGAATTTTTTGTTGTTGTTGTTGTTGTTGTTCTCCAAAATTACCCCCGGCTACGCAAATAGCGACGGCGGTGAAATAAAAATTTGTCACTACATTCGGAATCTCAAAATTTACAGCAGCTGACTGAGGTAATAATTTCTGGTAATTCAATGGGTGAATCAACAGTCAAACTGGAATACTTTTTTCTTTAGCTATATATGGAAACCGTTCTCCGTACAAAATCACACACAAACCCTCATTTAGTAATATATTTAATATATAGATATTTCTGTTGGAAAAACAAAAAAAAGGAGGAGAAATCAGACATTTCACAACGACAATCCATGAGATTACTCCGCCGCAGCGGCACCGTTGGCTGACCCGCCGGCGGCGTCTTCCTGCGCGTTCTTGTACTTGTACCGGTTGGCCCAAAACAGGTAGCTGAAGAAGTTCAAAGCACTCAGGATGGCCAAAGACCAGTAGAACAAGTCCAATTTGTTGTGGTCCAAATCTTGACCGCTCAACCAACCACGTTTGCCGTGGCCGCCTCTGCCGGTTGAAGAGTTTATCAAATCGACGAAGACGCTGCTTAAGAAGTAGCCAAAGGAGAGTGAGATGTAAGTGAAAGAGGTGGAGAGCGATTTCATCCCCTCCGGCGCTTCTCTGTAGAAGAATTCCAAAGATCCAACCATTGTGAACATATCCGCGATCCCGAAAACGCCGTACTGAAAAGCTAGCCAGAATAGGCTGATGGGTTTCAGTGGGTTTTTGAGAGAATAGTTTCTTCTCTTTACCTCTACCGACGCGGCTATGGCCATGGAAACGACGGAGAGGACGAGGCCGATGCCTATTCGCTGCAATTGTGTAATGCCTGACGGGTGTTTGGTGAAATTCCTCAGAAAAGGGACGAGGAGGCGGTCGTAGATTGGTATCAGGATGACCATGAAGAGTAATGGGATCACGGGAATTGAGGCTGAGGGGATCTGGAAGGAGCCCAAATGGGTATCCATCCTGTAACCTTGTTGAACGGAGAATGTTTGTAGCTGAGCCATACATGTGTTGAGAATGATTGTGCTTGCTATGATGGGCACCATTCTTGCTAGAATTTTCACCTCTTCTACTTGTGTAACCGTGCACAGTGTCCATGGAGACACCTCTGTGTTGGTTTGAACAATCGCCGCCTTGTCTAGCCATCTGCAACAGAGTAAGTTAAAGTCAACACAGATTCTCTGTTCACACCACTTCATCTAGAGCACACATTCACCTGAACTCTTCTGTGTGTGCTATCCTTGTTGACTCTAACCCTGATGCTTTCTCACTGATCTCATAGAGGTCGCTGGGACTCCCTGGAACTGGCAAACCTCGGTTCCTGATGGCAGCTACTATAACCTGCAGGGTGAACAGACACCAGTAAGAAGTTTGTTGACGCAAAGTCTACACTTTCAGCTACATCTTGTTACAACCTGCACAACTCTCAAAAGAGGACTATCTCTAGGAACATGAATCCTATAGAAGATCTTCCCAAGCAGAAGGCAAATGAGACCGACCAATGCAGCCGCATCTGTGATGAGAAACCCCTTCCACCAGTTGTGATTGTTCTTATTGGTTGCAACCCAAACAATAAGAGTGACTCCCAGAGATGCACCAGTGACTGAGCTGAGCAAGAGCCAGTTGAAGTAACTGGCCAGAGCCTTAGCTCCCTTGGTTTCCTTTGGATCAAACTGGTCAGCTCCGAGTGCTGGAAGCGAGCCACGGACCCCACCTGCGCCAAGAGCCATGAGGCACAATGATGCATAAAAGAAGACAGCAACCCCTCCCTCCACGCAGCTCGGCTTGCCACATGGTCTTGGTAGCAGCGCATTAGTCTTAGCCTGAATTGTCATCATTGACAATGCCTGGGGATGAAAACCGAACCTCATCAGACATTGTTGGATTGTGAAATCGACGCCTATGGTCCCTGTCTTCTCTTTCAAAAGGAATTGATTACTTCACCAGACAGAATAGCATTATGTAAGAGTCAGCTTCTGCCTTGTAATGTAAACTGTGAAATAAAGTACAGCCATTTGGTTCCTAGAGGCCTTCTTCTCAAGTTTCTACACTAGAGAAGGATAGAAGAGAGAGAGAGAGAAGAGAGACCGGCATTTTGACTCCTCCCCTACTGAGATAACTGTAAATCGAGCTTACCACAACTTCGACGGCGGCGAAGGCGGTGGAGGTGGCGAAGCGATTGACATAAGTATCGGAGATGAAGCCGCCGACGAAGGAGAGCAGATAAGTTGATCCCATGAGATTTGTGAAAGTGTTGGCGGCGGTGGACAGATCGAAGTGCATCTTGTAAGAGAAGTAGAGCACTAAGCTCACCATATTCGCCACGAATCCCATATTCTCCAATCCGACGAATCCTGCAACACAGCCACCAACCCATTTCAAATCCCTGAAACCCACATTTCCCAAATCCCCACTTGACAGCTCTGTCAGACAGACTTACCATAGATGAAAAAAACAGCTCGAAATCCACCTTTGCCGCCCTCCCCCTGGCAAGAAAAGAAGGAAACTTGGATGACAACAGAGCAAGAAAACGAAGACCCAGTTCCTAAAACTCACCATTGAAAGCCACTCTCGAGAGAAAAGGTTCGAGAAGCAAGGAGGGGAAGCCAGCAATTATACACAGTGGTGGTGAAGGAAGAAAAAGGGGGAGAGGAGGTCCTCCATTCAAGCAGTCTTGTCGAGTTTGCGTCCCTTTCGCCCTTGTTTCTTTCCAAAGAGATAGACGACTGTGACGGTATGACAATGTACACAAACATCGCCCCACTATTTAAGAATCACTCAGCGTAATCAAAACCACTAAACCAACTCACCAACGCAAGAAACAAACAAGTGATCAGAGGGGGCTATATTGCTGCTACCAACAAATCCTGTGATTACTACAGCTCAGGTAAACGACTGACGACTCAGAGGGGAATATTCCTTGTGTTTTGGAAATTAGTAGTGGGATTAGAGCAAAATGAAGATGGTTCTAGATTTGAGTGATGGGGTGTAGAAAGGGGCCATGTGAGGGTGGGGCTCCCTTCCCCTTTTTCCCCCTCAAGTCATCATCTTCTCTACTCCCATCTCTTCCACTCCCCTTCCAAATTCATCCACTTCCAGTTCACACCCAAATCGCCAAAACTAAAAATGAATGTTTTAGTTCCAAGATCACGCATACTGAGTTGCAAAACAAAAAAAAAAAAAAAACTTGTCTATTCTGCTGCTAAATGCATACCTCCAGATCAATTCTCAGTTCCCCGAATGAAATTATTGAACCAAGTCGAGAGTCAGAAGACGACAATGAATTCATTAAATGAAGTTTTCAGTGCTCCGGGCATCATCATTAACATCCATCCCTTGGGAAAGTGACGACCACCTCTGGTATTTATTATGTAACCACAACCTGAATAATTCGAAATCAAGAAGATCAAAGCAGACTTCTAACCCCAGAGATCTGCAAATTTCACAAGCACCATCCCGCAAAAGAAGGAGCATAGCTAAGCGTTAATCAAAACGGACAACATCCACAGAATGTAGGCACAGTTCTCCATAGCTCATAAAGCATCCATTTTGAAAAAAAAAAACCAAGTAATCCTATTCTCGAGGGTGCCACTCTAGACAGTAAATTAAATTAAAGAAAATAATCACGAAAATATTGTATCAAATACTCAATTAGAATAATTTGATATTAATTTGAGGTTCATTTCGTAAACTGATATAAAAACTTGAGGAATTTGGATAATGTTGGTGTATACTCTCCATTTTAATTTAATTTGTATCAAAATAAATATGATTTATTGTGGGATCGGAAGTGTACCTGGCGAGTGCCGACTTCGTTCCGGATGGGATTTCATCAAATGGCTATCTTTTATAGGCACGTGACAAAGCAACTTTTTGGGTTTCTTTTTCTTTGCCCTTTTTGATCCATTTTTAATGCATATATTTTAAATACTAAAAATCAATCCCCAATCCGCGCACAACTCCACAGCGATCTATGTGATGTGATTGATATGTAGTGAACTCGCAATAAA
This sequence comes from Utricularia gibba, assembly GCA_002189035.1. Taxonomy (NCBI): domain Eukaryota; kingdom Viridiplantae; phylum Streptophyta; class Magnoliopsida; order Lamiales; family Lentibulariaceae; genus Utricularia; species Utricularia gibba. Next base: position 2,775,130 of record NEEC01000013.1, on the reverse strand, counting down.
TAAATAATTTAATTCATAAGAAAAAAAAAAAAAAACATGATGTGCGGTATTCAGAGATGCTTCTTGCAAACGCAAAATGGGGCACGACACGCACATGCCTCCTCGTGCGCGCGTCTTTTGTTCCTCCCAATCAAACTTGTACCTACTTCCCTCAATTTTAATATTGAAAATTAATTCGACGGTAATTTTGTGAAAGACCTAAAATCATGAAAAATTAGGTTGAATTAGAAGGTAAGGCTTATTCCATGATGATTATATTCGTTTTATGGATTTAATCCAAATGAATAAAATAATTAACGAAATAAGGAGGAACCTTATGATTCCGTGGGCTTGAAAAAAAGAGGAAAGAAAGAAAACGTGTGGAGGTTGAGGCGGGAGAATCCGGAAAAGCTGGGGGGAGGGGAGGGCAAGACCTGCACGCTGCTCCTGTCTGTTTGAAAATCTGCTCTCCGCTCCTCTCGCTCTGCTCTGGAACTGGAACTGGAAGAGAAAAAGGAAAAAAAGAGGAGACGCGACGCAATCGCGAATGCGTCTGCTGCACTCAAAAGTCTTGGTCATTCTGACACACCGCTCCTGATTTTCGCCGTCCGCGGTGGACGTCGCACCCACCCCCAATTTCTTCATTTCAGCCTTTGGGCCCCCGCCCCCACATGCCCATCAATACTTATTAATCAATCAGATCATGATCAGTTCATTATGTATTTGGGGGAAAAAGGATTGAATATGCAATTTTTTTTCTGTTAAATTTTTATGGTAAAATTGAAATATAACCTTATTTTTCACTTTTGAACAGTCTCTAAAATTGTTGTTTGGACACAAGGCATCGAAGACAAGGGCAGCTCTTTCCATGCAAACACCTCAATGGCTTCTTACAAGATGCAGTGGAGCAGTAAATGGTGTTCATTGTAAGCAACAACCAGTTGTGAGGTTGATGGTTTATGGGGTTATATCCTTTTCCTGGAGCACAAGTCATGTACACAGCAGGTGACACAAGTGGAGCTCGCACCTTGAAGAAGCGAGTTATCCATGGGACTGCTTTTTGTTAGCGATGGCGAGCTCTACATTGATGATGAAAGTGGATCCCTGAGCCTCCCGCAGATACTGAACTTTTCCATTCATCATCTTCACCAGTTTTCTGCTGATGAACAGTCCGATCCCATCCTCCGATGCCTCGCCGTCTTCTTCAAACATCTCACTCAGCACTTGCTGAGGAACCCCTCCGGAGCTGTGCGTTATCCTGTGCATTACCACTGCTTATTAGAGTGCATCTTGCACTACACAGAATAGTTACATAGAGCGGTAACATGAAGGTTGTTTGTAGTAGCAGGGTGTGTGAAATTCAAGATTAGCTTTGAAAAGCAGGATGATACTTGTGCAGTGCAGTCGCATTCTCGGGAGAATTTTCATGAATTCAAGCATACACACCTGAGCTCCAAGTGGGCGAGATGAACTGAGACTCCTATGGAATCTCCAGTCAAGTTGGCTGAAACTGAAACCTGGCTTCCATTTGATGCAGAGGTGACTGAAGTTCGCAGGAATGCAGCCAAAACTTGTTGAAGCCTCAACCCATCACCGAGGAGCATGTGTCGATTGCTATCCGGAGTGACGCGATTCACCAGAGTAATGCCCTTCTCTCTGCTCTTCTTCATTACCTGGCTGATGGAAGCTGTAACCACATCCTGCAGATTAAATTCTACCATGTCCAAAACCAGGTACCTAGTGATGAAGACAGAGGAAATCCCATGAGAGAATGACCTCCAACTCATATGTATGACGTTTCAAAGCTTCTAAACATGGAGTTTTTTTGTTAAAAAACACACGAGCTTTGCTCACCCTTCCGTTATATGATCAAGATCTGTATCATCCAGTGCTTTGTTCAGCTGGTGTTGGCAATTGCCACTAATGCGTAGAAGGTGCTTTTGCTTGTCATCCAGCCCAGTTCCTTGCAACATTTTCGTTGAGAACACCACACCTGAAAGGGAACTGCTAATCTCTCTTCTCATATATGCCAAGGCTCTCTGTGGCTTGAGAGCCTTTTGTTCGGACAATCTCTGAAGGTGAAGAGCCTGCTGGAGCTCATGACTAGCAAGATGAAGGAAGAATATGACTCCCTTCACAGCCTCTTGTCCGTCCACATTTTTGCTCACACAAAGCAAGCACTCAACATACTTCCCAGTTTTAGCGTAGAAACCAAATGGAACCCTTTCAGATTCCTGGCCACTCAGAGCACTATTCAGCATAATGCCAAGGTTTACATAATCTTCATTACTCTTGAGAGGGCAACACGCCCCATTTGTCCCGAATATCTCCCCAAGTAGCATTTTATTGATCATGTCTTCTCTTGGAAATCCAGATGCCCTGGTCATGGCTGCATTCCACTCTGTGCACCAGCCAAATTCGTCTGTCCCAAATATAGGAGGGATCAGGGGGTTGGGGTTGTGGACAATGTTTTTGTAGTCTCCTTCTACCCGTGTGAACTTGTCCATCATAATCTTTTGAGCTGTTAAGTCCTGTGCTATGAAGCATACTCCTACAACCTTCCCCTTTGCATCCCGGCTAGCACAAGCATTCACAACCAATGTGATGGCACCTGAATCATTCTTTTGCACATATGTTCTTATCTCAAACTGCACATTCTGTTCTTCTTTCCCTGATCACATATCAAACAATGATGTGTTAAACACAAAACACGTTGACGACAAGGTTAGCATGCACCCACTTTGATATATATACCTTGAAGAGCAAGCTCAAGCATCCTACTCACAGTAGCAGAAGATGAATCCTCCACAAAATCCAGAAAGTGTTTTCCGATTACCTTGTCAAGAGGAAGGCCTGTTAACTCAGAGATTTTCAAATTCCACCCATTGACAAAACCACCAACATCAACAGCAAATATAGGCACTGAGGCTGTTTCTATAAGTCGGACCATTTCTGATGTCACCGTTTCTAACTCTTGCATCCCTCTAATCTGCAGATCATTTAGCCCTGCGCGAATAACCCTTGTATTTGCATCCTTCTCCACAGTTTTTTCAAATGCTTTCCTCAGAACAAGCTGCAGAGAGTAGATTGCATCCATCTCATCTTTTTTCCATGGTAAACTCCTCCTCCTGACAACTTCCAAGAAGGCTTTGAATGAAGATCTAGGATGCATCTTTGTTCCATCATCCTTCTCTTCTGGTTCATGCTTTGCACCACCCCATCGAATAACCGAAGCTGTGTGAGACCTAAACCAAAATAGCCAATCTTTATGGGTTATTTTAACAACCGCCATTCCACATATGGCTTCACCCAGTGCCAAAGCCCCAGGGTAACCAGCATCATATAAGCTGTCCATGCTCAAACCTGTTGAGCCCCTGTGCTGATCTTCAAGCCAAAAAACTATATCCTGCATCTGAAAGTCAGTTGGAGCTACTCCAAGCTTATAGTTTTTGTTCTTGTAAATCAGCACAGCACCATCACATTTCACAAGATCCATGACATTGGGCGTCTGAGATACAATACCTAACGGTGCATCTCGTGATAGCATATCACACAAGAGAGACTGAGTTTTGAGAATACTCTTCTCAAAAATCTGATTCTTCAGTTCTATCTCCTTGTTTACATGGATGGCAAAAACCTGAGCAAGAAACTCACAAGCATATCTTAGAGGAAACGGAATGAATCTAGGAGATGTGTGATGGCACACAACTAAACCCCATAGCCTTTTTCTTCCTTCGGAGCGTGAAGATTCAGAAACATCCTCTTCTTCTTTCTCATTGACAACAACTGCCATCACTAAGGAAGCAATAGAATCCATATTCTCCATATACTGCAAATGGCAGCTATGTGGAGCTCTAAGGGTTGAGCCGCATAAGGTCAGATCAAAAGAGAGATTCTTGTCCTGAACCACTTTTACATGATCTGCTCTACAATCGCAGATCATCCGGACCTTGTTCTTCATAAACAAAAACCTTGCGGCCTGGGGTATATCTGTAGCAGGATAATGTAAGCCCAAGTATGGATCAAGGTCAGGCTTCGTGATCTCAGCCACAACCTCTCCATGGTCATCCTCGTGAAACTTATATGCCATGACCCTATCGTAACCAGTGAGCTCAAAGACTTCGGCCACCATCGTGTCACATAATCGCTCCATGCTCCCGCCAGGCAAGGACTGCAAGCGGGCGATAGATTTTGCTGCAAGCTTGTAAGACTGCAATGCTCCCGCAGCAGAAATCGGAAGATCTTGAGGCATCACAGGTTCCAAGTCAACAATCAAACTACCTGTGACTCGATGGACTACAGCATAAAATGGCTTCCCAGAAGTTTTACAGTGAACCAAGATGGGATTCAGCATAGAGACCTCAGTGAATCCCGAAGCCTTACGCAATGCTGCAGTGCTAGGATCAGTGAAAATGGATCTAATATCGGAACCAATGTCGAAGGCCAAGTGATCACCAACACTTGGCACTGCATGGGTAACCGTTGTGAGCATTTCATGAGCATTTTCACTGTATGCAATCACCCTCAGAGCCTTTTCATCAAGGGCCAACAAACAGCCAAATGGCTGGATGAACTTGCCCTTCTGTATCTGATGTAGATAGGCGCTCACAACTTTATCGGACTTGGGCCTTTTATCTCCCTCAGCAGCATCAGTTACACGAACTGAACTGAAATAGTCGAAAGAACTCCCTGACTCTTCAAAGTCAGCATGGAGCTTGGCATCTAAAGATGTCTGTGCAATTATTCTTGCACTGTGCCGAGACATGGCAGAACTTGCTGAAGGGTCTGGTTGAGAAGACATCCTTTTATAGCACACCTGAAAACAAGGGGACGCTAATCAAGAACCCATATTCAACGAAAAGGACTGAACTTGGCAGTTGCCTACCTAAAGAAAACGGCAGCATACAAGAGCATAGTCGGCAACTAACCACAAACGACTGATTTATTACAACTCCGAAACTTCACATCAAATCTGAATCCACGGGGAAACAGATAGGAACAGCAACAAAAAACACTTTGCCCACTGCTCACACACATCAGAATCTCATAATTAGTCGAGACCATGAGCATTTGACCAAGTCAAAATCGAAGTATCCAGGTCAGACCAGCAGCCCACGAGGAATAAGGACGAACACCAATGGCCATCCCTCACCCCGGCACGCGAAAAGGGGCTGTGCACAAATGGGTCTCTCCATTCTTGGAGTCAACCTGCTCTAGTTGCTTCTCGACTGGGGGCCACACCTCCATATCGACCCACATGCCCAAGCTCCCACCACCTGCAGAAGCTCCAGCAAATAAACAAACAACTCTCACGCCCCCTTCAGTTCCCGAAGCGACAACTCAAGTCACATCCTGTGACTCTGATCTACATAGAAAGAAAATATAGACAGATGCATAGGATGCTCGTCGCGTCCCGTCCCCACTTTCGGATTTCTTACTCCGTTTTCTGCATAACCAGGCAAACGTGTTTTTCCACAACTTTTCAGGTAAAAAATCCAGGCTCATTATCACGCCAGCAGCTCTCTCAAATCCTGTTCTTGTCCAACTTTTGTTTCATTAAACTCATCTTAAATCTATCCACGATCCCACATCGGTTGAATTTGAATTACATTAAATGCAATCCGAATCCATTTAAAATATTAATTTTAAATAATTATTTTTAATTTTATAATATTTTTACGGAAGGTATGTTTTCATGAAAATTTCATTCCCCTTACGTTCAGTTTCCTGCGGAAAATGAAATTAAAAAACTTACTTTCTGATGTGACGTTCTTACCGAACTAAATCCATCGTATGGTATTGAAATATTTCTATGGAAAATTAATTGTTAATTAACTGAATACCCCATGAAGAGAACGGATAATCGGAAATAAGCCCAACCTCTTACCAGCACACCAGTTGCACCTCCTAATTTATAAGTACCACTAAGTGGAAGATAAAGACCGGGATGAAGCGGCTAAGGGGCAGCATTGGTATACAATTGTAATTGGGGCACAAGATCGAATGGCATGATCACAGTGACTCAATCTGCAAATACTGAAGTGATGTTAAGAACACGAAACAGAAGTTGATGGTGGAGTGTGGTCTTGCCTTTTTTTTTTTTTTTGTTCTGAAGAGAGCAGGAGAAGCCTCATCTGCAAGATTAGGGCTGCACTGCACCATAGGATGACCCAGAACTTTGCAACAGAGCATGTACCTTCACTGCAAATTGCAATATCATATATTTATACCAACTCTACACAGGGAGGGGAGTTTCTGGTGTAAGAAGTGTAGTTGTTGTCGAGGCCTTGTTCCGAGTGGCTGCAAGAAAGAGGGAAATAGGAAAACATGTGGGAAGATGTCATGGCTTGGTTTTATGTGAGATCAGCAAACCTTCATATGACAAACAGATGCATGACAGTCTGAGAAGCTTACATTGGGAGAGCTTGAGGGATCTTCACATGCTCCAGATAAACCAGTCATCCCTGCATCATGCTGCTTTTTCATGTTTCTCATATGAAAGAAGCACATGGAAAACTAGGAGAGTGCAGTCATCAAAAGGCAAGCTTCACTTCAAAAACGGTCAACGATTGCTGCACCTATTGAATTCAAGATAAAGGATAGCCTCTGTGGTGCAAAGAGATCAGGATATTTGAACCAATCTGCACATATTCTAAAGAATCAGCAATTGGGCAGGTGCATCATAAACTGAATAGAATCAAGTGTACTTTATCAATCAGTCATCGGAGAGAAAGCAAGGATTGCATTCCTGGGAATAAAAACCGTTGCTTTCAATAAATTGTCTCAACATATCAAAAGTAAAATCCCGACTATTCGGATCGCTGGTAGGCGATTCAACGCCCTGTTCGAGCGTCCGCGGCTGCTTTAGCCCAAAACAGCAAAGAATCTGCGACGCCCGTGTCCCGGAACCCTGTCTCCATCTCGGAGTGAGCTGCTGCTGCTGCCGCTCTTTCTTGCTCTTTCCAAGCCGAAACAGAGACGGCACGTTTGCTACCTTGCCACAACCCCGACGCCTAGTCTTCCGTCGGACTCGCTCCGCCGCATCAGCACCGCCGCTGCTGGACGACGGCTCCTTATCAGACATACGACAACGCAATTGCAGCGGCGATCGGCGCAGGGGGACGGCGTGGAAGCATATGATTCGGGATAAACGCGTTTAAAAGCGAGAAAATCCAGATTTGCGATTACACGATACGATTCTGTATCGGGAGAATTTAATTACGCCCCTCGCAGCCGACAATCGGGCGGGAGACACGTCGTTTGCCGATGTAGGAATCCAGAATTCGCTCGAAGGGGACCGCAGAAGGAGGAGGAGAAGGAGAAGAAGGCTTGGGGGACGGAGACGAGATTTACGGTGTCGTTATGACGTATCCCGAGGAGGAAGGCAAAGTTGGCTCGATTCCCGTTTTGCAAAACTTAGTGGCGACGGCCCGCCACGTGTCCCACCATGTTTCACCTGATTACGCTTTGTCCCGCTAACTGAAAAACTGTTGCGGTACAATTTCCATTTCTCCAGCTTCCTTGCTTTAAAATAAAACAATTTTTGTACAAATACAATGATACTAAAATATGTCTTCTCCAATCTATTCGTGAATCATACATAGTACATACGTTTGATTTTACATGGCAAATTATTTTAAAATTGATTGATAAGAAAATTAATATACAGCAATTAATGTGTAGTGTGACGACAATGCCTAGGCGTGCAGCACAAGTCAAACAAATGGGGGAAACCTGAGGAACAACTAGACCCCCTATGGGTTGGACCTGCGAAGGACCAGGCACACGCTTGACGCTACCAGTGCAGTCTACAACAATACATTTTAAAAAGGGGGTGGCCGCCCGGTCCAGATTTCTTTTTCCCACTATTTCTTTATTCCCTAAAATAAAACCTAGGCTGAAATCTGTTTTCGTACCACTTCCGACGTCACGTAATCAAGCAAGATGGCATCATAAATACTTTATTCCCACGTTGATTGGATGATTAGCACTCAACTTGCGTACACAAAATCAAATGGAACATCATGATGGAGATGGGAACGTCCAAGCAGGCAACTAGCATACAGAGATATGGGAGCAAGAAAGTCATCGCAGAATGGAAACAAATGACAGCATTAATTTAAGGAGGTATTACTTGTCTGGGTGCAGTGCAGTAAGCTCTTCGTATCTTCAAAAGCTCCTTTCAATGGGAAAAGAGAAACATGAGAGACGAGTTAGATTCAAAGGAAACAATGATGTATCGTTGGGGGAAATGTTAATCTCAACCTCAGGTAAAGAAACTCATTGGGAGTTCTGGACGGAGTGCAGGCCCTTGGCTAGTGGTAGGTTGCTGAAGACCAGCCGCATCGCCTGGGAGCAGACTGCCGCCTTCTCCGGTTACTGGAATGGTAACATTCTCTGGGTTTGGAGTAGGGTCTGAAGCACTCGGTGAAGGTGTTGGCTGCTCCTGATTTCCTATTAGTATATCGGTTGATTCTTCTTGGCCACTAGACCCGGAAGCGGCCGGAGCGGATGGATCTGACTTGGAATCATCGGCATCGTTTGTCTCAGAAGCTGCAACAGGTTTTTCCTGGTCAACTCCATGAACTGGAGGCCCGGATTCTGACTCGACAGGATTCTGTTGGGAATCGGATTCAGTTGAAGAAACCGCGGTGGAGTCTGGAGGAGCATCGGCACTTGGCGCTGTTGCAGACCCTTCTATCATCAGCGGTTTATTTTCCTGTTGCTGAGAGCTCTGTAGAGGAAGAACCGGCTTCTTGGCACCCGGGTGACCTGGATTGGGGCCGTACAGAGTTGCCATTCCTGGGGGGAGAATTTCAATAGGAGGTTTTTTCGCTGCATCTTGAAGGCTTGTGATCTTGGATTCCTCGAGAGAAGCTAAAAACGCTGCCGCGGCATCCATTTTGACGGGGTGTGATCCAGTTCTTTTTGTAGGGTCTTGTTCCATGCCTGGACTAAGCTCCTCAGGGAAGGTCGACCATGAGCCTGAGAATAACGTTGCGGATTAGCTCATGCATTTGACATACAGAATAACCGTTAAAAGCTATATGTTATCATACATGAGCATGGAGCACAGCCTCAGCGAGCATCCCAGTTTCTTGCCACGCCTTCTCCATGAGTATATTGTCTCCCAGAAGGGCCGCCGCAAAGGCAGCTTCGCTCCCTGAACCAACTGATATCAAATTGTTCACCAGATTCTGCAGATGTTGCAAGCATTGAAGTAAGCACCATGAAAGGCCAAGGGAAAAAAAAAACGTCACCAGTAGAGAAAAGTGATGCTTAATAAAAAGGATATCACTCAAGGTCGCTTTTTGTCGATGCAGTTACATAAAGAAAAAGACTACTTACACCAAGCCTCGTCATTTCCCCATGATTAGCGAGGCGTAAAGCCAGTCCCCTTATCTCATGGCCCCGTAGAGCTCCTTTCACAGAACCAGCTGCGGCAACCCTCTTGAGAGCTTCACGAGCAATGTCAGCTTGTCCTGTGGCATCAGCTGCATCGATAAGTTCAAGGAACTCGGTAGCAAATTTTACCACTCCTTGAACAGCCTCCACAACGTTCTCCTTCTTTGATGACAAATTCATAATATCACTCAAGTTTAACCCAAGAGCTTCTTGTCCTATATCTCTACTGTTGCTCATTGCTAAAAGACACTGAAGGGCCCTATTCAAATCATTGCTCTGCATTGCCAGATCAAATTCCAATCTTTTGGATATGCCAGGCAAGTGGAGGGCTTCTGTGGCATAACCCATACCCAACAAAAACTGTGCTAAATCATCATGGTGTTCTCTACCAAGTCTGCTGGCCCATTTTACAGCACTCACAGGGTCCCCGTATGCTGCAAGGCACCTACAACGTATACCAGGATGACTTAGGGATATTGCATGAGCAACCATATACCTGTCGATTAACCATAGAACACCATCTCTTACACCAGCAACAACAAGCGGCCCAACAGGTCGTTTTTGTTCAACTGGAAATCTGGTAACAGCCACAGAAACACCACCACCTCCAACGGCCACTTGATGGGATTTCCTTTCTTCTATCTCCTTTGGCAAAGATGATTCATTATTCTCAGCTTTCGATTGTTTGGGTAGTGTTAAGAATGGCGGTATAGATGGAGCATGCTGGAAAGATGCTAATCGGACCACCTGTAACAAAGGAGGCCTCAATGCTGTTTTCTGCACTGCCAATGTTTGTTGACTCTCAACTGTTATCAACGCCAATTCACCATGTTCTGCCACAGCTCTTGCCTGAGCTTCTCTCATTTTCATCTCATCTTTTTTTCTTTTAGTTTCCAAGTCTATAGGTGCAACACCAGCATCAACGAAGACACACTCAATGGTGGTTGGTGTAGCAACGAATAATTGTCTGCGGTGCCAAACACCCCCAGTTGCATTAGGAATTGCCACATCTCCCAAGTAACGAAACTGAGGACGCAGTGAAGATATGACAATGTATTGCTGATAGGCAAAGGCACAATATTCAACTGTTTGGTCCCATGCTGTCCATTCTGGTTGTGGAAGAAGTGCCCCAATTGGTTCAAAAGTCTCCCAGCTGTACAGCTGAAAATTTGGTGATGATGCTTCAGAAGAAGATTTTTGTGAGTAATATCCATCATCCACGACACCAACAGAAGATACTGAACTACCACCAAAACCTGTCAACGGCATCGTTTGTATAGTAGAAATAGCAGTAGCAGTAACAGCACTTATTCTTCGAGATGTTCGATAAGCAACACCAAGCAGTGCTCCCCCATGTAGACCAATGACCGGTTCACTGCGACTACCAACTGACCTCATCAATATGTTTGATGTTCCATCATCCAGCAATATGCGGACTTGAACGCTTGCGGTTGAAGCAGCAGAAGCTGCTGCCGCAGCAGCTTGTGCGGCAGCAGCCGCCGCCTCCTTTGCCTTTCTTGATGACCCGCCCTTAGGAATCACAGGAATTCTTGGGGTAATACAGATTCCAGCAACGCAAACCTATCTCTACACGTGTCCCAGGCCAAGAGCCTTGCACTACCTGAATCAACAATTGACCAGTCGCTAACCTTGTAGACTGAGAAATATGGAATGTCAGGCCACAAAATGGCAAGGAACCTGCAGAATGAAAATGAAGTAATAAGTCTGTAAGATAGGAGGTAAAATGAAATGAACACATTTACATAAGAAGCAAAATACGGTAAACAGGTTTCATCACATCTAAACTCCAAATTCTTGCAGTATATCTAATTCCAACCAAAGAAAAGAATATGTACATATTTTTTTTATTCTAAAATCTGCAAGAATAAACGTGTAAGCAGCACAGCATAACTAGATAAAGAAGATCATGAGGCCACTTACTTCCCTGAGCTGCTTACAGAGAGAACAGAATATGAATCATGTGGAACTGGAGTACTAATATGTTTCTTAATTTGCTTCACATCGAGCTGCTCAGTGGTGCCCCTCCTGACCGTTTCCAAGTCACTTAGGGAGCTACTACCTCCAAGGGCAGGATTTGCAACACTAGACAATTGAAACTGCAACAACTTCAATTCCCTTTCAACTACATAGACAGCCATATGCTCTCGGCTACCCGGTGTAGATGGCAAGACTGCTACAGGTGGAAGAGATTTGGCATCAAATTCACATACAAGAACACCCATGTTTGTTCCAGTTGCAACAAGATGGGGCTGTAAAGAATGTGCTACCATGGAATACACCTAAGAGAGAAATAAATATGAAATTTCAGAAACAAGAACAATTGTTGGCCAGAATTAACCTAAAAAATTTATAAAGATCAGACCCTAAGTTTCTTATGTGAAGCAAGAATTTCTGGCGGTACAAGCGATGACAGCTCACATAATGGCCTTGTTAGAGCTGAATATGTGGGATGCTCAACCGCCCTGACAAAGATTAATGGATGAAAAAATTTCCATTTAATGTTTGCAAGAATCAGATTATGCTGGCACAACAAACCTCCAATCATACATACCATATATAGGAATCTTTAACACATACTAAGATGTCAAGATTTGGAGCTCGAGGATGGCACCAAGATGCAACGCTATGGCAAGCCAATTTTGAAACAGGCTTCAACCGACGCAATTCCTGAAAAATAAATAAATTTGATTCAGGAAAACGGGGGCTAATTAAAATATGTGCCGAAAGGAAGGATAAATTATGAAAAGTCAACGACAGACCTTAAATGAAGATGTATCCCAAATGGCTAAACTCTTGTCAACACCAATTGTAATCAACCGCGGTGCAGCCCCAGCCACACGAGCAAGCTCAGCAGCAACAACCCCACCATCATGGGCCTAGATCATTGTAGTATTCAAGACTTTTCAGTTTCACTCATTCAAATGTGAGAATCAATAGTGCGATGACTTCCAACGCTTGCCACATAAAGTAGTCTAAATGATGAAAAAAAGGAATCCAAAGATATGCTAGATTTAGAGAAAATTACTTTTATGCTCATCTTTGGAACAAGTTCTCGTGAATCTTGGCCAAAGTCTGCATTCCATAGAACTAATAAGCCGTCCACACCACCAGAAACAAGAAGAGCCTACATCAAAATCATATCAGCACAGAAGAAAACATCCAAGTGACTTTATAGCACACTTGAAATATTAATTGTGGCGAACATGTACAGAGGAGCTACACTCTACAAGCTAGACAACACGATGTCAAAAGATACAAAATATTCTTAATTAGCTGTGAGACCTCGATGAAGAAATAAAGAAATTAATGAGCTGTGTGATGTGGAACATAAGCAAATATCTTATATTTGATAATCGCATCTACAAGTTTTTAGCTCTTGAAAGAGCATCTCCTCAGAATGCAATGAGAAACTCATATCAGGAAGGACCAATCTCAATATTATGATTGCTAGAATAACAAAATAAAATGGGCTGTAATAGCATCTGAATGTCATCTAGGTAGACTCGTACCTGTATAGTTAAACTTGAGAAAACTTTGAAAATAAAAACACATAGACCAATAATTTACAATTGAACAAAGGTTCTTGAAACGAAAATATCAAGGTAAAAAAAAAAAAAGGATCACAAAGATTGTTTCTATCCCACTCAACTGGCATATTTAGTGCAGATAACATTTCAGAAGGGAGTCAGATACATTGTAAACCAAGACCTACCTCGCCTGAGGATGCCATGAAGCTCATCAAACAAGAAACTGCACCTTTATGGCCTCCAGTGTATCTTCTAGCAAGCTGCACCAAATAAACCAAATGTCACTAGAACACAATTTTACGAGTGAGATAATGGTCTGGAACAATATAAATGAGAAAAACCTTCCAAGAAAGCATGGAAAGGACTCTAATTACGCCATCTGATCCACCAAATGCCACAAGAGGTCCATCACTAGAAACTGATCTGCATAGGAATTCCATGCTGCATAGAAAAGCTCCCATAAAAAGTTGATTTTGTACTAAAAAACTTGGAAATCGAAGTTTAGAGAAACCAATATTGAGTCAAAAAATACACAGATAAGTTGCATGCTTCCACGATGGACCAGCAACAAACAGTCTACCATGCCAAACATTTTTTTTTTTTTTTGTTTTTTTCATCCAGCAGATGCAGTGAAGAAAACTTCAAAGCCTGATTTACAAATTCCTAGGAAGCGAATGCAACAAAGGATCCAGAAACTAGACATTTTACAATTAGTTCATGCATTCATATGGAGGTTGAAACAATGAAACTTTAACATCAAATTATGTTTGAGAGGATCAAGTACTTGCCATAGAAGAGATCTGTTGTCTAAATCCTGTTTCAGTACATCTCGGCCACGCATTGTCACTAAGTCAAGAAAAATTGCTTTGTTCTCACAACATATGACAAGAAAATGGCGCCCCTTTGTGGATGGTGCAGGCGAATTGAAAGCTGTACTGGTGTTGCTGACAGCTGCTGAAGCTTCACTTGCTGCGGAACGATTCCTCCATAATTGCCAGTACCGAACATCATCATCATAGAAGTTAACCTGTTTAACACTTGATAGCGGATCAAAAGCACATGCAACTTTTTCAGTATCACATCAGTATGGATGGATTCAAAGTCAGGGAAAACTTAAATCTTCCAGGCAGGCTTTGGAAGTACCTGCCACCACGTATAGCTTCAGTAGGTTTCCCCTTGGACTCTATATTTAAAAGAAACGCAGAAAAATGTTAGAGTGAACATAAACTCACCAGTTTTAGTTTATATCAGAAAAAAAAAAACAGAAAGAAGAATCCACTAGGAGCATGACAGTCAGCCGTATAAACATTTTGAATATTTAGGATGCATGGAGGTTCCAACATTATCAATGGCATTCTTTATGCACAAAAAGTATCTTGGACAATGAGCATTTCTTAGAAAATGCTGATCTTTGACAGATAAGCCATGTAAGTTCCTTTTGGGTGGTTTGATGAATATAACTTGATTTCTAAAAATCACAATGAAGCACACTTGCACATCATTTGGCAATCATATCAAACCAAAACCCAAACTCAAAGGATATTCGTAGAAGAAAATTTCATAATATGGAATAGCTTGAGTTTCAGTGCAATACAAACATTCATGACAGACAATAGCAAGTCATCATTTGAATGCAATTCAAAAGACAATTGAGAGATCATAAGCAGCGCGAGCAAATCTGACAAGATGTCTGACACATTATACCTGACTCGCCTTCAGCCAGCTTCTCCAATTTCGCACCAACCAAACGCCTCTCATCAACCCCCCAGCTTTTAGCTCATAAATTACCTACAAATCCCAACATCGGAAAAAAAGATCGCACAACATCCAACCCAACCAAACAAGCAACACGAAAATCCGAAGAATAGCATCGAACCTGCCGATGCTCCCAGTTCCAGAGAGACACATGGTCCGACGCATCCGCTGTAACGAGCCACGGATGCGTGGGATGTAACTGAATCTTAACGATCTTATCATTTGTAGGGCGAAAAGCCCGCAACCGAAGCATTCCGCCAACGAATACGAATTACAGCACAAAATGATATGGCTTGCCTTCAGAAACAGACGCCTCCGCTCTGCTGCTCTTTACCTTTCGGCCGCCGTGGGAACTTGCCCACCGGTCATGAATATAGCATCGGTTTTCGAGTAGATCTTCACCGGAGTTCTCCAAGATCGGCAACTTTCCAAATCTATAAATGATTCTCCGATCCAGAAACCTCGAGATAGCTAAATTGAATTCGATTTCAAACTCAAAACCATCGCGAAATGACGATTACTGCAACTTAAAAACGCACAAGAAACCGCCTACAGCATTCAAGCCGGCGCGTCTGCGCCTCCACCGTGCGAGTCACACGAAAAAACTACTGCCGGTTAGGCCTGAGAGAGATCAACAGCAACGAGGCTACTGCGTTAGGAAAAATATATCTATTCAGTTTCTTTTTTAATAATGTTTTTTTCCTATAAAAAAAAGAGATCATTCATAGTCCCTTTTACGTGATGAATTTTCTTGCGGCCAGTGGCCGGCTAGAACGCAATAAAGAAGAATGAACGTTGAAGTTATCATCACCATTCTTTTTACTTTTCACAGAGGTTTTCGACATAGGATTTCCTTTCTTCTTTGGCATGAGCTTGCAGCTCAGTATGAAGCAGCTCTTCACATATCCTTCAACCATCCCATTGTTCTGGTAGCGTAAACTGTCGGGAGCATCACAGGCCCAAAAAGAACGCCATTGTTTTGGATGTAATGACCAAAGTATGGAGGGAGATGCAGGCACCGGAAGATCAGCAGACCATAATCGCCTTCTTGCATTAGACTAACCATTCAATCGAAAATCAAGTTCTTCTGAAGAGGAAAGAAGACATCAAAGAACGATGCAGCAAGATGACAGATAGCCAATGGACTCCAAAACACAGCCCATGTTTATGTTCAGTTAAGGAGATTGGGCACTAGTCATGCAGCAGATTTGAACAAAGGATCTCATACAAAAGCTCCTTTTGCAGTGGAAAACAGAGCAAGCTCATTGAGACTTCAGTAACCAAAACAGCATCTTCAAATGAAGCACAGCCGCATCTGGCGGCAGCAAACTGATAGCTTAACTGTATCAGGTGCAATGCAACTGAGCAGTAGGTTTGTAGGCCAATGGATTAGATAATGATCCGAGTTATTAGAAAGAGAAGCATCATTAAGCATCCACCAACCAAGGGTTAAAGCACAGCAGATTGCTTATGCAGTTAAGTACAGAATACAAAGCTTCTTCAAAGATCAAGGCTATTAAATGACCAAAACAGTAAGGGTATTGTATCTACAGTATAGGTGATGGGTTTTCAATCATCTTTTTTAAAGGAAAACTGTGAATAACAACAGTATAATTGAAAAAAGTCAATAACAGCATTTCAGTACTCAGTCTAGTAGCTCAAACTCATCTTCCCTCAAATGAGCAATAAATTTCACTGGTTTACCATTGCGCCCAATAATATCATCAGCCACAAACTCCACTTGATATGGCAAGTTGGCCGAAATTCTTTTCCCCTTGTAACTTGCAACATACTGCTTCAACACACCAATCTTTCCACCGAGCTCGAATTCCGGCACTTTAGGCACATGGAACACTTTGAGGGGCCCCTTGACCCTGATCTTCGACCCGATTCTTGACTCTGCTGTTTTTAGCTCCCCATCGCTAACGCTATCATAATCGAGTGTCAGGGAATTGGTTATCGTGGATGAATTGCAGGCCATGCTGGGAGCGGCAACAGGAACCATGGTAGATTGCTTTTTTCCGATTCCATGAGCGATTCTGGGGAAACCCACATCAATAATCGGGTTTCTGGAACTGGCGATGTTCAGAATTGAGGAGAAAAGGGCCGGAGAACAGGCCATTTTTTGTGTTGATTTCGCTAAGGGGAAGCCCCAGAATTCTTGAGAGGCGGAACGTTAGAAATTTGACACGGCCACCTGGAAACGAGGAAAGGGCATTTATCCGAATTCTTGTGGCCGAGGAATTTCCGCCATGGAAGCCGCTCGGAGTAATATTGAACGGATATACTTGGAAAAGATGTGAATTTTTCCCTATTTAAATATTTAATTCGCATAATATTCATTATTTAAAAAAAAATGAAAAGGGTTGTCTTTTTAGGTAGTTACATAACGTAAAAATAGTAAAAAATTTTAAAAAACTATTATTGCGGTGAGAGTAGTGGGCTGTTAAAAGTTAATTCTCACAATTAAAATTAAAAATCACTTTTTTTTTTCTGCTCGGATGGCCTTTCATGTTGCCTGCCCAATTACCGGGTAACCCCTTTTCTTCATTGTGATCAATTAACCCAACAATTTGGGTGCGCGTTGGTTTTTTTGTTTGTTTGTGTGTATACGTTTCTCCCTCCACTTTGGATTGCAAGGGGAACGGTCGGTTTTCCAGAGAAGTGATGTGGGTTTTTGGTTTTGAACGATTCTTTGGTCTTCTTGTATGTTTGCAGACGCAAGATATGTTTTTGTCAAATGGGTTATACTGGGAAGCTGCGGACCCAGGAGGGAAGAAGGGAGTTTATGCAGGAGGTAGCGAGAATAGAGCAGTTCTTGAATGATCCCTGGTTGATTAGGTCGAGGGAGAATGCCACAGTTGAAGTTTTGGTTCCCAAAGTTGTTGTTAGCACAGCGCCGCGGCGGTCCTTCTTGATCCCTCCTGTAGCATCTTTGGGATTTGGACGCAGGGAAGAAGGGGCGACAGTGAAGATCGCATCTTTGGCTCAGTTGAAGAAGTTGGAATCTGGTGATTTGGTGGTAAGGCATTAGCCACTGACTGATGGTGATTTCGATTAAATTCCGGAATATGCCTTCGGTCGCCATTCACTTTTTTTTTTTCATGTTGGATGGTTCTAGTGGTTGAAGTGATTCACTTTGGTAGTGTGTATTCTTGAAGGGTTTTTTTTTTTTTTTTTTTTTTGCAAAAATGAATTGTCACAAATACCATCGTTTTTCCTCAATAATTTATTCATTTGATGATGCAGGCTTATGCTTTTTCCAGTTATTCATTGAATTATTTGCTTTTAGACTGTGTTAAGTGATGCTAATGGGGAGAAGCAAGATTCCTCAATTGCCAAGATAACGTGTTGGATGTGCTCAACGGCTGAAAATGAAGGGAGTGAAGGAGAAAAAAAGATGCTTTCATGCAGTTCTTGTAGAAGGAAGTATCATCAGCATTGCCTGAAGCGTTGGTCCCAAAATAGAGGTGCTTTCCCATCCTACGGTTTGTTGGTGATACTTTTCTGGAAAAATTGTTGTTGATCTGCTGAGAAAATTCTTTAACAGATCTTTTCCGCTGGAGTTCTTGGGTATGCCCTTCCTGCCGTATATGTGAGGTAAGAATATATGCTACTTGTGTTTATCACAAAGTCTTGTATTTTAATTTCAGCAAATGTACTTCATGTTTTTTTGTACTGCAGGTTTGCCGAAAAGATGGGGATCCAAGTAAGTTTATGTTCTGTAAAAGGTGCGATGCTGCATATCACTGCTACTGTCAGCAACCTCCCAGCAAGGTTTCATGCTCCATGGACATTTCATCTCTAGTTGTTACCTTAAGCTTGACAGTTGGCTGACAAGTTCTTGTTAAATGAATACAGAACGTTGGCCATGGGCCTTACCTATGCCAAAAGCATACCAGATGCCATAGCTGTAGTTCTTCGGTCCCTGGGAGTGGCTTGAGTTCAAGGTTTGAATTCGTATTTGCCTAGACTTTAGCAGATCTTTTACCATAAAAATTTCTCATTCCACTGTTTTACCTTTGCCCAGCTTGTTTTATATGATTAACTATAACCATTTATTTCCATAGGTGGTTTTTGAGCTATACTTGTTGCGATGCATGTGGAAGACTTTTTGTCAAGGGAAATTACTGCACTATTTGTTTGAAGGTACTGCTTTTTCCATGGATAATTATTTTGCTGCTGAAGCAGCCACTTACATGCTGAATCAGCATAAATTTTAGTATTTTCATTTCACAAAATCAGGTTTATAGAGACTCTGAATCGACTCCTATGGTATGCTGTGATGTTTGTCAGCGCTGGGTGCATTGCCCTTGTGATGGGATCAGGTTTTTCTTCATTTTTTTAAGCTAATTGGGATGCTCCCATGGCCTTTTTCTTGAATGGAGGATTTAGTTTTTCCCCTAAATAAAAAATTCAGTGATGCAAAATATATGGAGTTTCAAGCCAATGAAGATCTTCAATATGCTTGTCCTGCATGTCGTGGAGAGTCCTCAAAGGTTGTTGATTGCTTTAAAGAAATGCATGCAATGCTTGTCTGCAGCGTTTTAGAGATAATCTAGATGGATTTTTCTCCAGATCAGCAATCTTGAAGAGGCTGTTCAGGAGCTTTGGAGACGAAGAGATGAAGCTGATAGGGATTTGATATCTAGCTTAAGAATAGCTTCCGGTTGGTCAACGGATGAAATATTTGAGATTCTGCCTTATTTGGATGAAGGTGGTACTCCGGTAGCCAAGGTTGATTCTGGGCATTCTTTGAAGTTCTCTCTTAAGGGTTTCAATGAAAAGTTTCCAAAAAAGGGCAAAGAATATGGGAAGAAGCCTTTGGATAAAATGCATGTCAAGAAAAAGGGGAGAGATTTTTCTGTGGGATGCAATACTGATCACTGTAGGAGTGAAGTCCTGTTTTCCAGTGAACATGATGCTCTATCTCCTATTACTGGAAGTATGACTGACACCGCAAACACTGTTATGAATCCCTCAAGAACAATCAAAATGAAGACCAGCAAATCGACCATGGAGGAGATTGAGGTTGAGAGTGCCAAGCCTGTGTCGCTGTCAGGGAAAAGGCTTGTAATTCACTTGGGTGGTCGAAGCAGAACTACTAGTAGCCCTCCAAACTCTAATGCTGCAAGTGTTGAAAGGGAGCAAGATATGTCTTTCAATGGTATAGCTTACTTCAAATGTTCTTTATATGCATCTGCTTATGTATCTATATGCAGAGGCCACTGGTGTGCATGCTATACATATTTATGCTGCTTAGGTAGAAATTTGATATGATTGTATTCATAGGTATGGGGTCTCCTTGATCTGAAATTACCATTCAAGCTCCAAACACTCTATTCTTTCTGCATTGGTGAACTTCAATTATTGTTTGCTGAAAGGATGCTATATGCCTGTGTGGCAGGGATTGGAGCCTCATTTAGACAAAAGCCACATGATTCCATCATTGGTGCGGTTGCTCCATCTGGGTCTTTTGATAACCAAGGTAATCAATGCTCTTTGGTGTGTAGATGTCCCCCAAGAATGATCATAATTCATTTATCAAATCTTTTCGGTTGCAGTGGATTTGAATCTGTACGCTGAAGGCAGCATCTCTACGAGGGGTGCATCCTTGAGGAACAAATCTTCAAAAAATGCTGAAGTTTCTGGGAACATCAATAATGGAAGCAGTGCGGTGCCTTCAATTTCACAAGTGTCAACTAAGACTGGGAAGCCATTGCTGAAGTTTAAAATCCCCAAGTACTCGAGTGATGGAAACGAAACAGGCATTGCGGCTCGTGGTTCCCGAGATCTGCTGCCTCTTTATGGGCAGGATAAGTTGGCTTATAGTAGGGGTCAACGATCAAAAAGGAAGAAGAGGCCTGCATTGGATGACGATAACATAATGAATGGCAACTTGAGTGATACCAATTGGATACTCCTGAAACTGGGGAAAGATGCATCTGGAAAACGAGTGGAAATCCATCAGCCATCCAGTGATGCTTGGTGAGTGGCATAAGAGCCTGATTCATTGGAGTTTGCTTTGCGTGCTTTCTACTTGTTGCACTTTCATCTAGTTCTCGTAAATCCCTTAGGAATGAATTTATCGCTCTACCATCTTTTTTCTCCAGGCTAAGAGGAACTGTAGTTGAGGTCATGGAGGAGACATCGACTGTCTCAGTTGCTCTAGATGATGGGAAGACAAAGAGTTTTGAACTGGGGAAGCAAGGAATACAATTCGTCTCTAAACGAAAGCATTAGTACCCATCTCCATTTGGTACCTCTCCTTACTGGACTTGGTTGAGGTCATTTCTGCTTGATTTGGCGCACTATGGAGCAGTTCCAACCACAGCATACCTTGGTTATACAACTGGACTTGGTTGATGGATGGTCTACTGCATCTTGCTTCGCTCCCAGTGAGGATGAACCTGATTCTGAGCTCCCCATGACACTATGAACTGGAAGCCTAATCATGCATTCCTGAGCCATTCACATTATACTTGTTTCCTCTTGTTTCAGTTTTTTTTTTTTTATCTGTTGTTGCTGTCATGCGATGCAATACTCAGTAGAACACAAAATGGATGCTAAGCGATCCTGCTCATATTACAAGAAAAAAAACTTTGTTACACTGAAACTCTCTGTTCATCAGGGTACTTTTCCCACCTTGTCATGGTTTTCTACAGTATCAGACAAACAACCGCATATTTGCTCTTGAGGGGTATCCTACACTAGAGGAAGTTCTTCTGAAAGGATCCAGAGGCAAACCTGGAGGATAGACCCTGAGCCATGTTGTCCGCATCCAATTTCACCTTCTGCCTTCCGGCTGTCAAATCCTTTTCGCGGTCCCAAGGTTTCCATGGATGAGCTCCTTCCCATTCCTCTTTAGATCCCTCCTGCGTTCGTTTCTTCTTTAACTTCGCTCTACCCAACTCTTGATGTTTCTCAACCAATGTTTTCGACCTTTTTAACTCGTTGAACTCATTGACCAACTCTGCCGTTTTCTTTTTTTGCTCATTTGAAGTCACTGCAGCAACCTCACTGAGGGCTTCGAGGTGTCTGCAACATGAGTTGTAAAGGTCAAGGCTTGAAATTTTCAACCTAAAGGAATAAGCAAGCATACTTCATCTTTGCTTTATGGGCTCTTTCAGAGGGCGTCTCCGTCCAGGAGCTCGTATCACCACGTCCTTCTTTCGTGCTCTTACTGAAACCTGTAGGCATATGCATAGCCATACCAGGCTGAAAAAAGAGACTTGGTATGAGTGCCTTCCAATGGGATCACAGGAATTGACATGCACATCCCACCTTTCTTTCTGGAGGCAATTCCGTCATCCACTCATCCCTTTTGCGTTCAGCTTTGGCATCAAGTTCAGCCAGCAATACATCGTCCCCTTCCATGGATATGCCTATCATAACAAATTTCAACATATAGCTCTTATCGTTTTTTTTTATTTATGTAACCAATATGAAATTAGGCAGTTCTAACCCTGAAGGCGCCTCCACTGAGCTGCCTCACGCATTTGTTTTAGCTCCACCTGCAGATAAATGATTGGCAAGCATGAATTAAGCTGTAGTTTTTTTACAGTAGCGAGACATGATGAGTGATACCTGGAAGGCTTCCTGTTCCTCCTTTAACTTGATTTTGTCATCCAGTGCTTTTCTCTACGTAGAATAACACGTAATGATGATACAGTACGAGATCATAGCACACAACCACGAAATCACAGCACTCACCGTCTCAGGATCATGCAGGTCCTTGAATGCTTTGTTTAGCTTAACAAATGCTTGATGAGCTTGCGGGTGAGAACATTTGTCCGGATGAACAATTAGTGATAGTTTCCAGAACCTTCAAAAAAAGAAACCATGCAGCAATAAGAACATGCAGAAAAGTTAAAGTATATAAATTCACACTAAAAATCATTCCAACAACAAAACTTCGAGAGTAGATTACCCAACTCGTTCTTGGCAACAATTCCTTTTACTAAATTAATTTGTGTGCACAGATACCTTTTCTTTATGTTTTCAGCTGGCATGTTTTTGTTGACTCCAAGTATGTCATATGGACTGTTGGCTTCAGCATCAAGAATTCTTGTTATCTGGAAACAAAACAACGAGGCCGGGCATAAGAAAAAGCTTAAGGAAAACTGAAATTGAGTTTTTCAGAGAGTGATAGAAATCATAACAAAGCAAAACCTCCTCGAAGCGTTCAGCTTCATTTGCGGATGCAGCTTCTTTTACTACAGCAGGAGGTGGGGGTCCAATAAAAAACTCATCATCCACATCTAATTCAGCTTCTCTGCCGAAATTTCTCACTAATCAGTATGACATCAAAATTTCTCACTACTCGACACATAAAAACCAGTTGAACACTTCATCTACTCAAAAATCAAGGACAACCCATACCTGAGCTCAGCCTCGGCTTCGTTCAGTTTCGCAGCTGCAGCAAGCAGCTCGGCAGAAGGCATTTCCGGTCCAATGATCTTCTTGGGGGCTGAGGCTAGCAGCTCAGAAGAAGGCATTTCGGGTCCAATAACTCTCTTGTAATCTGTACCAAGAAGCTCAGCAGAAGGCATTTCAGGCCCGATAACCCTGCAAGAGAAATAGGCGATGCAAGACAAAGAACAATCCCAGCAAGACAATTCATGAAAAATAAACACTCTAGCTGAGAATCATACATTCAGACTTCACTACCTTGTTCTTTCGCCTTCCTCAGCATCATCCATGCTATGGATTGCACAACCAGGTTCAGGATCTGGGGATTGCAAATTTTTATCTAAAATTTTGGCCTCCATTTGGGATTCCAGGTGTGCATAAATAACTGAACCAACAATATCAAGTGTAGGCCTTGATTGATCCCGAAGCAAAAATACATCATGTCCCTTCTTTTTTAGATTCAAGGATTTGAAAAGACTTCGAAGATGCTTCACCAACGACCGTTCTGATAACCCCCAATGTCAACAGCTTGGCCACTATCAACCATTTTCAAAAGCTAAAGAAAAAAATCACAACTCCCGTTAGACGAAGAAAGGAACTGGAAAGAATGAAATTTGCAATAAGAACCTGTTCAAGGTCGCCAGAAACAGAAGGAAATTCCTCCAGTATACACTTCACCGCATCCTCAGGGCTTCCAATGCAAGAATCCGATCCAGAACTGCGCTCCTGATGTGAGTGATGTCTCCTAACCTTTTGCTCATGCTTTTTGCGATCTTGGCCCCTTTCGTGGTGCTCCTTTTTCTTCTTCTTCTCCTTCCTATCATAATCTCTTGCTCTTCTTCCATCCCCCATTCAGCTTCTTCCCCAAAGTCAGATAATTCTCAAAGGAGAGAAATTGAACAGCACACAGAAAGAGAGGCAATAATATAAAAATAATTTAATAAAAATAAATTAGGTTAAATAGCTCCCCAGCATCTGCGAATTAGGGTTTGCAGCAGAAGGGTTCGAGAACGATTCGTGAAGCAGTTTTCCTTTCTTCCGTTGCCAGTATTGTGTAATCGATTTGCTGAAATGGCTCAGGTAGCTGAGGAGACGCAGAAGAAGAATCGGATTCAAGTATCCAACACGAAGAGGCCGCTCTTCTTTTACGTTAATCTCGCTAAGGCAGTTTTCCTTTTCACTTTCTTTCCTTTCACGGTTGATTCGATGAGTTTTCGATTTCTGATTGGGTTTTTGTCCTTCTTTTGATATGCGTTATGATTCTAGAGATACATGCAAGAGCACAATGAGGTGGAGCTTTCAGCGCTTGGCATGGGTAATTTCAAGGCTTCAAGCTCTAGTTTATGTTGCGTGAAAACATGTCCAGGAGCTTTCTGGAGTCTTGTTTGAGGCATATCCTGTGCCTGATTTCTATTTCTCTACATGGTGCAGCGATTTCGACTGTTGTCTCAGTTGCAGAGATTCTGAAGAACAACGGATTTGCTGTTGAGAAAAGTGAGTTTCAACTGTGGTTGCCGCTGTGATCCTCTTGGAATCTTAAGCACCCTTCTCGTAGATCATGGCATTGAATCTGACTGTTTATTCATCTAAACGTGTAGAGATCACTACATCCTCTTTGGAGATAAACGATGATACAAGGGACAGAACCATCCAAAAGGCCAAGGTACGATGTGATGTTTCTGCAATTAATGGTTGATAGTCTGTTAGCTGTTTGACAAAGATCAGCTTAGAGGCTATCTGTTTTCACTTTGCTGAATGTCTGCAGATCGAAGTAGTCCTTCAGAAAACAGCAAACTTTGATGAGTTAATGGCTGCAGCAACAGATGAAAATGAAGAAGAGTAGTTCAGTGAAACCGAATGCTCCCCTGTCTTTAGATCCGCATAGTTAAAGTGTAGCACCCAGTACATGTCCCAAACAAACATGTGATCTTCTGTTTCCTCCTAGTTTTGTGTTAGTTTAAGAATTTTTTCTTTGTCATATCTTTAATAGTATTGCATTCTAAATAAAAGAAGACTGCTCTGTAATTTGAACAAGAAAGCAGGTTCTGGTGACAACGCACACAACAAATACAAAGAAGCTTGCCCTTTTGTCAATCAGACGACATATCTGTAAGTGACATATCGCCCTGCAGTCTCACTAGGCCGGATTATCTTGACCACTTGTCCGCGCTTGAGCCCGTAGTATCGTGCGATAGGGTCTGTGATCTGAATACGAGGAAGCTGATCCAAGACAACAGATGCAACCCAAGTCACAAAAAGAACAAAAAAAAAAAAAAAAATTGTATGGGAATCATCTTCGGACAAAATCCAGTCTGCATAAACATGTGAAGCTAACCTGAGTTTCCTTCACGGTGTATCGCTCAAGCAAAGTTTTCTTCTCTTCAGGTGTCAACAAGACGTGCTCGGGAACGAGAACGTGTTCTTTTATGTTGATTAATAGCTCCGCCTCCTTTAGGGTGTAACCAAGAGGATGAGACAAACAACAATGACAATATGCAGAGAATAAGCAGAGCATGGTGACTGGGATATTACCTGGAACACTTCCAAGTGGAACTTTGAAGATATTTCATTAACGCAGGTCCTAGCAAAAGGGGTTAAATTCTGCTGTACAACAAGGATGGCACGATGAATGTTCTCCTCCTTCATTTTATTGGTGTAAGTTTTCATTGTCTTAACCCCAACCTTCTGCTCCTCGGGAAGAATACATATATCTGAACACAATGATATAGACAAAATCTTGATAAATAAAGAGACCTTACGCCAATGGAATTTGGGGATGGCCAGGAGAGACCACAAGTCTACTTAGAAGATGTATACAAGAGAAAAATAAAAGAAGCCAATAGGAGAAACATGGTGGCATTCAGAATGAAGGCAATACCAAGACAAAACTGAACAGCCTAGATAACAGAAGAAAAAAAGGCATATTGAGTAACACATAAAAGTAGCATAAAACACATTTCCTCCATTCACTCAATCAACCCCATGTCAACAAATTCGTTCCTTAATCCAAATATCGAATTCTATGGAGTCAATTTATAAGTTCCAAGAGCACTAAATCATGCCATACGTTTCATAAAATGAACAGAAAAGGAAATTAGAACATAACCTTGTCAGCAGGATTTTGGCGCATTTCCTTGAGTATAAAAAGGTCTTCTCTCTTCATATTTTCACCATACTTCTGAACGAATTGACCCCTGGTCATAGAAATCTCAAAATCCACCACAACATAAGTCCTATCCTTCAACATTTGCATAACTGTCCTTCTAATTCTGTACAATCTGGTGATCTGATCCTCAGATAGAATCATCTTTACCCTGCCATCATCCAAGAACCCACGGCATACATCAGTGCAACTAAACAACGCAAAAATCACGTGCAGGTTAAACCCTAATTTCGACTACCCATTCCCAGGCAGATTACTCTTCATAAACCGAAACCTCATGTGTTCATGAGCAAGTTAAAAGGGAAAGTAGGGCTAGCGACCGCACAAGAACCGCCGAATTTGCAAAGCCTGCCTACTGGTGGGGGGCAATAAAACTGATTAGTAGCGAAAATGTTACCTGTAGCTTGAATTGAGACAATCGAGATTCGAGGGAGCGTATGAATCAGCTACGTGCCGGCAAAGGTTAAACCAGAAGGGTTTTCAACTTGAACGATGGGCGTTCGTCGGGCTTCTACTCGTCAATGGGTTACTCCCTCTGAGTCCGTCCAGCTACACCCCATAATCTCTACGCACAGAGGGCATTGGGTCTGGTTGGGCTGGTCCGATCCGTACCCATCTCCAGGACAAAAGAAGCACACGAAACCCAATAGTGACGCGCCGGGCAACTGCAGAAGAACGGCCCACATCCTAAAAGGCCCCTTTTTTCGTGGTATCCATGGGCCTCCGTAGTTTACGGGGCCGGATCTATTTGGATCCGGCCCAAAATATGGGCCCATGGGCCTTTAATTTTTACGTAAAAATCAGTAGGCACATCGATGCACACAGACAAAGCATCATCGCCTTTGATGTTACACATCTTGTCTAAATACATGGTTTTTGCAAGAAGGGATGTGCCAAAGATGCAATAGGCTTGTCGGAATTGCTTGATTTCATTACACATAAGTGTACAGTACAGAGAGTGTGGCATTTTTGCACAACACAGAGCAGCACCAGAAACAAAGAGATTCACTTCTGCTGCTGCCGCTAAGCAGTAGCCTGTCCATTTTCAACGCCTAACCCATACAAGACACCCGAATACTTCTCCATTGATCCACTGAAGAAGGTCTCCCTCAGCTTCCTGAACGTGCACGCCGTGAGGAGGCTGTCGGAGCCGGCTTGATGGCAAACCCCGACTCTCTCCACCTCCAACAGCTCGGCCAGTTTGTTCAGGCCGCCGTGGAGGCTATTCGAGAACTTCATCAGATGCTTGATGTCGTAGATCACGGGGAAGAAGATACCCATCAAGCTGAAGAAACCGCCCTGCGAATCGGGTAAGTTGTGGCAAGTCAAAAGCTTCAGCAGGTATCCGAAATCATAGCCACTGTGGAATGTCACCCAGAATACGTTATTGTTCAGGACAACACCAGATGACATTAGAAGCTCGCCAAAACGTCTGGCATCCACACCCTTCTCGTTGTTCATGCCAAAATCTATGCCACTCTGGCTCAAGAGCTCGATGGAATCATTCGCGAACACATCCTCGTTCGGGTTGAATTCGCGAAAGTTGAATTGCCAAATGCACTGTTTATCAGTCCCACAAGTTGGCAAGTTACCCTGATCATCAGAAAACGTAAGTCCCAGTTGAATCAACTTCAACAAATCCACGTTGTCTTTCAATGTCTGATAATGGTAATCGCTTGAGTTCCTGAAATTGCCTACTGGGCGTAGAACAACCCCAGGGAACTCAGTGTCCATCGCGATGTAAGGGTACTCATCAACAATCCACGAATCAGATCGAACTCCTCTTCCAGATTCTCAGCCCAAACCTCCCGGATCTGAATCGAATCGCCTTTAGGCAAAAGGGACATTTCCCACTATGCAAGTCGGAGCAACTTTCACAAGATAAGGTCTTTCTTCTTTACCATCCAAGGATCGAAGACTTCCGAGAAGCCCGAAACCGATATCACCCGCTCTCAATTATACCTGAAATCACCGAAAAAATCAAGATCAGGCACACCCGGAGAAGCTTTTTGTCAATCAAATCCACGCAAAACTATCTCAAATATGAAGAAGACATGCAAGATGCTGGATCCACCATGGAAGACATCGTATATAAATGAGATCTGCTGAAACAAAACTCATATAAAGATATGGTCAACCCCCAAAAGATAATCGGGAATAACCCAGAGCAGATCTAGCATCTTTTCACCCTCTCTTCGCTATTAACTTTCAGATCGATCACCCCCCACCAACCCATATCCGATACAACGTCTTTCAGCAAAGGAAACTCACCTCAAAGTCACACAAGATGGATCTGTATAGAAACAAACCCCAGATCCAGATTTCTTCTCCACACAGTACTGCTACCTACTGGGCATGCAAATCCGAGAGAAAAAAAGTTCCGAGCTTGGACGGAAAATTACTCAGAGAAGATACGGTTTTTGAATGCCAAGACGATGATGAATTATAGAGAGAGAGAACACAGAAACGGACGAAGAAGAACAAGAGCAAGATTTGGTTGGGAAAACTACAAATTATATTATTTTTCCTCAAAAAAAATTTAATATGCGAAAGCAAAATAGTACACACCTTACATCCTTTATATACCCCACTTCTCTTTTTTTATTTTCTACTTTTTTCCTTTTCATAAAAAAACCACAGAAAACGAATAGTCAACATTCTTGTCTTGTTGCACTGTATGGTTTGATTTTGACATTTTTTGTAAGAAAGATATTCCATTCAACACATTAATCACTTGGATACTACCGGCATCTTGGACAGACAAGTGCCAGATGGCTTCTGACTTGAAGAAAGATCACAGTTTTACAGCAGAGCTTGCTGCACCCACATGGGGCAAGTTTGTTCACCCAAACAATCAGACAAAGAGAAGATGGGAAGAAAAGAGTATCAAGAAGCCAGGCTGCCTGTGAAACAGATATCTTACAGAGCAGTTTCAGTGGCTCTGCCTCCAGAAGATTGAAGCCATGAACAAGAATGAAATTCTCTCGCAAGGCGAATCAAAGGAGGTTCAATCTACATGATTTGTACACAAAACTACAGGTTTCATGATCGAAGAGAAAGGGTTAGCATCACAGAATCACGCTACCTGGACAAACTGAGATGATCGATCTCCTTGGTAAATTCTGTGTCGACATGATCTTCAGAAGGGTTGGACTGCGATGCGGCCCCATCACTGTTATCCCCCATATCTGCAGCGTTTATGCAGTCCAGATATCTGAAACAAATGACAAGGTGGTCGTTTGTAATCCCAGCGGCTTGCATGAATGAGTAGACTACTGTAGGCCCAACACCTCGAAATCCTCTCTTCACAAGATCCTTGCTTATCGCCTCTGCCTTGGAGGTTTTGATTGGAACTTGCCGAGGATACCGGAAATTTCCAAGAATGGGCTTGTAGTTCACAAAACTCCAAATGTATTTGTCAAAAGACCCATACTCGTCCGTTATCTGCAGGTGTTCATGTAGAGAAAGGCATCCCTATGAACAAACAGACTTCCAAGTTATATACAAAAGGTCATTCATCATCACAATGCATACCTTACAAATTTGGCATGCGTTCTCGATAATTGATCGGAGCTTTAGCTCAGATAAAAGAGAGCTAGCAGGAGTTCCAGGAGCTGAAAGTTTCTTGCCTTGTAACTTCGACACGGCAATTGGATCAAAGTCAAAAAAGGCTTCCCTGTAACATATTCCCAATAAGTTTCTGCCCTACTCTTCATATACATTCATCTGTGTCAAACAGTAGCATACCTGAATACATGTCTCCTGCTAAGAATGGCTGGCCAGGAAAGTTCTGCCAGTGCAGTAGAATAGCTAAAAAGTTCGAAGAGCTTCCTGAAATTTGAAGAGTGAACCAAAAATTAAGACGTCCAAGATTAATATATTTAATTGCCGATAGTGATTGAAGAATAAAAACTGACTGAAATGCATGCATACTTATCATTGTGAATAGGAAGTCCCCACTCTTCATCATGAAAGGCAGCATAAGATGGATCTTCATCAAAGCAAAGCCAGTTAGAATGGGAAATGATAGAAATAGCATCCAATAAGCGCATGCAGAAAGCATCGAAAAATGTCTTCGAATTCATAAACTAGACTTGCATCGGTAAACAAAAACAGCAACACCATATTGCTGTGTAGGCTTAACGAACGTAAGCAGACGTAGACCGAAAAAGAAAAAACTTGACTATTTCCGCAGTTTTTGCTTGCAGCTCATCAATACTTCACAAGAAAACGAAAATGCAACAAGCGCCTACTATCTGCGAGGAGCGCGAGAAAATGTACCCGTATTCGAAGTCACCCAAGAACACCTTTTTGTGGCCAAGTTAGAACCGGAAACTTCACCATTTGTCCCTACATTTCTTCTCCTATTTCTCAGAATTCTGTCAACACTGCGCTCTAAAACATGAGCCGGAGCTGAACTTTGCCGTCTAATCCTCCCTGCGGAAGCTCTGCTGTGTGAAGAATCCGTGGAAGCATCCGACGAACACGAAGCATTTAAGGACAAGTTCTGCTGTCTGCACCTCAGAATAGACGACACACTCCTCCCATTCTGCCCGAATTCCCTCACCGAGGCAGAGACTCCTTCATCCGCCACTTCCGACGACTGTAATGCTCCCAAGGACTTCATCCCTTTATTATCATCAGCAACTGAGGCCCCTTTACCCTTCTCAGTCTTCAGCATTAGCTTCTGCAATTCAACAGATCCAGAATTATTCCCCGCCCGTACCAGCACCGGCCGAACAACCTCCGCCTCCGTAGAATTAATCGATCTCGCTGTCGGCGACACAGACATTACCAACAAGTACAACCTGGTCTCCGGTAGCACCGTGAATTCGCTGTAACTCAGAATACGCACAGCAACACCAAAACTAGGGCTTGTTGAATACGGTACATTACCGTAAGTCGGAATCTAGGAATGAGAAACGGCGAAATTTATGGACGGAGGCGGTGAGTAAAAAAGCGGCGGCGCTTCAAACTCGAGCATCTAGGCGATAAGTAGTTGGCATTAGGACACTGGAGTAGCCAGTAGTTGGGAACCCGGCCAGACTGAGGAAAGTGCCCCCCGTTCACGTTCAAAAATGTCACAGTTGCAGAGAAAAATAAATACATTCGTTTCCTTTTATATCTCATATTTCAAAAATAAAAGGAACAATTTTTAAATGCAATAATTTCAAAAAATACATAGCAATAAAAATATTAGTACGGAATGAGAAAAAACGAGCAGCCGCCTTCGGAAAGTTCGTGAGTTGCCGCTGCTGACTAGTGACACCTCCGCGGTCCACAGCATAACTTCCAAAAAGCACTGATCAGCCGGCCACTTCAATCGAAATCGGAGACTGGGAACCAGGAAGATCTTCAACTCGTCAATGGATTCCGAGCCCGCCGTTCCTCTACTCACCCTCGCAGGCGGCCTGAAGATGCCTGTTTTGGCGTTCGGCACCGCCGCCTCTCCACTACCGCCTCCGGAAGTGATACAAGAAGCTGTGGTGAATGCAATCCGCATCGGGTACCGCCACTTCGACACGGCTTTTCTGTACAACACCGAAAAGCCGCTGGGGGCAGGCATCAGAGAGGCGGTGAATCTGGGGTTGATCCAATCCAGAAGCGACGTTTTCATCACTTCGAAGCTCTGGTGCAGCGACGCCCACTCCGATCGCGTTATCCCGGCGATCAAAAAAACCCTAGAGTAAGTAAATTAAGCAACAATTGCTTCTCTATTTGCGATAGATGTTGGTTTCAACTTGTGGGTTTTTTGTCAGAAACCTCGGAACGGACTATCTGGACTTGTATCTGATTCATTGGCCGGTAAGCGTAAAGGCAGGGACATATGAGTACCCATCAAGAAGGAGGATTTTCTCCCATTTGACTACAAGTCAGTATGGGGAGCTATGGAAGAATCTCAAAAAATTGGACATACTAAGGCAGTTGGAGTCAGCAATTTTTCCATCAAAAAGCTTCAACAACTCTTGGCTGTCTCCACCATCCCCCCTGCAGTCAATCAAGTACTCTTCTTCTACCTCTTTCTGCTCGTTCATATTCATTTTAAGATAGATGAAAAGGTACCCCAAGAACCCATCACTCACATCGCTCTGTTTGTATTTGGGAGGTGGAGGTGAACCCATTCTGGCAGCAGAAGAAACTCATACAATTCTGCAAAGAGAACAGCATTGTTGTGGTTGCCTACAGCTGTTTAGGTTCAGTCGGGACATTCTGGGGCACAAACAGAGTTGTGGAAAGCAACGTGTTGCAAGAGATTGCAGATTCAAGAGGAACAAGTGTTGCACAGGTACAAAAACAGATGCTCTTTCATTCATTTGCGTCTATGATGTTAAAAAGAAGGTGATTTAGGTGTCACTGCGATGGTGCTACGAGAACGGCATAGGACTGGTGGTGAAGAGCTTCAACTCAGGGAGAATGAAGAAGAATAAGGAGATATTCTCATGGGCATTGAACAATGAAGAAGCCGAGAAGATAAAGGGGATTCCGCAGAGCAGAGGATGTCAGGGAGCGGACTATCTATCTGATTATGGGCCGTACAAAACACTTGAAGAACTTTGGGATGGAGAACTTTGAAGCTTTTCGAATCTCCAAGTCTCCCTGGAGACGCTCTGCCCGTCGAGTAACCGCTGTGTTGTGCTGTTTGCCTTGAGCAGTTCCTCTCTTCCTTTCCAGAGCCCCTTCAGATCCTGCCCCATCGGAGCTGCACGTGGGCTGTGGAATGTTCCATGCTGCAACCACGTGCTGGGCTTATCCTGAGTGGGCTCACTTGTGTTTTATTTTAGATCAAGTTACCAACCCACTTTTATATCTCTTGCCATTGAAATTAAGAAAACAAATACACAAAAATAAACCAACCCATTTTTACATCAATTTTTTTATGAAATATGATTATTAAAAAGTCTTATTTCAGTGTTCTTTTTAAGGGATTTATAAAACAGTAATTAGAAATTTGAGATTATAAATATTTAAAATTTGAGAAAATAAATAGACAAAAAAGAGGGATGGGAATGAAATATCGCATATTAAGATAATTTTATCCTTTTTAATATCATATTAAAAAATTTATAATTATGATTTTTTAACTTCACCATTTTTTCAAATAATTCTTTATCTCGCAACCTTCTTATTGATTTGTTCAAATAAATGGATATTCGATGTGTATGCGTATTCAATCATGATTTATTTAAAAGCCTAGAATCATCCAACACATTTTTTATTCTAGTCTTTATTTATCAAATCAACACATGATCTTCAATACTAATCGATTTTGTTAATATTCATGGTCGCGCATATAATTGTTGAAAGGAAAAGTAGAAACCAAGCATCACAGAGACAGAGGAATCTGTGATTCTTACCCTAAATAGACCGGAAACACAACATGGGTGTCGCACGCCAACCGTGAATCGGGATCTGCGTCACCACCAACCCCGTCGTCACAGTCTCACCAAACTCCCACTCAAACTTGTGAACCGTGTCGTCACAGTGTCGTTTCAGTGTCCGTTTTGCTGGCCGGACCGGACCGTGTCCAAAAATAATTCATGATTTTTAATTATTTGTAGAAAGGTATGGAATCCATATCTTAATTTTGAAATTAATTCATTTGCATTATTTTTATTCGTACATTTTTTTTTTTATTGTAATCCCCTCAACTGCACCTTAACAATCTTTGTTTTATCATCGCTCACACCACATGTTCTTCATTATCTCTAGGTTTCATTGACACCAAAATAATGTCCCCAGTCAACATCTCACCAACTCCTCAACTAACACCAAAGCATGGATTAAACTACATGCAATTTCCTCTGTTACATGCCCACTTTGTTTTAACCTACCACCATTTCATTGCTTACACTTTACCCATTAGGTTGCCTATCATGAATTGAGTGGGACCCTTGATGGTTATATGTTGAAAAAGTTTATTGAAAATTATTTTTCATAGAGTCAAATGCTGAATTCCCCTGTTTTTTAGGATCCATGAATTGAATTAAATTGGTGAATTTTCGTGGTGTGTTATTAAATTATTGGGAATAGGATAATTGATGGGGGTGATGATCGAGCATGTTCTAAAAACTGCGTGCGGTAGGTGAGCGTTAGAAGATGGGTGCTATAAATCGCCACCGAAGACGATGGGTTCACATGCTTATTAAGAGCAGCGGACGTGGACCACCGCCTTTCGCCGGCGTACGCCCAACAACTGCCATCGGTCACGATTCATCAGCCAACTGCTGTGATTATTCTACGAGTTTTCTCATTTTTGATATCTTTGACTTGAAAGTGTAATCGAGGAAGCCTGTGCGATGAAGATCGATGTGAGGAGATCCACGATGGTGACTCCGGAGAGGGAGACGCCGCGGATCGCGCTCTGGAACTCGAATCTGGATCTCGTGGTGCCGAATTTCCATACGCCGAGCGTGTATTTCTACCGGCCGAGCGGCGCGGTGGATTTCTTCGATCCGGATGTGCTCAAGACGGCGCTAGGGCGCGCGCTGGTGCCGTTTTACCCGATGGCGGGGAGGCTGAAGAGAGACGACGACGGGCGCATTGAGATCGATTGTAAGGGCCAGGGCGTGCTTTTCGTGGAGGCGGAGTGCGACGGGGTCGTCGATGACTTCGGCGATTTCGCACCGACTTTGGAGCTCCGTCGTCTCATCCCAGCCGTTGATTATTCGCAGGGAATCTCGGCGTACGCACTCCTGGTGTTGCAGGTACGACACGGGTGGTGCTGCGGGCATGTTTTGTGATATGCTTTTCTTTTTTTAACTAAAATCATTTTTCTGGAAAATAATAATATCAATAAAAGTAAAATGTGATTTTGATTGAAATCTTATGCAGTGAATTCTCATTTTCTGGATAATAATAATTAATATTCTCTCGCATAATTTTTTTTTATTCTTTTACCATAACTGATTCTTGTGGTTCCTATTTTTCTCCCGAGTGCAGATAACGTATTTCAAATGTGGCGGCGTTTCATTGGGCGTGGGGATGCAACACCACGTTGCAGACGGTTTCTCCGGTCTGCACTTCATCAACACCTGGTCGGATTTCGCCCGAGGTCTCGAAATGACCATTCCGCCCTTCATCGACCGTACGCTCCTCAGGGCCCGCGACATTCCCGGCCCACATTCACCCACATCGAGTACCAGCCGGCGCCGCAGATGAAATCTCGGACCTCCGACGCCGATGAACCCGTCGCCGTGGCGATCTTCAAGCTCACTCGCGACCAGCTCAACGCCCTCAAGGCCAAAGCCAAGGACGATCTCAATTCCATCACCTACAGCTCCTACGAGATGCTCTCCGGCCACGTATGGCGCTGCGCCTGCCTCGCCCGTGGACTCCCGGAAGACCAGGACACGAAGCTCTACATCGCCACCGACGGCCGCTCCCGCCTACAGCCGCCCCTCCCCCGGGCTACTTCGGCAACGTCATATTCACGACGACGCCGATCGGCGTCGCCGGTGACATAATGGGTAAGCCCGTGTGGCACGCGGCGTCCAAGATTCACGATGCGTTGGGGCGAATGGACAACGAGTACCTAACATCAGCGTTGGATTACTTGGAAATGCAGCCGGATCTGAAGGCTCTGGTGAGAGGCGCGCATACTTTCCGGTGCCCTAATCTGGGGATCACGAGCTGGGCGAGGCTGCCCATCCACGACGCCGATTTCGGATGGGGGAGGCCCATTTTCATGGGTCCCGGGGGGATCGCCTTCGAGGGATTGAGCTTCGTTCTGCCGAGCCCAGTAAACGACGGGAGCTTGTCGGTGGCGATTTCCCTGCAAGAAGAGCACATGAAAGTTTTCAAGAAGCTCCTTTACGACATATGATTGCGTCTCTTACTCCTAAATCCCTGTTGTTACCGTTACTCCTTAGCTCTTAAGAACCTTCCTATGGTTTCCGCGGTAGGTGGTTGTTGACTTTCTAGGGTGGAGGTGAGAACAAACAGTAATATCCCACCCCGTGGGGCCCACTCGTGTCCGTGTCTCCGAATGGACGAGTCCCATCGCTGGGGACACCGCCCCGGGAATGTCTCTCCCATTCCCATGGCAACCACGATCATTCATCCCACATCCCAGTGGTTGGTTACCTAGGGATTTGATTGAATGAATTCCTATTTTCATTTTGCATAACTAAGAAAAATGGTGGCCAATATTTCTAAAATAGCTGTATAGTGTATAGAACAGTAGCAGTTGAAGTGAATTTCACTTGCTTTTTTACAAGGCAATTTTATAACTAAAAAGAATAGCAGTTTTTTTTAATTAAAATAGTTTAGTTTTATATTGATAAAAACTATGAGATTTCGGCAGTTCCCGCCCCCTGTATCAGGATGTATTATATAAATTGCGGTGAACGGCGAGAGCGTGGGGGTTATCGAGTTCAGAAAACCGCTGATTTGG
The DNA here is from genome assembly GCA_002189035.1 of Utricularia gibba. Classification (NCBI taxonomy): domain Eukaryota; kingdom Viridiplantae; phylum Streptophyta; class Magnoliopsida; order Lamiales; family Lentibulariaceae; genus Utricularia; species Utricularia gibba. Next base: position 2,738,475 of record NEEC01000013.1, on the reverse strand, counting down.
AGCTCCTATGGCGGAAGCGGGGAGCCCCAAGCTCCAAACGCAGATCGATATCAAGTCGCTAGGGCTCTTTCAGCCGAGGGTATCGACGGAACTCACGCCGGAGGAGCTTCGCAGAGCGCAGAGAGTCCCTTTCCCTTTTTTCCGGCGTCTTCCGCAGAGGAAAGAAAGCACGTGGTTCATTTCTTTGATCGTCATTTTCCATTTGATTGCCTTTTTTGCCACGATGCTCGTCAACGATTGCTGGACGAAATCTCACGGTGAATGCGTTTTCAATCAGCTAGGGCGTTTGTCCTTTCAGCCGCTGGCTGAGAACCCGTTTCTTGGCCCATCTGCTTCCGCGTATGTGTGTCTCTGAGTAGTCGCTTCTGATTTGAATTGTGTGACGGATTTAGATGCTTATTGTATCTCTGATTCAGGCTTGATCGCATGGGTTCTCTTCGTCTGCGTTACTTCGAACAGAATCGGCAAGTATGGCGTCTATTTGCAAGCCCTCTCTTGCACGCTGGGCTTATACATCTTTTTATTAATCTCTCTTGTGTGATTTTAGTGGGGATTCAGTTGGAGCAAGAGTTTGGGCCAAGTGAGCCTTCAATTCTTGCTTTTTTCGTATGTATTGTTGTACAAGGTTTTTTTTTTGTTTTTTCTAGTAACTCTCTGTTTTGTGAATCGGCAGTGCGGATTGGGGTCATCTACATTCTTTCAGCTCTTACTGGAAGTTTGTTTGCTACGCTGTTTCTTCACGACAGGCCTTCAGTGGCGTCATCGGGTGCACTTTTCGGATTGATCGGTGCTGCGGTTTCAGGGCTTATTCAGAATCACAAGGTTTACACCAGAAAGGTCTCACCACCTTCCATTTATCTTATTTCAGGGCTGAAATGCGAGGAAACAATGCTGAGCTTTCCTCCATTTTTGTATTGTAGCTTGCAACCCTTTTTGCCTTCCTGGTTATTTCGGTAGTCCATGTTGGCATTGGACTGATGCCGTTTATAAACAACTTTTCCAACTTCGGTGGCTTTTTATCCGGACTTCTTGTCAGTTCGGCACTATTGCTTAAACCCCAGGTCAGGAAGGTTTACCAGAACAAAGTAGGCATCTTCGAATACAATGCCAAGAATTCCAACAAAAACACAATGAAGATGTCTCTGAAGTTCGATTTGGACAAACCTATTACAAGAAGTGTTTCTCTATTAATCTTCAGTCTTATGTAAGTCCATGGAATTCCTTTTAACCGAGTTTGCATGCATCAAGCATTAATCGATGTCCCTTTGCAGACTTGCAGGTTCATCACTCGCCATACTTCGTAGCATTAATCTCACCAAATCCTGCAGCTGGTGCAAGTATATAGACTGTATTCCCTTCAAATGGTGGAGCTGTAGTGATAAAACAATGACTTGCGAGGTAACAATCAAGCTTCTCTGTGACATTATTCTGGACACCATTGAAGTTTTTGGAGTCAAACTGGTTTTCACTGAAATCAAAACTTTAAACAAAGCCTTTTGTTTTCGGTTTCCCTAACAGAGGATGTTTGTGAACAGTACTAAGAACTCCATTATTTCCACAGAACTTACACGTCTAGTTTTCTCATTTTAGATTTCCGGGAACGCACCTCTGAACTGGACACGAAAGCAGCTCATTTTCGTTTGTCTGGTTTATGCAGGCGATGATAAGTAGCTCGTACGAGTCAACTCTGACATGCCTAGAGACTGGAAGGTTTTTGCTTCTGCCTTATGTCAATATTTCACACGCACGAATTGAAGACCTCTGCTATGTCATTTGCTCTTGATCGGCATATAATGATCGCCTTAACTCATCCGGCAGGTATTCTTCACATCTTCATCAAAACTCTTGTGATGATTTTATCCCCTATATGAGCCTGGTTCCTTGTCTATAACACTCAGAAATCAGTTTTTTTGACATCTATACGTCATCCATGCAATACACTTTTGGGCCATAGGTCATCGATCTAAAAAGAGGGTTAAAAAGTTTGCTGTTCTTGAGGAAGAATGGGCGTTCGGTTCTCTTTGGATTACGAGCAATCGAACATCTAATGTATTGTGCTTCTGGTTTTAAGATTTTAAAAAAAGCTTTTGTTTTTTTTTTTTCATTTGGATTCGTTATTATAAAATGTATAGTTTCAAATAGTGTTAAATTATCGTCCGGAAAAGATTTCCCGCAAAAATGGGAAAGCTTCTACTGAGGAGGGAGAAGGGGCTGGGGTACCTTGTTCGTTCATCGTCTCCCAGAGTTGGTAAAAAGGAAAGGAAATCAGGATACGATAATAAAAGCAGTTTCAAAGAAAGTTGAGGAGTTTGGAACACAGATCCAAATGTCAACTGGAAACTGTGATCTTACCAACATAATCAATTAGTGCTCATTAACTATCAACATCCAACTGTTTTTTTTGTTTATATAAAAGAGTCTGTCATCTTCTTCAATGCTCTCCAGTTCCCACCCACCTCAAAGAATCTCCAGGATAGCGATGATGAAGTTTAGATATTCTTCATAAGGGGGTGGGGGAGAGAAAGAAGAAGAGGAACGGGAAATATGGACAATGGGGGAAGTTATGGTAAAGCTCCTTTTTTTTCTTGGCCATGGGAGAATTTGGGCAATTCCAAGGTAAACCCTTTTGGCTTTTTATGTTGTGGGCTTTTCTCCAAGTATCTGACTGCTTTGATCACTTTTCGGTTTTGAGCAGTATTTTCTGTATTCACCATTGATTGTAAAAGTGATTCGGGAGAAGTACTGCAAGGAAGATGAAACTTGGTGCTCGCATATTCTCATACTTCTTTGCCTCAGAGCACTTATTCATCAGCTTTGGAGCTCCTACTCTTGTATGTATTTCCTCAATCGTACGCGAAGAGTGGATGGTCGCGGTATGGGGTATACTCAAATTGACTCGGAATGGCATTGGTAATGAACACTTTTTAAAAAAAATTTCCAGTGATTGTGACTTTCTGTTTCTTGATGTGCTTTGTATTGGGCAGGGATAATTTCTTCATTCTTCAAATTGGTGTTGCTTCCTTCCTGTATTTGAGTTTTCCTTCTTTGGCTAATCTTCCATTATGGGATTTGAGGGGATATATCTGCTGCTTCATGCTCCATGCAACAATATCAGAGCCTCTTTACTATTGGATGCACAGACTGTTACATACTCGTGATTTGTTCCATAAGTATCATTGGCTCCATCATTGCTCTGATGTTCTCCATCCTTTCACAGGTAAAGAGATTGTTGAAAAGTGATTTTTACATTCATTTTGGGTTTTGAATTCTCTTACAATTTCTTGGTGCAGCTGAGCATCTGAGCTTCTTTGAGCATCTGTTACTCTGTGTTGTTATTGGTATCCCAACCCTGGGGACCGCTGCCATTGGATATGGATCAATAAGCTTGATGTATGGATATCTTTTGGCCTTCGATTTTCTTCAGTGTTTGGGGTACTCGAACGTTGAAATTTTCCCTGATTGGATATTTCATGCTCTTCCGATGCTGAAGTATCTCATACGCACACCAACGTAACGATTCTTATCTCAATTATGCATATGCTGATGAGTCCTTCCTTAGAATGGAAATTATGTTCTTGTGTTTCTGAGGTTGCAGATACCACAGCCTTCACCATTCGAATATGGAGACGAACTTCTGTCTCTTCATGCCGTTGTTTGATGAGCTCTGGCACACCCAAAATGCGAGTTCCTGGGAGCTTCAGCGGGAAATAACCTCAAGAAGAAGTGAGTTCTCTCGTAAGCTGGAGGAAACTCTTGTTTTTACTGCACATCATTCATTCTCTTCAGATACCTGGGCTTGTATGCAGCTAGCCAAGTGCCGGATTTCGTGTTTTTAGCTCATGTTGTTGATGTTGTTTCGTCTGCACATGCTCCGTTCGTGTTCCGATCGTTCAGCTCAATACCCTTTACTACCAGACTCCACCTGATCGCACTATTGCCTAGTTCATATGTGGCCATGCTCTTGATGTGGCTCAAGTCCAAGACATTCTTGTTTTCCTTTTACCATCTCCGAGGAAAGTTGCTCCAAACATGGGTTGTACCTAGATACAGTTTCCAGGTAACCAACCGTTTTATATGTGGACAAATGGAACCAGATTCACCTGACAGACTGTAGTTTCATGTTTGCAGTACTTCTTGCCGTTTGCTAAAAAGGGGATCAACAAACAAATAGAGTATGCAATCCTAAGGGCAGACAAGCTTGGAGTCAAGGTCATCAGCCTTGCTGCACTTAACAAGGTAACATTAGTTGCCACTCTCAGGGATGTCTGTCAGAGTTGTCGAATCCAAACTGTCTGGTAGTGATTCCGCTTGCAGAATGAAGCCCTGAATGGAGGTGGCACGCTCTTCATCAACAAGCATCCAGACATCAAAGTGCGGGTATGCCATGGAAACACACTGACAGCCGCTGTGATCCTGAAGAGCATTCCTGAAGAAGTCGATGAGGTTTTCTTGACGGGGGCGACATCAAAGCTAGGGAGGGCGATCGCTCTGTATCTCTGTCGTCGGAAAGTTAAAGTATTGGTGAGCAAGGACCGCACCCCTTGAACTGGTTTCCTCGCGTTTCTACCACTCTGCAACCCCGCTCTGGGATCGGAGGTGCTGACTAGCGGTGTCTGTGAATGCAGATGCTCACACAGTCAGCAGAGAGGTTCTCCAAAGTTCAGAGCGAAGCAGCTCCCGAGTGCCAGAAGTATCTATCCCAAGTTACCAAGTATCAAGCTGCCAAAAACTGCAAGGTAGAGAACACCATAACAAAATGAAAAGGTATCAGCAAATGATTATTGTTTTTGTGCTGCTGCCTGCCTCAGACATGGATCCTGGGAAAATGGGCAACCCCACAGGAGCAATACTCAGCCCCATCAGGAACACACTTCCACCAGTTTGTCGTTCCTCCGGTGATCCCCTTTCGACGCGACTGCACTTACGGGAAGCTCGCCGCCATGAGGCTGCCGGATGATGTCCAGGGGCTCGGCTCCTGTGAGGTACTCCCAACTTCTCCTCCTCCTCCTGCTGTTTTCACTAGACTACTGTGACTGTGTGGTGACGGTGATGGTGATGACGAGGAGGAGCAGTACATGCTGGGGAGAGGAGTGGTGCATGCCTGCCATGCCGGGGGCCTGGTCCATTTTCTTCAAGGATGGGAGCACCACGAGGTGGGAGCCGTAGACGTGGATCAAATCGATCTTGTCTGGGAAGCTGCACTCAGACACGGACTCAGGCCTTTGCAATGAATGCAATTGCTGTACATATATCAGTGCACCAACGAAAACTGATTGAGATTAAATGAAACCAAAAGAGGTGACATTGTATGCAATTGCTGTACCATCACTGTTTTAAATTACAAACATTTAAATATTTTACGATTTTTTTATCATTTAAAAACAATATAATGTCATATAATGTAACCAATGGGGAAGGGATGAAATACACGCGATGGAAACCGTTTTTTTGGAAGCCGAATGTTAAAGATGGTACCATTCGCATCATGAGTTGTACATTCTGGTTAATTTACGAAAAAGTCTTTGTTTTTTATTTCATTTCTTTAGAAGCGGAGAGAGAGAGAGAGGGAAGTTCGTAGAGAGGTAGAGCGATCAGCGAGCGCAGATGGTAAAAGGGGTTTTTAGTTTTGTGATTGACTTTGTTGTTTGAAGGCAATTTGGAAGCATGTTGTAGAGAATGCATGTGGGAATTGCTCGTATTGGTTGAGAATATTCATGGGCGCGAGCGGAGTGATCTTGAGCTGACGAAGCGAGCTCGATCGATGCTTGGAGACCTGCTACTCCGGGATTTCCAGCTGAATTATACTTGTGGTGCTATAAGAAGGTGAACCAGCATCTTCAAATTTTTCCATAGCTATTTATTTTGCTTGAAGTTGGCATGTTTTGATTTGTTGTTATCCCCAAGTTATTCTGAACATGCATAGAAAAATTGTATGTATTTCTTAAGTGATTTTTGAGGTAAAAGGGTGGTTGGGTTATGTAATTCTACTTTCCCCCGAAGTTGGAGCATAGGAGGATAAACGTTTGGCCTGACATTTTGGGATCTCTAGCTGTGAACTCTTGTGTATGATAATATCTCTTGCAGTGGACTGTATTCGGAGGGTGGATTGGTTATTGGTGGTGATTACGAGACAGTAGCTTTGAACTTCAAAGAAACACTTTCTTTTTCTACTTCATTCTGAAGTACATTTTAAACTTCGCTGAAAACCTTTTTGAAACGATCGTCTAGCTTCTCACTTAAAAGGGGTTTCCGTTACGTATTTCAGTAGAATCTCTTGGCCTCAATGTTTGAGATATCCATGAGTGGGCTTTTCTCTGCTGGTTGTTGATCATTGGTTTACTAACTAGATTCTGCTTGTAATTATGAGAAAAGGCAGTTGAAATGTTCCTAATTTTTCTTCTTTTAGCTTGGACAAAAATCCAATTGAAATCATGTAGCTTCTTTTCCAAAGTCAGATGTTTAAGGCATGAGAGGGGATGAGGGATGTTCTTTAAATGAATGGAACCTGATTTAGATGCAATTTCCCTCATGGTTGTGGCAATAGGTTACTTATGTGTGGATTGCTAGTGTGAAGGGAAGACGATGCAAGCGCAACGTTACGATTTGCAGATAAATCTTGTGGAGTTGAAAGCTCAGTTAGTCAAGAAACTGGGGCCTGATCGATATAAGCAGTACATCTTTTACTTGAATAAGTTCTTAAGCTTAAAACTGAGCAAGATTGAATTCAATAAGGTTTGCCTTAGAATTCTTGGGCGTGACAATGTTTTGCTTCACAATCAGCTTATTCGCTCGATACTGAAGCATGCATGCTGTGCAAAAACACCAGCACCTGCATCATCCATCCAGAAGGATGGCGTCTTCAACCATAGAAAGCATGCAGTTGGAAAGCATGTGTCGGCTGATGGTTACCAGCAGAGGTTGGCCCATGCTGGTGTGGTCCAGGCTTCTGGTTCACCAACCTTGTCAAATGGAATTGATGAGCTCCCAAAATCGCCTCAAAAGACCCGAAATCGCAGCCATGACCAGAGAAATGGGAATGCTCTTGGGCCTGATGGAAAGATCAGTCTTTTCCCTGAGAAAACAACTTCCGTTCAGCCAAGTGATTTCAACATGGAATCAGGGAGTGATCTGAATCCACCTGTTGCCGTGCAGCCTGATCATGTAGTTATGCATCATGTGGACCAAAAATTGGAAACCTTGAATTCCGTTGCTGGTGAAATTCCAATTGTGTGGAGATCATCTGATATTCCTGATGGACCGGAGCTCTTAGTTACAGAAAAGGGTTCTTCTAGAAATCCATCATGGGGTCCTTGTTGGGATCCACTATTCCAGTTTAGAATCAGCAGAGGACAAAGAGCTCTCCCTCTAGCACATCATTGTAGATGCCAAATTAATGGTGCTTTGCTGGACAGTGTTGAGTTGAAGGAAAGATTGGACGAAATTGCAGTGGCTAATGGCCTTGAGGGGGTGTCTCTGGATTCGGCCAACCTCATAAACCATTGTTTAGACTCCTTCATGAAAGGATTAATCAAGTCCTGCAATCAACTCTCAACGACTAGTATACTCAAGAGCCAGAGCAGCATGATGCAAATGAATGGCTTCAAAGCAGGCCATTCTGGTCAGTTTCAGAGCAGCAGGGAACCTTCTTCAGATATACAAGACCCGAGGTCACAACGTCTAATCTCTTTCCGTGAGCTGCAACTAGCCATGGAGCTGAATCCACAAAAACTTGGTGAAGCCTGGCCAATGTTGCTGGAAAAAACGTGTTTTCACAGCTCTGAGACATAGAGCCTGTATTTGGTTCCCAAAATCAATCAGAGAACACCGAGATGACTTGAAGACAGTACCCTGAACACTGCAGTTGCAGTGTTATATGGTAGCCGATTCCCCAAAAATTTTCTTATTTTATTTTTCTTCTCTTGTAAATTCTTTACATCTTTGCAGGAACGGAGTAGTACTGCCTGCACCTGCACACTTGCTTCACATGAGCATAAAGTACTGGCATCACCAAATCTCAACACGGAACTGGTTATAAAAGGTTTGCCTTCTTATTCCTTGCTCTACTGTGACAGTCATCAGCTTTGATTCTTTCTCAACCCTAAACCATGTATCCAACTCCGCGGTTTTGCTATGCATATTTAGGATATCAGTCAGCAGCAAGATGAATACTACCTCCAACTCTGCAGAAGCAGCAACTGTGTAACTCTGCTGGTTGCCACATTATTCAGACATTCTCGCATAGCAGCCGCATTCTCATGCCTCGTGTCCACCGTTGACCTTCAGAAGGCTGGCTACCCTTCATCACCACAAGCATACACCATGATCTGATGGTCAGCATGTATGGTGGAATTTGATTTCAAAATACTCATTCTTTTTCCAATAAAAAGAGTGAAGACCTGACCACTGCCTTTAGGTTGGTCATTTCAGATCTTGTGGTGAAACTCCTAATTAGCAGAACAGATTCTGCTGTGGACAGAAATCCATCATCGGAAGCATTCAAAGCATCGATCGTGTTGAGAACACAGATGAAGAGGGAAGTAAAGCAAAAGAGAACCCACGATTCTCTGCGTTCCTGAATCCGCCGTTGGAGACGGCGTCCCAATTTCCGCCGCCATCCCATCACCTCTATCCTTGTCTTCCTGGACATCGGCGGAAATTCTCTGCGTCGCAGAGATCCGCCAGCGGAGAGAATGATGCGTCTAATGCAGACGCGAGGAGAGCATCTGGGGGGAGAAGTTGAGAAACTGCTTTGAGTTAAAGCGTTGCCGTCCTTCTAGTTTTGCCGTACCGCATATGGAGAGTAGTTATCCTATGTATGTGCATGCAGGGGACCTTTACGTAAACCAAAATTATAAATCAAATGAAAATGTTTAAAAAATCGAAAATGCGAATCATTTTTACAAATAATTTTTAATAATTTTTTAATTATAATTATAAACAAACCGCACAGAGGTTCCTGAACTACCAGCATCTGGAACTAAACACCAAACAAAAATTCAAGGATGGTCTGTCTGGTTTGCATACAGCACCAGGTGATGCTCTGCTTCTCTTCTTCTCAGACGCCAGTTGATCGAACCGAAACGATGTGAATTCCCAAAGTTCACCTCTCTCTACGCAGTTGATGTCATGAAAAAAACTGAAATCTTGACAACTTAGCCAAGATCTGTAGAGTTTGGTTCAAGATCACAGCATGTGATAGGATATTATACTTTGGACCCTATTCTGGCTTCCAACATGGCTGGCTACTAACGATTCAACAAGGCTATCGCTTCCAACATATGGTCATGCCATCACCAATGGGAACCTAAATGGGAGCTAAGTTTGAGATGGAAAAAAACTCGAAGCTAAACCAACAATCGAGATGAGGCATACCATGCTTATGCTTACACGCTCGTCCGCCATTAGAGTTTCGTTGAACTTCCTGATGCTAGCAGTCTTTGGGTCGTTTACCTGCATAGTTAACAGCATCAGGCTGCTGTTGAAGTGGATGGTTTGATGCAGAGGTTGTACCAGGGGATTGGCTGTTCTTCCGTGCCAGAGCACATTGTCGAAAACTATAACGCCTCCAGCTCTAACCTGCAGCACTAAGTATAAGTAAAACAGGTTCCTTGTCATGGATGGCTGTGAATGTCAGACACAAAGTGCAATCTACAACAGTTTCATCCCACACGGTGGTGTAAAGAACAAGCTCATTGCGGAAAAAATGCATGGATAGTTGGTGCAAAAATGAGGGTGGGGAGGAGCATGCTCTTCTAACCAGTTGCAGCAGCGACTCGAAATACTCTAGATACATTCTCTTATCCGCGTCCACAAACGCAAAATCATAGCTACAGAAAGAAATGAAGAACCTACGTGATTAATTCCTCTTTGAGGATCCATAACAAGAAGCATGGCATTCAAAGCTTGCACGCGCTTAGAAGTTACACACTTGAAACTGTAGGGTGTCGAATGAAATAAAATACCTGCTCGCTTCACCATTATGAATCATGGACTGCAAGGTTTCAGCAGCTGGTCCAAGTCTGATATCAACCTAAATTCCAATGGATAATAGAGTGACATTCTGTATGAGGGTATGAGATGAACTCGAGAATTAAACTTGAGATCCTCAGATCAAGCAGATACATTGTTCTTCAAACACACCAGTCTCATGATTCCGTCAGGGTGGTGGTATGAAAATGTACCTTAGTAGAAACACCCGCAAGTTGATAATATTTTTGTGCAATTTCCATTGACTTCGCATCTTTCTCACATGCCACCAGGAGCCCTCCTTCTGGAAGAACTGAAGCAACTGCCAAAGATGAATAACCCTGAAAGGGAACCAAACAACTTCTAAAGAATCAGAAAACTATTTCCTGACAGGATAGGAAAATGACTGTAGAGAAGACTCGACGAAATAAACATCCAGGAAAAGGACCGCAGAAAAGGAAAAATGAATCTAGATACATACTGTGTAGACACCAACTTCTATACACCTTTTGCCGCCAAGAATTTGAACTAATATTGCAAGAAGCTGGGCCTGATCTGGGGATGTCTGACACAATAAATTTACAAACTTCAGCATAGAGGAGACTCAGCTAAAAATGTGAGGCGCTTAATATCTACCAGGAAGCAAGTGACACACAAAAACTTACCTGCATTTGACTACCACGCATAGTAGCAGTTTCCTCTCTAAGATCCCGCAATATCTAAAACGCGGAAGCAGCAAATCCTTCATGAACAATGCATACTAATTGGCACATGATGAAGACTCAAAAGAGATTGAAGACCTTAGATTCTCTGACATTGGCCAAAATGTAGTCATAGAGCCTGGGAGTCATACTGATAACTTCCTTACGCCCATACATTTCATCACCAACAACGATGGTTTCTTCATTAGAAACCGACTTCAATGGCGCCGCATTGCAGCAAATTGGGGAGCCATGAACAAATCTTCTGAAGCACTTGGCTCCGAAAACGCAACCCCGACGGGAACCCAAATCGGTGCGGTACTCCATTTACACAGAACTCCCAATCCACTATTCATTGCCGAGCACCTACCCAAAACCAAGATTTGACTAAACTGGGAGTGTAAGATTAATCGCCTAGAAACCCCTAATCTGGAGATAGCAACGGTCAGGGGTAAATATGGCTGAAGGAAATAGCAGACGTCATCATTTTGCATAAGACGGCGTTTTTGGGGATAAAGTTCGGCTCTTGGCTCACGAATTTCATTTCAGCATCCGGCATCCCCACCGGTCGAGAGGCCGGCGGCGGATTCTCCATTCGAGGCTATAATGCAAATCGCCCGTCAGCACAAAGCAGCTGAAGTTCGTCTATCATCAGCTTCATTGTGAGATCAATGCTGGTTTGATCAAGGTACGTGATCGTTTCCGAGAACTCCGATCCTGCATTGCTGTGAACACTTACTTCCGATGATGAATTTTGTGCCTAATCTTGATGCGCCGTTGGGCATTCCCATCGACATTTCACAAAGCAGTTGAAAACTATCATCGGCAGCATCTTGAATAGTGCATCGACACTTTGAGTTGCTCCAAAATGTTGCTCTACCTGAGTTGGTTGATGTCATTTGGATCTTGAATCTGTCTGTTTCTCATGTGCTTTGTTCTGAGAGTTAGCGAGGAGTTCAGCATCCGCCTGGTGGAGTAAAGCTTTTCTTTGCATGGCAACCATCATTTATCTCCTCATCCTCGTTCCCCTCCTTCCAGCTGCATCTTCATTATGATTTCCGCTTCCTCAATGCAGCAAGTTCGATTGCGTCACCATTTTTTCAAGCAGCTGAAAGCATTTGCTACTTTCCACCTCTGCCTTCAAACACCACCTTGGACTATGGTTAGTGGCCAAATGGTAGGGTAGAAATTATATAATTTTTTGAAAAGTATTTTTGAGAATTATTTTAATTTTTTTAAATAATAAACATTTCTAAATTTATAAATTTTAAAATAATCAAAATGATTTATAACTCTTTTTCAAATTGTTTCAAATGAAATCTTACCCTTTATTCAATGTTGCTTCAATTTCAACTCCTAAATTTCGAAGTGGGCATACCAACATATTTGATTGATGTCTTTTTCATATTAATTTTATTAAATGTATAAATTATGTTTATAAATTTATTTGATATTAAAATTTAATTACAGTGATATTTTCTTCATATTCTGCTTACAATTTTGAAATCTTGACATTCTAAATTTATTTTTTCTTGATTTTTCTATTTTTTTAGTCTCCTTTTTTTTGTAATTGATAATTCCATACATAAGGATTGTTATATGTGGCATCTATTTGAGATGGCCAATTATCCATTTGTGGACACAAAATCCCCACCACATGGCTTGTTGGTTACATTATAATAGCCACAAATTTATTTTAATAATTTTTATGATATTTATATTTGAAACATTATCTTATAATCAAATTATAACAAATAATGCGAATCAATTATAAGTTGTACTATAGTTATTATAATCTTGGAACTATAAATATTAAAAATCAATTTTAAAGTATAAACGAGTAAATTTGAATCAAATGTTTACAAATTGAACTCAATATTGAATCAGGAATTGAGTTTTAGCTCGAACTCAAACTAAGATTAATCAAGCTCAAATTAAATTGAACCCAAATAGCTCGTTTAAAGTTTATGGCTTCCCAAAGATTAGGACGAAGGCATGTTTAAGCCGTCCTATTTGGTAATTTCTACAATTTAATATTGCCAACCATATGTGATTAGGAATATTTAAAATAAATGAGTGGATTATATTATGTATATTAATTTGCGTATTATTATTTTTTATTTTGTGTATGAAAGAATCTCACGGGTGTTTGGAGGAATCCAAGTTTCCACGCGCTACTCTGCCTATAAAAGGGGGCGCTTCGATCCTCTCGTCCATTCATTGTTGGATTCATTCTAAGGTGGGCAGTCAACCTTAGCAGGACCACAGAGTCGAAGAGAAGATAAATAGAATGGCGCTCCTGAACGATCTCATAAACTTGAATCTCTCCGATGTTACTGAGAAGACGATTGCTGAGTATATATGGTTCGTTTTCAAATTTCTTTCTCCATTTCGGAACATGGGGTCTGGGCATTCGACTACCTTCGTCGTCTTCCACGCTTTCTAGGAGTTTTTCATGGCCGTGTTCGCTTTACGGGTGTTTTCTGCAGTAAAAGATGACTCTTTTTGGAGTTTGGTGGGCTTTTCTTATTTTCTGGAACCTGGGTTCCCAAGCTTTTTTTAACCTTTTGCCTTATTTTGTTGCTCCCTCGTTTCTTGGAGGTTTTCAGGGGTGTCTTTGTTTTATTCTACATGCCTTTTGCAGTTTAGTTATCAAGAAAATGGCTGTTGCTGATCTTTTTTTGAGAATCTTTCCAGATGTTGGTTTCTTTTTTTTTTATTGTTAATTCTTCTTAAAGCACTGAACTTTATCTTATTTGATTGCTTACAGGATTGGTGGATCCGGTATGGACCTTAGAAGTAAGGCCAGGGTATGTCATTTTCCATGCTCGTACTGGAGAAAAAAGGATGAAAAAAAACCATGGCCTTCATTTCATCGTGTTTCATATAATATCAGAATACAAAGCTCACTTTATCAGCCATCTTTTTCACTGAATTTCTGTTGTTGATTCGTTTATGCCATGAATCAGACTCTTCCTGGCCCTGTCTCTGATCCTTCGAAGCTTCCAAAGTGGAACTATGATGGCTCTAGTACAGGCCAAGCCCCTGGTCAGGACAGTGAAGTGATTCTCTAGTAAGATTCCTCCAGTCTCACTCGACATTAGTTCTATCTTCGCTTGCGAAATAACATCAAAACACACTGTTGCTGTGCGGTTGTTTTTGTTTTGCAGCCCACAAGCAATCTTTCCTGATCCATTCAGAAGAGGAAATCACATTCTTGTATTACTCAACTCAGTACTTTATAGCTCATGGATTGAGTTGTCTCCTCTTTTTTTATTCTAACCTTTTCCTTACAGGTGATTTGTGATACTTATACCCCAGCTGGGGAGCCAATTCCAACAAACAAGCGATTCGATGCTGAGAAGATCTTCAGTCATCCTGATGTTGCTGCTGAGGTTCCCTGGTAAGATTCCAACTTTCCTGCAGTCCTTTCGAGCTGTCCTAGACTTGATGCGATCGGGTCACAGGTATGGGATTGAGCAAGAGTACACCCTCTTGCAGAAAGATGTGAAATGGCCGCTTGGCTGGCCTGTGGGAGGATTTCCTGGCCCTCAGGTACATGAAGACGAATCCTTGTCTTCTTTTTGCAGCTCTTTCTGCAAAACTAGCTCGATTTTAGTGGTATAGTGCTTTGATGACATTAGCGAATGAATACTGTCTGCAATCCAGGGACCATACTACTGTTCTGTTGGTGCTGACAAGTCCTTCGGACGCGACATCGTAGATGCTCATTACAAAGCTTGTCTCTACGCCGGCATCAACATCAGTGGCATCAATGGCGAAGTCATGCCTGGCCAGTGGGAGTTCCAAGTAGGACCTGCTGTGGGAATCTCAGCTGGAGATCAAGTTTGGGTTGCAAGATACATTCTTGAGGTACTCCATGAACTGATATCCTTTCTGCAACACAATGCATCTGACCTCACTCCTATGAACGCAGAGGATCACCGAGATTGCCGGGGTGGTGCTGTCATTCGACCCAAAACCGATCCAGGGAGACTGGAACGGCGCCGGCGCCCACACCAATTACAGTACCAAGTCAATGCGAGAGGAAGGCGGCTACGAAGTGATCAAGAAGGCGATCGAGAAGCTCGGTCTCCGCCACAAGCACCACATTGCGGCCTACGGAGAAGGAAACGAACGACGCCTCACCGGCAGACATGAAACTGCAGACATCAACACCTTCTCATGGGTAATTCCTCTTTCTAGGAACAGAACTGTTCCATTCTAACGCACCGCCACTTGAACTTGAATCCTCCTCCCTGCGTGTCTTTCCCAGGGCGTGGCGAACCGTGGCGCGTCGATCCGTGTCGGGAGGGACACGGAGAAGGAGGGAAAAGGGTATTTCGAGGACCGCAGGCCAGCCTCGAACATGGATCCGTACGTGGTCACCTCCATGATCGCTGAGACGACCATTCTCTGGAAGCCATGAGAATCAAACCCCAGTGCTTCCATCTATGTTGCTTTGGCTTGCTTCGATTTCATGCGTGCTTGTGTATTGGACCAAATCATGCTCTTGTCCTCTCTTTATTATCATTATTAGTATAATGGTGTGGGTAAAGTCATTTTGAAATATTTTATTGGGATAATCTAATTTTTTGTGAAATTACTACATTACCCTTCTTCCACACTTAACCAACGTAAACACCGTTCGCCTTCTTCCACCCGTCTTCTTCGTTGTGTTCTCGGAGGTTGCTCTGCATCTACATCGGCCTTCCTTCTTTATTATTTCGGCATCCCCGTCGACCTCTGAAATCATCTGGAGGCGATCTGGAATGTGAAGGCGAAAAACCCGATTTTTCTCATCGTATCCGCCGTGGCTGAATAACAAGGATTTCAAGCGGCCAATACTCCCCAGCGCATCAACAACAGCCGGCTTCTTTTTCGTCTCCGGAGATAATAACACGCTTGCTTTATCTTTATGTTCTGCCGACTTCGATGCAGCTCGTTTCCTTTTCGTGTTCGGAGATAGACGTAGTCTCGCAGGAGCTCTCGCGGTGGAGCCGCCGATAGTCGGTGGCGGAGGTTTTTAGGTTCGGGGAGTTTTTGGCGAAAGCGAAGAGATGTATTTTTTATTTTTGTAGTGGTTGAAAATTACATTTTTTTTAATTTTATTCTGTATTTAATTAGATAATTTATTTTTATTATGTAACTAAAATTACAACAATTTTGAATGGGAATTTTAATTGTGAAACTCCCAAAAAAAAAGAAGAAGAAACGACGGTGTTGGTTTCTTTTAACGCATTATTGAACCACTCCCAATATAAATTAAAAAATGGAAATTTGATCTTCCTCATCTCATCGTTTTCATTCCAAATCCAAATCCCGAACCCTAGACGTCGGGATCTGACGGATATCCACGGAAAACGGCGAAATTTTGAGCGATTTCGGCCGCGAATCTTCTTAAGGTAGCTGCCATTGCGAGAATTCCTTCAACTTTTATCGTTGCTGGCGGAAATCGGGTTCTATGGCCATGCGCCAGCTCTTTTATTTTTTTCGCAGCGTGTGGATACTTGTGTTTTTTTGGTATTGCTTCTGATGGATTGTTTCCTTTTTTCTTTTGTGAGATTTCGTATCCTCTTATCGTTACGGAATAGAAGCACGGCTTGAATTTGGAATTGGAAAAATATTTTTGGATCTTTTTGCGTGCACGTGGCGATTTTATTGCATCTTGTGGTGTAAATCGCGTGTGTTTTCTCTGTTGTCACTCTGTGCGGCTGGCCTCTGTTGCGTAATTTGCGTTTCTCAACAGATTTGGGCGTTGTTAATGACTGTTTGTCGGTTATACTTTTCTCAGATACGGTATAATTTCCATACTCTGACTGATTGAAGAGCTTTGAAGAGAAAGATACGGACTACAAGTATAGAGGGTTCCCTCACTTGATGCCAGTTTGATTGTGCAGCAATGTCTGGGCTAATCAACGTAATGATCTGTTGTTCACGATTGCAATACTGCTATAATTTTCATCGTTACTGCACGCTTTGTCTTTTATGTGATGCAGTTTTCTAATGATATCTTTGTGCAGTCCTCGCTCAATGGATCAACATCAGGCCTTCCTGACACCTCTATTCGCTCATTTTCTCCATCATTTTCTGCGCAGTCTGGTTCTGGTTCTTCAGCCTTTCATCACGCTGGTTTGTTCTGTGTTTAAATCGTTTTATATTCTATGATTGTTATTTTTTGAGTTTATCATGTAAGGATTATGGGGCAGGAAACATGCAAGGGCTACCAAATATTCATGGAAATTTTAATGTTCCAAACATGCCTGTTGCGCTTGGAGCAAGAAGTTCTACTATGAGTAACATTCCTTCAAGTGGGATCCAACCAGGTGCTGGAAATATTTCCAGTGGGCGATATGGATCAAATAACCTTCCAGTTGCTCTGTCTCAGGTAACGAGACATGGCTTTATCTGTTATCGTGATATTTTTGGAACGTAGACTCCATATGCTTTATGTAAATATTATTTTTGAACTCTGTGCCTCTGCCATCCTTCACTTGTTTTTTGTTATATTGCTTACCCATGTTTCTGATTCGCAGATGTCTCATGGTAATTCTCATGTGATGGTGAACAGAGGTGGTATGAGTGTAATGGGAAACCAAGGATTTAGCAGTGGCGCTAATGGACTTGGTGGTTCAATCCCTGGAATTCTGCAAAGTTCAGCATCAATGGGCAATCGAACCAATGTTCCAGGTCTAGCCATGTCTCCTAGTCTTGGAAATGCTGGGCCCGAATTTCCAGCTCAGTTGGGAATATCGTAGGTGGTGGAAACATTGGACGAAACATTAGCTCAGGTGCAGGGCTACCAGCCTCAGGAATAGCTTCTCGCTTAAATTTAACTGCTAACAGCACCACTGGAAATATGAATGCACAAGGACCAAATAGGATGTCGGGTGGTGTTCTTCAACAAGGTAACGTTTTCGAGGTGTTTGTTCCTCTGCTAGTGTATGCCTATGCTTTCCATTCTACTTTGCAAGATTTGATTTCAGGACTTATTCCTAATTTCACTTTCTCCATCCGTGTTTTTCTCTTTGATTTTGCTGAAGACGCGGTCTTGCTTTTTCAGGTAACCTGCAAATGTTATCAATGTTAGGCGGTTCCTATCCAACCGCTGGTGGTCCTTTATCACAAAACCATGCTCAGTCACTTAATAGTTATAGCAGTATGGGTATGTTGACTGATGTGACTTCCAATGATGGTGCCCCTTTTGATTTGATTGATTTCCCTCAGTTGACAAGTCGTCCCAGTTCATCTGGCGGTCAACAAGGGCATCTTGGTAATACTATAGGGGTTTTGTCTTCACAAAATTTCTTGTTTATCAACTTCTTCCATATGGAATTGATAATTTTAATATGGTGTAGCTTTATTACGGAAGCAAGGTGTTAATCCAGTCGTTCAGCAAAATCAAGAATTTAGCATACAAAATGAAGACTTTCCAGCCTTGGGATCAAAAGGTTATTATAGGACTGACCTGTTAGTGGTTGATTCTCTCAAACTTGGTTTATGTGTTTTTGGCAAGCAACATGCCATCTGATATCTTGCACTATACTGGTGATAACAAATACTAGAGAAGAGCATTACTATATGCAATTAATTTATGGAGTTTATATTTTATTTTATTTTGCAGGTAGCAGTAACGACTATTCTGTGGATCTACACCAAAAAGAGCAACTTGATAGTTCTGTTTCCATGATGCAGCCTCAACATTTTTCTGTAGGAATTCGTTAGGACTGAGACATCCATAAACTTTAGCGTCATCGATCATTGCTTGTAACGTAGATATTGAAATGCAGATAGGGAGGTCGGCTGGCTTCAACCTAGGGTCTACATACTCATCACATCGGCCACAGCAACAACAGCAACATGTGTCCTCAGGAAGTAGCAGTGGTGGGCCTTTTTCTAATTTGAATAACCAAGATTTTCTCCACCTACATGCTTCAGATATTCTGGCATCTTCAAATTCAAATTTCCATCAACAGGTATGCGAAATGTCATACTCCAAAGCTGTGCTCTATTTTATGCTTATCATAATTGATGCATCCTATTTAAATTTGAAACCAAAAAAATAAATGAATTGCGTATCATTTTTATTCTAATGGTCTGTAACCTTTTCATGCTGCATTTGTATAGCTGAGATGTCTAAATACATCATCCTTGCATATTTACAGAAGTTTTGCGGGTTTGCAGCATTGATGTCTTCTCCTCCCTTTTTTAATTGAAAAGGCTTTCTTTTCTGGTTTACTGTTAGAGCACTGGACTGCTTGGGATGGGAATGCGGACAATGAATTCTTCAGGTTCGTTATCGAGTGTGGGAGGTCCCTATGACCAGGTTTTGCAGCAATATGCGCAGCATCAAAGTGCATCTCAGTTCCGCCTTCCGCAAATGTCACCTGTCAGTCAGCCCTACAGGGATCAAATGAAGCCAGTGCCGGCAGCTCAGGGATCTTCAGACCCATATGGATTGCGTGGTCTTTTAAATGTCATGAGGACGAATGATCCCGATTTGGCAATGCTTGCACATGGAGTTGACCTGGCAACCCTGGGATTGAACTTGAGTTCGTCTGAAAATCTGCATAAATCATTCTCCTCCCTTGGTCAGATGAGCCCGCCAAGGGGGATCCGGAGTTCACTGTGCCCCCATGCTATTATGCCAAGCAACCACAGCCTTTAAGTGTGAGCACAGTTCCTAATCTCCCTGGCACGCCACTGCTGCTTTACTACTAAACCATCTCATTTCGATGAAACGTTGGGTTTTCTGTTTTCTGCAGCCGGCATTTTTCGCAAGGTTCCCAATAGACACACTCTTCTATGTTTTTTATAGGTATGCATTCACTACCTTGCATTGTCTCTCCCCCAGGCGTGCGGTGTGATAACGAACCTTTTTTGACCATGCAGCATGCCGAAGGATGAGGCACAGCTCTTTGCCGCGAACGAACTGTATGTTGCTACAATATACAATTTCTGTTACTACTATGCTGGTCCTCTATTGCCTGTTCCCTTTTGTGGTCGGATGTTTCCAGCCAACTTGACGGTTTGCTGTCTCCAGGTATAATAGGGGCTGGTTTTACCATAAAGAGCTGAGGCTATGGATCACGAGGGTGCCTAACATGGAGCAGCTCATCAAAACAAATACATATGAGAGGGGCACGTACGTCTGTTTTGATCCCAACTCATGGGAGACGATTCGCAAGGTTAGTGCCACCGTCTTCTTCTCATTTGCATGTTTTCCGTATCGGGGCCATTGAAAACATGGGTTGCATTTACAGGATAACTTTGTTCTTCATTATGACATGGTGGACAAGCCCCCAACCCTTCCTCAACACTAGGACTCCCTCCCGTCTTCTCTCACTTTTGTTTTAATCTTATCTTCTCGAATTCTCTGTATCAGCAATGCAATGCCCTTTAGTTTAGCGATTGTCTCTCTTTTATTGTTCCCCTGCTGTTGGTGCCCTTGCCTTGTGGTGGTGTGGCTCCTTTGTTATATCTTGTGAATTATCACAAATTATTCCATTCCGCGCTTCCATTTTGACATCCGAAATGAAAGTCAGGTGTAAAGTTGACGTAGCCTAAGCTTGCGGATTTGAAATGTTTTATTTAATTATATATTTCTATGATGAATTGAATCAAATTCAAGAATTTTAATTATGATTTAAAATGTTTGAAAAAATAAAGTTATTGGGAAATCGAAATTATGTAAACGTTTCATAAACCATTTGGAAAACTTGTTTGAAAATATTTTACAAATTATGTGTATTAAAAAATATGTTTATAATTATACCATAGCCTGTGACCTGGCCCACGTATAAAGAATACAACACGGAGCCCACACGAGCTCGGAGAGATTACATTACGAAAGGAAAAAACACACACGCAACACGATGAAAAAAAATGGGTACCTAGAATGCTTTGACAGAACTAGCACCTTTTTTTAAATAAACTTCATACGTCATAACATCCATCAAGTGAAAATTCTTGAGATAAAACGTTGCAACGGAGAGATTAAGCACCCTACCCCATTTCTCATTTCTAGTGAACCCCTTGTTATTCATTCATGTGCGTTTCATGAAGCTTACATAAAGAAAAACTCACTCACCCTTGTACCTCTTTTCCAGCTCCTCCATCCTTTCTACCTCCCTGTTGTACTTGCAGACGCGATAAATGAACCTGCCATCCCGTTATTTTACTCTCACAGCATGAAGATAGAAGCAAGAAGAAGAAGAAGAAGAAGAAGATCAAGAAATGAGTTTTCCAAGCAGCTGCTCACCAGTACAGAAGGCAGGATACCACACACAGAATAGAGTTCCTTTGAGCCTTGTACATCTGCAATTTTCATAGCATCATAAGGACAAAAAGAAAAACACAACCGAGCAGCAAGTGGAAGAAAGGGGGTAATATGTGTTGGCACTCATAAGCTACACATCTTGAATCAAAAAAATGCTGTTAAAAAGAATAGGTACCATAGTTTCATCCAATATGCAGAGATCACAAACGAGAAGCAGCTATTCTAAATAAACAAAATATGGATACAGAAACAAAACAGTAGACTTCTCTTCGAACGAGGATTGAAACCGTGCCTAAAATCTAAAGAAGTTACCGATTTCTCATATCGATCCCTTTCAGCGGCAGTGCACGTCTCTCCGGAACACATCAGCCGATGCTCGTTCTTCCAATAAATGTCTACAAGTCACTCGAAGAACGGCAAATCATCAAATTACAGATCACAGGAAAGCCTACCGAGAGAAAAACAAAGTATACCTAGAAGCTGAAACGCAGAGAATGGTACGACGAATAGCGCGGGCTGAAGAACCAGAGAAACAAGCGACACAATACGAGATCTGATCAATTTCGGTGACGGAAGAGTCAAGATGAGCGCCACCACCGCCTCCGCGGCGACGACGTACGCCATTATCATCCACTGCAGCGCCATTTTACCGCCAATTCAGAAGATTTTCTCTTTACACTCTTCCAGCGTTCGAATGAACCTTATAATATTCTCCTCACTTTCTTGCCACCTAAGGTATACAAAATTAAACATCCGCCCGTCATCTTCAGAATAATTACCATATGCCCTAGCGCTATAAGGTCAACGTGCACAATTTCCAATTTCCGTTTCCTTAGATCTCTCCTGTTTCTTCAATAATCCATTTCTTTATTCAGCAGGAGCAGCAGCAGCTTACTTGGATTTGCCGCTCCGTGGCTATGGAGATCCACCGAAGGAACTGCTGCGGCTTCTTGCCGATCCCAGTTTTGGTATTCTTGCTTCAGCTTCAGCTGGTATTCTGCAATCTGGTGTTCGAAGTTGGTCACAGGTACCGAAGTCGTGGCAGCAGGGAGGGGATGCCCTTGGGTGCGCTGCGGTTACACGATTCACTGCGCCATGGCAGAATGCTCACCGCCATCGATTTTCCATTAGGCGGCGATGGCTCGCCGACGGGCTCCGCGCTGTATTACACGAAGATCGGTATTGGGACTCCTGCTGCTGAATACTACGTACAGGTTGATACAGGAAGTGATATTATGTGGGTGTATTGCAAATACTGTGAGAATTGCCCGCAGAAAAGCGATCTCAATATTCCGTTGACACGGTACGATCTAGCGGCTTCATCGTCTGGAAAACTGATCACTTGTGATCAAGATTTCTGCGATGTTGCATTTAGCGGTCCGAATTCGAATTGCCAAGAGGGAATGAGCTGTGAGTACTCGGTGACCTACGGAGATGGAAGCAGAAGCGAGGGGCACTTTGTGAGAGACGTGATCAGATTTGATCAAGTAACTGGGAACCTTCAGACCTCTCCACTGAACGGATCCTTTGCATTCGGCTGTTCCTCGAAGCAATCTGGAGAATTGGGATCCTCCAGTGAAGCAGTTGATGGGATAATCGGCTTCGGACAAGCCAATACATCCCTTCTTTCACAGCTTGCGTTGTCTGGGAAAGTTAAGAAGGTGTTTTCACATTGCTTGGATGGGAACAGTGGAGGAGGGATTTTCGCCATTGGAGAAGTGGTGCAGCCAAAGGTGAACACAACTCCACTCATCCGTGAGCAGCAGCATTATAATGTAAATCTCAAGACAATTGAGGTAGATGGTCGACCTCTGGACCTTCCTACAGACCTGTTCGACACCGGATCCGGCGGAGGGACTATAATCGACAGTGGGACGACATTGGCATATCTCCCATCTCTAGTTTACCAGCAGTTTATGAACAAGATAAGAGCACATCAGCCCTATTTGGAAACTTACACAGTTGAGCGCCAGTTCACCTGTTTCCGGTTCACCGGAGCCGTGGATGATGGATTCCCGGTAGTCACTTTCCGCTTCCAGGGCTCACTCTCCCTGACTGTTCATCCCCATGACTACCTGTTTGAAGTTCGTGATACAGAGTACTGCATAGGTTGGCAAAACAGTGGACTGCAGACAAAAGATGGAAGCCAACTAACCTTGCTGGGAGACATCGTTCTACAAAATAAGCTCGTCGTCTACGACCTCGAAAACCAGGCAATCGGATGGACGCCATATAACTGTTCATCCACCATCAAGTTGCGAGATGAAGCAACTGGAAATGCCTACTCAGTAGAAGGATTCAACTTGTCCTCTGTGCCCGGTTTGCCTGCAATAACTCAATTGCTATTCTTGCTAGCACCTGCCTTGCTTACTCATACCCTGGTATAGCTCATGCCTGTTGCTTCTTGAACTTGCAAGGAAATGCTGTAAAATCTGTGATTTCTTTAACCCCTTGTAACATTTTTTAGCTAATAGCTTTTTTTATAAATCCTTCTGCCATGACTGATACATCGCACATGTATCAAATTCCACACTGTCCATCCAAAAGGATCATCAAGACGATTCAGACAAATTTCTGCTCTCTAACTGATAATCCTGCTAATGTAAATAGAGGGGCCATGGACTTTGTTCATGAAGCAATCAGCTGAGGATTGATATTCCTGTGGATAAGTGAAGTGATTCTCAATGCTATCTTGTTTTTCATTTACTTGGTCAATGAAAGTCATTGTCATTGTCACCATCGTCTGTCGATGCCCTGTAGGTACATGCATCGATATTCCATACATGCAAACTAAACAAAAACATCATGAGACAATGAGAATGAGAGGCCATCAGTATTATATCTTGGTTTTGCTAGTTCATTAATGTGCTATTGATATCTTTCACTCTTGTTGCCTGGCTTTTACACCCGGACTTCTTTTCACTCTGGAAGAACTGAAAGGGCATGAAGGTTTACCTCTTTGTCTTGAGCTGCAGTAAATGTTATGCATGTGAATGAATGCGCAGTTCTTGGCTCATCTGATATTGTTGTCTGGGCAGAAGCTTGTGCTGAAACTGGATTTACAGGATGACAGGGAGCTGCAAAGGAGGGCTTTGAAGACTGTTTCCTCCCTTGCAGGTGTTGACCAAGCACTCACACACTGCCCTGAACATACCTTTGGATTTGTTATTGTGTTTCCAGTATTTGGGGTTTTGTCCTTGTGCATCTGCTTTAGATTCATTGATCTGCACAGGAATTGATGAGGTTGCAATCGACATGAAAGGAAAGAAACTGACGGTAGTCGGAGTGGTTGATCCGGTGGATGTGGTAAGCAAATTGAGGAAGAATCAATGGGTGGTGGGGATAATCTCATGTGGACCAAAGGAAGAACCAAAGAAAGAAGAGGCCAAGGAGGGGGGAAGAAAGAGGAAGAGAAGAAAGAAGAAGCCAAGAAAGAGGAGGAGAAGAAAGATGAGGAAGAGGAAGAGGAAGAAGAAGAGGAAAAGGAAATGGTGGCAGTTCCATATAAACCTTATTATTACTACTATCCAATTCCAGTTTACAAACCTTACCACTACCTTGAAGAAAACCCCAACACCTGTGTCATCTGCTAGGTACCAACCATGGAGGGTCTATACTGCAATCAAAATGGCTTCACCATTCAACCAAGCCTCTACTGTTCCCGTAAGTGATATTACATGTGTGTGTGTGTGTGTGTGTATGTATGTGTACCTTAAGAAGTTGTTGAAGTATCCATCTTTGTGGTGTTGGAATGTTTAACAAGTTTGCCTTCCCCAAGCAGCCATGGAAAGTTTGGTTGTCACGGTCACCATGTTGGTACAAGGAAGTAGAGATGGAAATTTGCAGGCTAGAGGAACCCCACCACCACAAATTTGATTGCTATAGTTTTGTTTGTTAGTAGCTCAATTGGGTAATGAAATGAAAATGAGATGAAAAGCAGGATATTCACAAGAGTACAACCAAAGTATATCATACCCAAATCATGTCGTTAATGCAGACAAGCATCAAAATATTCTTGGGTAGAAAGATTGTTCAGACAGAATAACCTTCATCAAAATCCTGTGTCGCATGATTTTACTAGGTCATTTTCAGCTAATCTTAATCATAACAAAATTGAAAACTGCAGTAATATTAAAAAAAAAAACATTTCATTTTTTAAGCAGCTCTAAGTTTTTTTGTACAAAGCCATTAGAAATACCTCCCTAGAAATCCTTGTGGCATGATAAAATCAGGCGCTTGTGGTCCACAAGTGCTGCTGATAGTCAACTGGGAGGTCGATGGCCAAATCCAGTTCTTTGTCTTCTACATTCCAGACAAATCCCCAGATTAACACGCGCTTGTTTCATTTGCCCCATGGAATTGAGTTTCATGTTTTTACATTTTGTAACGCAAAAATTTAGTCACATCTGATTGAAAAAAAAAACGATCAAGGATCTTTTACAAACCTGGTCATCAGCTTTTTTTACTGAAGAAATGCTCAATCTGCAAGTGCCCTTGACGCTGATTAAACTTCATTTGTGTTTTGGAAGTATGCGCGTTCTTCTTCTCCAAGAAGGAGGTGCTTGTGCTGTTCTCATGCTTCGAAATACAACAGAAGACAAAAATGTAACATGCTGGTGTGGATGATGAAAATGTTTTGACGAATACATAAATAGTTATCATCAGGAAACTGTGACGACATACCAATGGCTGCCGCATGACTTTGATTCGACCACCTCTTCCGTCAGCTCCAACTGCAATCAAATCACCACAAGACCCAACCATTGATCCCTGCATCCCAAGAGTAAATGCAGAAGAATGCCGTTTTATTGACTTGTTGAACCATTTTCCCGATGACCAGCTGTCTCCACTGGGACATACACTGCTACCTGCTAGGATTTGGAAAGTAGAGATCACATACTGCAAAATCATAGCAACAGATGCATGGTGACAGAAGATGTAGTACCTAACATACCAGGTTCCATTAAGGGAACAGAGGGTCTATCGACATCTGGGATGATCGGTGAAAACGAAGCAGGGCTTTTCTCATCATCAATGACTACAACATCATCGATTTTGGTGTCCATAGGGGTGTCAGAGCCACTGTTTGCACACTTTTGTCCAACGGAAGGTACAGAACGAACAAAGAATTGAACATCTGTGCCACGGGTAATGACAGAATGCCCATTCTCCAGATCACCTGGTGCACCAATACACACAGATAAATCAAGATCCATTGTGCTTTGAACGCTTAAAGGCTTGGAGTAGTTTGCTTTTGATGAATCCAATGCATAATCATCTTCATTGAAACTGAAGCAGTTTGGAGGTCTTGTACTTCCATATGAATCAGTCCCAAGTTCAACTTTCTGATATTTCATCCCTCTCAAAACGGCATTTTCTTTGGTTTCGAGGGTAGTCTCTAGTTCTTGGACTCTCAACTGTAAACTAAGGAGCATTAGAAAGTAAAAATAATCTACACCCGATGCATCCATTACCAAAAAGTATATGAATGTAATTCACCTTTAACTTCAGTATCTTTTCTTCGGCCTTTTCAAGTTTACGCAGACATCTGGCTTCTCCTCTTCCCAAACTATTGCACTTGGCCATTAGCTCCTTATAACTCCTGTATATGAAATGTGTTCAATGGGATAGAATTTTTGTGTCAATTATATCGTCTTGAAAACGCTCAACACGAACCGTCAATGAAATATACAGTTCATACTTGTTGCGGGTTACCAACGTCTTTCTCAGAAGAGCAACTGTTTCGCTGCTCCCGACCCCATTACCAAATGATGCAAGCTTTGTAATCTCATCTTCTTCCAATTCTGTATCACAGGCTCTAGAGCACGCACACGGAATGGAATTAAGGATGAACAATACACAGTGCGTAACTAGGGGAAAACGATCAAAAATTATAGCAATCTTCCCATACAGTTTGATTGCTGCAAGTTCCTTCGCTAAGGCCATATTCTTCTCTTGCAACTTCATGCATTCCAAAGTTGAATTATCTAGTGCCTGTATTAAAAACCACCGATTTCATTACGATTGCGGTATCTTCATCCATTCATTTATGGAATCAATGCTCTTGCAAATTTAATATATCAAAAATTCAAAAAAAAAAAAAATTCTTACATCAGATTTTACTCGCACCAGCTGCTGGAAATTTAACATCTTGATCATAGCTTCATCTTTTAAAGCAACTTCTGCTTTCAGTTGTTTCTTGCATGATGCTAGCTGCAATACAGATACCAAGATTTTTTAAAACTAGTGGAATTTGGAATTTAGATCCATAAAAGAACTTGAAATACCTCTTCATTGATTTCTCTCAGCTCTCTACGTTGTTGCTCCAAGCTGGAAGTGAGAGCCGCAACTTTTCTTTCCAATTTACAGATATCGCTCTGCATATCCTCGTGGCTTCTGCCATATCCGGATTGTTTCTGAGATAGATTAGAATCATTTGAATCACCAACAGACTGGAAATACAGACGCCCAACATTTGCATTTGTACAGGCTTGTTTGCAAACAGGACAGCTCCTCTTCTTCGTATTTGGACAGTATTCGAACCACTGTTGAAGGCTGTGAATTCAATAAAGTTATCATCTTAAAATAAATCCTAGCACATAAAAAACAACCAGTTCCACCAACACTACATATCTAGAGGATATGATAACGTTCGAAACAAGCACTAAGTTTCGATACAAACCCAACTTAGAATAGCAGTAGCCATAGTGCAGCGGGATACTAATCAATCCCATGCCTTCAAAAGCAATTTTGTAAAGGGAAATCGCCTTCGCTAACTTGAAAATTTAGGGCTACACGAATTATCGATAGGCAATAAAACACAACTACAGAATGTCCAATAGAACTGTCCACTGGTCCACAGCTAAACGAACTCTCATTCATAAACAAGTTCCCTCAAAAACACGCAGAACTACATTCACCAAACAGAACCAATCCTGCGAAGCATGAAGAAAGACTCCTACCAGAGCTCGTGAAAAACATGACCACAGATGGAAATTGATTGCAGGTCTTCGATTATAGGCTTCAGGTCTTCGAAACAGATCGAGCATATCGGATGTGTGGACGAACCGCTTTCCGTCATCGCTCCCAACCTCGCAAGGTGTTACTGTTGCAGATTCCTAGTATTTATACGCCACGGTTTACAAAATTTTGGAACGCGCCCGAAGGCGGGAGTTGGGAAACCTAACTGGGCTTTGAATACAATGTGGGATACACTTTTTATATCCCAAGCCCAAACGAAGTTATTGTATATATTTAATCAATATTTCTATTTTTAGAAAAAATATATATTAAAAAATAAATAATTTATTCACGATTTAAACTACAATTAAACCTTTCAAAATACATACGGAGGTTGGTGCAAAGATTCATAATTTTTTTTTAACAATTTAAAATATAAATAAAATATTACTGTTAATTCGACACACTGATCAAAATTCAAAGTGGAAGGCCATGGACTCGCTGTCGTCAAGTGTAGAAACAAACACTATACAGTATATACACATACCGGAGTTCCAAAACTCGTGGCCGCTGAAGACCTCCATATGTGTGTGTGTGTGTATACAAGAAACATGGACATCCCACTCACATTCAATCACATCTCAAGTGATGGCCAGAGAGAGGGATGTGGAGCTGTTTTTCATGTTTGAGCAGCCTGATGCACCTTGAATCAGGAGGAGGAGGAGGAGGAGGATCAGCAGACTGGAAACAACTTGGTTTCAGGGTAGAAGGGCACCCTACAGAGAGGATCAACTGATCCACACTAGAAATGGGGGACCCATGGGGTCCATTCAGAGCAATGTTGTGCACCTTGTGCTCATAAATCTTCCCATCCTTATCGAACTTATACTCTGAGGTTCCATCGAATCTGCTATGGCTCTCCCCACCCAAGGAGATTCGGGGCACGCCATGAGCTGTAAAGCGAACTATCAGCATTGTCTCTTCAGGTTGCCACACACTTGCAACGTCAACCCATAATGCCTTAAACAGCATCCTCCCATTCAACCTTAGAGCCCAGAAGATCGTTTTGTACTTTTCTATGCCAGAAAATGTGTTCATTGGGTCCTTGAACACGATGTCCTCCCTGAAAAACGCTCATAAAAGTTATTGTACTCATAAGCAAACCAAAGCCATGTTTAAGAGGACTTGTCCATGTCGACTGTCAACCAATGCATCCATCTCTGTAAACTATATTGGTCAATGCAGACCAGTCTGAACAAAAAGAAATGACATATCGGCATCCCATATGGGAAAAAAAAAAAAATCGCCTTCTATCAACACTTGATCTAGGAACGGAATGGCATACGAAATCAGCAGGGGAGTTTTCCAGTTTATGCGTTACCTATAGATATCAAAGCTGGGCTCCCGATCGAAAAACAGCGGAAACTCCTCTCTTAGTGTCCGAATCGCGTACCCTGTACTGACGTAAAAATCCTGTTTCTTCTTTTCCTCCTCCGGCTCGGTTCCGTACAACATCCTTAGGTTTCGTTCAAAATCCTTAACAACCCCCGATCCGATTGACGCCATTTCCAAGCTCGTAACACCTGAGCAAATCGTAAACGACATCCTGCGAGAACTACCGCTTCCTCCTCCTCTTCCTGCTAACGGAAACGACGTTCTTAGCGGCATCGAAATTCCCGGGGAAGGCAGCGAAATCGTCATCGTGGGAACAGGATGCAAGGATCTCGTTCAGCAGCTTTCGAATGCAAGGATCGCGCACATCCGGGAAAGCGGAAGGTTTTAGTCGGATCGCGAGAAAACCCATTAGAATATTCGTTGTCTTCTAGAAGGCAAAAACGTGGACGGATAAGCCCCGCCTCTCAGCTTTATCATTTATAGAAGCTTTGGGCCGGGAAACCGCAAACCCAAGCCCAAAAAAGAGAGAGGGTGGGGTCCACTTTCCGGACACGAAAGGCAGCCATCAAATCCAATTAAATTTACCTTCAACGTCCGCGGACAGGGATGATCGTGGCCACGTGCCTAGTCGTAGGGGTTGTCGACAGCTGCCTTCGCGCCGAACGTGTTATAGCCGTCCACGTGGACGGGTGCGATGAGTGACGCGCGGTATTAACAACAAATAAATAAATACCTTTGTGAACCGCCAGCTGGCGAGTGTCGCAGCCAATCAAATTGCGACATCTCGACACCGACCATCATTATGAATTGGTTAACGAATTGCGAAAAACACGTGGCCACGTGGTTGAAGAGGAATGGCGAACGTCTTTTGCTTGGAATATTCTCAAGTTCTTCCACGCACGTTTCACCACATCGGCTTGACAGTTTTTTGATGTTCTTTCAAAGGGCGGTGCTTTCTCGGCATAAAATCCTAATGGTCATAGCAAGAAATATAAGTGAATTTATTTTTTTGAAATTGAAGTTTGATGAAAACCGACTGGTAATGATCAGGAGCTTGAGGTGAAATGATTAATGGGGTAGACGATAGCCACCGGCGATCAACATTTTGTGGGTTTCAATCATCTGAAAATGTTGACTGAAGACAAGAAGGAAAAGGGAGAAATTCTTGGAAAAAAGAAATATTCAGGGGTGGACACGTGTTGCTGATGTGGAATTGCAGTCTTCATCCTCTCTCCCTGTCTCTATCCCTCTCACCGTCTCTCCTCACTCCTCGGTCTCCAGTGTGCAGAGAGAAACAAAGTATTTCTGCTCTGTGCACGCCCCTTCAAACTCCAATAATTTGGCTTCTTCCTTGCCTCTAACTACTGAGCATGCTGAACTTTTTTAGTCGGGTAAGCGTTTTTCTTTTTACTTATTCTGTTGCTTGTTGAGTTCTACGGTTTTTATGAATCTACGGTGACTACACGGTATGAAAGGTCTCTCTTTGATGCCAAGGCGGCTCTGGGAAAATCAGTTTGTGTTTTGTATGCACCTTTCTGAGTTTTCTGAAGGGATTATTCTTTCAAGGTTGTAGACAGGGTTGAAAGTCTTTGTTGTTGATGCCTTGCTGGGGACAAATTTTTCAATTGGGAACTAGTGTTTGTCTGTCACGCGTAGTACACTTGACTTTGAGTTCACTGTTACAGTTTTTTTTTAAGACAACCCCTTTACAGTAATCTGGAATTCATCTTGATGGTGGGGGGCCCAAGTAGTAAAAAGCCCTTCCTTTTCTCCTCTCCTCGTACAGAAATTCTTGACGTGTACTGTATTACTATGAATTGTTGTAGCACAGTAGTTACAGTTGAGTTGAGCAGGATTGTCTAGCTAATGACTTGTGTGTGTAGGAGTGACCTGAATAGTCTGTATACTTGATGCACTCTTGTAGACTCATGTTCTCTTACAACCAACCAGGTGCTTTAAGTTGTCTTAAAGTCATGTTTTGTGGGTATGCTGCGTGGTGATGGTCTAATATACGAAGGTCTGAGTTAGGATCTTGTTTGTCCATGGCATAGGAAAGAGTAGATAGAGAGTTGTTGTGAACAATGGGAAGCAGCACTGAAGAAGGAAAGAATGTCAAAGGCGAAAAGCCATCACCGCCTCCAATGGTGAGCATCCTGTTTCTGCTTCGTGTATCTTATTTGCAGTTTAAGCCTGCCCGAGTCTTATGCTAGTTTGAGGAACTCTTATGTTTCCTTTTCTGGTTAAGTTTCTTCCCCAGTGGCTCTAAATCCATTCATCCGGACAACAAAAGCAGCACTGTACAGTTGGTTGATTCCCACCTATATAACAGCACTGTGCGTATGTATTGACAATGCTCATATAGATAACATACAGTCAGTGTGTCGTGGTACTTGAAGTTTAACCACGCCACAGTACTTGAGTCGCTTATATGCGGGCTACTCAGCCCCATGTTTTCATTGCTTTTGGATGTGCTTGAAGTTTTATAGAAATCTTAGAAAGCTTGCTTACAAAAAGGTTCCTCATAGTTAAGTCTACGATCCCTCCTCATTATGCACAGAATACTCCTGTGAGGTCTGGTTTGTCTGTTGTTAACACTGAGTATTATTGCCTACCTGATTCATGCTACTTGGTTTAGGCTTGTACTTCTCCGACCATGGAATCGTCTGCAAAAACAGATGGAGGTTTCATTACAAAGCTTATAGCCCTTCATGGAAATTTCGATATAAATGACCCCGGATCATCAGACAGGTTTACAGCAACTTTCGAATATCATTGCAGTCTTTGTAATCTTCTATCCTTTTGATTGATACTCTGCTCTCTACTGATGTTTTGGGATTATGCTATGCTTTGTGATGTGCAGTGAGCCCAATGGTGGCTCAGTGGATGGAAACAATGGAACTTTGGGAGGGGTAAGCATCTCCCTTTCCATATCTGCTTTCCTTGTCCAAAAAGGTCTGCTTATCATTCTGATCTTCCATCACAGAGAGCCAATGAAGCCAGGATGAAAAGAAGCAGACGAGGATCACCGAAAAACAGTCAGTCTCTTCTCCTCTTTGCCTCTCTTCAATCCAACGTGATGGTGTCCTGAATTGTCACAAAGTTCTACGTTTTCTGCATTGCGTTCTGCCTTTTCCGGAAAGATGTCGATGCTCTCAACAGTCGGTTGGCTCCTCCTCCGTCTGATAAGGCAGCAGCAGTGGATGTGGCTCCCCTTTCCGATGCACTGGTAGCAAAGACTGAGATCAACCCCATTGAACTGAATGTCTCACAGCAGGTTCCTTCATGGACACAGGTCTGTTCTACTGAAATGCTAATGACTTCTGAACTTCCAGCCATTTCATGATCACGAGCTTCGTGTACTTGCAGAACGAACGGGAAATGAAACGTGAGAGACGGAAACAGTCGAATAGAGAATCCGCTAGAAGATCGAGACTCCGAAAACAGGTTCATATCCATTTCCTACACTTGCTTAGCAGCTCATCATATGCATTCCTCACTGGAATTTCTTGCTCACGCAGGCAGAGGCCGAGGAACTGGCCAACAAGGTTCACGCACTCACCTGTGATAATCTGACTCTCAAGGCCGAGATGAAGAAGCTGATGGAAAGCTCTGCAAAGCTCAAGCTTCAAAACGCTGCCCTCATGGTACTACTTCACTCGTCCAACTCCGATTGCTTCACCTTTAAAGATTTCGGGTGATTTCTGGGGCTGGTTTCTGCAGGAACGGCTCCATGGTTCTCCTCATCCTGGACTAACTGACAGCAACCAGAGGGCGAAGCCAGTGGCCACCATGAACCTCCTTGCCAGAGTCAACAACTCCGATGATCGAGATACCGACGACGAGAAGGGCGCGGTGGTCTACGAGAGCAGATCTCCGGCGAAGCTTCATCAGCTTCTGGATGGCAACAGCCTGCGAGGCGATGCTGTGGCGGCTACTTGAATGCAGCAAAAGTTACATCTAACTCTTAGGTATATGCATGCGATGCGATGCGATGCCAGTACTCAAAGGCGACTGACTGACTGCACCACCTCCTAATTCTCACTTTGCTTTTACCAAGTGGCGTTGGGGTACTTTGGTTAAAGCTAACAAACCTTGAAAAGAAAGAAACCAAAACCTAATCTTGTATTTGATATATCTTCTTAAAACTAATTTTTGAGACGTAATGACGTAAATTTTTTGATTTTATAGTTTTTTTAAAAAATAAACAATATTTCGAAATCGTTGAGGTTTTTTGTAATAGAAATTATTCGTATTTATCAAGAAATAGAATCATTGAGAAATTGAGGTTTTCGATTCTTAAAAAAAAAAAAAGAAATGATTCTAAATTTTTAAATTTTTTGAAAAATAAATCTTTCGTAATTAATAATAAATTTAAATCCTCAAAATAATGTTACGAAACAAAAAGGCATTGCATGTGATATTATTCAACTTTGACATATGAATATTATCGAAATATGAGTGTACTCAATGAACAAACAAAAAGAATATAATCCCATGCAATCTTATACTATAAATAATAACACACATAACTGCTCCCACCCCATTTTCCCGCTCTTAATTACTATTGATTTGTATTTCTTATCGTATTTTTCATATTACGAGTTAGGTATGTGTTATAGATATCGTTTAATCTATTAATTCACTTGTATGAATATTGGAATTAATGATTTTTTTTTAAAAAAAAAACTTGAAGAATTTGGTTTTGATTATTTTATTTTATTATAGATGGGTGGTAAATCTACCAAGGGAGGTGGTGGTGTGCCGTACAACGTGCTGCTTATTAGCCCTAATGGAGCCTCGGCAATGGTAAGGATTTAGGGTTTGGTAGGTGAATTATGATGTATTTTATTTAATGGAAAATAAAGCACAACGGTTAGGTACCGTTGTTGTCGAGTTGGTGGGTGACGTGTACTGGAAATTCAGGTGCAATTGCATGGAGGAAAAGTTGTTTCATGGAGGAATGACAGAGGAGAGGAAGTGCTGTTCACCTGGAACAGGGTAAGCGGCGGGCTGAAGCCTCTACGGTGGTTTGTTTGTTCTTCCTGTTAGCCTTGCCATGCTCCGGTTGATCAACAGTGAAATCTGCAGGAGTCTCCCCGAGGGATGCGAGGAGGGATTTCGATCTTCTTTCCCGAGGTGGCGATCAATTCGAACGAATTCCGTTCCGGTATTCTCCGATTTCCGGTTCTGAACCGCGATTGACGTTTCAGTTCGGCGATCGCGAGTGGCTGAATGGGGATGGCTTCGCGAGTGACAGAGAATGGTCGATCGACGGCGCTCCTTCGCGAGATGGAACCTTAGTCGATTTGATATTAGCGGGCTGCCCTCCTGGGTAGCCAATTTTGACATCCTCCACATTCTTAGATGTGATCCGCGGGGCTCTTAGATTCCTTTTTCCCCCTTTTTCAGCATCGAGTTTCGTCACCGTGTTGCCCTAGGGAAAACTGGGAACTTGGTGCTGGTATCTCGTGTAAAGAACATCAGCACGAGCCCTTTCAGCTTCACATTCGGATACCACACCCACTTCTCTGTTTCAGATATAGGGTAAATCAACTCATTTTCCAAGATCACACCTCATCTTGCTCGGATTTGCAAACCATTATTTGACTGTCTGCAGTGAAATTCGGATAGAAGAGTTGGAAACTCTGCATTATCTGGACAACCTTCGTGGGAGGGAATGTCTCACAGAACAAGGTGATGCTGTTACGATCGACTCCGAGGTAGTTAATTGAGGCATCCCACCTCAGAACTCCATACCTTCGACTATATGATGGTTGGTGTGCAGGTAGACCGAGTTTACTTGAGCACACCACCGTGCGTTAAAGTTCTTGATCATGGAAGAAGAAGAACGTGTGTTCTGAGGAAGAAGGGGCTTCCTGATGTAGGCAAGTGTCCAATATTATCTCCAATTGCTTGTTCTGTAGGCCTTCTTATACTTAATCCAGTGCAGTGGTGTGGAATCCATGGAGGAATACCAGCAGATCCATCCCGGATTTCGGAAACGACGACTACCTGAAAATGATCTGCGTAGATGCAAGTGCAGTAGAGAAGCGCATCACTCTAAAACCAGGTAAGGAATGGACTGCACGGCTGGAGCTGGCCTCCTTCCCGACCAGCTTCTTCTCCCCAGTTGCAAGTCCTTCTGAAGCAAACAGAGCCAGTTCATCCAGAACAAAGAAAGTTAATTCTTCTGAACTAAACAGAGCCAGTCCTTCTGGAGCAAAGAGAGCCAATTCAACCGAAACAAACAGAGCCAGTTCATCCAGAACAAACAAAGTAAATTCTTCTGAAGTAAACAGAGTGAGTTCTTCTGGAACACGCAGAGCAAGTACCAGTATCAAGATTTGAAGCAATGCCATGTACTATTGCATCATGCACATATTACTGTTTAACTGATCAATGCAAGAAAAGCGAATTCAAATCATTCTTGATAAGAACAAAGCTTCCACCATTTCAAAAACCAGAGCACAAATCGATGCATGAACCTGAAGCAGCATCCCTTCGTCTTCTCCTATCGGTCGGCCGACTATGGACGCAGTAATTCTGGATATGGGATGAGAATTTCAGACTCAATCCTCTTTCTATTAGAAAAAGTATGCATGCACGTAGTCGACTCATCCATGACGCACAAATGCCACTTTGCATGCAATTAACAGAATCCACCACCACGTAACTCCAACTAACGCCTGCATTATAAATTCAGGGCGAGATTAACATATCCAAACCACGCTACTAATTCTCATCTCCCTATCCCAAATTTTACCAACCTCAGCTCCAGCTGTCAACCGCCGGTTTGCTTATAATCTTATTATTATCTTATTATTATTATTATTATTATTATTATTATTATTATTATTATTATTATTATTATTATTATTATTATTATTATTATTATTATTTATTATTATTATTATTATTATTATTATTATTATTATTATTATTATTATTATTATTATTATTATTATTATTATTATTATTATTATTATTATTATTATTATTATTATTATTATTATTATTATTATTATTATTATTATTATTATTATTATTATTATTATTATTATTATTATTATTATTATTATTATTATTATTATTATTATTATTATTATTATTATTATTATTATTATTATTATTATTATTATTATTATTATTATTATTATTATTATTATTATTATTATTATTATTATTATTATTATTATTATTATTATTATTATTATTATTATTATTATTATTATTATTATTATTATTATTATTATTATTATTATTATTATTATTATTATTATTATTATTATTATTATTATTATTATTATTATTATTATTATTATTATTATTATTATTATTATTATTATTATTATTATTATTATTATTATTATTATTATTATTATTATTATTATTATTATTATTATTATTATTATTATTATTATTATTATTATTATTATTATTATTATTATTATTATTATTATTATTATTATTATTATTATTATTATTATTATTATTATTATTATTATTATTATTATTATTATTATTATTATTATTATTATTATTATTATTATTATTATTATTATTATTATTATTATTATTATTATTATTATTATTATTATTATTATTATTATTATTATTATTATTATTATTATTATTATTATTATTATTATTATTATTATTATTATTATTATTATTATTATTATTATTATTATTATTATTATTATTATTATTATTATTATTATTATTATTATTATTATTATTATTATTATTATTATTATTATTATTATTATTATTATTATTATTATTATTATTATTATTATTATTATTATTATTATTATTATTATTATTATTATTATTATTATTATTATTATTATTATTATTATTATTATTATTATTATTATTATTATTATTATTATTATTATTATTATTATTATTATTATTATTATTATTATTATTATTATTATTATTATTATTATTATTATTATTATTATTATTATTATTATTATTATTATTATTATTATTATTATTATTATTATTATTATTATTATTATTATTATTATTATTATTATTATTATTATTATTATTATTATTATTATTATTATTATTATTATTATTATTATTATTATTATTATTATTATTATTATTATTATTATTATTATTATTATTATTATTATTATTATTATTATTATTATTATTATTATTATTATTATTATTATTATTATTATTATTATTATTATTATTATTATTATTATTATTATTATTATTATTATTATTATTATTATTATTATTATTATTATTATTATTATTATTATTATTATTATTATTATTATTATTATTATTATTATTATTATTATTATTATTATTATTATTATTATTATTATTATTATTATTATTATTATTATTATTATTATTATTATTATTATTATTATTATTATTATTATTATTATTATTATTATTATTATTATTATTATTATTATTATTATTATTATTATTATTATTATTATTATTATTATTATTATTATTATTATTATTATTATTATTATTATTATTATTATTATTATTATTATTATTATTATTATTATTATTATTATTATTATTATTATTATTATTATTATTATTATTATTATTATTATTATTATTATTATTATTATTATTATTATTATTATTATTATTATTATTATTATTATTTATTCATTATTATTATTATTATTATTTCATATGTCGTAACTTTGAGTCTATGTCTAGAGGATCGTGCAATGAATGACGTGGTTCTTCGAAGCCCTGTCGGAGCCTCCGCAATAGTAAGAAGTAGGGCATATTTGATAGAGTATGAAAATTTCATTTGTGGTAATATAATGCACATTAATTTTATTTTTCAAAAAACACTACCATCCTTCTTGTTTCAAAAATTTCTTCCAATTTTCAATTTTATTTAGAAAATATTATAATTATTATTAAAATTTTGATAAGTTTTTTACAAAATTTATATCAAATATGCAATAATTAATCTTTTCTTAAATAATATTTTCTATGAAGTACATATAGGTGTTACAAAATCATTCATTTCTATGCAACTTAATTTCACCCATCTCTAATAAAAATGATCTTTTTTTAGATAATATAATGCATTATTATGTTGAATTTGTATACTTGAAATGAAATTTTGAGTTATTTGGGATTTGGAGCCCTAAAACTTTAAAAAAGAAAAAAAGGCGCACCTGTTATGTTGCACTGTTGTTACCGTTCGATGTTGGAAAGTTGGTGACGCGGAAGGGAAAGTCCAGGTGCAATTGTACGGAGGGAAGGTCATTTCATGGAGGAATGACAGATGCGAAGAGGTGCTCTTCACCAGCAAAAGGGTAAGGGACGAACCCAAATCTCTCCGTCGCGCTGCTTGTCCTTTCTGTTGCGTTTCCCATGCTAACAGTGAAATCTGCGGCAGTCTCCCCGAGGGATGCGAGGAGGGATTTCGATCTTCTTTCCCGAGGTGCCGGGCGCAATTCGAACGAATTCTGTTCTCATCTTCTCCGATATCCGGTTCTGAACCGTGATCACGTTTCAGTTCGGCGATCGGGAGTGGCTGAATCAGCATGGCTTCGCCAGCAACAGAATCTGGTCGATCGACGGTGCTCCTTCGCCGGATGGAAGCTTCGTCGATTTGATGCTAGGGCAACAGTATTGCCCTTATGGGTAGGGTTTTTTTTTTCTTCCTTCGCATTCTCGGATGTGATCGATGGTGCTATTAGATTTGATTCTTTTTCATCCCTTTTTCAGCATTGAGTTTCGCCACCGTGTTGCCCTCTGGAGAAGCGGAGAATTGCAGTTGATCTCCCGTATAAAGAACATCGGCCGGAGGCCTTTCAGCTTCACCTTCGGATACCACACTCACCTCTCTGTTCCAGATATCAGGCAAATCAACTCATTCCAAGGTCATAATTTCGGTTCATCATGCTCTGATTTGCTAACCACCATTTGAATCCCTGCAGTGAGATTCGGATAGAGGACTTGGAAACTCTGCATTACCTTGATAATCTTCGTGGAAGGGAATGCCTCATAGAACAAGGTGACGCTGTCACGATCGACTCAGAGGTAGCTATCCCTGACATCCCACGTCAGAACTCCTCACTTTCCAGTATATGAGGGTTGGACTTGGTGTGCAGGTAGACCGAGTTTACTTGAGCACACCATCGTGCGTGAAAGTTCTCGATCATGGAAGAAGAAGAAGAACATGCGTTCTGAGGAAAACAGGGCTCCCTGATCTAGGCAAGTGTCAAAGAGAATGCTTACCGTAATCCGCTTCTTCTGTAGGCCTACTTACCATATTCCGGTGCAGTGGTGTGGAATCCATGGAGGAATACCAGCAGATCCATCCCTGATCTCGGAAACGACGAGTACATGAAAATGATCTGTGTGGATGCATGTGCAGTGCAGAAGAGCATTACTCTGAAAACAGGTGAGGAATGGATTGGGCAGCTAGAGCTGGCCTCCTTGCCGACTTGTGCAATTCCTTCTGCAACAAGTTCTTCTGGAACATACAGAGGCAGCTACGACCTATATCATTAGTCAATACTCCAGTATCTAGCTTTGGAGCTGCGGTATGAACTTCTCTGTACTATTGCATCATGTAAATACTACACTATTTAACATATGACTGAAAAGGGTTTCCACCTTCTGTCGCTCACACGGCCATGGAAGTGGCCAAAGTGGGACTACACTCCATTCCGGGACTCCATCTGGAAATAATACCTGCTTTTTAGACAAACTTCTTATGCCCCTTCGATCAGGTTCTTGAAAGATTTTGACAAAACAAGCTAATGGCTCCCTCTTCGGAAAAAGCATCAACACGAAATCGCAGAAGGATATCTAGGTTAAAAAAACGGGTTCATTTCCTAGAGAAATACATAATGATAATATGAATCCTGGATCACCGGGATCTCCTCATCTTTCATAGCAGACAATCGTGATCAACGGAAAAACACAAAAAAAAAAGGTACGTTGAAAGAAGAAAAACAACTGGAATTGAAG
Organism: Utricularia gibba; assembly: GCA_002189035.1. Lineage (NCBI taxonomy): Eukaryota > Viridiplantae > Streptophyta > Magnoliopsida > Lamiales > Lentibulariaceae > Utricularia > Utricularia gibba. The sequence goes on along the minus strand of NEEC01000013.1, from coordinate 2,698,170 downwards.
AAAAATGAAAATCTTTACTCATAAATATTTTCAAAAAACACAAAAACTGAATATTTATTCATAAAATATAAACAACAAACATAGCCAAATGTTGCCCTTATTGGTATGTAACGCTGGTAAGGCAGCGGGAGGGTTCCAGAATCGATCCATTTCAATTCAGTCACCGACTCCCATGAGGGATCACCCTCTTTGAGCTAAATATTTCTAGATCAAGTGCAAGCCTAAGTAACCATTAATTGGAATGGAAATTGTGAAGGAGATGCATATTGTGTTCGGGTAGGATCGGTTAAGCCTGCGGTTAAACCGAAGATGGAATTGGATTCAAAGAGGTAACAAGAAATGCAGATGGACTCATTGGGTCCTTACCTTGTTGCTGATGTTGCTTGAGAGCCAGTCCAGGCCTTCATACAGACCTTCTCCAGAAGTGGCACATGTGCTTTGGATGTACCTGCAACAGGGAAGCAATCACGAAATGAGGTTGCAGCATTACCGGTTTGCTCCACTATTGCTTGCTGGTTTTGATTCCACCATCCCGTATGGGAAAATGAAAAACAAGTGGGGAGGAGAGTACTCACCAATGACGCTGACGAAGAGAGTGAAGTCCGAGCTTATCGGTTATCTCGGCTGCATTCATGGCATTCGGAAGATCTTGTTTGTTTGCAAAAACAAGCAGCACGGCATCCCTTAGCTCATCCTGGCATTCATTATTTGCGAGTTCAAACCAACAGATTCACCAACAATGTTTGATGGAAATTGGTAATTACCTCATTCAACATTCTGTGCAGCTCATCCCTAGCCTCAACAACACGGTCACGATCATTGCTGTCTACCACAAAGATCAGACCTTGAGTATTCTGGAAGTAATGGCGCCAGAGTGGTCGGATCTACAGATAAACAACACGATAATCAGAAAAGGCTATATTGTAAGGTCAGTATAAAACAGGGGTTCGCGCATTTTTCCTCCCTGCTACAAGTGCAAGTACATATTATTTCAAAAGAGCATGTTTTTGTCAGCACAATGTTGGATTTAATGTCTGAAAAACGTATAGGATGAAAATTGGAAACAACCCTAATGCATTGAAAAAGAAGAACAGAATGCATAAGATGACAAATGCAAGAGATTTCAGCTCAGTTGTATATAAGAAAACAGATACAACTCGTCTAACTACCTGTACAATGGGGCGTTGAATAATAAAAACCAAGAGCCAAAAAGAATTCATACCTTGTCCTGACCCCCAACATCCCAGACCGTGAAACTTATGTTCTTGTATTCCACCGTCTCCACATTGAATCCTGAATTGTAACCACTCAATTTAAAATTGGTATGTTTAAAAGTTTCCATAATGATTACAGAACACTATCTAAATCACAGATCATCTAAGGAGATTTTAAAAAATTGAATGCAGAAGACATTATTTTATCCTATGTAAGAGATGCATAGCAATCAATATGGCCCAATGCAAAGACCTATGGATATACAAGTAGCAACAACGAAACAGGAAGCTCACAAATCCCTTGCCAGATTAAGGCCTATACAACTTACCAATAGTTGGGATGGTGGTCACAATTTCTCCCAGCTTGAGTTTGTACAATATAGTAGTCTTACCAGCAGCATCAAGACCTACCATAAGAATGCGCATCTCCTTCTTTGCAAACAGCCGGCTGAACAATTTGGTGAAGGATAACCCCATTTCTTCTGTAGGTTGACACAGAAAACTATATTCAATTGCGGTAATTTGTTTTCCCTGACTTAACCACGAAAAAGAGGTTCGCAAAATCAGAGACACAAAATGAATTGCATCATCATCTAAATCGGTCTAACAACAATAAAACGCACGTCTCGTCACGCAATCACGCAAAAATCTGAACACACACGCACGCAAAAACAACTACACAATATTTGACAAGAGATCAAACAAATCCTCAAAAGGAAAAATCAGATCCAATCCGCAATCCTTTCTGGATCTGCGTCACATTCGTCGACATTGCAATGGAAACCGAACGAAGAATTACGATTCAATGAATCGAGCACATACCTACGCGAAAATCTGGAAGCGGATTTAATCCACTGGAGAAAACTGAGAAAATTCCGGCCCCCTACACACTTCGAAACTCTATATTCTATCAAATACTCTCAAGAGAGTTTGCCATATATGATGCACAAGGTAAAAACGTTGACCGTACAGAATTAGTAATTACCATCCTACGGTGTTGCAGGAGTACAGGGAAGAAGCAACCAAAATATTTTAGGCGCGCCAACCGTTTCTTGGGCCCCTTTTCGAAATTGATGTTTTGTAGGGGTAAATATGCAAATATTAAAAAATTTCGACTTGAATTCAATAAATGATGTTTTTTAAGGGCGTTTTATTATAAATAAAAAATAGATAAAAATAAGAAATAAAATGATTCATTTTCAATCAAATATTATTTTCATAATTCTTGTTTTTTAACAACGCTAAATATTTACAATTTCCACACATTAGCTGCTGAAACCATACGCCTTCTGAGTGGGATTCTTAAGAGTATTCAGAACAGGTTCAGCAACAGTTCCATATAAGCAGCCTGAAGCTACAACTCCTGGATGCTGAACTAGATCATAAACTCCTGCAACTTGTGAATCAGACAAGCGCTAGAGCACCAGTCGAAAACTGTGGCCTTTTTATTGGATACTCACATCTATCCCCAGTCAATGAAGGGCAGAGGTGGATATCCACCCTCTGGAGGAGGCCACAGAGAGGGAGGCAGGTTTCTCAGTGATGTTCCCATTTGATTGGCAAGAAATGCGACTGCAGAAATGTGTTGTTCTTATGGACAAAACCCAATGTACAGAAACATGTCTTTTTGTTTCTGAAGTAAATCTGTAAAACAGTTTTCGGTAGACGATGGCATACCAGGAAAAGAAGCATCTTTGTGAAAAGCATCAGCAGGACTTTGGGACGTTGGATTGTGCACAGATCCTGTTCCCGGAGATGAGTACAGCGAAAGGGGCACCTTAGATGTGTACTTCACAGATCATTCATATGTTTGTGTGTAAGAAAGACCACCTACCTTTCATTACTGGAGAAATTACATGCGCTGCATTTCTCTGTGGATGATAATATTTGCAAGAATCTCCATAGCGGCAAGAACACTTGGGGAAAAGAGGTTTGGATTCAGTTTCCAGACGAGAATTTCTAACATATTCAAGGAACAATGAGCAACTTGCACCATGAAGCTATATGTATCTGAGGCAACTTAGAGAAAAACCTACGGCTGCAAACACGGGGAACCTACGAACAGGGGCAACTGAAACCAAAACATAAGCTTATAACCTAAAGCTCTATACATCTGGGGTTGATCTTACCGTCCGTACAAAGCGATTGCAAACTCCTCCGCCCAAAGGCGGATGCTCCTGTGCCTCATCCGCCCCTGATAAGAATACAAAACATTCGGGAAAGAAAATAAGCGAAAAATTCAATGGAAAATTGAAACAGCTACAGTGTACAGATTTGTTGCGGGGCGTACATTGGGAGGAACGCAGTGTATCGTACCAGAGGGCCTTGGCTCTCTGGTGGACGATCCCCTGAAGATGGCGCCGCCGCGCCGACGGCGTGTCCTGAAATTGCTTATCGCAGTAATCGCAATAGTATTTTCCCAAAGGCATTTAGGTAGCAGCCCCGTTCCCGACTCCGGCGAGCGGTGATGACTAGGGTTCTGCCCGATTTAATTTTGCCCACAGATCCAACCGCGAAGTCTTTTAGAAAATTAGGATTAAAAAATATAAATGCATATAACTTTTATTTTTCTGGAGGAGTTCGAAACTTGGGGGAAAGGAGAAAACCTACCGTTAAAAATGTTGTCAGGCAACAACCAGTGAGAATTCATGGCGAGGGTGAAGCAGCGCGCTACCAAAAGCAGTGACAAGAGAGCCTCCGGTGAGCGAGTCTCTCTCTTCATGCATCCTTCTTCAACTGCTTGGAATCCCTAATTTCTTGCCCTTTGTTTTCTTTTTTTTTTTTTTATTGGGGTTTTAGCTTCAGGAGCTCCTCCCTCGACTCCAACTTCGAGTGCCAAGGTAACTGCCATTCTGCAGTCATTGGCTTCACATTATGTAACCGCTCGTTCCCCGGTATTTACTCTTTGGCATTGAAATGTGGGCTGTATTTTGCAGCGGTCTGCCAAAAGGGGTGCTCATACTTCTCCGCGATGTGAGTTCAATTCTCAATAGCGATTTACTTTCTTTGTTCAAACGGTGGACTGGCGTTTCGTTCAATGGATTTGTGATGTGCGGTAGAAGATATTTATTTTTATTATTTTCAGCTAGAGGAGATCGTCAATCAGAGAAGAAACGGCGGCACAGACCTGGGACTGTTGCGTTGCGTGAAATCCGAAGATATCAGAAATCATGGAACCTTTTGATTCCTGCGGCTCCTTTTATTCGATTGGTGAATTTCTAGTGCCACTGCAATGACTTTTACTTCTATATATTTCATGTTGGGTTTAAGCTATTCCCTTGAATCCATGACATGAATGCTTGAATGACCACAAAACCACAGCATACTGAATCCTGTGAACAATTTAGCATACTCAAATGAATCTTATGGAAAATGTGAATACTTAAGCATTCACGTGTTTGATTACAATGCTGATTACTTCTGGCGTTCATCGACAATTTCTTTTGATATTTCTGAAATAGTTAGCTATCTTGGTGGTTTCTGAACAACTTTCAGTAAAATGTGCAGTTCCCTTTGGCAGTATGGCTATTCATAAATGTTTTTGCGGAGCTTTTGCCTGATATCTCATATATGGGGACCCACTCTTTCATTTCACTATTCAATAAATGTTTCCATGGAACCTTTGCCTGATATCTCTGAGATTTTTTGTCATGCACACCCTGTTTTTCTGCTAAATGTCCTGTAAACTGAGTAGCTGTTAAGGCACAAGTTATGCATCTGTCTCCTTCAGTGGCCTTGAGATTTTTATCAAAAGGGCGCTGATATATGCATGGCAATCTTTCCTAACTGGAAAGCATTCCTTGCTTCTTTCTTTATGCTTGGGGTCAAGCTTCTATCCATTAATTTAGGTGACAGGAAGTTTAGGTAGTTCACGCAGTTTACACATGTCTGTCTAACTGCTTTGTTTCACCCCGCATTCTTTGCAAGCTATAAAAATCAGCACTTGCAATGTCTGTTATCTTAATTCTTGGCACGCTGCTCGTGCTTCAACATGGAATTGATATTTGTGTGATCTAACTAACGACAGGTAAAGGAAATCTCCTTCCATTTTTCACCAGAAGTTGCTCGTTGGCAAGCAGAAGCTTTAGTTGCTCTTCAAGAGGTATAACCATCTCTTTCCTCATCAACAACACAGAGAAAACAACTTTGAAAGTTTTATTGCTGTGAGCATCCATCCATACATGAGGTTGAAGGCATACTTCTAACCTCCAAGATACCTTGTGACTCTCTCCATTAGGCTGCTGAGTACTACTTAGTCCAGCTGTTCGAAGAGGCAATGCTATGTGCCATTCATGCAAAGCGTGTGACCCTAAGTAAGTTTCCCTTGGCACCTCCAGTTTCCATGCCCACACCAGTGTAAAGTTTACCGTTCTTTTACTGTTGTAAAACCTGTTTCTGAGGGCTTGTGCTTTGTCTGTTGCCAGTGAAAAAGGATTTCGAGCTGGCTAGGAGAATCGGTGGAAAGGGTCAGCCTTGGTAGCCACTGGATGGGCGTTCAAGATGCATTTCTTGTTTGTTGTATCTCAAGTAGAAGGAATTGTTAGAAACCCCTTGGAGGAGATTAAATGATTAGAACGAACACACTCCGGGATCGTTCGTTAGTTTCTAAATGAAGTTCTAATTTCTAATATTTAATTTATTATTTTAAATTAATTATAAATTATATATAGACTAAATATTTAGAACAAAAATGGCACGAAAATCGCATCCAGCGACTTTTTGGATCCCACATCGGCCGTGGACATCCGGTAGTGGGTATGGTTGCCTATAAAACGAACCGAGCGCCCATCGACTCAGCTCATACCTTTCTCGGCCTTTTGGCTAAGATCAAGTGTAGTATCTGTTCTTATCAGTTTAATATCTGATACGTGGGCCAATGGCTCACACGATATTAAATTAATTTTTAATGGGGAGGGTCCAATGGGTCAGCTTGCTGGCCCGGCTCCTCGCGCGTCGCCATTGCGTTGCACTACTGCTCTGGCCTGGCGCACCTCACCATATCAGTAGAAGTTCATGCCACTACATATCTCCCCATGTGTTCCTCCGTACCGTAAAATCAAACGAGAACGGTTTCACAATTCCTTTCCTTCAGCTCGTGTAAAGTATAACTGAAAGGTTGTAATTGTAATGCATAGGCATGGCCTGGCCTCCATTGCAAGCGGTTCACGAAAATGAGACCCAAAAAAAGGCTTTTCCTTTTACGATGGACCAATCGAGAAACAAGGAATCTGTATGAGATTGCGTTCGCCGAGTGCTACCTCAGTTTATTTTACCACTGCCCACATCAGACTGAGCGGTTACTTTGTCAGTCAAATCTTCCGCCCCTGAAGGAATCGTGTGTAAAATGCTAATGCCTCCGCAGGTTTGTACTCCGGAACTGTATGTCCAGCTCCCTGGTATGATTAAGATTGAGATCGAAGCCAATCTTGATGCCAAAGTATAAGCATAGCCCTTACCTTGACGGTCAGGAATGTGAGGTTGTTGTCGTACTCCTGAATGTACCTGCAATGTGATATAACTGGATGACGCTGGTTTCAAGAGGATGAGGATGATGCCCCTTGTGGAAAAAACGAGCAACTGACCCGGCAACTTGGTCATTGACATTCCATGGACGCCACTCATCCAGTGTTTTGTATCCCAGTGATCGAGTCCATGCTTCACTTCCAGTGAAAGGGACGCACATATCATGATCCCCACTGCCCAACAAGTAAAAGGCTGCTATTCGTATGTAACCACAGAGTATGGAGACTTGGTCCTTTTGATTTTGATGTAAAACTTGCAACCAATGAAGCAAAATCTCCATGCTCCAACCTTTAAAAACTAGATTGAAATAAGACGAAATGGTACCTGAAGATGAGGGCTCGGTAGCCTTGTAAAGTTAGGTTCTTGTGATACTTTATCATGCTACCAGCATCATGGAAAAACGAGATTCTATCAGTGCAGAGATCCCATTTTCCAGAAACGCTTGTCTGAATGAAATGTCATTTCAGGTTCAAATTTTCCTCAAAGAAACCAAAGGAATGCATAGTCGATGCAAGTCTGGTGTCTTACGCTTTCAGCATGAATAGCCTTCCTAACTTCTTCATTATTCAGCCATGCGTCAGCAACTTCATCACTCTACATTGTCACTCAAAGTAAGTGCAAAAACTTGCTATCTTGACATAGATTTTTGTAGAGAATTCTTACGGTGCAGGGGACACTTATGCCATCCATAATCTGCGGCCATGTGGGAACATAACCGCTTCTCACAGGAGCTCGATAAGGCCATGCCCGCCCGAACATTCTTTTTCTAACAGGTAAATGCCTTTGTGTCTCTCCCAGTGTCCTGAAGCTCAGAGGTAGTGTGCTTGTAACCTCATTTTGGATCTGAGTCAATGGATTGTGGTAGCATGGCTCCAGAATATCGTATATGTTGAGATTCTCGATTTCCTGATTTCATTCATTAAGGAATGTTTAACACAAGCAACACAGTCATCAACCAGATATCACAGAGCTCACCTGATCAACTTTTGCAAGCTTGCTTGCACAGATCACATTTGTTGGTTTGTAGTAGCTACCTGTGCATGCAGCAGAAACTTCCTGAAAAACGATACAGCAGATCAACCTCCCCCTTGGTGTTGTTTGCTTCGTTGGAAGAATAGAAACCGAGCAACATACCTCAAAAAGCTGATCAGAAATGAGTCCCATTCCATGTGCAAAGGGAACAAGAGCGTTGCCATCGAACACATCATCTGCTACTCCATTACCCACCAGGTATCCCTGCAATTTCCTGAATTCACTTTCTGCACATTTCATCTAAACAGGGCAAGCCTTCGTGTACCTTAAAGTTCAGAATCGGGTTTATACCAGCATCAATTCCTGCAAAAGAATGAAATGCTTCCTAATACAGGCTCGCTCTTATCAAAGGTGAACCACACGACATGCAGCTTGTTACCTCTAGCTACTTCATAGGACAATGTTGGTACATATATTCCAGCGTACGACTCTCCAGATATAAAAAATGGATTTGACAAGAATTCGGGGTAGAGCTCAAACCACTAGCCGGACAAGATTTTGAGCTGAGTTTTAGAAATATGAATCTTATCATGTTCAAAATCAGGTTTAGTTCATTCACCTTGAGGAGAAAGATGTGAGATTCAGAAGCTGTCTTTAAATCTCCCGTGATGTAATCAGATATGTTTCCCGAGTAAGAAAATCCAACACCAGCTGGGGAATCTAGATATATAACGCTTGAGGCCTTCAATATTCATATCAAAAGTGTAAGTTTGAGGAAGAAATCCTGTAAAACAATGCTAGATGCTGACAACATGGAGGAGAATGTATCCGCGTACAAAAAGCAAAGACTAGATCCACTACACGAATCACCAATCTTATGATTCGAAACAAAGATTAGAATCTTCCTTTACCTTAGACCAGCTGTGAGGATTGAGATGCAGGGTTGGTAAGCTACCACGAGGATGTCCAGCTTCAAAGCTGAAAGGACCTGAAACGAAATTGAGATTTTGCATCAGATTGAATATTTCACTGCAAAAGAAAAAAAAAAAGCTCACAGCAGTAACGCTGGAGCATCCGACATAGACTTCATTTGTGATCAAGCATGCATCATAACAATGTTACTGTTTAACTCTCTGCAACAGAAGGATATCCTACATCCCTAGACATAAAAATGCAAGGTGCAAAGAAAGTGATTATCACCATGCTCATAGACGAACGCATCAAAACTGGAGCAACCAGGGCCACCGTTAAGCCAGAGCACAACTGGGTCCGTAGATGGGTTGCTTTCCGACTCAACAAAGTAGTAGTACAGTTTCTTCCCATACGTATCGTTTACGGTTATGTACCTACCATTACCAAAGCCCAGTTACAAAACATCAAGAAAAGCTCCAAAATCGCAAACCCGAGTAACGAATCAGGAAATCATAGACACCGTGAAAGCCCTGAAGGGTTTACTCATTACCCGCCATAGTGTTTAGAAGGAAAAGCGCCATCAAAGCCAGGAAGTCGTGTGACAAGAGCCTCTTCCGGCGCAGATGAAACTGTGTTCAGAATCAGTCCACAGAGAAACGCTAAAACCATAAAGATCTTCTCCGTGAAACGGATCTTCCTTATTATAGCCATTCTGGACTAGAGCTAGAGCGAATCAGGAGGGAAGGAAGTGCAGAACCGGAGGATGAGATCTCCGAAACCCAGCTGCCAATTGCACCCCCCAGGGAACAACAAAACGCCACTATCTCCTCCCTTCCAAATCAAGGAGAGCGCAGAAAGAAAAGAAGCTGAAATACTGCGTTGTGATTGGATGCCCAACCCAAAAGTGGTGGCCCCACAACAAACATTCAGGAAAAAAATGCGTCACAACTTATTTTGGATAATACCTAATAAACTCGTTTCTCTCTCTCTCCAACACGACTCTTGTTCACTTTGATAATTACTCAATACGACGCCGTTTTTATCCTCTACAACACAGCAAGCAATAGTAGGGCCGTATTTGGGCCTCGCGCCACTTCACTGATGGTCGGTCCGGTCTTCATTACCGCAAGCTGGATCCGGTTTCATCTCGCTTGGGCCGGATTCCAGCAATAAAAGCCCAAAAAAGAAAAAAATAAGCAACTCTTTGTAGCTTTAATCACAACTTCGTCAAATTTAGGGCATGTTCGGTGTATATAATTTTCTGAAATCAGACATTATCGAATTTCTAGTGATTAAATAAAATATTATTTAAAAAAATTGTAAATATTTATTTTTAAAAATATATTTATAATTATATAATAATTAAATATATTAAAATTTATAATATAACACAAAACAATTTTACAATTAACTCTACTTTAGACACGGTTTCAAATTACAGAACAAACCCTTAACCATAACTTATATCATAACCGATTCGTTATTCAAATGCATTTTATTTTAAAACACAGACTAAAATTGATCACCCACTCGAAGCAAAAATATATCCTTGGAGACGCACGCAACAAGGAGTACCCATTCGAACAAATTTTCGAAGAAAGAAAATTGAATTAAAAATGGAGTCAACTGGTTTACTTTGATTCAGAATATTCATAGTGTCGATGTCAGGTGACAGAGTATCAACCCAACTCTTTGGCAGTTTGGCACGCCTATTTATTCCCTCTACAATTAATTTATTACACTCTAAGCGTGGGTTGAGTTAGATAGAAAGGAATAGGTGGGTTTACTTTTATTTGGGGTTAAAAAAAATTCAACCCTTCTTTGGGGTTATTTTTATCTTTTTATTGCATAATTTTAATGAATTGTTTTTTTTACCCACACATAATTTAATCAACTAACTAAACATATAAACAATATTTTGTTTCTTACCAAAACCCTCCATATTAATCAAACAAAACACAACCCCTCCATATTAATCAAACAAAACACAACCCCTCCATATTAAGGGGTTGTGTCGGTTGACCACTAGCGATTGGAATAAAAAACAATTAATTTATTAGGGTGATTATTAGATGCAATTGCTACGTAGGGGTTCATTTTGTATATTGTATTTAGATTACAATTGAAAAAAAAAATGTTTATAATTTTCAAATATTTTTTGTCAAGATTGATTTATGAAAACCATTTCAATTCTGTGAAAAGGTTGGGAGGATATCTTATGTGATACGATTATAAAAATAGTATAATTTTTGAATCAAATATAAATATATTTGAACTATTATATTAATATAAAATAGAATGTATACATTAATATAATATTTTTGTGATATGTATAAGTTATAAAATATGATTGTTAACAAAATCATTCTCATTTTATTGCATGTTTGGTAGATTGGTTTTACTGTTTATATATCGTTAATAACAATATATATTTGATAGACTAATTTAATATTACATGATTTTTTTAGAAAACTACTCAAATTTTAGATGTGTTTTGTTAAATACCTCAATTTATAAATTATTTGTTTTAAACACATTTATCAAATACAATGTTGTTGTAAACACATATATTTAAAATGTATGTACCAAAATTTTTTTAATATTAATCACATAATATATGCTTATGTAAATATAAATAATTCAAATATATATTATTACGTACTACTATACATATAAAGAATTAAGTAAAAGCAAGAGGATGTAAATTTAAACAAAATCCTCTGAAAATGGCTATTTTATTTAAACTTGTAAAGTAAACGCATTATAATATATAATTTTTATATTAAAATATGTTAATCTCTTGAAGCCGGCATTTAATCCTCCAATCCCGATTGGTCAACCTCTTGAGTTTTTTTTTATTTCTTTAATCTATATATTTTTCTACGGATGACGTCACTTAAGCGTTTATTTTGATGATTTTGAAAGGTAACTATGTTAATTTTAGTATGTGTGAAAAATAACCATTTTATACGTAAAATTTTAGTATTAGTTTGTAGTAGAATATTAGGATGGTTAATTTTTTTAAAAAATTCCCGTTTATTTCCTACCTGGGAATCCTGATTATTTTTGTATGGGGTGGGTGGATAAGGATGTTGAAGGGCTTTGGGACTTGAATTTACTGGGTCATTCATTCAAGTACCGCAGACCTTCCTGAAATGTCCATCGTACCCCCACCCGAGGCCGAAAACACGAACACAGGGTGTTCTGGCCTGGGGTTTTCCGTCTTTTCATCAATAGAGAGGGCTTGGATAACAGTTTTTGGGAGTAGTGACATAAGGCAATTGAATGCGGAGGGGAGGAATGACTGTTGTACCCTCGTCTCCGGCGAGATGCGAGGGATTCAGGCGGTGGGTGTTTCGGTGTTTTCACGTCGACAGCGTTGGAGGGAGTGCCACATTTGATTCCCAGATCCCTCCCGTGGTGTCATTTGCATGAGCAACCAGTACATGTCATGCAAGTGACAGCGGGGGTGGTGTTTCTCATCTCCTGGTTATCTCCTGTGATTACCAGAAGGCCCACGTCATCCAAGTTTCAGAATCAGATTTTCTCATAATCAAATCAAATTCGTCGCAGAATCCTGGTTGTACGGATCATAATGGTGCTAGCGTTCTTATGTACAAAATCTTGCTTTTTTACAAAAAGGGTGAAAAGGACCCGCTCCCCCCTCTTGCTGCTATAAAAGTTCGAGAGGCGTAGACCCATTTGATCTGTAAAGTCTCCTTCAATTCTCTCCTCTGCTGCTGCTGCTTCTTCTTTCTTCTTCTTCTTCTTCTTCGGTTTGGGGGGTGTGAAGATGTTGGCCAAGGATGAAGCTCGGACCGCCGTCGGAATAATCGGTCCGTTCTGATTCCGGTTATGTTCAGCAGCACACATCACTTGACTAACTAACAGCACACACCGGTGGTTGTCTTCTGATTCCGTACACTCATGGTCGTTTCGTTTCCTTACTTGTGGTTGCAGGAAATGCGATTGCCCTCGTGCTTTTTCTCTCCCCAATGTAAAGTTCTTGATTCCTTTCTTAAAAGAACTGCTTTTTCTGGATTGTGTTGTGAATGATTTTTCGAAAAAACGAAACGGACAATTCGATTCAAACGAAAAAGGAATGGGAAATGTTGCAATGTGTTTAATGAACTACTTTTTGACTAACAATGGGGATTGAATCTTTCTGGGTTCCAGGCCGACGTTTTACAGGATATGGCGGAAGAGATCGGTGGAGCAATACTCAGCGGTGCCGTACTTGGCGACGTTCGTAAACTGCGGGTTATGGGTGCTGTACGGGTTGCCGATCGTGCACCCCAACAGCATGTTGGTGGTGACGATCAACGGGGCGGGCTTCGTGATAGAGATAGTTTTTCTGTCGGTGTTCATGCTCTTCTCCAAGGGGAAGAAACGGGCGACGGTGGCAGCGGTGGCGGCTGCCGAGTGCGCCTTCATGGCGGCGGTGGCGGTTTGCGTCCTAAATTTAGCGCACACGACGAAACTCCGGTCGACAATTGTTGGGAGCATCTGCATGGCCGGCAACATACTCATGTATGCTTCCCCCTCTCTGTCATGGTACGTCATCTCCATTTATCCACCAACAACACAAATAAACCATTATTTAATGGAGTTTCTTCTGGTGAAGTCATTCAATGAATACACTGTTTCTGTTCTTCACCCCAAAATGAATTCAACTCTTTCTTTTCCTCTGGCACATTGCAGAAAATGGTGGTGACCACTAAGAGTGTGGAGTTCATGCCATTTTACCTGTCCTTGTTCTCTTGTCTGAACGGGGTTTGCTGGACATGTTATGCTTTCATCAAGTTCGATCCCTTCATCCTTGTAAGACACACCTCTGCCCTGTTACATAAACCTGCGAAATGAGCTCTTATGTTCTGAACTTGTTCTCCATTCCATCCACAGATACCAAATGGGATAGGTGCGGTTCTCGGGGCGGCGCAGCTGTTGCTGTATGGTATGTTCTACAAGTCTACCAAGAGGATCATGGCCCAGAGGAAGGAGAGCATGGAGATCGAAGTCAAGAGAAGCAGCAGCCAGTTGCATCCGGATGTCTAACTTGTAAAACTAGGCTTTGTGTTTGATGTTTTAAGCCTGGGAAACAAGCCAGATCTGTGTTCTAGTGCAATAAAAACGGGGTAATGCAAAATCTTGATCCCCATGTGCTGGTTTCTGTATACAGACATCCTTTGGGTGCAAGTTATGAACAGAGGGGTTGTTAATCAGTAAAATCTATCAGGCATCCGTAACTTTCAATCAATTGTATAGGACTATTTACTCGGTTTAACAAGCAAAGTTCACACCCTGTCCCTCTCCTAGCACTGCTAATAGACCGCTTTCAGCCAACTGCACTGGTCAACTCTTCCACAGGCTCGGTTCTCCCTTGTGCATTTATTGAAATCTAATCCTACTAATGATCTTCAAAACAGAGTGGCATCATCCCCATCATTAAAGCATGAGCTGAAGATGATAATGAGAAATCACGAGTTTGCAAATTTGGCTTAAAGGGGCAGCTTCATTTAGTTTACCTTGTTAGGCTATGTTTTGGCTTGACGGAGGAAGCATCTTGCTGGCTTCCATCTGTTAAAAGCAACGCAACATCAGCAAAGCCTCGGAGACCCTGTTGACATTGGAGATGGCAATGAGAATCCCAGAGACTGTAAACAAACCGGAAAACCAAAAAAAACGTGTTCTGGTTCTTTGTGATATGCTACGGAGGTACCAATTGAATTCAAGTAACTATGAGTTGCTCCTGCACAGAGAACCCAACCGAGATATGTTGCTCCAATTAGAATGCATAACACGAAAAAGAAGGATCAGTGACGAGCCTGAGGCGTTTTTGGCATTCTTCCATTGACAACATCACACAAATACATGACTCCAGCATAGGCAAGTTCCTAAATAAGCAGCACATGATGGGATAAGAAAGAAGCTTTCAACGAACACAAAAATGTATGTAGCTGCAATAGATGCATATATCCTTCAGAGAATGCATCACCAGCTTGTTCTCTATTGAAGGGAGTTTGACATCCTGCACAATATCAAACACATGGAAAAAAAAAAAAGAAAATTAATCATCTACAACCAGCTAACCCACGCAACTGACTACAAAACCAGTAAATCTGGAAATCCAGAAAAATTTAGTGACGTAATTCTCAAAGACAATTGACTACCATTTTTCACCAGTACGGTTCCAGTACATAATTCCAAAACAAAAAAACACCTAGATGATCGGAGATCACAGCGACATGTATTCATCGAAGCATACCTGCTCCGGCTATGAGTACAGTCCTGTAATGGCCCATTCCCATTCCCAACGGCACTGCCATCGCCGCCAACCACCAGAAGTTAGCGGTAGGCCGGGACACAGGTGAGAGAGTTGAAATTAATCAAGATTATTTCTTTAAATAAAAATAAAAACTTAAAACATTCCTCTGGGCTTCGGTATAGGCCAATAATAGTAACTGGGCTCCTCCAATGGGTCCATCAACCTCAACCTCCTGAGCCCATGATAACCCTGCCAATTTAATATTTTAAAAACGAAATTAAATTAATTTTTAATAATATTGTTTGAAAACTATTCTCAAATTTAATTCGATTAATTTAATCAATATTTATTGATGCATAAAATACATCGTGACTAAATTCGATATTAAATGATAAATTATATTATCATATTAATCATTAAAACTTACAGATCAAAAAATATATGTTAATCATTTAAAATAAGAAAATTACTATAACGAGTATGTGAGGTGAAGAAATCAATAAATGGAATGCGCATTTCCAGCTGTGCCCTGTATATTCTTACATGTTGTCGTAGAATAAATTACCGCACATGGCATTGCAATAGATTGAACTCCACCGCCCATAACGCATTTTGGGCCCTCTTACTATCTTATTATTTATGATCATAGAGATTTTTTTTATGACATGTAAAAACATGATACTTCCAAGAATCTAATATGAAACAAATTAGAATATCAAACAAAATAAATTTATTTAAATTTTATGAAAATTGTTGACTAACTAATAGTCATTACAATGTGTATCAGAAGTATGCATATGGAAAGGTTTTCAATGGTTCATATGAAAAGGAATTTTCATGTGGAAAGTCTTTGAATTCTCTCTAAACATATATTTTTTAGATTAATTTTTTAAAAAATTTTGAAAATTTTAACTATTTCTATTGAGTTTCGCCCCCTTCTTACAAGTCTCATTACTAGACTTTGATACGCACGGGATGTTATCATAATCTTTCCTTCATAATTGAGCGATCGATCTATTTTAAATAACGACAAACACACCATTACAAAAAGGATGAAATAGCAATGGATGCGCACAAAGAGATCAAGTAGCATTGAACTTCTAAGTGAAAGACTCTTACCTTTCAAGCAATATTCATGAATCCGCCAAAAGATGGTTGATATGCATTGTTTCCTCCATCTATTTGAGATTTTTCACTCATCATTGTAGATCTACAAATAATAAACGATAACGCATGTGTAATAATTGACATGTAATATAAGATTTTAATACGACTAAACATTGAAAGTAAATCGAAGCATCCGAACATTATAGAACTAAATGTTGATTTTGATTCTTAAAAATTCTTAAAAATACGGATGTGTATTTTTCTAGTTTTCACAAGTGAGAGTAGTAACATCAAATGGTTCCAATGTTAATGAGTATTTGGATCCAAAATAGTAAAATTGAATTGAATGAAAAAATTATTGCTTTAAATTAGTGGTTAATGTTGTCTATAGTTTAAATAATTAAAGCTATTTTTTATCGATTTTGAAACATTAGTAACCAACTATAAGTAGTTCACATGAAAACAATATTTTTAAGTAGAAATTATATGATTTAAGTAAACATTAGAGATTAATGACATTATTTTTTTTCATTTCATTTCATGCTTTTTTTATGGTATAGTTATTACAAAAGGAGAGTAGACATGTTTTGTTTTGTGCCTCATGATTTGCTAAATGATCCGGAAATCATTCATTGACTGTTGAATAGAAAATAGCTTCTTATCTCCAACTTTTATTTAATTGAATAAACAAATGCGTACAGTAAACCCCCAAATTCCGTTGGGAAAAGAAGAAAAGGAGATTTTGACTTTTTGGACAGGTTGGCGTTACAAAGGAATAAAACGCGGTTCTACATGTCAGCAGCAGGCCGCCACGTGCCCCGCCCCATACAGAATTCGCTCGCCGTTTCGTCGGTTTCTCACATCCGCAGTTAAAGCTCGCATTAAACCCCGGTAAAAAAAGTCACATTTACTGTTACGGTGGGGGGTAGAAGAAGGGCAGAGGCACGGCATTAAAGGAGTTTCGAGGGAAGGAGGAGGAGGAGGAGGAGGAGGAGGAGGAGGAAGAAGAAGCTCTGCTTGGGTTTTTGAGGTGGGAGTTCGTTCGTACGCAGGGAGAAAGGAGACTAGGTTTTGATCTTTCTAGAGATTCCGTACAAACCCTTGTTCTTTCTCTGTTATTTCAGTGGGGGAGGAAGAAATGTATGGAGACTGTCAAGTTCTGTCAACAATGGGAGGCAACGCCATGGCGATTTCTACAGAGAACTCGCTTCTGCAGAACCAGAACTTCGGGTTCATGTCTGCCATCAACCCATTCAACATCTTCGCTCCTATGGTTCCAGTACGAGATGATTACGGCTTGCTTTTCTTTTCTTATTTCAGTATCCACATTTGCCTTCTTTTCTTGTGTAGAAAGAGGAGAATGGAGTTGGGAAAAACAAGGAGGAGATGCTGGAGAGCGGCTCTGGAAGTGAACACATTGAAGGGGCTTCAGGCAACGATCAGGAAGCAGAACAGCAGCAGCCGCCGGCGAAGAAGAAACGCTATCACCGCCACACGCCTCGACAGATCCAAGAAATGGAAGCGTAAGCTCCATTTTTTTCCCCCATTCCTCTTTTTTTAAGAAAATTCAGATGAGTAATCCATCGTAATGTATTCAGATTGTTCAAGGAATGCCCGCATCCAGACGATAAGCAGAGACTGAAACTCAGCCAAGATCTCGGGCTTAAACCACGGCAAGTGAAGTTCTGGTTCCAAAACCGTCGGACCCAGTTGAAGGTAGCAACCAGCGTTTATTTTAATGCTATATTTGAAATGCCAACTAAGCATCGCCATTGAAGTATCTGGGTGGTAGCAGCGTAGGATAAGAAAGGGGGCGCATTTTAACAACGATAGCATTAACTTCTGAGGTTTCTTTCAACTCCTGCACAGCCATAAATGTGCATGGTTGGCTTTGTGCAGTCAACCCTACGAACCCCTTTTAATGCGCAGTTATTAGGGTTTCTTGTCGATAGCATGGATCTCAATCATCAATCAGCAACAAAAGAAAGATCCCATTATCACAAAAGAGTCTGTATTTTGTTAGACTAACTCTATTTTATTACTTGTTGTCAGGCGCAACAAGACAGGCAGGAGAATGTTGTGTTAAGGGCGGAGAACGAGGGCCTCAGGAACGAGAATTACAGGCTACAAGCGTCGCTGAGAAATGTGGTATGCCCTAGTTGTGGTGGGGCAGCGATGCTTGGAGAGATGGGGTTCGATGAGCATCAACTGCGCATCGAAAATGCTCGTCTGAAGGAGGAGGTTTGTGCTTCTAGCTTGTCCACACAAAAGAAGTTTGTCAATAGTGTTTGCATCTTTGAAAGTGCTTTCTTCTCAATGATCATTTTGATGGATTTGTTGCTTTCCTTCACGCAGTATGAGCGCGTCTGCTGCCTCATTTCACAGTACGCGGGTCATTCGACTCCCAGGCCAGGGCCAGGTCCTCTTATTGGCGCCCCATCACTGGAGCTCGACATGTCTCCATTTCCTAGGAAGTTCGAGCAAGATAACATGACTGGCTGCCCTTCTGATCACATGATCCCTCTTCCTTTTGTCCCTGAAAGTTCCCATTTCGCTCCGACTCCACTGATCATGGACGAAGAGAAATCGCTTGCGCTGGAGCTAGCGGTTTCCTCCATAAATGAGCTTGTGAAGATGTGTAGCGTCGGCGAGCCGCTGTGGATCCGGTCACCAGATTCCGGTAGCCTTGTTCTGAATGTGGAGGAGTACAACAGAATGTTTTCATGGTCTCCGAACGCCAAGCAGCAGAGTGGAAAATTCAGGATCGAGGCGACTAAGGGCACAGCTGTTGTTATAATGAACAGCATCACTCTGGTTGATGCTTTTCTTGATGCAGTAAGTACAAATGCATTTCTAATGCAAAATATCTTAGACCAAGCTGAATTCCTCTTCTTCTTCTCCTCTCTTTGCAGAACCAGTGGATGGAACTGTTCCCTTCCATAGTCTCTAGGGCGAAAACTCTTCAAGTTGTGCACTCTGAGGCTTCTGATCACTCTAGTGGCTCTCTTCATCTGGTAAACACATTGTTTTAATGCAAGGCAAGTAGTCTGCATTCGCTGACACGCATGTCTTTAATAGATGTATGCCGAGCTGCAAGCTCTTACTCCCCTTGTACCGACGAGGGAGGCGCATTTCCTTCGTTATTGCCAGCACAATGCACAGGAGGGAACTTGGGTCATCGTTGATTTCCCCATGGATGGCTTCCAGAGCAGCTACCCTCCCTCATTTCCATATTACAAGAGAAAACCCTCTGGATGCATTATCCAAGACATGCCTAATGGATACTCAACTGTAATTGCATCATCTCCTGTCCCTTAAACTCTTTAAAACTGGGGTGGAGTTCCGAGTTCGTTTCTGATAATCAGTACACATCTGATTCAGGTAACATGGATCGAGCACGTCGAGGTAGAGGATTCTCCTGTACATCAAGTGTTTGCTGGTTTTGTGCGTAGCGGCATGGCTTTTGGGGCCCGACGCTGGCTGGCTGTTCTCCAGAGCCAGTGCGAGCGGCTCGCTAGTCTCATGGCTAGAAATGTTTCAGACCTTGGAGGTTTGCTTCTCCTTTGTTTCCGGCTAATCTGATCTCGTTTCTGGGGCGTGCTATAAAGGTTTTGTTGCATCTGCAGCTTTTCAAGCTGAAGGGAGGAAGTGTTTGATGAATCTTGCAAAGAGGATGACACGCACGTTTTGCCTGAACATGAGTAACTGCTATGGACAATCCTGGACTGCGCTGTCCGACTCCGCTGATGAGACTATCAGGATCACTACCCGGAAGGTGGCGGAGCCAGGGCAGCCCAACTGCCTGATCCTCAGCGCCGTATCCACGTCGTGTCTGCCGTATCGGCACGATCACGTCTTCAACTTCTTGCGAGATGAGAGGAGCAGAGCCCAGATCGAAGTTCTCTCAAATGGGAATTCCTTGCAGGAGATCGCCCACATCGCCAATGGCTCCAATCCCGGAAACTGCATCTCACTCCTCCGCACCAATGTCAGCTCACTCACTCCACGGTTTCAAATTCCCACAAAACCCTCATCTCATTGAAGCCTGATTCGTTGAGCTGCTGCTGCAGGTAGCGAGCAACTCGTCTCAGAGCGTGGAGTTCCTGCTGCAGGAGAGCTCCGTGGACGACTCAGGGAGCATGGTGATCTACGCAACGATAGACGTGGAGGCGATTCAGAGGGTGATGAACGGACAAAATCAATCCAGCATCCTTCTCCTCCCACTGGGATTCATCATCCACCCAATCAACCAGACCACCAACGCAGAGGAGGGGATGAAGAAGAACGCATCAGACACCGGCTGCTTGCTGACAATCGGACTACAGGTTCTTGCAAACACTTCCGCAACTGGGAAACTCAATCTATCAAGTGTAACGGCAGTCAACCACCATCTCTGCAACATAATGCAGCAGATCAATTCCCTGCTCCGTAGAGGCAACTGCAGGGCTGGCGATGCCGGAGAGGGGCCTCCTCCCAGCTCCATGCTGTGATGGGGCGCGTGTTTCTGGGGATGCAGAAGTCAAGAGCGCACCAGATGGTGATCCTGGGTAGCTGTTAAGGCTGTGAATTTTGCAGTGCTACTGACTATTCACAGCGTTAACAGGTAGCCTGGATCGTGGTTCGGGTATTGACTTCTCTTTTTACGTCTTCTTCTTCTTCCACTTTCTACTAGTAGTGCACTCGGTCTGTCTGAAACAATGAATTCTGTGTTTTTTCTTCTGTGATTTGTGCTGCAAGCATCCAACTGCCGTACAACATTTACAATTTAGTCCCCATAGTTAACCAAAATATCACATGTCATCCTTCACGCATGCCCTCAACGTGATTTAGTTAAAGTCGTGGGGTAACGAATTGAAATTTGCGGACCACTTTTTGAATTTATTCTGACGTGTGGGGACCACATTTTGAAAGTTGCAATTTAACAATTTTTTTCAAAATTTTTTTAAATATTCCGATTCATAATTTCATTATAATGCGCGTCATATGTTTTTTTTTTCTCCCAATTTTCTAATTCTTATTAATTTTCTGAAAATGGCAAATTTAGATTGTTCTGGGGAGGAATAAATAAAAAGCCTGCGTCGTGCGTTGTGTGTAATAATTCCCCTGAAATGGACACCGACCAACAAGCATTCAGACACTCGATTAACGGTATTTTCTATTTTAAACGCGCAACGGAAATTCCAAGTGTTTTGTCAAGAGACAATTCAGGCCATGTTTGTCGGAAGCTGGATGTGAATATCTTCTTCCACCTTCAGCTTCAGCAAACTCCTCCTCCATTCTCCTCCCGTTACTTCACTTTCCCAATCGCACTGCTGGTAACGCCTGCGTTGTTGTTGCTTCTGGATGCGTTTTTCGTAAATGGGTGTCTTTGCTTTTTGAGAAAGAGTCTCTCTTTGTGGATTCTGAGTTTTCCCCTTTATCTGTTGTCTGACTTTACGTCGGGGCTAAGCGACTCTCAAGGGCCTGTTTTGTGTTGTTTGAGTTTTATTTACTGCTTGCTGCATTTGGCTTCCTTCTTTGATGTGCTGAAGACTGTAAAATGTGCAGAATGCTTGGTTGTTTACACTGAATCAGGAACACAGATCGAATGTGATAATTTTCTAGGATCTGTGGGAAGAAAAAAAAGGAGAAGAACAAGGTAAGCTGATAGATCTGATACATATGCTACTCTAGTTGCTGATAATGACATAAGACTGAGGTCTTGTTTTGCAGCTTGGCCATGGCGAAGGAGTACAGCGGATCCCCGAAGCTTCACCATCCAGATTCCAAGAGGAAACGCCTCACTTCCATTCTGGGTGTGAGTGGTTTGTGTATCTTGTTCTATGTCTTCGGGCTTGGCAGGGTGGAAGCACTGTTCCATCCAATGCACCATCCAAACTCGGCTGCGATGAGAGCTCCGGATCGAGTCTCCCATCGTTCCCGATGGTGTCCGAGCCACTGGACTTTGAGAGCCATCATCAACTTGTAGTGAATAGCTCTGAGGAAACCAGGAATTTTCCGGCTTGTGATATCAAGTATAGCGAATACACACCATGCCAGGATCGAGATCGAGGCCGGCAGTTCTCTCGTGATCGGCTGAAGTACAGAGAAAGGCATTGCCCCAATAAGACTGAGCTCCTTCAGTGCCTCATTCCTGCTCCTCCCCACTACAAGCAGCCTTTCAAGTGGCCGCAGAGCAGGGATTATGCTTGGTATGCCAACATTCCCCACAAGGAGCTGAGCATTGAGAAGGCTGTTCAGAATTGGATCCAGGTTCATGGAGAGCGGTTCAAGTTTCCTGGTGGAGGAACAATGTTTCCTCGTGGAGCTGATGCGTATATAGACGACATCAATGCTCTGATTCCCCTCACGGATGGAGCCATTCGAACTGCTATAGACACAGGCTGTGGTGTAAGGATTACCGCTGGTTCCACTGCGGATGTTCCAACCTTCATATGAGCTTTCTGATAACATTCATGTGCTGGTTTTTCAGGTAGCTAGCTGGGGTGCTTACTTGCTGAAAAGGGATATCATCGCCATGTCTTTTGCTCCAAGAGATACCCACGAAGCTCAGGTGTGGTTTGCACTCGAACGAGGTGTTCCTGCCATGATCGGTGTTCTAGCATCCCAGAGGCTCCCCTATCCAGCTAGGGCTTTCGATATGGCTCACTGCTCTCGTTGTCTCATCCCTTGGTTTGAATACGGTATGTTGGAAGAATGATGATCCTGCCTCAGATCTGGATTCTTCTGCGCCAGAGCAGAAACTGAAGTTGAGCAATTTCCATTGTTGTTTCTTCTGCAGGTGGACTTTACCTGACTGAAGTTGATCGTGTTCTTCGGCCTGGCGGCTACTGGATACTCTCGGGACCTCCGATTCGGTGGAAGAAATACTGGAAAGGCTGGGAGAGAACTCAAGAAGATCTGAAACAAGAGCAAGATGCAATTGAAGATACAGCCAAAAAGCTCTGTTGGACAAAGGTTGTTGAACAGGGAGACCTTGCAATTTGGCAGAAACCTGTAAACCACATTGAGTGCCGGAGGATAAAAGAAATCTTACCTGATCCACCATTCTGTAAATCAAGCGATGCTGATGCAGGTTGGTACACAGAAATGGAAGCTTGCATAACTCCCATGCCGGAGGTGAGCACTGAAAGTGAGGTATCCGGTGGAGAGCTAAAGAAATGGCCGAGTCGTGCATTCGAAGTTCCACCTCGAATCAGCAGTGGCTCTGTCTCAGGAATCACAGTCAAGATGTTCCATAAGGATAACGAACTATGGAAGCAACGAACAGCATACTATGCTCAGCTACTGAATCAGTTACCTCGAGGACAGTACAGGAATGTGATGGACATGAATGCCAAACTTGGAGGTTTTGCAGCAGCCATGACAAAGTTCCCCGTCTGGGTTATGAATGCTGTGCCTTCTCATTCAGAACCACAGACGTTGGGTGTGATATACGAACGTGGCTTCATTGGCACATACCAGGACTGGTGTGAAGCATTTTCCACCTATCCAAGAACATATGATCTCATCCATGCGGATGGTGTATTCACAATGTATCAAGACAGGTAACCTCAAAGCAAGCACTTGCCTCTTGATTGTGGCAGCCTGCCTAACCATGTTCTTGCTGCAGGTGCGACATCATGTTCATTCTGCTCGAGATGGATCGAATCCTCCGGCCGGAGGGTGCAGTCATATTCCGGGACATGGTAGAAGTGTTGGTGAAAGTCAAAAGCATAACAGATGGAATGAGATGGGAGAGCAGAATAGTTGATCATGAAACTGGTCCGTTCAATCCTGAGAAAATTCTTGTAGCCACAAAAACCTACTGGACTGCTGAGGCTAAACCACAACAGCAGCAGCAACAGAAACGATACATTTAGCTTATGATGCTGCATTTTCCATGAATCCCATCACATTGTTGTAGCCAAAGGTTTTCAGATTCTGTTCAGAGAAAAACAAGAGAACGGCATAATTGCTGCCATTGTCGGTATTATTCCTTGAATGTTTCTTTCTTTTGACCAGTAAAAAGTCATTCATTTCTTCAAACAGCAATACAATCAAATGCATGACCAAACACAAACACTACTTATGTAACATGTCCAGCAGTTATAAAGACAATTTGCACATGGCTTCACAGGTTTCAACTGCAATCTACAAGTATGAGAGCCTCTATTATCTAAAGATGATCTCATATTGTAGAAAAAAAAAAAGGTTCCCTTTGATGACCTATCATCGCCAAAACCTTGCTCTATGTACCCAAATTGCCTCTATAATGGCAGAACTTCAAGATTGTACCCCTCAGTCCAACTCATCATCCATGATTATTCCAGCTCCATGACCACCCCTCTCACCCTTCCTCCGCTCATAGTTTGCATCATCGGTTGGAAGTTCATAACGGCAAACAGGGCAGGTGTTCCGAATGCCAAGCCATGGCAAAATGCAGCCACCGTGATACATATGATGGCACGGCATTGTTGTCACCCTCTCCCCAACCGTGAAGTCATCTTTGCAAACAGCACAGCTGATTACTTTCTTTTCTTGAACATCGTTGCTTGACAACACCATCTGTTGCAGATTCTCCACAACTGCCTTCGACGCTGGGGGACTGCCTTTCAGAGTGGTTTCATTATCGGCTAACAGCCTAAACAGAGCGTTGAATTCCGTGGCCACAATGTAATCTTCCGGAGCATCAACTTGCAGAACTTCATTCTCAAGATCGTTGTTTTCTTCTATAATATCGAGTTCGAAATTTCTTTCTAAATTATTCATCGCCAGCAGAACTTCCCATCCTGCGCTCCCTTCATCATCCCCCTCCTCTTCGTGGCCTATGTCCGCAGCATCTTCAGAAGAGGATATATCTGAAGAAACTGAAATTTCATCAATTCGATTGATCACCGAATTCAGATTCTCCCTATCCTCGAATTGGATCCTGTCACCCACCTCCTCCCATTCAAATCCATCTCCCTCAACATCAGCGGCACGATGGATACCGATTCGAGTTTCTACGCTATCATACATATCATCTTCATCATGATTAATGAACCCTGAATTTACCTCAAATGCATCAGAATCAGAATCCGAATCGACGCCCACCACTCGAAGTCCCCCAGCGCATATCCGATTACCATAGGCGACGCAGCCACCGGATTGGAGTCGAGTTCCCAAATCGGATCTTCCACGGCGGGAACCCGAAGTGGCTCGAACAGATCTGTAACGAAATTCATGTGTTCGGCGTCCTCTAATGCCCCAAAAAAGAAGCGATTAGAATCCTCAAAGTCGCACTCATGATCCTCGGCGAATCCGAAATCAAAAGACGACGTATAATCATCGAGAAGTGGAGGATTCGAGGAGTCGTTTGCAGGGGAAAACGAATCAAAATCGAAAACCAAAGGGCTCGTCGGCTGATAAAATTCATCTTCCTCATGTCCACCTTCCTGCACAGATTCTTCCGTTTGAGCGATGTTAACGGTTCCTCCCCCGTCCCCCGGCGAACGCTGCGCATCGGCGAGATCCGCCATTCCCTTCTTGGGTTCCTTCCTCGTGTTTCGTATCACAACGACTCACGACCTGACTTAGCAACCATAATTGGGCCAGATTTATCAAATCCCTCTTTGGGCTTTCTGTTAATGGGCTTTTCAAACATTTCAAAATACTCCCCAATACTTTCATTTTTACTAGATGACTCCACAAAATGGGAATGCGGAGGCCCAAGGGACCTTAATGCAAATATAACAAATTTCATGAACAAGTCAAAACTATTAAAAATTACGAAATTCACCATCCCATTATGGCGGGTTACTAGGACAAGGCCCACCATTTTTCTATAACTGAAAGCGCCATAGAGGCGGCCTCTTAGAGAAGTTAGTTCACTAATGATTATTTTAACCCATTAATAATGTAAGAAATAATTACATCAGAGTATTTTGGGAGTCAAATTTTGTGTATAAATGAAAATTAAAGTAATTCTAAAAAAGCGTAGAGTACGAACAAAACAGTGGTCCCATCTCCCAGTTGTGTAAAGTAAACTTTAGAGAAAAGAAACATTAATTTTTTTGGAAGCTGCCAAAAATTACAGCAGTAAGAAAATGCAAGTTATCTCGCCCGGTTCACCCCCGGCTGGGCATACAGAGCCGGAGTCGGTCGTGCCCAATAAAATGCCGGTTCTGTAAGCGATAAAATTGTATTTTTCAATTAATATCCATTTTGAAATATTTTTAAAAATTGATATATTAACTTATAAATTTTAAATCAAGTTCCAAAATGGCAGGACAGTAGGCAGTGGTGAGCATAGGGATTCCGAAGATTGAAGGATTGATGTTTCCCTGCATTCATCGCAGCTGTGAGGGCTGAACCTGCCTGCCTGCGACCAGCGGAAGAAGAGGATGCATCGGCAGTCGCTCGCCTCGCCGGTGTCGAAGCCCACTCCCGAGCCCCACAAGCAGTTCTCGGCGGTGGCGCGGCTGGCATACGACGTAGAGGGTGGAGAAGATGGAGACCGGGAAGAGTTGAAGAAACACAAAGGCCGAGCCGCGGCGGGGGAGTTTTACATCCACTTTGTTCCGCTTGTCATACTTGTCTGCCTTCTCATCCTTTTCTTCTTCTCCCACCGCCCATCGGAAAACGGTACGCCGCTTGGGGTTACATGATTTGGAGAATTCTGTGGCTTTTTTGATGATTGTTGTTGGATTCGTTTCAGATTTGGCCCATTTCGGTGGTCTCAAGGCGCCGAATCTACCCTCCGGTGCGCCATTTCATTGTTCTAATTCTGAACCACGAAGCCAATAGTTTTTGAATTTCTTACCTTTCCAACTTTGGGCGTAGATTTCGAGAAGAACACCTCAGCGGCGGGAATGGAAACTGAAAATGAGGATATCGGGGCGGTGCAGCGAATTAACGAGTTCGTTCTGGAAGAGAACCTCCGGCGGCTCCACCGCAAGGCCGCCGGCTCCTAAAGGCAGTCAAAATTGTTCTTGCTTTTATTTGTATTGACTCTCGCTTTAATTACTTTTGTATGGTACTTGCTCGGTATATACCCCGCGACGGATAATTCGAGGTCAATAAATCTTGGCAATCACTGCATATAATTCCTTATTATTTCCACAACCTTAAATGGAAAAAAACCAATAATAACTTATTTTAATGAAAATTGCAAAAATGTCTAAAAATAAGTAAATTAGTTTAAAAGCAAAAAAAAAAAATCATTTTTTCAGGCGAAGAACAATCCCATTTTACAAAAATAAGAATATACATACAAACGCAGAAGAATGTCATTCCCTAATCCGTAACCTGAAGCCAACACACACCATTCGTGGACCAGGAGCTGCATGCATGCGGCCCGATGGAGGCTATGGCATTATCCGGTGGCGGTGCGTCACCAAATTCAATGTCTGAACGGATGCCGATCACCGGAGGGAGCCGCCGTCGGGGACTCCTCGAGATGCACTTTAGCGAAGTCATCCACCACGCTTCGTCTCTGCTCCTCCTCCGCCGTCACCACTTTCTCCCTCGTCTTCTGACTGACTTCTCCGGCAGCCTTGGTGACTTTGCTAAAGGCGCCGGACACCCACGTTGCACCAGTAAGAATGTATCTGTTCTTCATGATGGCGGAGCCAGCAGTACTCATTGTTTGCTCGGCAGCAGCGAGGGCTGATTTCGCCTTCTCTGAGACTTGGAGCTTGGCATCCACCTCCCGTACTTTCTCGTTCACGATGGTGGTGCCTAGAGTTATCTTCTCCGATAGTCCGATTTTCTTATCCAGGGATGCGACTTTGACAGTGGCTGTTGAAGTCAACTGGTGCTTGTCGTCGAAAGACTTAGCCTTGTTGACTGCATCTTTGCCTAAAATAAAGCCCTTGGCTAGCATCCCGGTTACAACATCCTCGGCCTTTCGAAATGCAGATGCAGCTCCACCGTCCACTTCTTTCTTTTCCGATGGCTAGCAGTTGGGGCAGCACCAAGAATGTCAGAATCAAGGGAGATCAGATGCAGGGAGGTTTTGAGAGCATTACCAGAAAGGGGGTAGAGGCAGCAGGAGGCTTGTAACTTGGATCCATCTGAATGTCCACTGCCATATCCACAATCGTAGCACCCTGCATGCAGAACCGCATGAGAAGCAAAACATGGCATGGATTATCATTACTTCAGAAATATTCAAATGGTTGTCTGGAAAGAAGAAATGTTTACAGAAAGAAGAACTGCTGTCTCCGCTCCCTGTGTATCCTTGAATGTGACATAAGCGATTTGAGATCGTTCGGTATCACTACATAACCAGATTTACAAATCAACAAAAGAATGGATACATAGAGAATAGACAGTAGTCCAATAGAGCTGCCACCTTTTCATTTCAACATATTCAACATCGCCAGAAAAAGAGAAGAATTCCTTGACATCACGCTCATTTGCCATGAGCGAGAGATTGGTGACCTTCACAGTTTTTATCTGATGAAAAGAGAACACGGGCTTATAAACAATGAACTCAAAGGTTTGGGAAGCCAACGGACGGCTAATCACATTCATTTGAAATCATGAGCAAACTACCAAACTTTTGCATCCATCAAAATTACTCCTATGCAACCAGTTACTCTCAGCAGTGGCTTATGAACAACAGTTTACCAGAAAGCGGAGAACCCAACTCCTAATCTTACACTAATTTTCGTAAGAAAATCAAACAACGAACTGTTTCAACGCAGATTGACGTATCAGAAAGAAAGTTCTGGCATGCTTCTAGGTATCCACTTATTAGAAGGTTTCTGGGACAAACCGATCCCTATATATCGAAACTAAGCTTCTGGAAATTCAAACAGAGTTCTGAAACTTGTGTCGGTGGAAACATCAAGAAACAGTATTGAACTATAAAAGGAGCAGAAAACGTTCCGGCAACGAGTCAAGAAACAGTATTTGAACTATAAGAAACATGATTGCCATCAAAATGAGACATCCAACACAAGGAGCAACCGAATCACAACCAGAAGATCATAAAAAGGTAAAGACACATCAAATTTTAAAGAAACAGAAGAAAGTACAAATCGCCGCGACGAATAAGAGCAAGCAATCCCTCAAATGACAAAGCTGAAAACTTTGTATTAAGCTCACCGGCATCGCAAATGGGTTCCAGAAAAGGAGGAAGGCAAATTCGACGAAGAAGAAAAAATCACTGAAAACGGTTCAAAAGCAAGTGGATCGCGAGGCGCGTTGACGGGTAAAAAGAGAATATTTGCGAAGCAAGGCGCCTTCTTCCGTTTCCTTGACTGGGGTAAAATTTTCACGTGTTTTTTTAAAATGTGGCAAACAAACCCACGTGTCTTACGGACACCATTGCAGACCAACGAAACTGATCATTTTGTGCGATCTTTTTGTCTTCCCGAGCCTCGGAGGGGAAGAGGGATCGCACAAATTCTCTTTTTTCATCCTTGATCTCGTTTCAGTATCCTCTTTAGGGATTTCGTAGCCGCCGCGAGTCCGGGAAATTTGGACCTCTTGTCCGAATCCCCAAACCCATTTTGAAAGGGTTCGCAAGTTTAAATTCAAAATATTCATATCTTACGGGTTTGTAGGCTGTTCTTTTGGCCGTAATCTTAGGGAAATCGTTTGCTTTGTGTAGAGAGATGAGTTTCCAAGATCTGGAAGCTGGCCGTGGGGGTATTGCGAGAAAGATTAATGGGCGCCAGGATCCTACGCAGGCCGTCGCCTCCGGAGTATTCCAAATTAACACGGCTGTTTCTACATTCCAGTGGCTTGTTAACACCCTTGGTACACCGAAGGACACTCCTGAGCTCCGGGAAAAGCTGTCAGTATTATCCTGTACTCTTGTTATTGGTGCAGCTTATTTCATACTTGGGCTAGGTTTTTTGGATTTGGGATTGTCATTAATACCTATTTCGATATCTCAAATTGAAGAAGAGGTTCTTGAAAATATAAGTAAAGTAGAAGAAGTCCCGTTTTTCCTAATGCTGCATTGTTTCATTAGTTATACATTGCGAGTTCCTGTTTGGCTTAAAAAAACAACGAGTTTCTTCTTAGTGCTTTCTGCATTTTCTGCTCTGATTTCAGAGGTAGTTTTAGCTAAACATTGGAACAACTTTGTGGACGCTTGTGATTTTATGGTATGCTATGCATTATGAATTGCAGGCATAAAACTCGTCTACATATCGGCCAGTTGGTTAAAGATACTTCAGCTAAACTAAAGCAAGCTAGTGAAGCAGATCATCTGGGTGAAGTCAGTGTATGTTTCCCAGTTCAATATGCTTTTCGTACTTGGTTACAGTGTATAATATGGAATCCTCCGCGTACAGCCTGTGTCCTGTTTGATGGCTCATTCAGTTCTTTACTCAGTTTGAAAGCTGGAGTAGAATCTGAATATGAATCTAATGAAAATCTCAACATAAAGTAGCGGCTAAAAGTTTAGAAGGGCTCAGAGTATAAGGCATTTCTGGGAATTGTTTTCATCATTGAATGATTCTTCCTTTTATTTCAGCAAAGCAAGAAAATAACTGATGCTAAACTTGCCAAAGACTTTCAAGCTGTACTAAAGGAGTTTCAGAAGGCTCAACGACTTTCTGCTGAGAGGGAGACAGCTTATACTCCTTTTGTTTACCAATCCGTTCTTCCATCTAGGTATGATATTCTTATGCCCCAAGTTATCGATGATTATTTCATTGGAATTATTCTTATGACCTCTTGAATACCTTGATTACTGCTCTCACTAGCTGCAATATTTTTTTTTACTAATTTAATGTGCCATGTAGCTACTCAGCCGGTGATGCTGATGCAAATGGAGATAGGAGTCCAGAACATCGTGCTCTTCTTGTGGAATCTAGAAGGTATATTCAGTGACCGCATTGATGATGGAATTCCTTAGATTTCAGCAAGTATGTGGAACCCGCTGGCAGACACGCCTGTAGTGACTTGATATAATACATAATTATTTTCCTTCATCATGATCTCAGAAGATTTTTCAATTTCTCCAAATTCATAGCTGTCCTTTCTACAAAAAAACAGTCCATGTCTAAATTTCATATTAGACAGTGTTAATTCTGAGTTTTAATTGCTTGAAATTTGTCATGAAAATGAAACCAAGCCGTGGATACATTTTTCAATTGGAACAGCAGACCTTCACTTCCAATTTCAAGCTGTTCAATTACACTTACATGCTTTTCGACTTTATTATACTTGATGCAATGCTCTGCGCTTACTGTAAGGTTCTTTTTGTAGGCAAGAAGTACTGCTTTTGGACAATGAAATTTCTTTCAATGAAGCCATAATTGAGGAAAGGGAACAGGGGATCCAAGATATACAGCAGCAAATCGGAGAAGTAAATGAGATTTTCAAAGATCTTGCAGTACTGGTTCATGAACAAGGAACTATGATTGGTGAGTGTATTGG
The DNA here is from genome assembly GCA_002189035.1 of Utricularia gibba. Taxonomy (NCBI): domain Eukaryota; kingdom Viridiplantae; phylum Streptophyta; class Magnoliopsida; order Lamiales; family Lentibulariaceae; genus Utricularia; species Utricularia gibba. The sequence goes on along the minus strand of NEEC01000013.1, from coordinate 2,666,814 downwards.
GCAGGATTTCTGACATCCTGTGTATCGCAACTAATATGGGCATCTGCCTTTTGATCTAGATGACATTGGAACCAACATTGAGGGTGCGCATGCATCAACTGCTCAAGCAAAATCTCAACTTGTCAAAGCTGCAAAGACCCAGAAATCAAATTCATCTCTGGTGATTTTCTGGTCTACGCATATTTTGAACATCCTTTATGAGCCATGCTTTTTTGTTGAACACGGATGCTTAGCTGCTGCTCATGAATTTTTTTTAATTAAATTTGCATGCAAGATGCACGTGTTTCCTTGATGTCTCATATCTCTTTTTGTTGTCCCCAGTTTTCAATGCCGTAGTGTTATTTTCATTTTGCATTTGGACTCTGCGTTTTTTTTCTTAGCTTGTAGATCTATTGATTTTTCACCCACTGCCAAACTGCACCCACACACATAAGGTGTTTAATTTTTCCTAAGTGATTGAGTAGCATATATGATGGCCATGCATTCGTTTCCAAATTTCTTGGTCTTTTTTTTGTGAATAGTCTCAGCTTGATCTCCTTCATTCCGCCTGTCATATAACCAGTGTCAGTGCGTTTGCCTGAACCTCTAACCATTCCACTTCTCTGACTTGCAGACTTGCTTGATACTGGTGATATTTGCTGTGGTGCTACTTATATTAATTATAGTGTTCGTTGCTTGATGATGATTGCCCCAAGAATCAAAACACCCCTGAGCCGGTCGATGCTCACATCCGCATAACCAAAGTCTGTGACTGGAGCAGCCGCCGCTATGTGTCTTTGTGTGTGGTTGAATGTATGAATTTATATCTGGAGAATGGCGCCATGCAATGCAAGGGATAGCAGCATCGCCGGTATGTGCTGCCTGTACATTCTCATTGTAATGGATCAAACAAAACCGTTGCTTCCATTTGTTCAAGTGCTTTTATGTGTAGGTGTTGAAGATCTATACTCATTTGTTTATGTGTTTGTATTGTCTCCAAGCTGCATTCATTTTTGTTGCTGCCATGCTGAACTCGCCCTTGAAACTTGAAGGGCTTGAAAATAAGCATTTTAAATAGACAAAAAAATCATCCAAACACGTTATGATTTTACATGATTTTATCGTGATTGAATCCTCTATTTGTTTATATTTTTTTTATAAAAATATTAAATTACAATTAGAAAACAAGGCTTTGTAGTACCTAATTAATTTCTCAGTTAATAAATTAATAGTAAATTTCTTAACGAAAATAATATACAGATCATGATGCTGGGCTGGGCTCAACTGGAGTTTGCGAGCGGCCCAACTCGGGCTAAGGCTTGTGCCTATGACATACATTTGGCCCCAATTTTGCCCTAGAGTGTGGTAAGGGGCACTTGGAACGAGCACCGGGACTGGGGTACGTCGATGTCGGAAGTGATGGCTGCGTCGTCGATGACCGCTGAAGAACTCAATAGATTGAAGAACGGGTTACCTGATGCTAACCTGACTTCGATTCAGGATCGCAACAGCCGCACTCTTCTTGGTAAGCTGCTTGCTTTTTTTTTTTTTTTTAGCTCAACCGTGATTGTGATGGCATGTTGGAAGCGCCTGATTCATATGGAGAGAGCATCAAAATAGAGCCTCGTTCTTGGTTTATATATTTCCAGATCTGAAATCCGAGGTCATGGATCAACTGAACAAAGAGGTGAAATCGCTGGATGAAGATAACTGGATGTACGAGGGGCCTCGATCTCGCATCCACCTCTTTTCGCGACGAACAAGATCGATCAGCCATCATTCAGATGCAAGAATATAGCAGTAGTTCTATCCTGCTTCTGCCTCAAGCTGTGCAGGACGGTTTTTTTTCTTTTCAACGGCAGCTGAGGAACTTACACCACAAGAACGGTGAATGGCGGTGCCTCATTTATACCTCCTCTTGAACTGAGATATTTATGCATCTTATCACAAAACAGTGTTTAAAAAACTTAAACGGGCCTTAAATTGAATTGGGATGAATTCCACCTAATCACAATTGAATTGGATCATGGTTTTCTAGGGTTTTAAAATTATATTATGTGAATTTATAAGAGTAAAAATCCAATTAATTAACTAAAATTGATCTTTCTTGCGTATCCCCTATTTTATATTACGTTTATTTATATTTTTAATAAAATTGAAGCGTGGCGGCCTTTCCAATTACAAAATTTATATTTTTGTTGCTCAGAAAACAAATATAATACCAGCTTCGTTTGTGGGTTAGATCTGCATCGTAGGGGTAACACTGTCTTTTAATACTAGTTAGCCGGTATTCTGCGCAAACTAGGGTTTTGTTTTTCTCTTGTCGTCTCTTTGGTGAAAGATTTCGCCTGGCTTGGAAGCGGAAGATGGGGAAAAAACGGAAAGATCCATCTCTTTCTGAGAACGCGCAACAGAACTTGAGTTCTCCGACGGTTTTCGATTCTCTTTTTGGGGAGTATCGCGAAAAAGTTGTCGGTGATTCTGTGTTCTCGGAGAGTAATCCTTTTAGAAGGAAAAAGGTGGAGCACCAGTTGGAGAATCTCAAAATTGAACGGCGGGTGGGAGATAAGGATGATGGAAAGGGAAATTCAAGTTCTTTGGGAACGGAGGTGCAGGATGGAAATGGAAAAGCTGATGGAAAGAGAGAAATTTCCGATCTTCAAACAGAGGTTGCTGAGAGGAAGGAGAAGAAATTGAAGGGTCATTTTCAAAGCCGTGAAAGGGATGAAAACAAGTCCACTGAGAAGGGAGTTGTTCATATCTTGGAGAATTGCAACATGAGTAGTGGTGACCTTGAGCACAAGAGAAGGAAGAAGAGGAAACGGGATGAACTAGAGGCTGAATATGATGCGAGACATTTTGGGGTGGCATCCGAAGAGAAGGACAATGTCGGAAAAAGCACCACGGTTGGCCAGAAAAGGAAGACAGTAGATAATCCAGAGGATATGGTAGTGTCAAAAGAGAGTTTTGACGATGAAAACAAGCTCAGGAGGACTATATTTGTGGGAAATTTGCCGCTGACGATGAAAAAGAAAGAGTTAAAGAAGCTTTTTGAAAAGTTTGGTGAAGTTGAGTCCGTAAGGATTCGATCTGTGCCAATTGTCGATGTAAGTTTCCAGCATCTTACTTGATTGTCGTTTGAGTTTCTTGGTATTACAAAATGTTTTTTTTTTTTTTTTTTGTTGCAGGGCAAAATGCCCAGGAAAGGCGCTGTGATTACGAAGAAATTCAATGAAAATGGAAATAGGTTTGTTGTTTTTATTTCTTTGGTTTTCGGGTCCAACCATTTTGATGTTTTCTTTTTCCTCTGTGTTGGAAAATTGCTCAGTTCAGTTATTTGTATTGTTGTTATCCTTGCAGTGTTCACGCCTATATTGTTTTCAAAACAGAACAGTCTGCGCAAGAATCATTGGCGCATAATATGGCCCTGGTACGCTCTTAATATTCATGCTTTTTACACACTTGAAGAGAGCAAAAGACCTTACCTTATGTTCTTGTTTAGGTTGGTGAGAATCACATTCGTGTTGACGTGGCATGCCCACCACGAAAAAAACTGAAGGGAGATAATTCGGTGTTATATGACAAGAAGAGGACTATATTCGTTGGAAACCTTCCATTTGATGTGAAGGTTAGTTTATCTGAGCGGTTACTTTGTTTTGCTTTTTCAACTAGTGCAGTAGTTTACTTTTTTCGTTTGTTTCAGGATGAAGAAGTTTACCAGCTGTTTTCTAGTTTCAAGAACCTCGAATCAAGCATTGAAGCTATTCGAGTCATTAGGGATCCTGCTTCAAGTGTGGGAAAGGGGATTGCCTATGTATTGTTCAAGACCATGGTACAATCTGCTTTCTTATCAACTCTTATGCATTCCTTTCATGCATTCTTTGGGGTATTTGCCCTACTGTCTGTTCATCAAGAATAATTCCATGCAACCTCATTGCATCACACCAAATCTAACTGCAAGGAAGCTTTTGCCGCGGCCCAACTGTAGTTCTTTGTGTTCATGCTTTTTTCGCTTCTTGAACCTTATGTGGTACCATAGGGTCTGTGTGGCTCAGCCGAAATTTGTCTACTCTGAATGAATTCTCTTGACTGAACCCAACGGTAGTTTTTTTCCTCTGTTTTGGTCAAAATGCTCAGATTTCAACAATGCATCTCGTACCAGAGAATGTTGGTGTTCATTATTTGTGTTGTTGTAATGTAGACTGTTTCTCTGATTCATGCATCTTGACTGTGAAGGATGATGCAAATCTGGTTCTCAAGAAACGCAACTTGAAGATCCGTGATCGTGAGCTGAGGCTTAGTCACGCCAAATCCATGGAAACTCCCTCGAAGAGGAAGAACAACTCTTTTGAATTTGACTCCACTTCTAAGAGGCCTGCTACAGCTTCATACCAGGGCCTGCGTGCCAGCAAATCAGGGTCTCACGGTAAGAATCCATCGCAGGCAAAAGCAAGGCCAAACCCCCCGCCGGAGCCCAAAGAATGGACAAAAGTCCGGACGCATAAAAGACCCGCCGTGGCTGCACGGAAGGAGAAGGCCCGGCAGGCGGCGAAGGTGGGGTCGAAGCGAAAGCTTGCTGATCGTACACCTCAAAGCTCTGGGAAGAAGAAGACAAGGAAGTCTAGATAGGAAGATGAGTCAAGGTGTAACGCCATCTGGTGTAACTTCCGAGAAGCTCATGCTGAATGTTAGTCATGGAAGATTACATTGAAAAGGGAATTGACTCTTCTTCATGTATCTATGGAGCCTAACACTCCAATTCATTTCTCTCTTTTGATTAGCATAATTACAGAAGCATCCGCCACCCTTTCAACATCGCCGCCGGCCCTGAATGCAGGGGCAGGGCTTGCCGGCGGTTTCTTTGCATCTCTCTGTTACTTCCGATCAACGTCTTCGTTTTGGATGCTACAGCTTTCACCGGTAGTCTTATGGCTCATGATTCACTCAGCTTCTGATTCCCACAGGAAAAGTGCATAGGAACCCAATATCGCACTGCGTAAACCGATGATTACTCAGATCCCAGACACAGAAAATGAATAATACACCCTTTGTCGAAGAACAGAAACCTGTCATTCGGACAAGCCTTGACGGCTTGGTCGAAATACGAGGCAGCTCTGTTTTCGTCTCTCTGCAATTCCCACACCAATCTCGCGTACAGGGAAAGCACCTCTCCGTCCCCTGGGCTCGCTAAGATCGCCTTTCCGTAGTAATGCTGGGCTTTCACCAGGTCTCCTTCAACCTGTATAAATGAATCAGTAATCCCAGAAAAAAAAGGGATTTTTGTTCCAGAAGGAGTCGGAATTGCCGGATTCAAGTACCTCGTGGAGGTACTTGCCGTAATTGCTCAAGATTAGGGCGTTTGTGGGCTCCAATCTGAGCATTTCTTCGTAGTAACATCGCATCCTACGCCTATCTCCGCCGGGCATTCGCGTCAACCTTGTCTTCTCCGGCGCTATCGACGCCGTGGACGATCTAAACGGTCTCGAGGCCGTGCATTTGGATAGGGGTTTGGAGAAGTGGAGGCGGCTGGTGCGGTGCTTAATCGAAATCTTGTCGCCCGAGAAGGTGGAACAGGCAGAGCACCATGTACTTGGAGAGGGCCTCACCGGTATCTGGACCGGAGCCGCCGTAGAGAACGACCGCTGAAGTAGAGATTCCATGCTTTACCGTGACCCTTCAAGGCGGGAGTGTTGGTATATATGTAGCAGTGGCAGCCTGCAAACCATGGGCCGTGGGGTCGGAGAGCAACACGAACCAGAAAGAAGAAGGAAGCAAACGCCGTGAACATCTGGGGACCCGGTTTCACGCGGAGAAGGCGAAGTCTCCGGCCACGTCGACTCTCGTTGACTAACGGCTGGTAAAAACACGTTACAATTCTGCCCAGCACATCGAATAACAGTGAAGCTGACGAAGAAAGCTGCGGGCAACCGCTCGCGGTTTGGTTTCACTCTCCGGCGAGCGCCTGTCGAATTACCAACTCTTCATTATATTTTTAAATTTAAAAAATATAAATCATTAATATTAATTAATAACATTATTTAGAATTACTTCCAATACTTTGTTTTAATTAAACATTCTAATTATCATGAATCAAGAAAATGAAAGGACAAGGTTTGTATAGATATTTCATCTAATAGATTCTTATTTAAGGAATTTAGATTATACTCATTCTAATTATCAAACTCGTTGAGTCCGATATTGTTATTTTCTATTATTAATATTTCGTATCATGATTTGATAATTTATAGGTTTACCTGGATGTGGTAATCTTTTCTCAAATTCTCCGCTCCTAAATCGAACCCTAATTCTCCATTGTCCATCACTACTAATCTAGGCCACATAAATTATTCCAAAATTAACCATATGACTTATTTGTTAATTTTATTTATTGTGTATTAGAAGTAATTTTAAATTGTAATAAAAGTGGAATTGGGCCTACTGAAGAAGCCCAAATGGGCATTCTTTCTGTTAATTTCTTTCAGTGCTTGCCCCAGCTTCAGAAACTCACGGCTTCTTTTTCTCTCCTTCTCTGTCTGGTTCCTCTACCACAACCAATTTTTCCGACCAGCTCTCCTCCGAACCCCATTACTCACATGATTCGGTACGACCAATCCACCACGGTAGAATCGTACACTTTCCGGCCAGTTTGGATCGTCTCCGCAAAATATTCCGTCGAGCCACCTTCCCATCATCACCCACCACCGCCGTCGCATTCATACCCCCTATCACCATCATCCTCACAGTCGCGCTTCTCGTATGTTTCTTCGTCGGTTTCTTTTCAATATACTTTTGCCGTTGTTTCATGCAGAATGTACTGTACACGTGGCATCTCCGCCACACCCCCGCCATGACGCCTAACGCCGCCGTGAATCCGGGGGGCCTTGATACCTCAATAGTACAGTCTTTTCCCACTTTCCCTTATTCTGCTGTCAAGGAGTATCGGAAAGAAAAATATGGGCTGGAGTGCGCCATTTGTCTGGTCGAATTCCGCTCCGCCGACATCCTCCGTCTCCTCACCCCGTGCTGCCATGTCTTCCATCAAGAATGCATCGATCTGTGGCTCGAAACCCACAAATCATGCCCTGTTTGCCGGAGAAATCTCGACTCGCAGGTAACATTGGAACGTTTTCCTGGGACTAAATGCTCTTGTCATCATCAAACCTCATTCTGCTGCCGTTTCTTCAACAGATACGATCCCCATTGAAATCTCCAGCGATCTCAGTGTTTGGAGTAGGGAGCACCCATGTCGAAGATAGCAGCTGCAGGATCACAATCAATGATGAAAACGAAGATGACAGAAAGTACAGGCAAGGAGACTCTGCTCTTTCGATCGGAGAACGGGACAAACATGAGGAAATGGACGCCGGCAAGTTTCCCAGATCGCATTCCACAGGGCATTCCATCGTCAGAAGTCGAGAAGAAGAAGAGGGAGACAGGTACTTGTTGAGATTACCTGAAGACGTCAAGTCCCGCATCATCAGAGGCCATGGCTCCAGCAAGAGCTGCACCGCTTTTGGTGAGATTAAGGAAGAAACACAGAGCTAGAAACGAAACTATGGTCTTCCTGAATATAAATAAATTTTAATTAAAAAAATCAAATTTTACAATTATAAATAATTCTCGAAAATTAATTTTCTTAAATAAATAATTGCTATATATAATACCACAATCCCGTTCTCTTTACCGTTCAGTTTCAGTTTTCATGGCTCTGGAAGCTCTCTCCTCCGCCGAGATCTTGAATTACTTCATCTACGACTCTACCTTTGCTCCAGTCCCTGGTTTCGATGACACACAAGTGCCCGCTCCTCCGCCGCCGTCGTCGGAACCCGGTTTACTTCCCCGGAAGAAGCGCCGCCGACGACCCAAGATTTGTAAGAACAAGGAGGAGGCGGAGACGCGGAGAATGACCCACATTGCTGTTGAGAGAAACCGGCGTAAGCAAATGAATGAGCATCTGGCTGTTCTCCGGTCTCTCATGCCGGAATCATATGTGCACAGAGTAGCATCTCGAGTCCCCTACTGTTAATGCGTTTTGATTTAGGCAATCGGCTTCTTGAACTTCGGTTTTGTAGGGGGATCAGGCGTCGATTGTGGGTGGAGCGATTGAGTTTGTGAAGGAATTGGAGCACATTCTGCAAACGCTACAAGCGAAAAATGTCACCGCCGGCGTGGGCGTCTCCGGCCGCGGGGAAGAGAACCCATTTTCGCAGTTCTTCTTATCCCCGCAAACCAGCCAATTGGGCCACAAGTGCGTCTCCCAAACCAAAGCCGCCGTCGCCGATATCGAAGTCACGTTGATCGAAACCCACGCCAACATCAGAATCCTGTGCCGGCGGTGTCACCTCTCCCGGCTCGTCCTCTCCTTTCGCGCCGCCCTGCTCTCCATCCTTCATCTCAACGTCAGCAGTTTCGAACCCCTCATTCTCTATACTATCAGCGCTAAGGTACTCCTCCTTTCAGCATCCAAATCCAGTTGCATTTACTCTACTCAACACAGATTCCCAGCAAATGAAAAACGGAATTCTCACAACGCCAGAAAAGATAACAAAACAAGACCTTTGGAAAATGACACAACCATGCAAAAGAATCCCCTTTGCTTGCTTTCTCCTCTGTACATTTACCACAAGGAGCACTTTGGGGATTGAGTTTCAAACATTTACTCCTCCATGTGCAAGTCATCCCTGAAATGTGCTTTTTTTTTGTCAAAATCATTTTCTGTAACTAAAAAACACATGGGTTTCTCCCCTACAAAAGTAAAAACACAATCTTTAAAAAAAACTGTAACTTTTGTGTGGTTTTCCTGGTTGTAGGTGGAAGAAGGATGCAGGCTCACTTGTGCAGATGACATTTGTGGGGCTGTTCATCACATGCTTGTAAATCTACTTGAGGGATGATAACCTGCTTTTTTTACTTTTAAAAGTTGGCAGTGAAGGAAACAAGCATTGAATTTGAATCAGATTGAAGCAATGGGTAGGGTTTTGGAAACCATAGGGATGCACATTTAGCATCATTGAGAAGAAGCCCTCAAAATAGAACTTGATTCAAAAAATGAGGGAGATTGAAGATGAGAAGATAAAAAAACAGTTTTGACAACAAACATAAACTAATCAAAATTTATAATTATTTTCTTATTTTTAATAAAATATAAGTTTCAACTTCTATTTTATTGAAAATAATTCTTATAAATTATTTGTTCTGAATCCCAAAGAAAAGGTAGTTTGTTATGTAATTTAAAGCTGTATTTTAAATTATATAAAATAAAACCAATTTTAAAATTATATGAATATAATAAATTTAAGATTATAAGATTATTTTGTGTGATAATATATAATTATATTATAAAAATTAATATATTAAATTATTAGAAAATTAATGTATTATTCAATTTCTAAAATAAAAATTTAATAATTTCAAAAATTAATTTCAGAATCTAAATTTCTGATTTTATTAGTAAAGATTATAATCTACAAAAATTAAACTTTTTGATAAGCCAAGTGTGCAACTTCCTTTTAATTGGATCGCAGTCTTTGTTGGTGTGGCGTCAGGCCCAGAGCATTTATTCACCAACGCCATTGGATCAGATGCTTCCGCGGGAAGAAAGAACCCAAAACCGAACGACGCCGTGTCGTCCCAGGGCCCCACCACATTTCAAGTTATAAACACAAGCTTCCAAATACAGCAATTTCGTGCATCGTCCCCTTTTTTTATTTTAATTTAATTTCGGGCCCCACTCCGTGTACTAAACGACACCTCATTTCCCTCTCTTTAATTTTGGATTAATTGCTGGATAATCCACTAAATGACAAAATTAGTTCAATGTCCATCCTCCACATTATTTGAAAATTCCATTCCTATTATTTCAAAAATTTTCATTGTTAATCTTCACTATTTTAAAAAATAATTGACGTAAATGACAATCACTATTTTCAATAATTAGAATAATTGGCTTCCAATTATGGCATTATTGCTTCCTAATTTATCTCTTTTTTAATTAATAATTGAGTAACTCTATTAAATATGTTTACTACTCCTCTGTAACGAATGTAGCATATTGACACTAAATTTCTAATCTTACATTCTCTCCTATTTACACTATTGTAGGAGAGAATGTAATAATTCAACGTTATTGTTAAGTGTCCTTTGTCCCATCATTGGTATGTGTATCGGATTTTACTGTAATACCAAATATCAAGATTCATGTTTTGTACGATATTATTCGTTTCAAATATTTAAATATCATGATTTTATATTTTTCTTTTTGGAGAAATTACCAAATTAGGAGTATCTATTTATTTAAACACTATATTCCTCCATTCATAATCAATTTTAGATAATGTCATGACGAATTTGAGCTTATATTCATTCAATACTTTAATTAATAATATAATTATCCAAAATTAAAAAAATATTTAATGATAAAAAATTCAACATTAAGACAAAGTATGACGTAAGGGTTAAAGGTACTATTTTTATTAAATAATGAGTACTAGTTTTATGATTAAGACAATAAGATAGAGAATTTTATCCCGTATTTTTTGGAGAAATAAGGGAGGGGTTGACATGACGGTAATGAAATCCAGTGTATACAGAAAGGAGAAGGAAGAGTCAGCGTGGACGAGGGGAGCACCCCGATTTGGTGGTCATCCCCAAAAGATTCAAGCAGACAACAAGAAGAAGAAGACAGAGGAATCATGCGCGTTATGTAAGAAAGGGAACATGTGTAGTGTATCCAACCAAAGTACAACGAGCGCGAACGCCTTATTATCGTCTTCCCCCCGCAGAAGAGCTGGTTTACAGCAGCAGCAGCAGCAGCAGCAGCAGAAGCAGCAGCCTCGCCGTGAGTTTTCTGGGGTACTTAATTTACAAGCACAAATGGAGATCACGGTGCGCAGTGTCCGGAGCCGGACCGGCATTTCACAATCCAGAGATAACCTGTGTGTGTATGTGTGTGTGTGTGTGTGTTATTTTCTTCCCTGTATCATCTATCTATCCTGCAGCTGCATCTATATGAGAATGTAACATGATGATCTGTACTTTTTTTGTGCGTTTTATATGGCAAGAACTCCGGTTGGAGCTCTGTGGGGAATACCCTTCCGGCGTTTGACCGTCCGGTAATTCACCGGTGGAAGGGTCGAGGGTGAAAAGCTGGGAAAACCGGCGGTGGGATGAATGTGACTGATACTGCTACTGTAAGAGTCATCAGAATCCGCTGCCGCGATCTTGTTCTTCTTCGTCTTCTGAAAATGCTTGGATGCCCCAACAATCTGAAAACAGAGGATAAAATTCAGGGGATAGAAGGATCATCAAGGAATTGTTATTGAGGAAACAGGACCTTGCAGCCCAGAGAGCAGAATCTGAACGAATCGAGAAGGCTGCGATCGCAGACATGACAAATGTTCGTAACCCCTTTTCCGGGTCTGGGCTGGGGGCGCTCATTGAGAAACACCACTTTTGCGCTGTTGATTATGTACGTCTGAACAGAGGATATGTCCAGATACTTTTGGATTTCAGAAACTCTGATCACATCGTGGTAGGACGATCTCCGAATCTGCAGTTGACAAACGACCCCAGATTCAATCCAGTTCTGTAACCGGAGTCAACGCTCAAGAAACAGAATTGGGGGGTTAACCTGAATGGCGCGGTGGTCTCTGTGATGGGATAAACAGAGGGAACAGAGAGCGCCGTTCCTGCAATCCAAGCAATACATATTGCATTCTGTTTTATGGGAATCGGCATGGAGTTTGCACTGCACGAAGAACTGCTCTTTGAGTAAAGGCTTCAGCCATGGCGGCCACCGATTGTCTTCTTCATCAGGCCCTCTAGCTCCCTACACCACATCATAATTGAAAACCCCCGCAAAAAAGACAGAAATCGCAAAAAAAACGCCGGTTTTCGATTACCATGATTCTGCACTTGGAGGGAGGCCTGATTTCGCGAACAGGGCTTTCTCGATCCTCAATCGCCACTTCGAGAAATGGGTGTTGTTCAACAGAAGGGGATAGAAAAGTGTGAAGGGAGAAGGAAAGGTGAGCGTGGGAAGTGATCGAAGAAAGCAAACAGGGAGAGAAGTTGACAGCAGCGCAGGTTCGGTGGGTGAGTGGGGTGGGGGAGATGTACATCTGGGTGGTTTTTCTCGTTCTTATCCTTGGATGAACTCAGCCTCCATGCCCGGCCCCAACCAGAAGAAGATGGATCAAGATGCCCTTGTCAACTCACTTCCACATAAAAAAGAAGTTGCCTCCTCATTCATATGTTCTCCCTGTTCACATCTCTTCAAAATCAACTGTCATTGCCAGGAAATGCCACTGGGCTTTGATCATGCCCTGCCCTCTTTCCTTAGCCACTTATTCCGTTCTATACCTTAACAAAGAACATCTTTTGGTTTGAAAACCTAGTTGGAAACACTGAGGGCATAATCAGTTTCTCTGATTAAGAACCCTAAATAAAGTCTCAGTGATAATTGTTCCTCTCTGAATCGGAAGCTGGGATCTACCAAGCTTTGGAATTTGGATCCACCATAAAGTAATGAATCCGATACCCACAAGCCCCACTGCTTCTCTGATTGAGTCTCATTTAAATCAAGCATCTAATCTATTGGCAAGGTTGCATGATATTACTGATAATGTGTTGCAATTCCCTTTGGAATTAGTTTTTATCTTCTTTGTCGCAGTATCCCCTTGTTTTGTACGTATTTTGGGGTAGACTCTCCCTGCTACAGCCTCGTTGTGTACCAAAAAGATGTGAAGAAGACACTATGTGATACAATACAAGGATACAACACACAAAAGGAAGCAAATGCCGGATAGTTCTGGTTCTTGTTCCACTCCTATGCAACAAACAGCAACCAATGCTGCTAACCTATGACACAGATAACCAACAAGCACCCCTTCATGTAGTTAATGCATCAGGCAGGCCGGTGGCAGATCCCACAATCTTACCACCAACATCAGGGAAGTTTTCATACCCCGGCAAAGGTCCCACTTTTCCTTCGAGGCTAACCTCAACTGGATACTTGAGAATGTGTCCTTGTAATGGAGCGAATGTCTCCGCAGTAAAGCGTTTCCAGTTATCTTCTGCAACAGAGTTTACATACCTAACACAGTTCAAGTCTTCTGGATCCCTGAAGCAGTCTTCCACTTTTCCTATATGTTCAGCCCAAAGGGACATTCTGTAGCCATACACCTGTGGATTTCTCAGTAATATCAGGTCCTTGAATTTTCTAGTTGTGATTCATGGGAAGTAAGCATTCCACAGCTTATTGTGCTTGTACCAAAAAGAAGTGCCTATAGTATCAAACTTATATGCAAAGCACGCACATGATAAATATTACCAGTAAAGCACTATGCAATATTTACAAACCTGGCCACAAGGGTGACTTTTTTTCTTGTTCCAAGTGTAATGAGGTTGATAAGCGCCCATGGCAATCTCTGTATCTCTTGAACCAGCCATAGACCGCTGGTTAATGTTGGCAGAACCAATGATCACATATTGATCATCCACAACCATTCCCTTGGCATGAACGTATATCATGAATCTTCCAAATTTTTTGGAGTCTGTATCCTGGAAGGTGATGCATGCAGTCAGATTCCTGTGAAGAAAATGAGGAAGTGATGACACTAAAAATTACACACTTCAGCGCCGTTGGCTGCAGTTTGACCATCTGCTCTCGGCTCTTGGTCATTGCATTTCTCTCTGTTGCCCAGACAGTAGAAGTTCAGGTAGTCAGTTGGATGCGCATTCTCAAGATGGGAAGACTTGAGTTCTTGAGCTATGATTTCATACATCATTTGCATTGTTTGACTCTACACAGGTGTAAAATCACTACTTTAGCTCACTTGTGTTTATAATCCAATAGATCATTGCTAATGCTAACCTGCCAATAGAGTATTTCTTGCACGGAGCCAGCGGTGGGAACTCCCTCTGGCCACATGGGGATAACAACATAAACAGCAAATCTTTCGTTTGCTTTTATTTTGTTGGCAATCTTCAAAGCAAGTTCTACAGGAATTAAATTGTCGGCTCCTGAAAAACAGTCACCGGAGTCAAAGGGAGTGGCTGATAGTCAGTTACAAGAGCAGGAGTTAACCAAGAAGAACGTGTACCAGAGTTCCTATAGCCAGGCCAAGCAAAAGCTGATCCAATGAAGTACTGATTCTCTATGTATATATAATGCTGAGCAGATCTTATAGCCTCTACATAAGCCATTTGAATACTCCGGTCTACCACTATACGTTTAGAACATATAAGATGCTGCAAGAAAAGAGAATTTGAGAAGTTAAAGCCAGACTAAGTCGAACAGAGGATGATAAGAAAATCAGAAAAAACTCCACCTGTTCTTCAGCTGCTTGGGTAGTTCTAGGAAAGCCTTTCACTGATCCGGAATCAATGGACCGGAAGACCTGTTTACAAAAGAAAACCAGCCAAGGTTTTGGTTTGAGGCCTTTCTGTATGAAAGGCTCCAATAAAAAAAAATGGAACAACATTATCAACCTGGACATGCCAATTTTCAGGATCCTTTTCATCTGAAACCCACAAAGAGGGATGATCATTTGGAACATCTGCAGAAGGACTTCTTATCCACGAAATGCGTTCTATCTTAATAAGTGCATCCTCATGCCACCGTGAAATTTTCTTGAACTTTTCTCCAAATTCAGACCATTTTGTGGCTTTTCTCCAACGTTGCTCAAAGTTCAGGAGCACGTCGTAGGCAGATGGTCCTTCAATTTTGCAGTGCAAATCATGCCAAGGTTGCCTCGGGGCTTTCTTGCCGGGCTAATGAGAAACAAACAGAGAAACAAATCAGGAGAGTGCCCCCATCACAATACTAATGAATGAATACTTTCACTGAGAGTTACAGAGTTAGAAGGTGTCTTACAGGAAATGTGGGATTGTGAAAGTCATCCTTGAAGACGGTGTCAAGGTCACGAAAAAGGCGATGCTCAGGTGTATCATACCGCCCATCACACAGGTCTAGACCACCAACGAATGCAGTTATTTTCCGGAAGTTGCCATGGCCTTGGGAGTCCACAATCACACATTTCTGATGGTGAGTAAAAAGAGTTCCAACAACCTGAATTTCACACAACAGAGAAGATAGAGCATTCATCAGCCAGGATATGGACGGTAAAAAGAGAAATTTACAGATGCGATACTAATAAGAAGACAAGAAAGGATCTTCAAGATTTCTTTTGGAATTTGTTCAATAAATTAAGCTTGCCTGCTGCCTGAAAAGGCTGAGCTTGCTGCTCGCATAACGAGGGGACAGAGTGCATATAACCGAAGAATGCTTAAAAAACTTCCGAGTATCTTCATCATGAGTTGCCATCACTCCATCCTGTATCAAGAAAAAGAGAAAAAAAAAAAACAACCAATGAATAAGAATTCCC
Organism: Utricularia gibba; assembly: GCA_002189035.1. Lineage (NCBI taxonomy): Eukaryota > Viridiplantae > Streptophyta > Magnoliopsida > Lamiales > Lentibulariaceae > Utricularia > Utricularia gibba. Next base: position 2,651,449 of record NEEC01000013.1, on the reverse strand, counting down.
GAAAATCCAAGCAATACCTGGACAATATGATAACAACTAACACGAAATACGAGGAATATGAACAACCAGCATGACAAAGATTCCCCATTTCATTTAATGGGAGAATATACTTTCAAATGACATGAGCATCAAGAGTAACAACGAAATAACAAATCAATGAATATGAAAACGGAGCTGAAACAACGTTACCGTTTTAATGAAGAACTTGTTATGTGAAGTCTTATCATCCCAGACCAAAAGGAGCACTCTCACCCCTTCTTGAGACTTGTACTTGAGCAGCTCCCCCAAGTTCAAGTCACCACCATTTGGCAGAGGTTTTGTAGGCTCCCTCACAAGTTTCACTTTATGATAAACTGACCACCCCACAATATATACTAAGTGATGAGCCTCCAAAATTGCATGGCAAATGTCCTCCCATAACTTCTCGTGCTCAAAATTTCTCCCATTATCCAACTGAATTTCAGGTAGCATTCCATCCATCACATGTGCATCCTGATACAATGTTACTTTTCCACCGTGACGCCCTGGAAAGTAGCTCTCTTGCAACTGGTAGTTCTCTGAAATTCCATTTAGAAAGGTCGGATTTTTGTCGCATGGAGTGAATTTCAATTGCAGCTTGATAGCTGTTTGAGGTTTTGGAGGATTCCCATTTGATCCAAGCAACTGAAACCACTCATCTATTGGCTCCCCAGTAGCGATTCTCTTCGCTGGAACAGTAGCAATGCCAATGAGCTGCGCTCCAAATCTGTCATCGTCTTTAACATGAAACTCCACCTGAAGAATCAATCAAAAAATGGGAGTCAAAAGTTTCCATTTTTACAAAGACGTTAAACGACAATTCAGAAAAGGAAGAATTCCTGTCAAACAACACTTTTTCCTTTACAAAAAAGTAGGAACATGTTTACACTAAATTATGGGATTCGGAATCTAAATCCTCATTTAATGACCTGAGAAACTGGATGGGCCAAAGGGATCTTGAGATGCTCATCCCAAACTGGGTTCTGCGAATTGGGTATGACCCGAGTCCGAGCCACACGGGCGTCACCGACGCAGACCGTCACATACGGATCGCTAGTGATGATTTTTCGGTGATGCTCGTGCTCGTGGGTTCCATTGGAGGCACACGGCTTCGTGCACGCCGTAAAGCAGCGGCGGAGATGCTCCGAGAGCATATCCATATTCGGCAGTTGACGCGCCTCGATGATTCTGAGGTCGAGGTCTCCATGGAGGTAGGCCGCCCTCTCCGACGCGGCCTCCCCCTTCCCGGAATCCGACATCTTGGAGACGAGCGGCGACGGCGGCGGCGGCCCAGAAGAATCCGAGGACGGCGGCAAATCAGAAGATAGAGTTGAGAAAATGCGCGTAATGGGGGAGTTGAAGTTGAAGATCCGTTTGATTAGCAGTTAACAAGGGTGCGAAAGAAGACTTTGGTGGAATTAAGAAGCAGCCGAAATCTAGAGCAGCTACGAATCTCGGCGGAGACAGCTGCTTCAAGAGGGCACCCCGCACCGCACCGCACCGGCAACACTCTACAGAACAACAGAGAATTTTTTAATGGGAAACCATGTGAGACTGCACTCATGCTGCCCGCTGTCTCTGGGTCAAAGCCCACTTCGCCATAACCAACACCTACTTCCATTCCTAATTACACTTACACCACACGACCCAACACAGTGTCTGAATTCAGACAAATACTTCTAATTACACACCTGGAAAATTGCGGGGATTTTTACCTCTCGCTCATTATTTATTTATTTATTACATGGACCCCATTTCAAAATAAATTGTGACATGGACCCCACGTGTGTGTTATGTCTTTGATCAATGAGATGGTATATTGATCATTCAGATATCCAAATCAATACCATGATCCCCTGTATTCAAGTCATCAGATTTTCTTTTTTTGTAAAAAAAAAACGTCCACAAAAAAAGTTCTTAATAAATAAATTATCAATAAGTAAATCATAGTTGGTTATTATTATTTATAATTTTATAAAATAACGTCAGATATTATTTATTTGAAGTATTTAATTTTCATGATTTTACGTTTTTCTATTCTTTATCTATATTTTCAGAAGTCATTTCCACTTTATTCTAGGCCTATCATGTTTAATTTTGGAGTTACTAGTAAGGATACTCCACCATATTGAAAAAAAAAATCACATACAGGATTTATATAATTATTTTAATTAATCTCTTCTTCTTCTATTTGTATTCACCTAAATTATTTTCGATTTTCCTCGAGCATCATATTCCAAGAAAATGTTTATGTTGTTCAATAAATACTTTACCTTCATTTAAAATTATTATTATTATTTTTTATTTTGAATAATTATATTCGTGAAATTAGATTTACATCATGACTCCTTTTCATTTGAATAAGATTTTTTTTTTGTATAGACGATAAGTTATGTATGAAGTAATTGAGAACCATTAAATTTGATATTGAACGTTGGATACTTTTCTACTTAAATGAAATTTATTACATTTGATAGGAAAAATAACTTGGGAAACATTTATAATAAGGTAAAAATTGAATTTATGAAACTTTTTCAGCATTAAAAATGCTTTTAAATTCATGTGTTGTTTAATAAAAAAATATTTTTGAAATATTTTGATGAACACATGAGATATTCCAAATAGATTCTTAGAATCACTGTTCTAAAATAGAATTTATTTATCCTATATTTTATTTATGATTTTTGAATTAAATGAGATTTAAAGTATTATAACTATACTATAAAAATAAATATTTTCTAAACTCTTTATTTTTTTTAAATTTCTGCCATTTATAGACAGATGGTCGGAAAACAAGCATATCTTGCTCGACCGTTAAAAGAAAAAAGAAAAAAAAATTCGTATCTTTTTTTTTGTTTTTTAGTTACCAATTTTGGGCCTACAATTTTTTATTATAAAGATTTTAAAATTCATATTGACAAATTTTTTATGATTTTCCGCTCATTAGATACAAAATAATTTATTTACGTCACCATCGGATATGGTGGGGCCCGATCCCAGGGATTGATTTTCTGGGGTTTCACCATCGCATTCACGCAGGCACCAACATATCCATCTACTCTATAACGTCATACATTTTTTTAAATAATTATATTTATTGTATATTTTATTTTATTTTAAAATTTATCATATTATAGGAGTATACTTGAATCTTGTTATAGTTATTTATTACTAAAAATGTTCGAAAAACATGTTAATTAATAATAATAATAACAGTAAATTTATTTATTTAGGTTGGCGGAAACGCATCGAGGCCGTCCATTTATTGGGGGAGAGAGAGGGGGCGAGAAAGGCAACCAATCATGGCTGGATGACGTGTACTCACCAAATTCAGATGAAATTCACACTAAATAAATCCGAAATGGGTCTCAGACACGCGCGAAGCTTATCTCTTCTCTACCTACACTCAGCCGTCACGCCGTCGCAATATATCTCTTTTCTATTTTCTCTTCTGCGGGATTCTTTTTCGGGCTAGCGTCGATCTGCCTCCCGGTTTCTATTTTTGCTCTAATTTCTGTGGGATGATCGATTATAGGATTCCGGCGTCGTTTCAGGACTCTGGGTCGATGAATACATGGCCTGGGAATGATAGGGAGATGGCGGCGCCGCCGACAGATGGGGATTCCGAAATGATGGACACGCTGATGGGCTCCGCTTCCGATCTGGGTTCCTTTTGGGCTGCTGATCAACAGTTTGGTATCCCTTCTCCGCTGCCGGATAACGCTAGAGCTGCGCCGGCGTCGGCGATGTTCACTCAAGAAACTCTTCAGCAGAGACTCCTCGCTTTGATTGAGGGAGCTCGTGAAGCTTGGACATATGCGATTTTTTGGCAGGCGTCGGTTGCTGACTTCGCTATGCCGCCTGTGCTAACCTGGGGAGATGGATATTATAAGGGGGAAGAGGATAAAGGGAAGCGGAAAACGGCGTCGTCGCCGTCGGAGCAGGAGCATAGAAAAAAAGTGCTTAGAGAGTTGAATTCATTGGTTTCAGGGAATCAAGGGTCTCCGGATGATGCAGTCGATGAAGAAGTTACTGATACTGAATGGTTCTTCCTGATTTCGATGACGCAGTCATTCCCAGCTGGTTTTGGGACTCCGGGTCAGGTTCTGTATACCTCTAGCCCTGTTTGGGTCACCGGCCCTGAGCGGCTTGCGGAATCGACTTGCAATCGGGCTCGTCAAGCTCTTGGGCACGGTCTCCAGACGCTAGTGTGTATCCCTGCCTCAAATGGTGTTGTAGAGCTCGGTTCAACAGACGTGATTTTCCAGCGACTGGATCTGATGAAAAAGGTGAGATTTTTGTTCAATTTTAATGGAGCTGAAGCAGGTTCTGGAAGTGGGTCGGGTTCATGGGGCTTCGCCGACGGTGACCCCGCCGCCGCTTGGCTCACAGAGCAGCCTCCGTTGATTGATAATACTAACACTCTAAATCCAGCGAGTGGTAATGGAAGCACAGTTCCCAGTGCCGCTCAAGCCCCAGCTCCAGCTCCAGTTCCGGTTCCAGACAAACAAATGCCTTTCGGGAATGAAAATCCCAGTTGCAGCGCCGTGACCGAGAATTCGAATCAGGCGTTTCCTACCAGAGAATTGAATTTTTCCGACTTCAGGAGCGGTGCAAGGAATAACATAACGTGTAAACGGGAATCTGCGGAAATATTGAATTTTGGGGAGAGTACAAAGATGACTGTTTCCATCGGAAATGGGAATTTGTATGGCGTCAAAGTTGACAACACCACCGCTAACAAGAAAAAGTCTCCAACATCGAGAGGCAGCAACGAGGAAGGACTACTCTCTTTCACTTCTGGGGTGGTTGTCCCTCCTTCAGGGATACTAAAAACAGACCTAAGCTTTGGTGTAGAATCCGATCATTCTGATCTCGAAGCTTCCGTTGTGAAAGAGGTGGCAAGTAGCAGTGTAGTTGACCCACAAAAACGGCCCCGTAAGCGTGGTAGAAAGCCGGCAAACGGCCGGGAGGAGCCTCTGAACCATGTTGAGGCTGAGAGGCAGAGAAGGGAGAAGCTGAATCAGAGGTTCTACGCCCTCAGAGCTGTGGTTCCAAATGTTTCCAAGATGGACAAAGCATCCCTTCTGGGGGATGCCATCGCGTATATCAATGAGCTGAAATCCAAGCTACAGAGTTCAGATTCGGACAAGGAGGATATGAGAGCTCAGTTGGAGGGGTTGAAGAAGGAGCTCTCCTCTAAAGAGACAAGGCACGCAGCTCCTCCCCATCTAGAGAATCCAAAGCAGCAGCAGCAAGCAAACCAGGATGGAGCTGGAACCATGAATGTGAATGTCAATATTGAGATCAAGATCATCGGAAGGGATGCCATGATTCAGGTTCAATGCAGCAGGAAGAATCATCCAGCAGCAAAGCTAATGGTTGCGCTGAAAGAGCTAGAATTGGATGTCCATCATGCCAGTGTATCAGTGGTTAATGAGCTGATGATCCAACAGGCAACCGTGAAGATGGAAGGCCGGCTCTTCTCATCAGATCAGCTTCGAATGGCACTGATATCGAAAATTTCAGATAACCAATAGCCAGTAGAGAAAGAAGCTGAACATGAGCCTGGCATATTTAAGAAGCTCGGTATCATGAGATCCATGAACTTCATGGCTGGCTGCGTACTGTAGTTGTGTTTCTGTGTTATATGTGAGTCCCATTCCCTTTTTGCAAGTAGTGTAGCTGTTCCCACAACGCCAGCATTTGTACACAAATAGCTAAGAGACTGCCCACAATAACTAGTTTTGTATGAATTTATGCGTGTATTCTTAGCTTGAAAACTGTATTTTATCTCTGTTTACAATGCAATGTTCACAGAATCAAGAGAAGAACCACTCATTTTTCCATCCTTCCACAAGTATTTGATCCTGAGCTTCACATTTGGACTCGAGGGATTTACAATCATCCATTGGAAACTCGTTTGTGTAGTTGAATTCTATACAAAATCTGGCAGGAGCTACTTCTCATTGCCTGTTCCCAGCTTTAGAATCCACTTTCAGCTTCTGAATCCGCTGCCTCAGTCTCCTCTGATGATCCTGCATCTTCCACAGACCGTGTCCCAGAACCACAGTTGAGTAAATACCATGCGTCATGATCGGGGCCAGAATGTTGTTGGTCTGCTCCAAAACGATGAAACTAGTTCACAATCAGCTTAAAGCCAGATCAGAGAGATCGTTTGAATTTACCTGAATCCATTCGAAACCAAGATAAAGAGCCAACAGTGATTCCAACAGAGGAGAATATATCTTCTTCATCTGTCTTCTTTCATACCATGCTGCAAAACCAGACACAGCCGGGATTCAAAGCTTGTTCTGATGACCCAAGCATAGAAGTGATCACAGAGATGAGTACTTTACCAGCAAAAAGCTTTCTTAGATCCTCAGAACGGGACTTTAGCACTGGTGCAACAACGTATGTTGGGTCTGCAGAAGCGCATATTTCCAATTGAACTCAGCAAAAAGGTTAAGCAACCACACCCTGAAAATTGTACGCACCTTTAGGTGAAGCAGCAACGTAGTAGAGCCAACCGGTTAGCGCTGCTGTGATCACCGCAGCAAATGCTTGAGCGAATGGAACAAAAGGGGGCAATATGCCGGCCTGTAACATTATCAGGAAACGCCAGCTTAGTTCCTTCTTCCTAAGAAAATGAAACGATATCAGGATGATGCAACGAAGATGGTTACCACGGATGCCATTCCTCGAGTATCAGCTACCAAATCATTGCCCTTGAGGAAAATTTCTGCAAGCGCTCCCTGAAACGGCCTCAAAAACTTCAGTAACAACGAAAGCAGATGTCCACAAGAGAATTTGTAGAGAAAGTTAACCTGAACTGCAGCTCGGTAGAAGAGTTCCTCACCAACTGAACTTGCAGCTACAATCAGCATGAACTGCGTGGAAATAAAGAGAGCAGCTTATGTGTCTGTGTTTCTTAAAGCTGTGGCAACTAGACTAGAAGAAGCATCATAAATGAGAGTAAAGTAAAAGCAATCAGTATCTCCCAAAGGAACTCCAACTTTAGAACTTTGATATTTACCTGCCATGCTGACATTCCGAAGAAGAAGCTCCTCAATTCCTCATCCTCAACATCCCTTATAGCACGAGCATGAGGAGACAACTTCACAACCTCATCCTGTAATATTGGAAGCTCAGTTTTTATGAATCAGCATAAATTGTGCGCTTATTTTTCTTCACTGAGTACAACCAAAGATCCCCTTACATCTAGAATTAGCAGTAGAGACATGATTGGAGGGGCTGCATAAACCAGTCCTTCAACAAAGGCGTTCAGTGATAGATCAAACCCTCCACTGCAGTCGATTCCAGAAATTGAGCATATAAATCTTCCTGCCAGAGCCATTGCACCGTATATCCCTAAAGTAATAAAACAAGCATGAGTAAACCCACCACAAAATAAAGCAAGAGAAAGTAATGTGTTGTTGTCTCTAGACGCCCAAAACAATTCAAATACCAACTAAAAGATATAGAGAGCATGAAAAATGGGAGGCAAACAAAAGGCTAACCAATTCCATAACCCAGTCTCACAATTGCTCCGATTTTATCCCAGACAGGAAACTCATCATCATCATTGAAGCTCTGATTGAATGTTGTCACTTCCATGGCTCGAACCCTGTAACTTCCGGCGTCTGTCTCCTTGCTCTCCACCACTTCCCCGCGTCCTCCACTCTCAGCCCTCACAAGCACCTCAAACTTCCTCCTCCTCTCAGGCAACAACGAATGGCCACTAAACCCACCACAACCACACAAAGGCCTCGGTAACCTGGCGACTAATGATATCTCCATAGACCCAGAAACAGAAAATAACAGACAGGGTCTCGGATCAGGGAACAAGGTGTAGACGACGTAGAACAAGTTTCTGTATGACTGTGGGAGAGCACAGCATTGTTTGTTGGGTTGCAGATTTTTGAGGATCCGATGTTATTTTGCCATTTGTTTGCTGGTTTGTGTGGCGCCAGAGCCACATACTTGAAGATGAATGGTATCCATTCGGCCAATTAGAGTTGAGAGCTGCATTCTCTGGATAACGTGGAAAGCGCCAGTCGGCACTGTTTCGGACAAGTCAAAGAAAAAACATTAAAAAACTAAACACCTGAGCTAAATTATGATAAAAGCATTCACAATTCACAATTTGCAGAATGGATTTCTTTAACTGTACGGATACTGTTACAGGGATGGCTGCCACGTGGCTTACATTGGGAGGAATTGGGCACAATAAGGTACTGGGTAAATAACATGGGCCAACTGAATTCCGGGCCCAAATCGAAACATCTACTAGGGTTTTATACCATCGTCCTTAAAAGGCTTGCAATTTTGCACCTGGGGAGCTTCACACCTTTGCTCTTCTATTTCCGCCGCCGGCGACGTGATCCAGGCTCCGTTCGTAGAGCTTTACGGTAATCGAATGTTTGGTTGATAAACTGTTTCGAGGTTTTAGTATTTTCTCGGTATTTCCCAGAATAATTGTATGATTGGGTAGAAAAACTATTTCTGTATGCATTTTCGAAATCTGTATTTACTCTGGTGTTTCTGATGGCTGCGTTACATACATCTGTTGGTAATTTTACCAGTGCACTTGCGTTAAATTGATACTTTGTTTTCTTGTTGGTTTTTGAATGTGCTCTGATTTGCTTGGGTGGGACAGAAATGGCGACAGTTCCTGGTCAATTGATCTGGGAGATTGTGAAGAAAAACAACTCCTTTTTGGTTAAGGAGTTTGGGAATGGAACTGCAAGCGTCAAATTCACCAAGGAGCCTAACAATCTATACAACTTGCATTCCTATAAATACTCTGGTCTGGAGTTTGCCCACTGTTTTTTTTTTATATATTTTGATTTTTAAGATTTGCCTGATCTGAAGTTCGTATCTGAGGCTTGCTTCATGATTGGGTGTGTGATGGATATTCCATAGGGTTGGCAAATAAGAAAACCGTTAGCATCCAAGCTGGAAAGGATCAGTCTGTCCTCCTTGGCACTTCAAAGACTAAGAAACAGAATAAGCCATCTAGTTTGCTGCACAAGAGCCTATTGAAGAAAGAGTTTCATTCAATGGCGAAGGCTGTGTCCAACCAGGTGAAACTCCCATTATGTAAAAGATATATTGTGTTATATTCTCCTAAGTGGACAGGTCTATCTCATTTAATTAGTCAAATGATAGTCGTTTAGTTTCGATTTATGTGATGGCTATGGGTAGAATTCATGTGTATTAATGATTTTCCGCATGCTGAAAATTAAATAACTATCCATCTGTTCTCTTACAAGTGGTGAAAACTGGAGCAGACTAGAATTCAAAATTTTGTTGTTTTCAAACGGTCTGTTAACTGTTATTGCTGGAAGTAACTTCCAAATGTCATATTTCTTCCAAAATATAGATTACGGTTACTTTTCTTAGAAATGAAGTAAATCAATGGCATTTTTTACCAAGTCAAGCATCACATTTAAGATTTATGTGATGATTTCACAGGTGGCGGATAACTATTACAGACCTGATCTGAAGAAAGCAGCACTCGCTAGACTAAGCGCTGTCAACAGAGGCCTGAAGGTCGCCAAGTCAGGTGTGAAGAAGAGGAACAGGCAGCGCGTTTAAGGACTGGTAGAATCCGAATTTCCCTTTTCTTAGAGTTACTCTTGTGGAACTTTCCCTGCTTGTCTCATGTTATGGACCCCGTTTCTTGACACTGCTGGTTTGTACTTGTCGCATATTATCCTTTGGAAGGCGTTATTTAAACTCTAGCAATATCACTACTGATTCTGGATTGCGCAATCCTTTTCATCTTAGTTTTTGCATTTTCATCTCCATCCGTGTCTGTATGGAGTGATGTGTGCGTCATACTTTAATATTTCGAGTAAGAGCACTTTATCCCATGTTATCCCGAAATCACTTTTTTTATTAAAGTGCACTGGTATTACTCCTTGATGTCTAGACAACGTATCAGCCATGTCATCATCTTGGATCAAATGGGTTGGTGAGCTTGTTCTCGTTTCTTGCCCTGCCTTGGTCAAAGAAAGTGTCAGATTTGGAATGATCTCTTCTGGTTGGGATTATGAATAAGCAATTATGCGATGAATCAATGCTTGCAAGGGGCCAAGTGGACCAAATTGATGTGTTGGGTCCCTGGTCACGTCAGCTAGTTCACATCTTCTCCATGTCGTGGATAGAGCCCACTCACATGAACCCACCCCCTCATCATCTCACTCACTCCCTTCTGGTACACCATGTGCGTACCCCCACATCTTCTCTTCGGGTTCAGGGATCAACTTGAATCCATGGGTCACCTGTCTGGTTCTTCACAGCCCAACCTCGATCCCTGTTTGGATAGGTTCTACCCTTAAAGTGGAACTGACCCGCATGGTAACCCGGACACATGAGCCAACTTCTTAGTCCGAATCCCTGAGGATATGAACCCTTTTGGTTTTACATTGAAATGCATGTTGTGTAGGTGCCAACTCGAGTTGATTGATGCATGAAGCATGTATTTAAAGTTGGGGGAGGCCAGCCAGAAAGAGGTGTGGACCTGGACAGAGAGAGAAAGAGAGAGATACTACATGGCAGGTAGCGAGGCAAAGAACAAGGAAAGATGTGCGCCAACAAAGATTGTAAGATGACAGACGCAGAAAGCTGTCCTCTTTATTACATCTTTACTGGGTCAGCCACCACAGTTTCATCCTGTGTCTTTCCAAACTTACTATGAATCTGCTACCATTTACTGGATCCTCCCTCCTCTTCTTGATGATTCAGCATAAAATATGGCCTGCTTTACGATTTGGGATCGACGTGACCCACCTTACAAACGTTGGGAAAGAGCACGTTCCACACCATCACTGATCTGTTGAAGCAGATGGCCTTCTGCTGGATCTCATTCTGGGGAAACCCTAAACTACATCCAATCTTCCAACACAGATTCCAAGTTAAAGGTGGAAGTTACAGTGAGTGGTTAGAATTCTTCTTCTTCTTTCTTTTTTTTTTTTTTACCGCAGTTGGGAGATATGAATGAATGATTTTGATTGATTATTCAAAAACGAAAGTGCGTGTGGGGGATCGTGTCTGCTTTTGCGATTCTTTCTTTCACATGGTGGGACTGTGGGGACAAAACTGTTATAGTTTTTGATGGAATCCCTACGTCCTATTTTATATCCTAAGGCTACGTCGTATTTGCAGAGGAGATCTGCTCTGCTGCTACGTGCATGAGTATGAGGGAGGGTGATTAGTATTATATTAATCTGACATTTAGGGCTACCCCAATTCCCACCGCACCAATACTTTTTTGTCTGCATTCGATCCCATGCTAAACCCTAAACCCCATCACACTCACTCTTCAAAATCAGTTCCTTTTCTCAGTTGTGGCGAAGCGGATGAAGGGTGAGCCGCTAGCTGCCGTACTGTTCGGACAAAAATTCCTCCGCAAAGTGGACAAACCTTTGTCTCTGGTTTTAAAAGACATACGAATGTTGGAGGAGTAACGATGGTACTCTCTCTAGGATTTGAAGGGGGAAAAAAAGTAGATGTAGTAAAGAAGAAACCCATCATTCCAAAACAACAAAAAAAATGAACATGCTTTGGATTCAGAAGGCTTTTAATTACTGAAATCGACGAGGGCATTGTCTGTTCCTCTGTTGCTCTTTTTTTTTTTTTTTAATTTGCTTTGTGTGCTTTCCCAAACAATGACTGCACGATCCCTAATTCTGTGGCAACAGTATTCACTGCAGGACGCATGTTTGCCTCTGCGCTCCCTCTCCACGCGCCACAGTGATTTATGATTCCGGTGTTGGATCGATCTTTGCGTCTCACCAGTGATTCCGTTGTCCCAAAACGACGATCCCTGTTTCCATTGATACTATGACTCCCTTCCATTCCCTTCCTCCCCCATTGATTCCCATTACCAGCAAGTTTTTTCCTCAGCAGATGTGCTGAAGAGGAATCAGCACCTTCCCAGTAGAATTCCCAGCTACACAAAGGGACTGCGGCGATTGGTGGGAGTGGAATGGGGAGTGATCATATCAGAATGGTGAAAACAGGAAGAATGATTGTGTAATATTTGATAAATTGGGTAGTTTGTAGTTACTTGTCTTGACTCCTTGTGTCGTGAAAATCTGGGATGTAAACGTTATGTTCCAAAACACAGACACAGGAGCGAGTGAGTGACGTGTGTGAGGATGCGGCTAATTTTTACAGCAGCCTTTGTTTTGTTTTTTTATGTCTCGTTATCAGATTTGTCGTGGCACGTTGGTTGCTGAAACTACTTTTGTACCTTTGCATTTGATGGTTCCTTTGTCCTCGAGAGTGGACTTGCTGCCAACATCATTCCAAAATCAGAATTTATTCCACTTCTTTTTTCTCTTTATATAATTGCATCATTGCCAAATATAGATCCTCACAAATGAGGATTCAGTAGTGAGTTAGGTGACGTTCTTTCTCATTTAGGCTGCTAACATAATTTTATACTACATTTTTGTCGAGTACGCCAAAAATTGGACACTAAAATTTTGGTCATCCCGTTGTGATTTTGGTTCATGTTCAAGGAAAATTTATGTAATAACTATGCCTATTATACAAAAATATTCAAAGTAAAAAACATTGAGAACTACTAATTGTGATAAAAAAAAATGTTTGAAATAGAAAATATGGAAAAAGTAAATTTGTACAATACGTCAAAATCTAGATACCAAACATGCTTCTAACATAAAGTACATTTGATCGTAAAATATTAATATATTTAAGTATAGTGTAATTAAGTATGAATATACTAAATTGTATATAATGTTTAATATTCAAGAATGGAAGTTTAATTATTTGAGTAGTATAGATATAATTAGCCTCTCTTCCCCCTCCCCCTCCCTCTTCTCCATTCATGTATATCAATTACATACTCAAAAAAAGTAAGTGAGTGATATAACTATACAAGATTGACATATATATGCTAATTAATGAAACAATAATTTATATGTAAACTTGAGTATAAATTCTATATACTATACTATCAAACATCCTTTAAGTTACATGTAAAATGGAAATGGGTATCCTCCCCTCGGTTTTTGAGTGGTGTGGGACTATTCCTAGTTACCAAAACACTCTACTTTTCACTAATCAATATGTTCGATACGTCAAAATTTAAATAACTAATCATGTGAAATATACTCCAAGTTGCAAACATGAAAAGACTAGTTCCTTAAATTTGAATATGGCTGCACCCAACAAAAGAGTTTGGTAAATGAGGTGGAAGTTGGGAATCCTGAAGCACTCTTTTCTCCTCCTCCTCCTGTAATTGTATTGTATGGCTGTTGCTGTTTTCTGCGTGGTCTGCATCCCGTTACGATTTTGGTGGCTTTTTGGGAATGGGGAGGCAGCAGCTGGTAGCTGGTGGCTACTGAGGAACAGTGGGAGTATTCGGGCGTATGTGGTAATATTTAATGTCGTATACGGACAAGAAAATGCCAAATCTTGGAACATCCACACGGGAATGTGTGTCGACCACATATACATACAAATTACATACACTGCATATGCTCAGAATTCAATGACAGAAAATGACGCTGCACTGCCACCCAATCAAACCCTAGCTAGCCAGCGCCAGCGCCATTCCCTTTTCTTCTTCTTCTTCTTCTTCTTCTTCTTTTTTTTTTTTTATTCGAGGAGGAAAGCTGGAGAAGCAGAATCAGGAGACGGGGGAAGACAATCAAAAGCAGGAATTTAGTAGAAGAAAAGGGGGAGGGGGATCCGGATAGAGACAAACCAACCAAAGGGATGCCTTTTTTTTTTTTGTTTGTTTTATGGTGGGGGTGGTGGTCGTCTCTGCCCCAAGCGGAGCTCCAAATCCACTTTTCCGAAGGGGGGGTACCCGTGATCGATGCCGCAACCACTGTAAGGCGAATCGGAAGCCTCCCCGGAATGCGGCGGATCGGGGTAGCTTTTGTGTAACCCGGGAGGAATGGGGAGGAACCCAAGATGTGGATCGGGGACTAAAATGGAGGGTGTGATCGGAAGAAGAGAAGAAAAAGCGCCCATGTGTGGATTAGGGATTAGAATGGAGCTAGGGTTAGGTAAATGGTAGGGATTAAGGTTCCTCAGACCCGTCGCCGCGGCTGCGAATTCTCCGGCTTTCGGAGCCGGCAACAGCTCGTGCAACCGGGCGCGGTCACGGCGGTGGACGTTCATGTGACCCCAAGTGCCTGAGCCGAACGAAACTCCCTTCTACAGAAGGCACAAGTGTAGGAGCGGGGAGGCCATGTGCAGCCCAATATGTTGGCCGCTGCATCTTCCTGAAACGCCCGGACTTGCCACGAATCGTCGTCCTCGCAACCGGATCTCTTGGATTTTCGGATCATGAGGCAGCAGAACCTTTGCTGTGTCAAGAGGCTTTGTGGGAGGATATGGTGAGGGAGAAGTTAAGGTTTGTGGAGATATAAAGGAGAGATGGCTGCTGCTGCTAGGTTGTGAATTGATAGGATTGGTTGGCAAAGTTTGAGTGGGAAGATGGGGACAAAAATCTGAGCTCTGAGAGGCAGTAGCAGTAACATGAAAAAATGAGACCAAAAGTCACCAAGACTAAGGAGAGCAAGTAGAAACAGGATCAAGTAGTGTGTGGATTTTGGTTTGGTTTGGTTTTCTGTGATGCTGTGAAGGTTAAGATGATGAGACCAAAAGCCTCCCCTCTTCAATGTCTGCCTCCAACCAACAATCTCTTTCTCAGTCCTCCTCACCTCCTTAAATACACACACAAACACCAACGTGGGTGTTGGTGTGTGCGGCCCCTTCCCCTTGGACTTGAACCAGCAGCTAGGGGACCTTGTAAGAACCAGATGGCAGTGTGAGAGGGAGGGCTGCTTCACAAAATAATGGAACCAAATTGTCATTTCCTTATCCCGTACTGGCACTGAAACATGAAAGAATCTGCTGCGGGAAACACTCATTCTCCTAACTAAACAAACCACCCGGTTTAAGCAGAGGACAGCACACAAAGTTTCATTCCATCGTTGATTTCAGTTGCTGGGATGTGGTTCATCCAGGGGGCCACATCAAACTCTACACCAAGAAAATCTCAAACACATGCAGAGAATGTCTGCGTGCATCTTATCTAATGGTGGTGGTGTTTTTGTCTCTCTGAAATGAATGCCGGTGCTGGCAATGGCGCTGCACAGGGCCCTCCTCTCTTCCATATCATGAATATGCGCAAGCACCCAGTAGAAAGAAAAGAGTACTATTTTTTTTTTTCTTTCTTTCTCGGGAGTGAAACCAAGCACAAGAGGGAAGCGGGGTGGATGAATGCAGTGCAGTAAATTCCGACCAAGATCCGGTGAATGGGTGTGGAATTAATTGGTGTGATTGATTATTACCAACCACTGTGTCTTTCTTCTCGGTCGGGTCCTCGTCTCATAACAACAACCACATTATTCAACGTGGACCCCAAACATCAAACATAACACCCCATGACCAAAGTAGCCACATACAATCCTACACAAACATATTTGAATCTAAATTAGTACTAGGATGAGTGACCCTCTATAAATGATACGGGTTTTTCGACCCGCATCCGAATATGTAATTGGGATCGGGATAACTAATTCATTATAAAATTTCGTAATTGGGTATATCTAGATTTTTTATTTTTTAATGTCAAGTGAATCTTGACCATAAATTATTATCCAAGTTGAGATAAACTCTCAACATTCAAAATATTCTCTAGACTCTACAGCTATGCCCATGATGTAGATGGGGGCATGATTGCCATGTCATGGGTCACTTGGATTTTATTTTAATTGGTGCTGACTACAGAAATTGGAACAAAAAAAAGTATGAATTATGCCTCCTTTGGCAATTTATTTTTTAATAGGGGTGATTTTGAAAAAAAAAAAAATTTTCAATCTTAAAATAATATTTAAAAAAACAAAGAAAAAAAATAAGGCATTTTCGCAATGGAGATCAGAAGAAAAGACTGTTTTGATGATGAGGAGTCACTTGTTGGCTACTGCGGCGTGCAAATTGCTCCACTGGTTCATTTGTTTTTTCTGGAGTAGTGAAAAGTCCATCCCATGGTGCGGCTGCTGCTGTGTTTTCTCCCTTTACAGTCTTTCTCATCTACATGCAACTGGTGTTTCAGAACAGAGCAAGTCATCATTTGGTGTCTGCTTGGAAGACAGACGTTGGTTAGGGCTTATTCCTGTTGTTCAGAATCCCTTGAGTTGTATCCATACGCACTGGTGGCTGCAATTTTCAGACCTGTATGTTGTTCATTATGCTGTGCTGTTGTTCTTGTGTGCGTGTTGAAGCAAGGCAGAAGAAGGGAAAGAGAGACTGACTGATACTGTCTTGATGAAGAGCCATTTTTGTTTATGATGCAAAGCAATGCTGTTATAAAACAGAGGGAATAGCAAGCATCATGTTCTTGCACAACATGAATCAGTAATTCTAGGAGAACTGGCCAATGCAATTGGAAGGTTCTACAAAACTCTTGGACCCTTTGGGGACTACAAGAGCCACATCCAATTCCACTTTCTGAAGGCGAGAGAGACTACACAGAGAATGGCTATCTGTGAATAATAAAAACAAGCAGCATTAACCTGGAGGTAGATCCTTAATTGGTGGGATGCCTTTTCATGGAGTAGCCCACAGGGTACATTGGAATTGGCTGTCCGAGGTTAGGATATGGTGCGTGGCCATGGTTCATGTTTCCGTTCTCCTCACCTGATTCGCTTGAACCACCGGACGAAGGGCTTGCGCCTGTCCCCGGGCCGCCGAAATCCATCAAATGTGCAGGTGGAGGAGTGTGTGAGGTTGCAGCAGCATCAGCAGCAGTCCTCTGTTTTTTGACCTCTGTGATGAAGCTTCCAACGATGATCTGGAGAAGATGGGAAGGGTGTTTGTTTAGATGGTGATGAGACAGAGGAGAGAAAAGGGTCGAGGCAATGTCACCTGAACAGCAGATGCTGCTTTAAGGATTCCTGCAACTCCGCCACCCAGTACCCTCCCATCGGAGCCGGAGAGTGACACACTCAGGCCGCCAGTCTCGCTATTGATTCCATTGCTCTCGGGTGATGGAAACGAACCCGACAAAGAGATGATATCGAAACGGCCCTGCAAATGGAAGCAATCGATCCACCCTTCAGTCTACGGTGCAAGCAACCAGTTCAGATACAGATGACCCGGAACTCAGAGCATAACTTCGTGACAGCAGCAAGTCATCGCCCATGAGGCAAATAGATGACATGGTTGCTACTCATTACGAAAAGGTGAAGGGAAAAAACATAAACAAGAAAAAAGAAAGAGCTCAGTAACATCAGCTATGAGCGATTAAAAAGAAACAGAAAATGCACATATCAAGTCATATCTCATCTCTCTATGATGCTGCAGCCTGGCGCATGCCATAAATTCAAGAAATCAAGAGGGGTGCTCTTTAGTGCCTATTCAAAAGTCTCAGACGCCAGCAGAAGCCAACAAAATGCTTTTAAATGCTAGCAGAAGCCACCAAAATGCTTTTAAATGCTAAGTTTCTACTGAAACCATCGTGTGATCTTAAGAAGAAAGGACGACTGAAAAATTAAAAAACAAGGCTCAGGGGTTCTAGACAACATACCTCATACGCAACAGTAGTTGATGTTGTTTTCTGACGAAGGTTAACGCTACTGACAGCACCTGTGGCCGACAAAATGCAAACCGTGCGTGGCCCTTGTTGGGAGAAATCCATGATCTTTGAAACTATGTCCTATAAAAGATATAATGAAACTTTAAAAACAGTCAGCCATTCCTTCATCACGCTTCATTTCATTACAGCATCTCCCTAGCTGATGATTGTCAAAGCTTGGAATTACATACCATAATATTCATAAGAGTTAAGCAGCTGACCGTGAACAAGGTCAACAGAGAGAAAATGTGGAACATGCTAACTTGAAACAAAAATGTAAATTTGAACATTCACAAGGTCAATGGAATGCCAAGAAGAAACTGCCCACTTTTCTTCATGTGCAGCCAACACGACTGAGAAACTCATAAGAATCTAGTTATCATTTCTCAGGTTAAAAAAATTCATGATCTTTCTTTCAGATATTCAGTGAGGTGAAGTCCGGTACATTTTAAATAACAACATTCTTGTACAACTGAAAACGTCAAGTCCTACAAGATCATTGTTTCTTTTCATATAAAAGGTGCACCTAAAAAACCAATAATCACTTTTTAAATTTTAAATAGTCAACAAGTTAATGGCAGCATACCAATGTATAAGTTCGAGTTTTTAAATTAGAGCAATCTACAGCGCCTACTTCAACTTTCCTTAGCCATTTTCCTTTTTTATAAAATTTTCTTTCAAAGATATCAGACAGACAGAATCTAACAAAATTAAGGCCTTGTTTTGGATAGTGACTTTTTCTTTCAAGTACATGAGAAAATCTTCTGTAACCAGTTGTTTCAGAAAGCTAACTGTCGTACATCAACAACCAAGGTGAAGTAGTAAAAAAGTTTTTTGGGTTTGTTTTTTTACATCATGATTGCATGATTAGGGCCTTAGCCATGCTGGTGCATAGCAAACCACATGATTTCCCGTGGTATACAGCCTTCAAATGCAGATTCTAATCGAATGAGTGAACATAAACCACACACAACGAAGCTAATAAGAGCAGCAGGTTTCCTTCAACACACTACACTTCTCCGTATTAATCTAAAACACTATTAGAAAAACAAACCAAGGGGTTTAGATACTCAATGCAGGATAAGACTAGGCACATTGCTCACTCATAGACATTCTTAGAGTTATGAATTTTTCAAGCAACAATTTTTTCCAACTTTATTCCTCTACCTTCTCTAGTCCAAGCATTGCACTGATATCTACTTTAATCAATGCACACTTAGACAGTTATCCTGTTTCAAAGGATTGCTATAATTTTTTTTTTAAATTTACATCATAACAGACTATCTTGCAATGCAAATGACAAAAATACCACATCAGGCTTTAGCTGTGGAGTCACAATAAGATTCAGGTCCTATGTGAATTATACCCAACAAGTTCAGTTGCACAGTATTGAAGAATAACAATCCTAGTACCTGGTATGCAAAAGATTCCCCTATGGATTTTTTTCAGGAGGAGCTATGTAATAGTACATGAAGGATATTGGAACCTTATGACGCACCAAAAGCAACACGGGATGCATACGGTAAGATGAAATTGAAAATTATCAAAAAATATGCACACGGAAGTGTAAACACGCTGAAGAATATCTAACTAACAATCTAGGTGTTGAGACATCATTTTTAGTTTATATCATGAACCACTCACAACGGAAAAATTTTTAAGGCACAATGGCAGTGATACTGAGTCACTTTGGCACAACACAGCTCAGAACCACATTCAAAATTTACTTCTAAAAGCTAAGCTACAAAACCAGAAAAATAATTACAAGCCTCTGCATATCAAACAGAGATACTGCGCATAAACCTATTGAAAACGCCAAGAGCAAGTGATCCACAAAAATAATGTACACATTTTAAGAATTCAAAGAGCATAAAGATTCAGTATTTTTACCAAAGTTAACATCTTGGCAAAATTATACACTGGACTTCTAGTTAAATTTGACGCAGTATTTTTACCAAAACTCGTGAAAATAGCATACAAAAAGACTGTCATAGTCCCAAAACTGAAATTAGAAGAAAATGAAAGCAGTGAAAGAAAAACGATAAGTAAGCAAATGTTCAAAAATACTTGTGTCAGAACGATGATATCCACAAAAACCTTCGGAAGAAAATATTCAAATTTTTGCTTCAACCAATGGAAAAAGAAAAAATGTTCACATATTAGAAAGCACGACAAACAACCACTTGCTACTAAAAAACATTATATTGCATCTCCGGCTTTATATCCTTTTTCATTGCTTTGGAAAAGCAGAAAAAAAAGGTAGAGCTTAGAAATTCAGGAGAATCTCATTAATATTTAATGCAGCTTGACGAAAGCATCTGCTTGTAGAATTTCAGGAATGCAACTAGAGATTACCTCTCCTGGATTTACAATAATAACATGGGGTGTAAAGCCAACTCCTGCAACTCCTGTTCAGAGACGAAAAATCAGAAAAGAGAGCATAGTGGATTCACAAAAATAGAGATTATCTATATAAGAAAAGAGAGCTCATGATCAAGAACTAGAGTAACCTAAGGCGTTCATCTGCATTTTCCCAGATCCAGGGGGCCTCCCTCGGTTGCGTTTTACCGGAGTTTCGGAGGATAAACTGCCGGCTGGCGCACTTGAATCCATGGCTGATAAAGCCTGAGCGCCAGGGGCAGGCGACAAGCCCAGACCAATGCTGTTATCAGGGGAGTATTTTCTGGGCCTACCCCTTTTCTTCTTCGCCGGCTCGATTCCAAGCCAAGCACCGCCGCTTGCTGAAGGCGACCCATCCGAGAACTGATGATCATGCGCCTTGGGCGCCGCCGGAACCGCGATGAAAGGGAACTTGGAGTTTTGATGGTGCATCATGGAGGTGGCGGGTGGCCCGACGGAGATGCTAGTTCCCTGAAGCGGGTAAGAGTTGTTCAAGGCAAAATGCTGCGGCTGAGGTTGAGGAACCATCACAACCCCATGGTGATGCTGCTGCTGCTGCTGCTGCTGCTGGTGCAGGTAAGAATGATGGTGGTGGAGGATGTGGGGTGGCGGAGGAGCAGAGAAATCCCGGGAATCCATAGAACAGCCACAGAAAGGGGAAATTACAGAGCTTGAATTGAACTCCAGACGCCCCAGAAACGCAAGCCAGCAATGCAATTAGAGAGACACAATATCAGGATAGGATCTGCACCCTTCAGCCAAAACTGGAGGAGGTAGCGAGCGAGCGAGCGGTAGGTGAGAACACAAGGCTGGCTGGCTCCCCAAAGTCAGCCAGTCGTCAGTCAGTCAGCTTGCTTGTCGGTCCTCCACAGGACGAAGACGCCAGGGGGTGCGTGGGCCCGGAGGCGAGGCGCGGGTGGGCAGCGTATGTGTCTCCTTCCCGTGGTCTCAAATTAGGGGTCAAAACAAAATCATTCACCTCTCACAATATTAAATAAATAACATATATTTAATCATCCAGCATGTCGTCACACTTTTATTAAATGAAGGTATTTTTTTATTTTGTTGTTAGGCAACAACATCGCACATCATGATGTCAGGTACAACATGCCATCCTCACTCAGTAAAAAAAAAGTACGGACATTCAAAACAATACGTTATCCAATGCGTTCGTGTTCGGACAGTTTTGGATTGATTTTATTTAATTTGATAAAACTGATTTTATATAAATTTAAATCTTTATATTTTATGTTAAATTTATTATACATATTTAATAAATACACGGTCTCGGTGTTACAAAAAATACTCCAATATGCTTCATCTGCAAGGGAAAGAAATACATGGTCTCAGTATTACAAAAAAAAAAGGGGGGGGGGGGGGGGGAGACAGAAGAAACGGCCATGAAAATGTGGTGTGGGAATCGACATGATTGTCTTAGGAAGGACAGCATGTTGAATGAGAAGAAAGTGCATCAGACATGGATTCACTTACTCAGGCTGCAGGACCCTGCTGCTCCGGATGACATACTTTGAAGCTGTTCAGCACCTAATTTCATAAGAGCCGGCTTTTGTGATGTAGCGGACCCATTCCACGGTGTTGTATCCACTCTTCTCCCAAACCTGAGGAAGTTCAACTGTTTTAGAGTGGGTGAAATCTCATCACCGTACAAGAGAGAATCCATGAGTACCTTGAGAAATCGAACACGGAGCCCGGAAGCAGTGAACATAGGGACCTGCCCAGGAAATTTTGGAAAAAGAAGGGTGTGTCTGGAAGCTACTGAGCATGGATATGTAATTTGCTCAAATGAATGCATTCTCTTTATGCACCTGGAATTCCATCTGAATTGGAGGTCGTGTCCATGACTTCTTTTCGTTCATTGTGGATATTAGCTCCACTTCAGCACTCAGAGTTGGCTCGGTTTGCCCGGGAAACTTCTTTATCCTGAAAAAGTAGAATTATGAGGTGCCAAGCACTGCTGAATTGCATGATGATGTAGCAAGGCTTAAAAATTTTGCCAAGTTCTAATATACCGTACTACCAAAAAACATTGCAAAAGAACCAACGACACTAACATAAATGTGCACAACTTACTTCCAAACCAAACAATCTATTGATGGATTATACTTTGCCCGGCCTGATGTCACCTGAAAGCTCGTCTTTGCTGTTTGTTTTGGTACTGGGATCTTAACAACTACCCCGAGTGCAAACATTTTTGCCCCAAAGACACTTTTTACCTGGAGGGAGACAGTTATTTTAGAGCTGAGAATGTAGCTAAAAGCAAAAAATTAAACGGCACTAAAATCTTGCCAACCTTGACATTCACTTCCATACGTGTGCGTCCTAATTCCTTGATAGTTGGCAGAACCCTGAATGGAAGATTTACACCTTCTGTTATACGATACCTGACAAAAACCTTGTTAGAGTAAGCAATGCCAGAAAAAATAAAATTTTGATGAAAGGAATCTGGGAACTGACTAGAGATCATCATACTTCATCAATTCAAACTCGCCATCAGGTGGAACGAAGCTAACAGTCTTCTCAGAATTGAATCTTGTCAGGTTTACACATTGATGAAAGGTCACATCATCAAGCTCTATTGTTTTCCCACTGTAAAGCAATGTATTATTAGACACGGGATATCATACAGATCTTTACATAGACAAGGGAAGATGAAATTAACATAAATGTGGAAGTCAGTTTAAAGAATTCAACCCAAATTTCATCCATGAAGAAGGCATTATGAGAACTTTCACCTTGACATGTGAGTGTTATCTTATCTATGGAGTAAAATGCTAAATCCATACTACATAGGACAGAATAGAGATACACCTCTTTGCAGGCCGGGACTTAAGCTGTGATTCTTTTTCAAGTCCAATTTTGTCATTCAAGCCCAATTTTAAATCAGGCATTCCAGACAAGAAGCACTTCATGAGAATCTTCCCAGTGACATCACAACGTAGGACAATACCTACAAATCACAAAATAATTGGCAAATAATTCACTTCATCCCCCACTTTTTGGAATTGTGAAAATAAGTCCTGGAGAATATTGTCAATTCAAAGAAATCAGATATGTTCACCTTTGGATGACATAAGCAGATTGACACTTTCGACAATATCAAGAAATACCTATTGAGGAATTCAAACCACTTAAGGGAATCAGGAACAGAAAAATACAAAATAAAAGGGGAGTAAAAAGGTGCCAGAAATGAAAGTGTCACACCTCATTCTTCTTATAAACAACACCTTCCCTTCGCCAACCAACTGCACCAGTAACTTGTAAAGTAGCATTGGGCACAGGTTTATCAACCGCCTTTGCAAAAGAATGAGCATAGAGTCAAAGCAGCGATCAGAATATATATGATTCATCACCAACTTCAGCCCTTTAAAAAATAAATGGTTTCAACAGTTAAAACCCAGCCAAAATTTATTGGAAAACCAAACCTTAGATGAAAATGGAGACCGGACGCCTTCCTGTGTAATGTAAAGCTTCAAAATCTCAGGTGAAAGGTTTTGAGGGTATCCAAAATCCATGATTTCTGCAATTTCGTGCCCCCCAAAAAAATTAGAATATGCACCCTGCCATGTGTCAATCTAAAATCCACAAGCAACAGGGAGCTGAAAAATCGTCTTCCGATCTACTAACATATGGTTTAATACCGTCGACAATTGCTGTCAAAATAACGCTTAGTTGTCTTCTACACAAAAGAACTGGATTCATATTTAAAAGGATGGGTTATGAAAGCTCTGAAAAATAGGAGATCAGTGTCCCATATTCACTTGAAAAGTATCTTCACGGGAAAGAGAAACTGCTAAAAATAAATTGGGTGCAGTGGCTTACGAACCATCCAAGAGCTCATAAATCAAAACAAAATTATTGCGAATGGCATCCTCATCAAAGGCCCCGCCGAAGTAAGACTTAAATAACGTGACTGCCTGCAAGTGAAGCAAAAAAGGCCCCATGAAACAATCTACCGTCCATCCATGTATTCTTCAAAAGAAAAAGCGCACCAGCATTAAGAAAGCACCTAAAATTTATGTATACATAAACCAGTTCCTCATTGAAATTTTAGTTTGAATACACGCATGAAGTACCTCAACGACAAACTTGAATGCACAAGCGACATTCGCATTGCTGCTTACAACAACCACAATGTATACATTGCTGATCCTAATGTAAAAAAAGGAGCACCCTCCAATCTGCCGTACTGGACAAGTACCAAGATCCTTTGTTTGCATTATATGCACTCGGAAAGCATCCACCATGTTGCCCCTGAAATGCTATGCATAAATTAATCAATATAAAAGAGTCCATCCTCCATCAAACATGCCATTAACATCACATATTACACAAATGAAAAAAAGCTCTTAGAGTAGGGTGTTGAAGCTGTTCCCCACATTAAAACTTCGTATTCACGCACTAACAGATGAAAATCGGCTCTATTATACACGACAGCGTTTTCTGGAAGCGAATTTGAATCATATCACTCAAATACCTACCATACACTACATTGACTGCATTCGGAAAGCAGAAACAAAAATGGTACAAGAACCACTAGAAATACAGAACAAAAGAAGAAGATGCAATAAGTAGCATACACAGACCCGACATCATCACGATAGAGACGATTAATCAGGACATCTCCCCGGAGATTAAGGAAGTAAATCGCCGACGCTGCCACTGGCATCCCTAAGATCTCAGGAGCCCAGATCCCAAAATCGGAGTTCTACAGCTGCTTAAAGAATCGATTGCCAAAACTCAAACGTGAAGGAGACTCGGTGGGGTGCGTATGAGAAAATGTGAATTACACGCGTTTTTGGCACAACCCTGATACTTTGCACCGCCGAAACGCGACTTTATGCTTTTATTATCAAGTAAAATAATTCCAGGCAACACGATCACAACGCTTCGGGATATCCGGCGAACTCCGGCGGTGGACTTCTGATGGCAAGGTGCAGCGCAGCTACCTGTTTATGGTAGCATTTGCTTTCTTTCTATTGGTTTATGGTGAAATTTGAAGATGGTGTTCCTAGATGACGATATTGCAATAGGAACTAAAAAGATCGTATGAGGGATGGGCACAACGCAACCAGCTTCTTGTATATTTTGCCAGATAGCGCGCTCTTCAACCTCTACGGTCCTTCTACATCAGGTTTGAAGGTTAAAGTTGCTAACTTTCTGGTGTATCCAATCCCAGATGAACCACTGATTCAGTGTCTGTAGTTGAATTCCCATGTAAAGTGAGCCATAAGCGTTTGATAATTGTGAAAAAGTTTCCTTTCTTAATTTTAAATACTTGCAACCTTTTTTTCTAAAGAAAAAACTCACCTATCCTTGTGGATGTAATGCTGAGAATATTATGTATGGCTGGTTGCAGGATGATAAAGTAGTTGCTTTCCAAGACATCAACCCCTCAGCCTTCAGGTTTGCATGCCATGGTTGTTAATGGTGTGAGAATGGGTGACCTGTTGGTTTGCTTCATTACTGGGATATCATGTATCTTCACTGTTCTTACACTCTGAGCTTTGTTGATTCAGGCATTACTTGGTCATTCCTAGAGTGCACATACCTACGGTGAAAGATCTGAAGCGCAGACCGGAAGATTATTCATTAGGTATAATATTATCAATGTTAGAATTCTTCTTAAGATGACCCTGCTTATTCTGTTTAACAGGTTTTACATCCAAATTTGGGTGCTCTCTATCTAAATGAAGAATGTGCATGATGTGTTAGAAAATTGTAGTTGAATGAAATTGTAATACCCTCTGTGGCTTTTCTCTGCTCTTTGTAGTAAATCACATGTTACTAGTTGGCCAAGGCCTGATGCAAAAAGATGCACCTTGCACAGCCAAACACCGGTATGGCTTATTGTTTCCATCCACTTCGTTCCTTAGATTTTAATCTTTCACAACAAACTCCTCGAGCCTGTCCTGTTCTGATTTTGGAGCGAAGATGTTGAGGTTTTGTTTGTGTGTTTTATTCAGATTTGGGTTCCACCAGCCACCATTCAACAGTGTTGATCACCTTCATCTTCATTGTTTTGCTCTTCCGTATACCCCCAGGTTGTATACCATCTTGTTCTATTACAATGGTCAAAATCTACAGATTCATTGCTTTTTTTTCTTTTTTAGCTGAATTTTCTCGTACATGAGAGTGGGATACTCCTCTCTGCCTGGTCTGTTGTTGTGACGTTGCACCTAGATGAAAGAATGCTTGGTTCCTTGGTCCGGATTCTATGATATTGAGTTCTACAATTTCATGGAAAATAATGTATGCCAATCTGTCAAAATCTAAAACATGTTTAAAAAGTTTTTTCTTCCTGCAGATGGAGAGCTATAAAATACTCTTCCTTGGGGCCATTAGGAGGTTTCATTGATGCATCCAAGTTGTTGGAGAGGTTGCGGCCTTAGTTGTCACTCCTCCCTGTCTTAGCTCTTTTCTTGTTCAAACAAGGTCACAATGCTCCTTCTGGAACAAAG
This sequence comes from Utricularia gibba, assembly GCA_002189035.1. Taxonomy (NCBI): domain Eukaryota; kingdom Viridiplantae; phylum Streptophyta; class Magnoliopsida; order Lamiales; family Lentibulariaceae; genus Utricularia; species Utricularia gibba. Next base: position 2,624,923 of record NEEC01000013.1, on the reverse strand, counting down.
TAAACGCATTTATGATTCAGACACTACAATGAAAGCCTACCCTCATGTTACAGAGATGCAAGATATGCATTCACATAACGATTTTTCCGAAGAAGAATGCCCTGGATGCGTAACAGACCTGAAGGGTGATTGATCAATCAGCAATGAAGTGTGACTGATCACTCCAGATTAATCAGCAAATGAGTATGATGCACTTCCCGTAACTTCAGAATCTAGCATACAGACCGGAAGTTCGAAGTCCATGGAGATCGTATTTTTCAAATATGGCATATACACTTCAACAAGCCTATTTCCAATTTTTGTCAAAGAACACAAGTGCAGCAAATCCCAGCTCTAGTAATATTAACAACCTCAAAGCAGCAACCAATCCAACGAAATTCATTATCCAGTATAAGGATCAGAAATATTGTAGAAAAATCTTTTCCTTCATCAATTATGATGCTACAGCATGATGCTCCTGTGCACCAGAACTACACCAATACAACGACATTTCTAACTTGTACTCTCAAAAATATTGAATCCTCACAGCACAATGACAATCGCCGTCTTCTCTCACAGAATCAGAGAGACAACGGACTGATCGATCCTCACCGAAGACAAGTCTCTCAAACTTTCTCTTGCTCTGATCTGATCAGCTGTAAACTGCCTCTTACGAAGAAGAGCAGAAACGGTTAATTGCAGATACCAGCGCCTCTCCCGGGCAATGACGGTTTGGGCCAACCATATTTTAATTCAGCTTGTTATTGGGCCTAGACTATTAACTTCGGCCCAGTTCCAGCCCAACATGATGAAGGTACGGATGTTTTTTTTTTTTTTTAGGGAAAGGTAGAAAAGTATTTTATTTATTTGTTAGTCGAATTAATTTTGCCAAAATAAACAGAAACTATATAAAAAATCCATAAACCTACGACGAGATTATCGGGTTCAGTGTGTGCTTTGGCTTGGCTGGTTTTCCGGTCCGACGATTTCTGATAAATTTCATTGAATGGATTACGCCGGCCGATCCCTGAATTTGTTTGGCGAATCCGACGAAGAAGCTGCAAACAACACTGATGATGATGAAGAAGAACAGAACGGGGAGCGCCCGCGGCAGAATTCCTCTTCCGGTTCGTCTTCGTCGTCTTCGGGCGCCTCATCGCAGGCGTCTTCATCCGGTTCATCTTCGTCTTCTGGTCGGGGCGGCAGCAGCAGTAGCGAAGCTGAAGAGGAGAATGATGAGAATAACAAAGAGGTGAGGTCTGATGACCGCCATTACGGCTTCGTAGATGATGGGGATAGTCGCCAAAATTTTGAGAATTATGAGGATGTGCAAGTGGAGGAGAAAGATCTATTTGGCCCTGATAATGAGGATTATGTCAAAGTCCCGGCCCGAAGTCCATACCTTGTGCCCGGTATGTTGTTTCCCAGGGTTTATTTGTTAGCTTATTTAGCTTTAATTTCTGGATGAAATTTCAAGTTCTCTTACTTGGATCATGTTGAAAATTACGATGGCATTCTAAAAGTCTCGATAATGGCGATCGTGTAGTCTAATAGTTGATAGAGGCATTCATGTTAAACTTTTCTATTGTTGGATACCCAGAAGTTTTCTGGGCATGGTATTGGCACTTCAAAGATTTTAAACATCGAAGGTATTCTGTATATTTTTTTGAGTTTTAGATTTCTTGGTTCCAGGTTTTATGTCTATTAATTGGTTGCTTAGACATTGAATTGGATGACGACTTTCATCTCTTATAATTGGGTTCTTGGATGCGCCCTTTTGGGTAAATTATTGGCACGGGGCTTTGTTCATTTCTTAGTTTTGTTGATATCTTCACTTATTGTTTCCTTGTGCACCCAGTTTTGCCTCCCTTGCGCAATAACACTGGAGGAGGAGGAGGAGGAGGAGGTTTTGGGCGTGGTCGCTGGCAGAATGGTAGAGGACAGGGACTTCTGCCTCGTCCAGGTTCATATCAACAAAGAGGAAATTATGGCTATGGTCAAAAGTTTTTCAGTGGTCCTCGTGATGAGCGTTTTGTTTCTGAGTTAAAATTCACAAAAAGTGAAGAAACATTAGCCCGAAAGGTCATTCCTTTTCAGGAGGTAATATTTTACGTTTCCTGAAATCACAAATCCCTAGCCTATTTCATTTTTAAATTCTATATTTCTCTTCAGCAGTGATGTAATAATGTGATTTATTTTTCAAAGGTTTTTTCTACTGTAGCTTGGGTTAGGGGCTTATCATGGATAGCGTAGAAGGATGTGATGGTCCTGTTTTGGCCTTTGTGTACAAGCAATATTTTGGGTGGGTTTAAAAGTAGTTGGGTTTTGCGCATGATTGTATGTTGTTGAGTAATTAATATCTAAAATACTTTTAGTAAGCTTATGGCCCTAATAATTCCCACCAAAATGCCATCATTACTTTTATCTATTTTATCCAAACCAGCCATGCGAACTTGCATGCTTCAGTCGTTTAGAAGATGGATGTGTCCACTTTGATGATCGCATTTTGGTGAGTTTCTTTTTTTCTTTTGCCATCCTTGAATTCAATTTTTAATGTATCTTTATAAATAATTATTTAGCCCTATAAATATTTTCTCAATGCTAGAGGTTGTTCAAGCGTCTTATAACTGAAGATATTGGAGCTGACTTAAATGATGGCTTTGATACATACGTTGAGAAGAGAGGTAGTCTGTGTCTGCCTTGAATTCTTGCAAAACCAAACATTGTAATTTCACATAATCAGAAAAATTCTCCTCTGTGATCACTCCAGACTTGGGTTCTCAGGGGTTTGGTGACTTACTAGCTGCGATAAGGCACAAAAACATACCCCTCCAGAACATGCACTTTGTGGTAAGATCAGAAGCTATATTGTTTACTCCGTGGTTTAAGAATAATTTTTTATTTAATGAACTTTCACTATTTTTTCCTTTGCAGACATACCGTAACAACCTTAATAAGGTAAATACTGGTTCTGATTACTGTGCTTTTTTGGGTAAACTATCATGATGTATTGCTTTTGGTATGTTCATTCTTAAATCAATGTTCATCTTTTTCTGTTTTTATGTGCCATCAGGCATTCATTAGTTTAGATTCTGGAACTTTTCATATACAGATTTTGGCTACCGCTTATATTAGGCATGAGCCTTGGGAAATGGGGGTACATAAAAGGAATGGGGTGGTCTATCTGGATGTTCATAAATTGCCCGAAAGGCCATTGACTGAACTTGATCGTCGGAGGTAACCTCTTTGTTGTTTATTTTCACTGATAATGTCACTATCTTTTTTTGGATAAGATTTAGGTAGCATCTTTTCTAATGTTTTCCTTTCATTTTTATCCCCGCTCATGTTTCCTGATCGTCTCCCTGTGTACTATCTGTTTATGTTGATCTGCTACAAAGCCATTTTTGGTAGAACAGAATTTTAAGATGTCAAATAAATTCTTATTTCACTTGGTCAATTGGCCTACGTGAAATTAGCTAGCTACAGTTCCGGGAATAGGAGTTTATATTCTGAAAGCAAATATGCCATGAATGTTCCTTACATTTTTCCTATGTATAATGTTTCAGTTGTTTTTGGATAAATATCTCATCCTCTCCTATATAACTAAAGCCGAACACTAATTTTTTTACTTCCTATCTCTTAAGATGTTATTGGGGATATTGCTTTGAGGCTCTTGCAACTGAGGATCCTAATAGAGCTGATGGGGAAGGGATACATCATGTTGATGCCAATGTTGAATATTGCTCCGTGTTGAAGACCAAATTAGGAGCTCATCGGATACTTATGGGTGCGGAAATGGATTGCTGTGATTCTACAGATTCTGGTAAGAGATTTTATGTGGAACTGAAGACAACTCGCGAGGTATGCATAATGAGCATCTCATGGGACCTGTTTCATATCATAACCTAAGTGTTGTATGTATTCCTCTGCAGTTAGACTATCGTTCAGAAGAGCGATATGAGAGGGAGAAATTACTCAAGTTCTGGGTAATATTTGTTCTTGGTTACATTTTGCTTTTTTCAACCTCCAGGACATTACCATAACTTGTCTTCCAGATTATTTCATCTTGATATTTAGAAGTTAATTTCTTTTGCAGATTCAGTCGTTTCTTGCTGGCGTTCCTTACATTGTTATTGGGTTCAGGTACTGTAATGTATATCTTGATGCATTATTGTTTGCACAAGAGAAAATTAACACCAAACTGAATGAACTAACCTTTATAGAAAGGTCATAAACCGGTCTTTTGCTGTCCATGCTTCACTGGATGCCTTACTTTTTTATGGCAGAGATGATAGTGGCAGACTTGTACGTACTGAACGCCTAAGAACAAAAGATATTACGCACAGAGTAAAGATGAAAGGATACTGGCAGGTATACTTTCTCCTTCTGGCTTCCCATTATTTTTTCTGTCCTCTTAGAAATCTATACAACACGAACTTCGCTGGTCCTCTGATGGAGAAATGGAACAAACCCTGTTTATATCAGATGAGTTTATGTAGTTTTTTCTCGTCTCACCCGATAGCGTACCCACAGGGAGGAGTCTGCCTGGCATTTGCTGATGAGGTACTCTGCTGGCTTTACGGCACAGTAAAGGAAAGTAAGTGGGACGGGTGAATGGACAAATGCTGAGTTATTTGACACACGTTTGTTTAGTTTAATGTGAATCTGGTTGCAGATGAGGACTACATATTACAGTTCGCTCCCCCGTTTACCAGACTCGAACTCCTCCAAGATCAAACATGCCCAGATGTGATCACTTATCATCTTCAACAACTGCACTCTCATTAGCGTTAATCCATTTCTGGATCTTTTTTCCATATTTGTAGTTGTCTGTTTGATATCTGGGGATCAAACTGGAGTCATCGAGTGGGGTTTGGAACCTCCTCAGTCCCCTTTGCAAGCTTGTTGTAAGCTATTACTTGTAAGCATTGTTTGAAGCCTTTCCTGAGGCGGAGTTAAAAACTTATAGAGTACTATTTTGATAACTAATCTACTTTTATAATTTTTTGAAAAGTATTTTTTCTGATAAAATGGAATCTACAAAAAAAATGTTTTTTATATTTTTATACAGAGAATTTAAAACCAATTTATGCTAAAATTCGCACCATTTCTCAAACAGTGACTACAAGTGAGCCTGGACTCGTAATCATACAGAGCGAACAGCCGTATGGTAACCGTTTGTAGCTTCACATATCATCAAAGTACTTCTCTTCAGCATCTTGATTTGCTTCTCTCAACCAGTGATCATCCAGTGTCACATCTTCGTCGATTTTTCGGTAGTCGAGATGCAGATGGTCTTCACCTGATAGAAACTTCTGTTGCATCACATAAGTGAATTGGTCGAGCCTATCCTGCATTTCACCAGGAGACAGTACCCCCGTCCTGGAGCCATCAGCATCATCGGCTTGGTTTTGATCACCCATCACCTATAGAATCAAGCCAAAACAATGGAGATTACTCAACAACCCAAGGAAGGATATCCACAAGAGCCAAGCATGGCTTCGTGCACAGAAAATGGTCCTCATGTCTACAAGTGCAAGGGCACACAGCTTAAGTTCATAGAAAGAGAGAGATGTATAATTTCAAAAGGGAAGCATATAGTGGTTTACGAACCCCGGTTCTAAAGTTGATGCACTCTGTTGAAATAAAGGATCCAAAAAATGAACTCATACCATAGTGGACCGAGGGCTTGTCGTGGGGCGGTCTACTGTCATAGCTTCAACCTCTCGTTGATTTTCTTTCTCTAGTGATACTTCATCTTTTCTTCTAATGTCCACTTCTTCCTCTGCTTCCTCTTCTTCTTCTTCTTCTTCTTCTTCTTCTTCCTCCTCCTCCTCCTCCTCCTCAACCTCCTCTTCTTGCCTTTGTGTTTCTGTTTCAATCCCTATCCAATCACTCTGAGCAATACCCAACCTTTGCTGCTCCCCTCTGATCTTCTCCACCAAGAAGGCTTCTTCAGATTGCCTCATGAGCGTTTCTGACCAACGCTCACCAGGCCTTGCCATTCTCCTAGCATTTAGATCCTGAAACTTCCCAACATATTCATGATGCAAATATGGCTCTCTTTCTCTCATTGCCTCCTCAGAAAAATAACTCCCATCATTTATAAGCTTATCCAGGTACGCCAACCTCCGATTTTTGATCCGTGTTGCCATGGACGACTTATCCTCATCTGTTGGACTAATGATGCGTCTAAGGTGATTTAAGTGCCAATTGACTTCATAATCATCCTTCAACACATCAAATTGTTTGAGCTCCTCAAGAGATAATCTCGAACCATATCGCTCTGGATAATCAGAAAACCTCAGGCAACAAATACAATAAGAGCATTTCATCCGCAATCATCAGTTTCGGTTATCATATCACTAAACCACAAAAGCAGACCAACATGGAGCAATAACTCATCAGAAAGCGCTGAAACCTCGTTCAGTCGAAACACGAAAACACAAAAGCCGAGAATTACCCAAAAAGACGGGCGCGTCAGCGGAAAGAAGGCCGAGAAGCAGCGACTTGCGGGTGTCAGCGTCGGCGTCGGCGGAAACCTGAAGCTTGCGAGGAAAGTACAAGTCTTCCATCAGCGACAGCCTGCCGGCGATACTCTCCATGGCTTCCATTCCTATGGACTTCGCCATACTAAAAAATCCCTTACGAACTCCAACTGCAGATTGCGCCGCTCGACTTTCCGGACAGCAGTTCTTAGAAATACTCCATTTCCCTTTTTACCCTTGATACATGTCTCATTTTTTTCTCTATATTTTCCCTAATATTCTCGTTTTAAAAATAAATATGAATATAAAAATCATTATTTTAAATAAGATTCTATGAATTTAAAATAATTTAATTATATTTTAATCACGATTTTTTAAATACAAATAAAAAAGATGATCATAATAAACTATATGGCTTTATGAAGTATATGTAAGCGGTGGAAACAATTTCAATGCTTATAAACACAGCATGAAGACATGGCAGGGAAATGAAATCCTACTTCTCTGTAGCAGAAAGCAAACACGAGTTGGGATTCTTCATTATTCACTCAGAAAAACTCCAACGAGGACTGAGAGGGCATCCACATCAAGTAGCACCTTCATCAACGTTTGAGTGGAACACAAAGCTGGGAAATGTTGTGGTTATATCCCTGCAACACAACACACACAGACCTTGAATGGAGTTCTCTCCAGCTTAAGGACTACTTGCTCTCTGATCAACTTACTGCATGCATACCTTAAGTATGGTAGTGTCATGATCTTCAGGAGTGAAGGATTCCGGGATACGAATTTCTGCCACTCATCTCTGTCTATTTTGCCATCTCCATCGGTATCAGCTTCCACGAATGTCTGTCAAGGAGCATGATTTAGAGGCATTTCTGTCAATGAAGAGTTGCATTTGGGTACCAGCATTTGAGTCACATACCTTATCGAGTATAGTTTCAACAGTGTCATCTGCCAGAACCATGTCAGATTCGAATAAAAGCACAGTCAGCATTTGCTTAACCTGAAGACATCACTAACAATAAAAAGCCTTGCAAGATGATTTCAATGAAAGTGAAGAAAGCAAATGTTGGTATTCATTTTCGCATGATCGCAGTTTCTAACAAGAATCAGAAAAAAAAAGGCATTCATAATGATTTTTGGTACTTTTAACAGAAAGACAGGAGGCCAACTGCAGTCTCTGAAAGCTAAAATCTAATGCAAATACCTCTTCTCGCTCGATGTATCCATTTCCATCTAAGTCATACAACTTAAAGGAAACTGCAAAGTTGCAAAGGTCTGCAATGGTAAAATCCTGCATGGCGTAAACAAGAAAGGTATCTATCTCAAATACTTACAGTCAATTTTATCTTCCAATGGGGCATTTGGATGGAAGACGTTGAGTGACTTGACAAAATCACAGAAGTTAATCACTCCTTTTTGATTCACGTCAAATAGGTCAAACATCTGTGATAAAAAAAAAAGGGCAGTCATTGAAGTGTTATGAAGTATAAAAAAGTAGTCTATCTGATGAACAAACCCTTTAAGACACACAACACCATTACATCGGGGAAGTAGTGATTATCGGAAAGGGATATTAATTCAGATTTCCCCAATGTAATGATGTGGTGTGTCTTTTGACAGGGCAATAGTAAATGTAGGGTCATATTTCAAGATTTGCAGTTTCCAGGATATTTTCCCCACCAAATCACAAATACATAGACAAGAATGCTCGTGCATTTACAGAAAGAGTAAATTTGGGCGAGCAGTAGAAATTCTGAAATTGCAACATTAATTTGTGAACTAGCCAAAATAAATGAAAGGAGACCTACACGATTTGCAAAAAGATTCTCCTTGTTACTATTCTTGAACAAAGCCATTTGAAATTTTTCCTGCATATTGGAACAATGGTCAGAAGAGAATAGAGAAGCTGAAGGCATCAAAGTCATACACAAGCACGATGTCTCATCATGTTATAAAAGCCTAATTGAAAGAAGGGAATCATAAAGTATGAATACCTTGTTTATGAGACCATCATCAACATCCGATTTGCTAATGTTCTTATAGAGCTCATATAGTGCTTCAACTTCACTCACACTGACTGCAGCAGCAAAATAAAGGCATAGGAGATTTTTCAGTTATTCAGGAAGAATAGAAACGCAGAGATAGATAGAAATTCCATATTTCAAACACATCAGAGTTGAGAGTTAAAAAAAAAAACAATATCTAGTTCTCAAAAACTATAGGCAAAGAACATCAAATAAAAACACACAAAAAGCCAACTTACAGTAAGTTTGTGATGCAAGAAGAATGGGGTTTTCATGCGGAGGGAACTGCTTTCTCGTGGTAGAAACGAAACAACCCATATTGAGGGAAGAATACCCCCTCCCCACATATATCACAAATGCCTTGTTCCCTTATGCCTTACCATACAAGTCCACGAATCACTCCAAGCCGCCCTGCGAAATACAGAAGTCCCAGCATTTACCGATAAGTGGTAGCCAAGATACGATTAAACATAACATAAACTTGTCAAATGTGGATAAGTCTTGCATATGACAACATTCCCAAAAGTATCCAAGGGTCAAACCACCTTCTACAGCAAGAACTTCCACAAAAAAAATCAACCACTGCCCTGACATTCAATAGCACTTCAAAACACCCCCAAACATAATTCAGATCAAACGCATAATGCATGAAACTTAAGGCGAAGATGGGCAAGTAAATCAACATCAAATAATTGCCGGGTAACAAGTATCCAAGTGATCACTCCAGGGAATGAGCCTTCCACTACCTGACAGCAGTAGAAAAACAGCGAAATTAAAGCAAGAGGTGCCCAGAGAGAAGTGCCGTACCAAAGTCTCCGTGAGCGTGGAGCGAGAACGCGACAAAAAGAAGGAAGAAAAGAGCAGCGGTTGCAGATTTCAAGGTCCTGCTTCGGGTGACTCTGGATGCGTTGGGAAGAGCAGGTGTGATGGCCCCCACCTCCACGACACGGAGAGCCAAAGTCAACCCCTCATAATTCTGATTATTCATACAATTTAATAAAGACCCGACCCGGAATCCTTGCGGGTGCCCAATACAGTAAAATTTGCCAATTTAAGCCCAGTGAATTGAATTATTTTTCGATTTATTTATATATTTGAGTTGAACTATTTTTGAATCAATTAAAATGGATTTATTAATATTTTTATTTATATAAAGAGATTATCCTAATCTTATAGCTCAAATCCAATAGTATCATGTAAAATAAGAATGAATTTTGATTTTATTAAATTCCATGTTGTTGGAATTCCAAGAGCCGGTGAAGCGAGAACACCTCCTCCTCCCGGATGCTAATTCGACATTGCTTGTGTGACCACCCTAACGCCTTTTGCTGTCCACAAAAGAAAAGTCCACGGCAACTTCTACACTCAACAGATGTTGGGTTGGATTCAGTTTTGCAGGTTGAAGAGTTGACTCGACCGGCCGAATGGAGTCCAAAACGGAGTTGCTTTTGTGCGGGGCAGGTTGATCGCTGATGATGATGGCTCCGCTTTTGAAATCATCATCACAAGGTATCATCCCATTTGATGACAAGGCGCTTGAAGGTCCATGTTTCGGTGGAACCAGGAGATCCCTTCGGCAGATGCTGCCTCAGTACGCTTTGCATTCCATCTCCAAGCATTTGTTTGGAAGATATCTATCCACTTGAATGTGAGGGATGCTTGGGTTGCTTCTGCTGATGCTGGTTTCAACCGGGGTGTTCTGAACTGATTGCTTCATCGACATTGGGTATTGCACTTGGCAAGTCTTCTGTGGGAAAAGCGGCATTCAGTTCTTTCATCAGCTCCTCAGAGCTGTTAGAATGGTAAACGGGTTCACTTCCCGGTGCAGTGTCGTGGTTTTAGTTTGAGTATTGAGTTTGTTGATACCAAGTTCCCCTGAATGCTTACCTATTGAAAGAACCCACTGCATATAAGACTGATTGCTAGCTATTGAAGAAAGTTAATTTATTTGTGAGGCAGAGGGGGTGGGTCGATGGCCGCCGTTGCAATAACCCATCGCTGACGCCGGAATTGAAGGATGGTCAGATTCCATGAGCACATAATCGCCGACCTGCTGGAGGATCCTTCCGGCGGCCTTGTGGTTCTTTCGGCCGGCCTCGGACTTTCCAAGCTCGTATCTTCCATCCTCACTCTCCACGATCCCTCTCGGGGCTCTCTCCTCATCCTGAACGCCACTCCTTCGCAGAAAGATTCTATTGACGTCGACTCTCAGTACCCTTCCATCACTGCTGAGCATTCTTCAAACCACCGCCTCTCGCTCTACACGTCCGGAGGGGTCTTTTTCATCACCGCGCGGATTCTCATCGTCGATTTGCTGACTGAACGCCTACCCACCACCACTGTGGCGGAGATAGTACTCCTTAATGTGCACTCTCTTTCGGATACCTCAACGGAGGCCTTCATTGTCCGGTTTTTGCGTTCTTCCAATCGTTCTCTTTGTGTACGAGCCTTCTCCGACCGGCCGCAATCCATGGTCTCTGGTTTCGCTAAAGCTGAGCGTACCCTTAAGTGCCTTTTTCTCCGCAAACTTCATCTTTGGCCCAGATTTCAGGTACCCTTAGACTTTATTTGGTTGATTCATTGGCAATGTTTACTTATTATTACAGCGTTGATATCTGCCTTCCGTCGACTGTTACATGGACTTTGAGTTGTTTATTGCCAGCTTATACATGGTTCTTGATGTAGATTATTGGTCTAAATATTGGATTTTGGGATCAAATTTGGGTATCCTCCATCCTTTTTGGAGTTCAACGCTGTTATGTGATTTTTGTAAGGAAAAACATTGATTGGTTTCTCTTCTTACTGTTTTTGCTAGGTTTATATTTCTCAGGAGTTGGAAAAGGACCCTCCTGAAGTGGTGGATGTTCGTGTCCCTATGTCTTCTCACATGCTTGTAATTCAAAAATCAGTCGTTGAAGTGATGGATGCATGTCTGAAGGAGATGAGAAAGACTAATAAGGTCGATATAGAGGATTTGACGGTGGAGAATGGCTTGTTCAAGTCATTTGATGAGATTATACGGAGGCAGTTGGATCCCATATGGCATACATTAGGGAAGAGAACTAAACAGCTTGTGTCTGATCTGAAGACCCTGCGTAAGCTGTTGGATTATCTGGTGAGGTAGGTTCTCAAAATTCTTTATGTGAATTAGGCTATGTATCAGTGCTATGCGTAGAGTAAGTCATTGTACAATTAATGTGGTTTTATATCTTTGAATAAGTTTATAATGAAAGCGCTTGGTGTCAGCATTTCCCTGCTTTATACCAACAGAGAACTATTGAGTAAAATTGCTGAACCATGTGGATTTTAGATTTTTCTACATCAATTTAGTTTTTGAAGACATAAGCTACCAATCTATCTTGATGCTTATGATTCATCAGACATTGCAGTATCACCATTTTTAGTAGGAAATGAAAACTGTTAAATACTACTGCATATTTTACGTGGGGTAATGATTAATGGTCTTCGTAAGATAATGGTTCATGTTGGCGCACCTTAAGGTATTCAAATGGGTGAAGCATGTATTTTCTTCTCATAATTTGGAAATGATGAGCCACGATTGTTTTGAATCCTGTTGAATGTTTGCTTGATAGATGATGCTCTCTGCAGACTTTGATATACTTTGAAACGAATGATTTCCTAAACATGAATAGGATTGCTGCGCTCTAATTGGATTCTAATGCTCATGAATGGGATTTAATAGCCCCTTTTCCTTCAAAGGTATGATGCAGTTACTTTCCTGAAGTACCTTGATTCTCTTAGAGCTTCTGAGAGCTTTCGGTCTGTTTGGATCTTTGCTGAGTCTAGTTACAAGATTTTTGAGCATGCAAAGGAGCGGGTGTATCAGTTTAGTAGGTTGGATGGTGAGGACATTTCTGCTTCATCTTCGAAGAAGAGAAAACACAGTGAAAAGACCAAACCAAAAGACGGTAAATATTCACTATCGCATTTTCTGACTTCATTTGTTCTGCTTTATTTTTAGTAGAAGATGAGTACAGTATTTACTTTATGTGCCCTACTTATATTGTAGTGTCAAATGATCAAATGATATGTTATGTGATGAGTGGTAGAATGGAGTGCTGTTTTGTGTTAAATTTTTCTTCTGAAATTTGTGCTTATTACTCTTTATTTGATGTGTAGATTCATCAGCAAGCACAAAAAGTGTGGTTGGTTTACGAAAAGTTTTGGAGCAGCCTCCAAAGTGGAAGATCTTGCGTGTGAGTTTGGAATCTTGGCTACATATCCAAGCGCTAAAGTCATTTTGTTTCAGAAGAACCAATGTTATTGGTTATAGGGGCAGTGTTGGAAATTAATTGTGAACTTGATATTCTGCTTCAGGATATTCTCATAGAGATACAAGAGGAGAGACAAAAACAAACATTCGAAGGTGGAGATGGATTGGAAAGAGAAGATCATAAAGGGATTATTCTCGTTGCTTGCAAGGATGAGTTTTCATGCATGCAACTACAGGATTGCACCGCCAAAGGCCCCGATAAGGTTGTACAAGCTTTGCTGTCTGTTTATTTGAATATTTTGTATTGAAATCATTCAGATGGCTGTTATCCTCTTCTGCTCCATTTTTCAAATGTTCATGGCTTGTGACTATTTATACCGGGAGTGCCTTGTTCTCTTGAATTTACTCCATACATTCCTTCAAGTTGCCAAAGGAAGTCAAATGTGAAAAGTGTTGGGGCAACAAAAGTCCCTTACTTTATATTAACTATTTTGTCAAACTTTTTGTTAAATTTGTGCTGCTCTCATCTTTCTATACATTGTTAATTATTTTTTGTATTGAGGAATGCCAAAAACTGTTTCCTGAAGGTTATGGAAGATGAATGGGAAAAATACTTGTTGAGTAAAGTAGAGTTGCAAGCTCTACCAAAGAGCAGCAAAAAGAAACCCAAAGCACTAAAAGGTTTTGGAATTCTTGATGGAGTTATTCCTTCTGTCTCCGGACAAAAAGTTGAACTTGGTAGCATTAGCATGCAAGAAAATGATGCACTGTTGGCTGCGGCACATGATTTAAGTAAACAACGAAAAAGGGCTGCTGCAGTCGAACATGATGAAGCTGGAGAGCAACGCAGAGGAAGGGAAAAAGAGAAGAAGAAAAAGAGATCCAAAGCTTCCACCTCAGAAAAAGAAAAGAGGACAATGGAAGATGATTTAGTGGCCTGTGATTCAGTTGTTTGCAAGAATATCGAGTCCGAGCAGCTGTCAGATAAAGGGTTTCTTCATAAGCATCATGAAGGATCTGAAAATGGTTTGCTCGCAGCAGTTCATTTCCATGCTCTGGACAGTAATCAGAATATATTGGACTTCTTACAGCCTTCTGTAATAATCCTTTACCATCCAGACCAGGCCTTCGTTAGAGAAATTGAAGTCTACAAATCTGAAAACTCATCAAGAAGGGTGAAAGTGTACTTTTTATTTTATGGCGATTCTACTGAGGTTCAGAAATTCGAGGCAAGTTTGCGTAGAGAAAATGCAGCATTTGAATCCCTGATCAGGCAAAAGTCTCTGATGATGATACCCACGAATCAGGTCTGTATGAATAACTTTATTTTCTCTCACTAGCTGGATCTGGAATTATATCTAGCAATAATTGTTAGCTGAACACAAGATTTTCAATTGTGATAAGATATTTGATCATGTTTATACACACAGAAGCCATCACTTAGGATACACTTTACAACTACCCTATCTGAAGTGCAGTAGACATTGGAATGTTACTTATTTGGTCTCCAAAGGTGTACTGAATCCAAGTGCTTGCCACGTTCAGGATGAATTCCTGCGCATGGGTTCTGAGCTGGAGCAACAATCTGTCACCGCACAAAATTTGGTCACTAGGAAGGCAGGTGGCAGGAAAGAAACTGAAAAGAGAATGCAGGTTGGTCAATATTGAATCCTGTGTTGATTTTTGGTCTATATGTTCATGACAGTTTTTTGTTCCAGATTATAGTGGACATGAGAGAATTCATGAGCAGCCTTCCAAACGTCCTTCACCAGAAAGGCATTCATGTTGTACCAGTGACGTTAGAAGTTGGAGATTACATCCTTTCCCCTTTGATATGTGTTGAGCGTAAGAGCATACAAGATCTTTTTGGCAGTTTTGCATCTGGGCGTTTATATCATCAAGCAGAGATGATGTCCCGTTATTATAAAATACCTGTTCTACTCATTGAGTTTTCACAAGATAAAAGCTTTTCATTCCAGGTGCTTGATTGATAATATATCATCACTTTGATGATTGCAGACAACGTACTTATACTAGATTCATGATTTGTCCATGCAGTCAGCAGGTGAGATAGGAGACGATGTTGCACCAAACAGCATTATATCCAAGTTGTCACTGCTAGTGCTCCATTTTCCTCGCCTAAGAATAGTCTGGTCTCGCAGTTTGCATGCAACTGCAGAAATTTTCAGCATGCTTAAAACAAACCAGGATGAACCTGATGAGTTTAAGGCAACTAGAATCGGCATTCCATCAGAGGATGGCGTTGTTGAGAATGATGTCAGGTAATTTCTCAGCACTCGCCTTCCCATTTCATGTTTACATGTTTTAGATTCTGTCACATTTCTTAGTGCTACCTTCTAATGACATTGTTTGCGGCATCCTCCAGACTCATCTTCTGTCCCAAACTGCATATTTGGTGTGTTTTATTCTCTTCTGTAGCCTCCAGACCTTAGACTCATCTTGGGTTTTTTTTTGGTGGCAGAGCTGAAAATTACAATGTATCAGCTGTTGAGTTTCTTCGGCGGCTACCAGGAGTCACAAACACGAACTACCGATCAATAATGGAGGGGTGTAGCAGCTTGGCAGACCTTGCTCTACTCCCCATGGAGAGGCTTGCAGAGCTGATGGGTGGTCAAAAGGCTGCAAAAACATTGAGAGATTTCCTTGATGCCAAGTATCCAACATTGCTTTAGAAGATTTCATTCACTGATGAATTCTGAGGTGGAGGGTATTATCATAACTCCCTTGTGTGTGTGTACACTCACTCGTAGGCATTGCAGCCTGCGATTCATCGGGATTTTAGCCTTGCATTCGTGCCATTCTTTCTTGTAATTTGGAGAAAATTGTACCGACTGTGAACCACAAGTGTATTTAAACTGTCACCTGCTACCTGTAATGCTTATTTATGCAAGTGCATGAATAAATTGGTTGCTGTGGGCTTGGTAATTCTGCAGGAGGCAATAGGAAGGCGTATTTCATTAATAGCATTTGATACTGAGCATGCTTGATTCATTTGGTTGCATTGCATTGCATTATGTCTCAAGGTGGGGCTCAATGCATAAGAATATGCTCCAACAGTTGAGACAACTAACAAAATGCTAATATAGTTGAAAGGTCTGAAAGCTGTCAAAAGACTAACTAGGGTCACATCTCGGTGTTTAAAGCCAGCATAGGCATCATGTTTGTACACGAAAATGATATGAAGATGCAAGAACAAGAAATGCAAATTCATGGTACCTCGGAAGATATATATGGTACTAAGCCCCATCCGCGATGGTTCCCTTGGATGTACTTATATAGAGCACTGCATCCGAAAAATAAAATATATGTGCAACCAACGAAGCATTGAAAGGCTAAATATGATAGTGATTAAGCTTGAGACGAGGACCTACCATTATTTCCACGGATGAAGGCATCCCCATACTTGTTCTTCAACTGCCCGTTCACATACTCCTCAGTTTGCTCCATTGCAATGTTCATATATCCATCAAGACATGCGAGAATACCTGCATATGGGTATGCGCACATGAAGAAGTCGAACATACCAGAGTTTTATGTCATATTTTGATTAACCAAGATCCGTGAAGCATTAGCATAATAGACTGACAAAATACATAAACTAAAAAATGAAAATAAAGGCCTAGAATACACTAGCTTGCGTAGCTGAAAACTCGATCAAAATGCCACCTAAACTGGAGGATTGTAGTCAACGAAACCACGTGTAAAGAATGTCCTAATGCGTAAACCAACACAACAACAGAACGCGGAAACTCAACTGAGATTCTCAAATGCGTGAAGCCTCAGTCGAGGTTAGGAAACCTAAATAGTGCCCACTGAGCAAAACAGGAACTACTCAAAACACCCAAAAATGGCATTACAAGTAAGCAACTTCACAAACTCATATGTAACCAAAACAAAAAAAAAAAAAAGATGCAAATCAATACCGTAGGTTTACCTCTGTAGTCAACTCCAGAGTTCAGTTTAACAACAACAGGCCGACCACGTATCGACTTCAGAAAATCAGACGGGGTTTTAGTGGCTGATGACTTCTCCATCATTGCTCCTCCACTCATTCCTGAAAATGCGTGGAAAATACAAGAAATCGAGCTCATAGTCGTGAAACGGATCAAATTAACGCAAGTAGTGATGTTCACCTTCAACGCAGATACACCAAAAAATCCAGAAACGGCGACAGAGCAGGGGGCAGAGAGCAATCTCTTCTGCTACTCCCGATTCAGTACCAGTGCGATTGGGAAAATAGGGCAACTCGGGCTGCACCGAATCCAAAATTCGAGTAAAAAGACGGGTATTACATTTACAATGAAATTTCAAATTCAAAATTATAATTAATTATCACTTGTTTATTTAAAACTAAAATGACTATATAATTGGAATTTTAAAATAAAAAGTAATATTATATTTTATATTTAATGAAAATTTAAATAAAATTTATTTAAATTTATAATATACGATATTGAATAAAAATGCCTAATACTTATCAAATATGTGATTAATACGTGCCATTTAATATGAATTAGGCTTAACTTTGAGTTAATACAACTCTTTGTGGACCTTGAAAATTCTTTGGGCTGGAAGAAAGCACACACATAAGCCCAATTCCAGGCCCATCTAGAGAAGCCCGGCTGCTAGGTATAAATACTCCAACTTTCAGACGATCGGAATTGGTAAATCTCCGGCGGGCGCCCTGAAGGAGATGTGCACTGCACCGATAGTGTTTCCAGATGCTAAAGATGGTGTTGTCATGGAGTGACGGAGGGTAAATCCCCTGAGGTAACAAAGTTTTCTTGGGTGAGATTTGGAGGAGCAAAGGTTGCTGGCAAACTCACGTTTTCTTTTCAGAAAAAGGCATAGCTTGAAAGCTCCACAAAACACTACGGTTATGCAGCTCCGGAGTAACAGGTAAATAAACAAGCGCAAAGCATAATAATCCTGAAAGTAGAGAGCAATTTCTTCTGCTACTTCTTCTCAGTGATGACGGATTGTGGCTCATCCTGCCAAGTTGCTTGCCACTGCTTATCATAAAAGGTAGACTCGTCCACTAATTTCTTGATTGTCCCGATATCTTCGTTCTTTCTGATGAGGAGAACGCCACCCACAGCAACAAGTAGCAGCGTTTTGCAGAAGAAGTTGCCCATCTGATCAACGAGACCAACCCCGGTTAAACCATCGACAACATATGCCATGAAGAAGCCGATCATCGCAGCTCGCCCTGCAGAGTGTTTTGCGACAAGGATCAACCATGAATCATGGGTTAAGTTCGATTGCCTACAGAAGTTAGCAGTGCAAACCATTGAGCAACTCAGCTTCAGGAAGATGGAATCTTTTCATCCATGCCCACCAAGGAACTATGGAGGTGTCGAAAATTACAGGGTCTTCGTTGCTTGATGA
This sequence comes from Utricularia gibba, assembly GCA_002189035.1. Classification (NCBI taxonomy): domain Eukaryota; kingdom Viridiplantae; phylum Streptophyta; class Magnoliopsida; order Lamiales; family Lentibulariaceae; genus Utricularia; species Utricularia gibba. The sequence goes on along the minus strand of NEEC01000013.1, from coordinate 2,606,783 downwards.
CTGTGGATTATCTTCCATCCACTTCCGCCTCTTCACTTCTGCATGACATAAGAAAGCATAAAGTCAACAAGTGCCATTTCCTCTCACTTGAACTCAGTGGCCTTCACTCCATGAATGTTTAAAAGATCAACAAAAAGAATGATTCAGTTATGGTGAATCTGCAGGCTCTTCAACTTCATGAAATTTTGGGCTGTTAAAGGTACACTATGAATAAAGCAAAAGTGACATTTCACTGTTCATCAAAGGTTCAAAATTTACTGGGACAGCTAGTTCAAAAGTGACATACTTGGGACAAGAGAGGCAAGTATTCAATAGGCAATCATAATGAATTAGAGCTGTCTTGCCGGATTCAGTTCATTCGAAAAGTGTCTCAAGTAAGACAAATCTGCATTACACTAATTACCCGTAATAAACTAAGGCCACCAACATCATTTAGCTGGTATAGTAGCCACTGAACATCAAGATTTTCTCAAAAAGAGACTACAGAGCAACTCAAACACAAAACCAAGCAAATCCCATCTCCCTCAACAAGCTCAACAAGCAAAATCAATCATAGTGAAATGAAAATCGCGGATACCGGCATCAATGACAGCATCCCAGTTGGTCTGGCCGTCTTTCGTAAACTGAGTGAGGTCCCAAGTACCCCCAATCCACCTCGAGTCCTGAAACCCGTTCTTAGAGAGAGGCTCAGCATCCGCTGCCGCAGTCGCCAAAGAACCATTTGAGCCCACCGCAGCCTCATCCGCCACCGTAGCGGCCACCCCAGATCCGTTGTCGGCAGTCACCAATGAGCAAAATTGAAACTTCCTCGAAGCCCCAAAAGAAAGATAAGGCCTGAGCGCCAACACCGCCTTAGTATGGGATTGCGATGTGGGCGCAGCGAGAGCTGGGAAGTTGGGGGAGAAACTGGCCATGGGCATAAATGCAAGCACCGAAGAAGAGGATGATGTGATGCAGCTAGAGATGATGGACGGTCACCGGGTGCCTGCTTCAGCTCCTGGTGGGGGCATTATATATATAAAAAAAAGCTTTAATTTATAAGCTCTTTTCTATTTACATAAGTACTTCATTCCTTCCAACTGTGGAATGTGGTGTCACTGTATATTGTAGGAAAAACCACTTAATATTCATTCTATCAGAAATTTGTAAGCATTTTTTTATTTTTAATAAAATTATTTTTTTGAAAAATGTTTTTAATGAATGAAACTCAAACAACTGATTAGGAATGATTTTTTATGTAATTTATAATTAAACTGCGTTGCTATGTGAACAAGTTGAAATTATGAACAATTCAGGGGACTAAAATGATATTAATCAATTTTGAGAGTGAATCCTCAACCTGAACAGCATGGGCTACAACTGGTTGTATGCATTTTCAGGAACTCAGACATGGAATCCCTGTTTCATTTATACAAATCTGAATGAATTTCAATGGCCATGATAACACTCAGTTGACTCAGCAGGGGAAGTGATTTTACTCAGGTGCCTGTTAAGGACTGATCCTCATTCACTTGTCAATCCGTTTTCATCTTTCGTGTTTCTTGGCTTTGTGGAGGTATCCCCTTCGAGCCGCATTATGGCTGTTTTTTGGGAAGGAAGTTCAGAAATGAAAAGTAGAGTCTGTGCCCATCCTGCAAACTTGCCGTACTTGCAGATGAACCTCTCAGCAACATACTTGTGCAGTTTTGGAGTGAAACGGGTACCAGCAAGTTCAGGGAGGAGATCCCTCGTGGCAATCTGCAATACATATCATATTTAGCTCTGTAGTCTGTGTGGTTCTCCTACAAGTTAACAAGGAAGAGGAGAAACAATCCTCCTCACCTTCCACACATGGGTGTCTACTGGAACAGACTGATGTTGATCCAATGAGAAAAGGGCAACACAAGCTGCTACCTTTGGCCCGACGCCAGGTAGACTGGAGAGGGATTCTATTGCATCATGAAGATCTAGTTCACGAAGTGAAGCGAGCCATTCCGAACCACCACCTGACTTTGATCTCAAGGCTTCCACAGCACCAACGATGTACTTTGCCCTGTTCATTTGGTTTCCAAGGGATCAAAGGAAGCCCAAAAAAGTTTAACAACAGAAAAAAAAAAAAAAAACCATTGCTGTTCAGAAGAAACAAGACAACCATTACGTAAGTTATATCTGAATTGGCCGCAAACCAGGAAAGTATACCTGGTTTCCCTACATGCATGCAATTGGGTTTGCTTTTCGCACAATATAAATGCCATGGCTCGTCTTTTAACTTGTAAATACTCAGAATTTGTACACCATGGCATTTGACATGCTACCTTATCCTCGTGCTTGCGTAGGCTATTATATATAAAAACATAGAGGCATTCGCATATCAAGTAAATGTAGCAGCTCATCATGCTTAAAAGCAAACTATCCAACCCAAAACATGCAAATATTCTTATATTAAATAAATATAACAGACATCATCCTAAAAAGCCATACTATAGCTATCCCAAATTGAACAGAATTTAATGAATTGTGCCTCTAAGAGTGAAAAGATGGAAGTACTTGAGTTTACCTATAACCAAAACCAGCTTCTCTTAGCTCAGAATCTGAGAGAAGAGCTAATCTTTCTAGACTGGGGAACTCAAAAAAGTCATATCCTCCCACATTCCCAAAAGCTTCCCCTTGGAAGAAATGAAATCCACCATTTTAGTAATCCTTTGAATGTTATTATTGGAAGAGCAAATAAACTGAATCAAGCACTCCAAAGGATCCTGCCTCAGAACCCTAGCCCCTTCCAAATACAAGGCAAGCTCAGCAAACCTGGGATCAGCAGCCTTGAAGTCGTTCCACATCTCACACAAAGAGATCCCATGTTAAGAAAATCAAAAAGACGGTTTCGCGCCATATCCTCGTCTTCCGAGGAATGGCAATGGTACCAGATGCTGTTATCCTCCAATTGCCTCAACGAAAAGAGGTGCCGCCCCACTGCTCCCGTGTACAGTAAATGCCCAGTACTTTTCCACCGGAAAGTTTGGCCTGTGGGAAAGGTGAGCGGCAAGCAGAGCTCGGATTTGTCGATGCCGAGGCTCTTCCATTCGACCGCGTTAATTGATACCACTTTCCGCAGGATATTTCCTCGCTTCCTGGAGATGGGCTCCAGGTGCTTACTGAAAGGCTTCCGCAGCGACGGCGTTGGAGGAGTCGACGGCGGAGGAGCAATCCCCCTTGTTCTTTTCATGTTCGCAGGAGGCGTTCCTTGTGAGGGGCAGCCAGCTCTCACAAAAAAATAATAATAAACAAATAAAAACCCAATCAATTAAAGGTCAAATATTTGATGAATATAATTAATTTTGGAAGGGATTTTGTTTTTAATTAAGAATAATATATTATTGTAATAATCTTAATGGGGGGCCCACCACTCCTCACATAGATAGGCACTAACTTGGAACATAACCGCAGACCGGCTCAGAAAATGGAGTCGATGATTTTGCTCCTGATCCTCTTCACATTCTCATCCTCCTCACCGTCTGTTACCGGCGCCACCACCATAGCATTCTCCTCCGTCGGAAGAGCAAACTACGCTTTTGACATCTACGCCGTCCCGGCGGCCGGCGGCGGCGGTGGCATCAAAGAACTACGTCTCTCTGACGGCAAGTCCGTTAACTATAACGGATATTTCCCTCGGCAATCATCGCTCTCCGTCATCCCTTCCACGGGGCCCGACCCTGCGACCCGTTTCTTGTACGTCTCTGAACGAAATGGGTCATGGGGTATCTACCTTGACGACCTGTATAGCAGTGGTAAAGGGATGGGATCGTCGAGAAGCGTTCTCGAAACTCGGAGCGAATTCGCGGCGCGTGTGCAGATTTCTTTAGTATCGGACGGGCGGGGTTCGATGAAGGACAAACCGAGTTTGTTGGGAGAAAATCTGATCTACGTATCTACCGACGAGAACCCTGGTTTCCCGCGGCGGAGCTGGGCGGCGGTTTATTCCATAAATCTGATAACTGGTGCGACGAGGAGGCTGACGCCGAAGAAAGTGGCGGATTTTAGCCCCGCCGTCTCTCCCTCCGGAGAGTTGACTGCTGTGGCGTCGTATGGGTCGCGGAATTGGCCCGGAGATGTGCAGGAGCTCAAAACCGATATCTATGTTTTCTCTACTGAAGACGGCTCAAAACGAGTGAAGCTCGTTGATCATGGAGGTTGGCCGAGCTGGATTAACGACACCGCCTTGTATTTCCACCGGAAATGTGAAGATGGGTGGTGGAGTGTTTTCCGGGCTGACTTCGCAGACGCCGAATCAACGGTGATTCGCCGTATTACCCCACCGGGAGTTCACGCCTTCACTCCAGCGGCCTTTGTTTCCAATCAGAGCATCCTCGCCGTCGCCACAAGAAGACCCGAATCGGAATTTCGCCACATAGAGATCTACGACATTGTGTCAAACAAATTCATCGAGGTCACGCGGCCAATCTCACCGCAAACCCATCACTACAACCCGTTTATCTCACCGGATTCTGAATGGATCGGCTTCCACCGCTGCAGAGGTTCTGAAAACGACAACAATCTTCTACTCGAGAACATTCGAAGCCCGCTTCCCAACACCTCGCTCCTCCGAGTCGATGGATCCTTCCCATCCTACTCGCCGGATGGCCGCCGCATCGCCTTCGTGAACTCCGGTCTGTATGTCAGCAACAGCGATGGATCAAATCTCAGAAAAATTCTGGATCAGCAAGCCTTTACAACAGCGTGGGATTGGAAGAGAAAGGGAGTAGTTTACACGAGTATGGGACCAACATTCGCTGGTGTGAGCACAAATGTCGACATCATATCCATCAATGTGGACGATGAAGAAGAACCCACTTACAACGTGTTAACCCAAGGCGGGGCAAACAACGCCTTCCCGTCGCCGTCACCGGACGGAAAGAGGGTCGTCTTCCGATCCAGTCGATCGGGGCACAAGAACTTATACATCATGGACGCCTTGGAAGGTGAAGAAGGTGGCCTCTATCAGTTGACTGATGGTCCATGGACGGACACCATGTGTAATTGGTCGCCGGACGGGGAATGGATCGCATTGTCCTCCGACCGGAGGAACCCGAGGTCCGGCAGCTTCGAGCTGTACAAGGTGCACCCCAACGGCACGGGACTCCAGAAGTTGCTCCAGAGTGGTGAAGGCGGGAGGGTGAACCATCCATGGTTCAGCCCTGATGGTGAGCACATTGTTGTGACTTCGGATTACGCCGCGGTCTCGGCTGAGCCGATCTCCAGCCCCCATAGCTGGCAGCCCTACGGAGACATATTCGTGATCAAGTCGGACGGATCGGGGATACAGAGACTGACACACAATGCATATGAGGATGGGACTCCATCCTGGGGCCCTGTGTTTACGGATCATGCTGACGTTGAGAGGATCACCGGTGGTTCAAGATGTTCGTTCGATGACTGCCATTGGCTGAGTTCAAGAAACAGCCTGGTCGGTTCGGAGATGTGTGGCTTTGAGAAGCCTTTACCATGTGCTATGTCCATGCTGAATAATAGTGGTGGTAGGAGGGACTTACTCATGTAACATCTAATGGTGTTATGAAATATCCAATGGAAGCTGAAAAGGAATCTGCAATCAACTTGAGGGGGCTGATTTTGGTTCCTTGAGCATGTCGTCAATCACCAGAAGGTGGAAGCTATGCTGCTGCTGCTGCGATTAGTTGTCTTCGTTGATGAAATATTCTTGAGGAATGGAGGGAGGGCAGTACTTCTTTGCAACAAACTTGTACTGGTTCGGGACAAAAAGGGAGAGCAATTTGTCAGTTTGGAGTATGAAATGATGGGCAAGTGAGCAATATTCAGGGTGCTGCGCTCACCTTATGCTGGCTGTATTTCTCCCGAATGGCGGGTAGAGTTGAGTTGTGGTTGTTGCAGACGAGCCCGTGCAATGCCGAAGCGCAGTCCCGCAAGTCATGAGGCTTGTAGAGAGTATAATGGCTCAGGGTGGGGTTCTGAAATGCATTAAACCCAGCGTGAGGAAAAATTTCTGGGAAATCAATGTAGACCACGCGAATGCCTACCCATGGTCTCTTAGAAGGAAGAAGAATGAATCTGGCCAGGAAGATTGACGAGGCCGCTATCAACGAAGGTACAAATCGCAGCATGCTGTACTCCAACAGCGAAAGCTCGGCGACGTAGTTTGCTAGGCACTCCAGCAGCAACGATGGAGTCTTCAATATCAATAGGGAACCGAATGCACGTTCAGTATCAATGAAGATACGTAATTTATTTTCAAGAAGAAGTCAGGAGGAACTAACATACCTCATCGACACCTTGTGCTGCACGAACAAACCGCCTAGAAACCGTTGACACGAAGATAACTAGTCATTAATTTTTGTCATTGAGGAGATCAGAAAAGGATTGAGCACAGACACTACCTCAAGAAGCATTTAGTTGTTGGAGCTGTCATTTCAAATTTCAGGTAGTTCAGAACACTAGACTCCATTTGCAAAACCTGGTAAATTCAACATTAATTGTGACTGCTGTTATTGCTTCCAGAATCAATAACTAAAACCATGGATTGAAAAAAAGCAACCTTAAAAGTATCGATTGAAACTTCAACAATTGATGTTGGTAGAAAAACGTTAAAAGAAGAAGACCTCTAGGCAAGGGAAAGCGAAAGGCTACCCTGCGGGACCCCGATCCATCATATGCATAATAAATGGGCATTACAATTCAAAATAAGGTTAAACCCGCGAGGGGGAGAGAGAAATTCACCTCGTCCTTGAAGTACGTATTATCTGTTATATAACAAAACTCTTCCACTTGAGGCGCGCATATCTCTTCATATTTTCTGAAAGTTCATATAAATTAGACTATGGAATTCAAGTTATCATAGTAGTAGTAACCAGGATCAACAAGTTATCAAGCAGAGTAACAAAACGGACGAATCTTACGCTGCAATCATCATGCAAGCCACACCAAGCAATTGCAACCTTTGCCTATCCATAGCATTTCCAGAGAGATAGCGATCGATGTAGTTCACTGTCAAATACAAGGTATCGGGAACCAGTCTGTATTCCTCAGCTACCTGGTGAAACAAACAGTGCAAATAAGATCTCTTCAGGGCCTCAAGCAAAATAGCAAATGCTACATGAGCAGATGGGGGAGTTCATAAAAGAGTAGAATTCAATAAATCTCCAGAGAAATGCTCACCTCCACAAGCCAGTCAACAAGGATGCCTCGCATGCTCGCGTTGATGTCTTTTTGGATCCTCTCCATGAAATTGGTAGCGGGACGTTTTTTAGCCTGAGGAACGTAGTGAAAGGAATCACTAAAACGTGTACAGGCAGCCCCATCAGAATACTAGGAGAAAAAATCAATTTGCATTGATTTAGAAACAGAACATTACCTCTGATGCCCTCAGGTGCTTATAAATGTCACAAGCGATAGCTGCACACAACTGTGGGTCATCCAGGTTGTCGTCAACGCAAACAATCTGGTCGCATGATTCTCCGGAAGCATATACGTCACGCCTGCACAAGTTTCCTGCATACATTAAAGAGTTTATAATGCAATCTTGTCCAAATGTAAGCTTTAAAATACTAAGGTGCACGCAGAACCTGCAGGAGTTTCCAAATTTTCTGAAATACTAAGCATGCAAGATGTCTTCTGCTCTATAAAATCAACTGCTTCATTTTGTCGACTATCCATATATTCAATATCTGGGCTCCTTAATGAATCACAACTGGATGTTGATTCATCCATGGAACTGGAGAAAGAATCTGAACTATTGAGTGATACCTCCACTCCGCACGAACTGGCCGTAACACCAATGTTGGGGATAACTGCATCACTTCTTGGAAGAGAAGTGGCTTTAGGGATAACAGATACTGCAGGTTTCCCAGCGCAATTAGAGAGCGGAATAGCTACTGCCGATGAACTGGGATTTGATGAAGATGAAGGAGCCTTCTGGATGGTCAAAATTTTGCTAGAACATGGTGCCTGCTTCAAAATTGCAGACAAAAAAGCTTGTCAGTTTCCTAAGCAATACATTGCGGAAACACATGGAGGATAAGTCAGTTCACTAGTCAGAATTCAGAGCACTACTCAGAATTCACAGCCACCTGATGATTTTGCGCATTTCTCAGACGCACATCAACACAAACAAATCAAGAACCGGGGGAAACCACCCCAATGACGTAAAAATGCTGCATCATCACCCAACCGTCCTTAACATACTTTCCTGAATCAAACACCATTGGATACGTACTAGGCGAAACCCTATAAGCATCTTTAAGGAATCACAAAAGGCGAAAAAAACATGGAGCGAGAAGTCAGACGTACGATTTTAGATGTATCGGGTACAAATCCAGCCGCCGTAGCAGACGGCTGCCGGTTATTCGTAATATTCGCAAGCGCCGGGCGCTTTTTCAGAGCTCCCCCGGCGCAACGGCCTTGCAAGGATTCTCCGATGCAGAGGCATGACGCTTCGCCAAAGACGACGTCGTAGAGCGTCTACTCGCCATTATCGCCCAGCAGACTCCCCAAAATCAGAAGAAAAAAAAAACGACGACGATAGAGTGGAATCGAAGGAAGAAACGGAGCGTCACAAAATCAGTTAAGCTACGCTCCGGCGAAGAAGGCAGGCGGGGAGGGTGGGGGGGCATTATACTAGTACTAGTTGGCTTCTCCAAGAGCGGGGAAAACAAGGATTTGAAATGGATGGACTCTCCGCCGTTGGATCATGCTACCCGTTAGTTGTAGGGAGCGTGCAGTGGTCCCACTGTAGACCGTACGATGCGGGACCCAGTTGCCCGCAGCAACCTCTCTTTCAAGAAAGAAAGAAATGGAGGAATTTGAATTCGAAATTTGAAGTGGATCTTCTTTCTTCCTTCCGTTCTTCTTCTTTGTTGGCAGCGCAGCGGAACACGTGGGCGACTGTGTTAAAGAAAGAGCAAGCAAGCAGCAAAGTCATTAAGTGCACCCAGTTCCAAGTCCTTTTGGAGGAGGGAGAGACAGAGAGACAGCTGCTGTCATCATGAATGCATCTGAGGAATCGACATCGACCATGGGGGGTTGCCTACGCTAGGCTACATGCGATGCGAGATGCGATCACGCAGTGGTAGGAGGAGTCGGCGGGATATTCAACTCCTCTGAAGAAGATCAACTCAAATGCCATTCCATGGATGCTGCTGCCTGCTGTTGTCTGTATTTTCCGACTGCTTTGAGGGGAGCCCAAGAGGATGGTGACGACTGACGACGAATGCTGTGTAAATATCAAAATATAATTAAATTATGATTGAATCATGATTAATTTTATTATATTTTAAATTTATTTGAATTTAATTAAATCATTTTAATGAATAATTCATGAGTCAAAAATTTTTAAAACATTAAGTGCAAAATCATAAAGAATTCAAAAAAGGATCTATTTTCTTTCTTAAGATATCAATTTCTTCTTGAAAGTAATAAATATTTTAAAACATTTGTTTGAAAATAAACATAATTTTAAATAGAATTGATTTATTTAATAATTATTATCAAACAATTGTATGAAATAAGTAATGCATTTACTGCACTCTAAATGAATAAATCCAAACCGAAACACACACAACACATAACACCGGCTATGGCGGTGGAGCCGACGCCCGCCGTCGGAAGGGTACGGTTTCCGAACTGCTGACATCTCTATCGAACGCCGCCTTTTTTTAACTTGTTCTAATTGCAAAAATTAGAAAAAGCTTGCAGGGTGGAGAAACTTCCTCTCCTACGTTGGGCCTGGGTTCCTAGTGTCGCTGGCTTACCTGGACCCCGGAAACAGTAAGTCGCCTTTCTCCGCTGTAGATATCATAAGTTTGGCTGGTTTTCGAGGCTGCAAACGATTCACCATCTTTTGTATTATCTGCATGGCTGACACGTGCTACTGTTCTGTGCGTCGTCTCTTTGACAGTGGAAACCGATTTGCAGGCTGGAGCTTCGCTTCGATACAGAGTGAGTCTCGAGTCTTGTTTCTTGTTCTGTTTTTTTTTGTACTGAGACTCGTGTCTTGTTTGGATTGCAGTTGCTGTGGGTGATTCTCGTCGGCTTGGTTTTCGCGTTGATAATTCAATCGCTAGCGGCCAACCTTGCAGTCTGCACCCGTACTGATAATCTATTCAAAAATGTTAAAAACATATTGAATCCTTGTGAGTTCGAGCTTCACGTCGTGTGATTTGGCTTCATGGATTGATTGTTAGGGAAGCACCTGTCGGAGCATTGCCGGGCGGAGTATCCGAGAGTCGTGAATTTCTGCCTCTGGATTGTGGCGGAGCTTGCTGTGATCGCCGCCGATATACCCGAAGGTGTACCGGAGTTGAGTTCTTTTCTCAATAATCTAATGCATTTCGTATTCAATCATTTTGGTTTCTGATTTTGTTAGTCATTGGAACTGCGTTCGCTTTGAATATTCTGTTTCGCGTCCCCGTGTGGGCTGGAGTGCTTTGTACGGGATGCAGCACTCTCCTTTTGCTCAGCCTGCAACGATACGGCGTAAGATCTTTCACAAAATCTGTTGTTATTCGTCAAAATGGGGATGATTTCATTTGACTTGGATTCGCAGATTCGGAAACTGGAGCACTTGATCTCGACATTCATCTTCGTCATGGCGGCTTGTTTCTTTGTGGAGATGGGATTCATTAAACCGCCGGTGAAAGAAGTACTCAAAGGAATCTTCGTCCCGAAACTCCATGGCAACGGCGCTGTTGGAACCGCCATCGCTCTCCTCGGAGCTCTGGTTATGCCGTATGTTTCTACTTTCCCCTCCAATCTAAACAGTGTGTACGTTTCCATTTTCACTGGATTTTGCTTCTTCGGTTAGCCACAATTTGTTTCTTCACTCGGCTCTGGTGCTCACTCGAGAGATCCCTAGATCCGTCTCCGGAATAAATGTACGTGAACTCGACGATTCAGAGGTGAATTGCCGCTACTGATTGTTTGATTTCATCTTGTTCCTGTTTCTAGGATGCATGTAGATACTTCCTACTTGAGAGTGGATTTGCATTGTTCGTCGCATTTCTGATAAATGTTTCCATCGTGTCTGTCTCTGGAACCGTTTGCTCCGCTGATAATATCTCGCCTGAGAATGCTGAACGTTGCAGTGATTTGTCGCTGAACTCGGCCTCTTTCCTGCTCCAGGTTTGTATCAAATGCAATATAGTTTCTCATGGAATGGTTGCTCATCAATTCGTTCACGTGTCTTGAGATAGAATGTTCTTGGGAGATCCAGCTCTATTGTCTACGGCATCGCATTGCTCGCCTCCGGCCAGAGCTCCGCCATTACCGGAACGTACGCCGGGCAATTCATCATGCAGGTTATCTCTAGTAACATCGCTTTATCAACCCAGTTAATAATACTCATCATTGAAGGAACATTTTTTTTAATCTGATGCAGGGCTTCCTCAACCTGCAGATGAAAATGGTGGTTAGGAACATGGTGACAAGAACCATTGCCATCGCTCCGAGTCTTGTCGTTTCACTGATCGGAGGATCAGCCGGAGCAGGGAGGCTGATCATCATCGCATCGGTTTGTCTGCAAACGCAGCACATTTTGCAGATATATAATATTCTGACAGTCACCTGACTGATGTTCCAACATTGCTTGCAGATGATACTCTCCTTTGAACTCCCATTCTGTCTGATCCCGCTGCTGAAATTCAGCAGTAGCGCCACCAAAATGGGACCTCACAAGACTTCCACATATGTATGTAGCGCAAACTTCAAGCCAGACAACTGTCTAAATTCAGATATTACTACAGTATGTCATCTTACACACTTGCAGATCATCGTGGTATCTTGGATTCTGGGAGTGAGCATCATCGGGATCAACGTGTACTATCTGGGCAGCGGATTCGTACAGTGGCTTATCCACAACAAGCTTCGCAAAGTTTGGAATGTCCTCATCTCCATGGTGGTGTTCCCTGTGATGGCCGGTTATCTCTTTTCTGTGACCTATCTCATTTTCAGGAGGGACCGTGTCATCACCTTCATCGAGCCCGTGAATGATGAACAGAGGGGTTCCGGAATGGACAAGGGCGGACGCAACAGTGGTGATCCAGAGAGCCACTTGCAAGATAACGAATGTTCCATCTAGAGAAGGCCCTTGCAGACATCCCTTTGCCTGGGAAGGCGAAGGTATGCATTGATCCTGTAGTATCCATAGGATGATATTGCCGAGGAAGAGTTGGCCTCTGTATGACTATCAGCAGTTCCCGACTTACGAAAGAAACAACATGCTTGAAGAACTATGGAATGGGACATCACAGCAGAAACAAGGGTTCTAAAATCCCCAACAGCCAAGATTAGAATGTGAGTTAAAGAAGGTGATGAAAGAATGACCCATTTCATTAACAAGTTCCTAAACTCACTGCTGCCTTCTACAGCCAAAGACTTCAGGCATTGGTACAAATGAATTCCAATAACTTCACACACCTCAGACACAAGAATATGATCAAACTCCGAAAACGAAGCGATGAAATCACCATTTGGAAATGGACGGCAGAAGCAGGTTGATAACCAGGGAGATCAACACGAGCAGCCATCTATTGCCCTTTACTGATGCAGCAGCAGAAGAGATGCGCTGTGGCCTGGGAAATGGAATAAACATAGAGAGATGGATGCAGTGAGTATGAGTCCAAAGAAAGAAGAAATATAAAGGCAATGAAAGATGGTGGTACTTCTGTAATCTGCTTAGTGCACCACAGAACAAGGCATTGTCTGGAACTGGGAATTCTGTTTTGTTGTTCGGCTCCGGGTTGATGATTCTTACGTATGTTTCCTGTCCCAAGTACCATGAGTCGAGGTTCTCAGTTCTCAGGTTCCAGACTCCCACATTGTCTAGGGAAATCAAGATTGCCGTCCACGCCCCTGGATAAACCTGTAAGACAAAAAAAAGAACAATGAGCTCTTCGTTTTCATCCATGACTTAGTCATTGAATTACATTCTTTCAGTGACGATCTGCAGCTGTGTACCTGGATGGTGGTTCTAGCAATGCCATCCCATTTGTTGTATGTACCTCTGCTGTTCTCGCTCCATTCACCGTAATCCATACTGCAGATACACAATGTATTCAACTTCAGAAAGCATTTGAAGCTTGAACTCTAGTACCAGACTATGGAAGAAGGAATATCAACAGTACCCGACGACGAAGAAAGCGTATCCGCTCATGTGGTATGATCGAATTCTGGTCTCATTATTCTGCAGTATCACTTCCATGAATCCTCTATAGGTACCATTGATGATCGAAGTTCCCACCAATGGTGTTCCAGTGATAGGCCTAGTTGGGAAGTTCAGCTTGTAAACTCCCTTCACCTTGTAAAAGTCTGCAAGTCTGATTGGTGTAGCAGGATTCACAAAAGATACACCACTAAGAGTTGCTCTGTGCTTCCCATTAACCAGGGATGGGGGCTCGTTTCTTAGCACATACACCTCAGTGACATTGATCGAACCATATCTGAATGAGCCTTGAGGATTCGGCCGAGCTCCGCTAGCCGTCACGTTCCACCTGGAAAAGATCAAGAATCAATGTCAACGAAAGTGTACTAGAAGACACATTTTCTTCAACATTCTGGGACTGATGTCTCTGTGAAGAACAAACACCTGATGGATCTGGCCTGGTTCATTGAATAGGTCTTGTCGAACTGGTCTTGTGGAGCATCAGGGAGAGGGCCAGATGCTTTTCCCTTGGAGTTGGTATAATGAAGTATTGCTACACCTGTCACTCTTCTCCATGTTGTCTCATTAACAAACCTTGCGCTGGCGACAATGTAGTAATCGCTGCTGGCATTTTGATCCATGGTAACCAAGAATGAGTATGTCTGACCAACATGAATGTCCAAGCTAGTGTAGTTCTGCTGCACTGTATATGAGCCCTCAGTTTCTGCCAGAATCAGGTAATGGTTCTGGATTCTGAAGTTTAAACTAGTTGAAATTCCGACATTACTGACACGCAGCCGGTACGTCTTTCCTGAACACCACCACAGCACACTGAATATCACATGAGATAACAAAAGCAGAAAGAGTCAGTGTTCCCAGAGAGCTCACCTGGATGCACAGTGATAGTTTCATGGACAATGCCATCCGGGACAAGTGTATCATTATATCTATAAGGCCCCTTCCCGTTAATGAGGACACCATCAGGGATCCCCAGACCTTTACCAGCATCCAGTGTTCGCCTCAGAGCCTATGAATCAAGATACAGATTCAAATGCAGCAGAAGTTGAGAGGGGATATAAACAGAACTCATACTGGTGCTACTGTACTTACTGTGTGATTCCTAGTATACCAATCTCCTATCACCATCGTGATATCCCCATACGGAGTGTCGAATGGGATCGGAATAATAGGCCGGTTATTGACAATGATGCTCCCAAAACCTCCAGATGCTCTCTGGAAGTTGAGTGAAGGGAAGTAGAAGAAGCTGCCAATCTGATCCTTGACCTGAAACTCATATGTCCAGTTCCACCTTGAAGGGATGGGGCAGTTGGTTCCAAGAAGTCCGTCCTGCCAGGAACTTCGCCTCTGTTGTATGCCAGACCTGATGAACCATTCATTCCAAGTACTCAGAATATCAGAAAGCTGCACCAACTGGAGTTCAACCGAAAAGGGTAAACAATCTTACCAGTGGATCAACAACCCTTCATCTAATTTGTTCCTCACGTTGACCACAACAAAGTTGTTGGTAGTGACATTGATTGTGGGACCTGGAAACTTCCCATTCACAGCAATGACCTGCAGTTCAGAAGCACAAATCTTTCAGGTTACAGTGAAAAGTTCCAAATCTATTCAGCTATCAGACTCCAGGGCTTCAGGCCACATTGTCATTAAAAAGTCTATGAAGCTTTACAGATCTGCTACTGGAGCTTTGAAAATTTACAGCCCTATTAACTGAAGTCAGCCGCAAGGGAGTGCAGAAAGGAAGCGTACCTGCTGAGGAACTCCAAGAGGGGAAGCGGTAATGTAGGAGACGACAAACTGGTAAGTAACCGTTGGGTCGTCGGCAATGGACGGAGTTAGCAACAACACATGAATGGAGAAGAGAAAGAAAAGGCCATAACCAGCCATTTCGGATTCAGCAAGCAGCACAAAGCTCTCAGAGAAAAATGCAACCTCTCTTTTTTTCCTAGCTTTTGCGTTATCCGAAAGCAGAGAAGCAGAAAAAAGAAGAGAAAGCCGAGGAGAACGAAAGCAGCACACTTTTTACCAGCGCAGGGGGGTGAAGTTCAAATGGGTTTTGTTTTCGGTGGATTAAGAGCAAAGCAGTAGGGTTGAAAGACGGGACGTCCCTGTAACTCCTGTCGGCCAAACTGGAGAGAGACTGCTGTGTAAACCCACAAGGCCTCAATCCTCAATCCTCAAAGGAGGACACAATGCCAACATGTGAGTGACAATGCGTGGGTTGGAACCCAAAAGACAGCCAATTTACAGTTAAGAAAAAGAGGATTGAGACGAAAAGACAGCAAATTTACAGTTCACAATCGACCAACAAACTCCAAAAACTCGCCACGGAGTAGTTTCATATTCAATGGAAACCAATGCTTTATCGGTTATGGAGTAACCCCACAAACAGCTATTTATTACAAGGAAGATGAATGGATCGGATCCGATTGTTCAAAGCCAGAGAGAGAGAGAGTGTGTGTGTGTGTGTGAAAGAGAAATATTATGGGCGTAGCCATTGTTGAAAAAATGGTGCTGCTGCCACCCACATGGGAACCCCACATCAATTCAATCATAAATGTCAGCTATAATCATCATCATTGTCTCACATATCTGTGATGTAGCTAACTCCTAATCTACCAGACAGAATAATTTCATGCATTCAACAATTATACTGGTTTACCTCTTCATCATCCATGATGATCTACCTAAATACTTACCACCTTTTCACCAACATTACTTTCAAATCCTAACCCCGGAACTTAAAAGAGCAGTTTCATCGTGGAGTTGGCTTGAGACAACCGGGTCCAAAACTCCACTAACGAATTAATAATTCATTTCCAGATTCGAATGGGAGAAAAAAAAATGCTGAGCAGAATTGAAGAAGAAGATGGGGCGGTTGGGGGGTATCATGAGATGCGGTGGGTTGGGCACAGAAACAGAAATGATGGCGTTCATCAGATGGTTCACAATAATTCCAAGTAAAAGTTGGAGAAAGAATTAACACTCAGCAACCAGCAGTGAGCCATTGGGTAGTTCCCTCATATGTTATCCCAGTTTTTATTGATCATCTCACTTGCACAATTCCTGAACTGATTAATTTCTGAATTTTGTGCATCACGAGTGGGTTCTTCATGTGCTGCTGCGCTGCATTTGGATTCTCCTGCAAATCGACCAGCACCTGCGTTCCGATACCATGTTATCCATCAGCATTCATTCCACTCTGCTTTTTATCTTTTTCGGCGCAGATGGATAATTGAGCTCTCAGCAGGTAATAAATCTGAATCCCACTTACTTGTCTCATTACAGGGTCTGTCAGGATGTTTTGGATCTCTGGGTCCTGCATTGCCTTTGCCTGAAGTTTTTTAAAAGACACGTAAATTCAGTTACCATCTGGTAGACATTGCTACAATCATGTGTGCATGTATGTATAAAAAACCTGTCTCTCTTTCAACTCCTCAGGGCTTAGATCTCCACGGCTGGCTTTGTTTATTTGCTCCACACATCTGCACAATTGGCGCAGTGTCAAGTACAAACTAGCATCAACAGACAAAGAAGTCAACAACAAAAACAATAGACTGAGGTTGTTCGCATCGTCTTCTAAGTAATATTTGAAAGCAAGATAAACTTACAAGGATAGATCGCAAACATGAAAACGTGAAAAAATAGAATAAGCTAAGCAACCCGTTACAAAATGGGAGAGGGTACCTCCTGACACCATCAAGCAACTCATGATTTTGAGGATCATGCTTCAAGCCTTCTTGGTATGTTTCTAAAGCTTTATCATACTCCTTCATGAAAAACTGGACAGCCCCCTTCCGGGTATAGCCTTTAGAGAAAGTAGGGTCTAATTCGATGCACCTTTCAGCATCTTTAAGCCCTTCGGGCAGTGCACCAAGTTTTGTGTAGCATGCAGCCCTGTTGCTGTATGCCTACCATTCAACAAACACACAATTCATGGAATCCAGGCTCTACCAACGCATAGAAGATACAAGTTAAATACACTACGAACCTTGTGATCATTCGGATTCCTTTTTATTGCTTCTGTATATTGCTTCACAGCCTCTGGGTACTTCTGTTCCTTAAAATACTCGTTTCCTACATGATGTGAAAACCAACGAAAATGCTGAAAGGTTGGAAATATGAGATAAATACTGTAACTATGTTATACGACGAATTAGCTTCACACCTTTTTCGCGTTCTTCATCAGCTATTTGAGGATTGAAGTACTCCTGCTGTTCTAGGTCCTTCTTTGCTTTCTCAGCATCATTCAATTTCTTTAGAGTATCAGGATTGCGATGCTCTGTGAGAGCCTTCTGAAAAGTTTCAATGGCAGGATCATAGTCCTTAGAACACTTGGCCAATTTAACCAAGGCAGTTCCTTTTCTGGACAATGCCCGGGCTATCATCTTGAAGTCTGATCTCAATTCCCTACCCCGTTCTACAGCTTTATCACAATCCACAATAGCGTCCTCATACTGTAAGTGAAAACATGTACGTTAGCAATGATATAGCTTGCGATCCTTTACAAATCAGCATAGAAATTAACCCCAAGTGACTACAGCACTGAGCCCTCCCTCCAACCAATGAGTGAGAAACAAGAGGAATCACAAAGGCAATCAGTAAATGTGAAAGTAATGAGACCTATTACATAGGCGTACCATATCAGTGTACTGTTCACCTTTTAAAAAACTCTAAAATCAACAAGAGACTCATAGATTAATGCTTGGGATATTCATAGTTTGACACTCAAAAGAGGAAATAAGCACCCATATGGAAAAAAAGGAGATGAGAATAACTCCGTGCTTGTAAAACAAGACAAATTCTACACTTATGCGCATAAGCTGTTGGAAACGGAGCTGCTCAAGGGAATCCTACTACATGGGTCAGCAAGGCAAGATTCACCAGCTGCAACTGTGGCACATACAAATGCAAGGCACTTGCGCACAATTGCAACGATTTCAGCAGAAATTAGATCAAGCGCGCTACCTTGTACAGTCTAAGGTACGGCCATGTATACACGACAAAACCAAAGAGTGAAAAACCAAAGAAAAAATCATGTCAGGAAAAGCACTATCTAGAACTGTCTGCTGTACGTCTAACAGATTTTCAGCAATAAATATGAGGATCGTTATGATCAAAAAAAGAAATGCGGCAACAAACTGTACCTTTCCCATTTCGAGGTAAACAGCAGCACGGTTAGTCAAAAAGGAAATATCTTCGTCATCAAGATCAATTGCCCTGGAATAGTGCTGAATTGCTGACTCAAAATTCTTTTGTTTATATGCAGCATTGCCAGATTCCTTCTCCTTCAACGCTTCCTTTTTCTTCTGCAGTGTATCCTTATCTTCATCTGGTATGTCCATTTCCTCAGGCTCAGGCTGTATTTCCGCTTTCTTCTGAACCTTCGTTGGCTCAGCCTCCGCAGCTGCAGGCCTCTTCATTTCCGGTGTCCCCTTGCTAGACTCCTCAGCGGACGGCATCTCAGAGTCCTCCTCAGGCTTCCGTGTTTGAAGCTTAATATTTAACAAAACCCCAATGCCTGCATTACTCTCTGATCTTGCAAATACATGTTGAGATTGTTCGGATCCTTCTGAATATCTTGCATCATTTTCACAAAATCAGGCTGCTGAAGATACCCACGGGTAGTGGAATCCGTCGACAACTTGACCCACATCTCAGGTCCAAACGCCTCGGCGAAAGGATTCCCCCCCGGCCCACCTCTCGACCTGGAACCGCGAGCCACAGCAGCCTCCGCATCAGCAAGCCCCGACTTAAGCGCCTCGTTATTTGGGTCTACCCCAAGACCCTTGGAATAAGCGGAAACGGCGTCGCTATACTTGTGCAGACCCATATACGCCGCACCCAGACGCGAATAGCCCTTTCCCCAGTCGGGCTTCAGTTCGACAGTTTTGTTCGCATCAGTAAGCGCTTCAGAGTACTTGCTGAGAGATGCGTAGGCAGCGGATCGATTGGAGTAGAGAACATGGTTCGTGGGTGACAAATTGATCGCAGCAGTGAAATGGCGAATAGCCTCTTCAAAATTTCCAGATGAGAAAGCAGCGTTACCTTTAGCCTTGGCTTCCTCAGCCATTGCTCTTCAGTCCCCAAGCAAAAACTCGATTACGATTTCGATTCCAGAAAAACCCTAGTGGCAGGAGTGGCAGAGCGCGCCCCTTTTCAACCGAAGACGAGGGTGTGGGATGTACGAGAGAGTTCTAAGCACGCCTTCTGGAAAGTTCCAGGTGAATGGGTGACGATTAGCTGCCTGGCCTATGCAAAGGGGGCACCTGGACCTGTTTCCATTTCTAATAACTAATTGGATTAATTTATATTTTTAAATTGAATTCCATTTAATTTATTATAAAAATATAACGAAAAATAAAGTATAATTATTCAAATTTAATAAAAATTATCAGGGAAATAATGGTAGAATCTGGAAGCATTAAATTAGAAAAAAAAAATCAATAATTTTATCGCTTTGGTATATGCAGGCAGGTGCTGCCTGCAGCAAACGCAGGGGCAAAAAGATTACGCAGCGACGGCCTCCTCTTTGGAGGCCATCTGATTCTGAATATGCAGCGGGACTACATCGAACTTCGCCAGCTGCATCGTGTAAGATGCGCGCCCCTTCGTCATCCCTCGCAGCGTGCTGACGTATTGGAACATCTCGGCGAGTGGCACCAGCGCATCCACCACCTGAACACAAGGAAAATGTCACTGGGCTGGTACTTGTAAGCTCTGTGGATGGATGTTGTACCTTCAGGCCGCCGGGTTTGTCTCCGAAGTTGTTGATCTGGCCGCGCCGGGAGTTGAGGTCGCCGATCACGTCTCCGAGATGGTCTTCAGGGGTGACGACTTCCACCTTCATGATTGGTTCGAGTAACTGGGGGCTCGCTTTGCGGATGCCCTCCCGGAAAGCTCCCCTGGCGGCGAGCTGGAATGCGAGAACACTTGAATCCACATCGTGGTATGAGCCATCTACCAGGACTGCACGAACGTCCACCACCGGGTATCCGGCGAGGACTCCATTGGACATGCTTTCTTCTAAGCCTTTCATGACGCCAGGGATGTATTCTTTGGGAACTGCACCACCTTTGATCTCGCTCTTGAACTCGTATCCACTGCCGGCTTCCATTGGCTCGAACCTGACGGTGATGTCTGCGAACTGCCCGGCTCCACCGGATTGTTTCTTGTGGACGTACTTGACTTCTGTGATCTTGGAAATGCTTTCCCTGTAATTCACTTGAGGTGCTCCCACGTTTGCCTCCACCTGCATGGGATCAGAAAGTTACTTGTGAAAAGCTCCAATGAACATAGATTTTCTGGTTTTCACTAGGATCAGACCTTGAACTCTCTCTTGAGCCTATCAACGATGATTTCAAGATGCAGTTCCCCCATTCCTTCGATCACGGTCTGGTTTGTCTCTTCATCTCGGGAAAAGTGGAATGATGGATCTTCTTGAGCAAGTTTGATCAAGCCAACCGTCATCTTATCAAGATCAGCTTTAGTTTTCGGTTCAATGGCGACCTTTATCACAGGATCCGGGAAGTCCATTCGTTCAAGGACAATAGGCTTTTCTTGGTCACACAAGGTTTCACCTGTTATGGTATCTTTCAGGCCTGCTAAAGCTACAATATCACCCGTCACTGCTACTTTAATATCTTCCCTGCTGTTAGCATGCATTTCCAAGAGTCTACCAATCCTCTCTTTCTTCCCTTTGTTTGCGTTAAGGACATAGGATCCACCATCAAGCTTCCCGGAATACACACGCAAAAACGTGAGCGAGCCCACAAAAGGATCACTCATAATCTTGAAAGCCAACCCTGCAAACGGTTCGTCATCACTAGCTTTTCTCTCTACTATCAGTTCTGCATCCTCAGGGTCAGTCCCTTTTATGGATGGCAAGTCAACCGGAGAAGGCAGGTAATCAACAACAGCATCCAGCAAAGGCTGGACTCCTTTGTTCTTAAAAGCTGAACCGCATAAAACAGGAACGAAGTTACCTCCAATGGTTCCTTTCCTTATCAGCTTCTTGATGGTAGCCTCATCAGGCTCAACTCCTTCCAGGTAGTTCTCCATGACGGCATCATCTAGCTCAACTATAGTTTCAAGCATCTGGGACCTGTAATCTTGAGCCAACTCCTGAAGATCAGCAGGAATATCCTCATATGAAAATTTTGCACCCAACTCTTCGCCAGACCAAACCACTGCTTTCATGTTCACAAGGTCGACGACTCCTTTAAAAACATCCTCAGCACCGATGGGGATTTGAATCACTAGCGGCTTTGCACCAAGGTTACTGACAATCATATCTACAGTCCTGAAGAAATTAGCCCCAAGTCGGTCCATTTTGTTTACAAAGCATATTCTTGGAACACCATATTTATCAGCTTGCCTCCACACAGTCTCAGACTGAGGTTCCACCCCAGCAACACTGTCAAACAAACAGATTGCACCATCCAAAACCCTTAGAGCACGTTCCACTTCCAGTGTGAAGTCGACATGACCAGGAGTATCAATTATGTTGATGCGATGCTTGTTCCAAAACGTTGTAGTTGCAGCAGAAGTAATAGTAATCCCTCTTTCTTGTTCCTGCTCCATCCAGTCCATTGTAGCAGTTCCCTCATGGACTTCACCAATTTTGTAATTTCTACCAGTGTAATAAAGGATCCGCTCAGTGGTGGTGGTTTTCCCAGCATCTATGTGTGCCATGATTCCAATGTTCCGGTAGTCCTCTAGTGGCACTGTTCTCTTGTCCTCTAAGAAAATTTGAAGCAAAAGGTATGATCAGCTACACTTTCTAGGAAATTCGGAAAAATGGGTGCCTACATAGATCACATATCATGTCCTTCAACTATATAACTCAATTCTAGAAAACGCCCAATAACTCATCACACAGTTACAGGTTATGGAATATTACCAGCGGCCATGGCGAGCACAGAGAAGTTCCTTCTTTGCTGATTCTGCGCCAAAAATGACATCTTTCTGCAAGCGAACCTGTGGCAAAGTGAGCCCAGAAACGGAGATGAAAGACGCCCAGCATTCGAAGCACAGACGGCTTTTTCACGGCGCATAAAACGAGAAACGGGAGGCGATGATGGCCTCCGAGAACAGCCATTGAAGATGCAAAGAGTAGATGAAGCATTTGAGGACAAGCTCAACAACGACTCCGCCATCCTCGTTTCTCCAAATCACCACACGCCCAGCTCTATTTCCACCACGGGAGGAACCTTATACCGATAACAGAGAAAAGAAGGAACTTGTTCATAGGATTTCGTGTGGCCAAGATCAATCGGAAACTGGCGACCTGATGATAACTCCAATTAGCCGTGGCTCTCACTTGGGCTGTCTGTCTCTCCACTGTCCATAGAACTCTTCTATGGCTTTCACATCAAAAACACATCTTGGGCCTGGGAACTGGTTCCGATTACACAATTATTTAAAAAAAAACCATTTTTGTATTATTTAAGCAACGTAAAGAATCCAATTCGAGTCAAGCTGAAGCTACAGTGAGGTTATTGAACAACTTGATTCACGAAAAGGGTTTTACAAGAGTAGGCATCAAACAGTGATATACTTGACCAAAGCTCCACGAATTTTCTCCATGTATTCAGCAGCTTGAATCTGGAGATGAGGACAGAGATGCATCAGTATACCAGAAAAACAAACTTGTGTAGTGCATTTGAAGGTACCACAGCTGATTTTGCTCACCTGGTTGCCCCGAGTCGCGCTTGCGATATTCTCATCGAGTAGGGTTAACAACGATCTGTTCAACTCATTTTGCTCAACCATGTCCAGCAACTGCAAAATCCCATATGCGTTTTCATTTTCATCAGCGCAAGCACAAGTAAGTTGCATTCGGAAATTCATCCTGATATAAGTTACCGTAGTTTTAACATCTTGGGAAGTTAAAAGCTTTGTCAAGCTCTCCCTTGCCTTGATGAGCTCCGATTGCATTTTGTCATATGCTTCTGTGGACATTGATTCAGAAACATGGTCATATAAGCTTGGAGAATACTTTCATCTATAGAGTGGTTTAACGCTTACCTACTCCTTCCTGCAGAGCTCTCTGAAGTGCTTCCAGTTCGATTACGCGGTCTTCAGTCTCCTGCAGACCATGCCATCCAATGCAATGCTGAGTTGAAAAAGGAAAAGATTATGTCTCAGTCGAAGAATACCTGAGTCTTGGAGACAGCAAACCGCAGTTTCCCCAATTCAAGCTCCAGATGGGAAAAGAATTCTTCGTTCAGTCTGTAAATGAGATGAAATATTCAGTTAACTTCATATTAAAAGTATACAAATCCTAGAATATGCATTAGGACTAACCGGGTTCTCAATCTTGCAATCTCAAATTCTATTTCCTGTGCCTCAGTGTCAAGAAGATACTCAACCAACTTCTCTGTGCTCTCTGGTATGACTCTAGACTAATTTAAGAATTCATTATGAACGAGCAGCAAATAATCTATGTCAGACTTCGTTGATATGCAATGCAAATATCAACAAATTCATAGAATCAGAAGTTGACTTCGTACAGCAACTACAAAAAAAGAATCTGATTAAGAAAAAAAAAAAAGCATTAAATACCTCACGAAGAGCCCTTCTTCGCTCCTTCTCCTCACGGACCTGGCGCTCGAAAGCTTCTCTGGCCTTGACATCCTTCTGAAGGCGTCTCTTGAATTCTAACTTGGCTATATGACCTGACTGGGGAGCGCCCAGTATACCTTCCGGGTCCTTCCTTCACACATCAAAACAACATATTGACACTAATGACAGCACACAAAACTTATTGGAACTTGTGCTAGACATTTCAACGAACAGCCCATCTGCACAAAGGAAGAAGAAGACTCACCCATCCTATGCACCGTATTTTGGTCACTGCGTTTCTCCGGGCTGCAGATTTTGAGGCGATGACTGAAATAGCCAAGTTGAAGCTGATGAGAACGGCCATGACTGTGTCAGCCAAAACACCCCTGCTTATCCGTTTGGCCTGGAAGAGGCATGTGTAAGTTGGAACTGGGGATAAACAGAAAAACCAAAATAGCTATAAATATACTATCCACGTGGCACTTTGAGATTCGTTAGGTGGCTAAACGGACTACACAGAGTTCTGGTTGATTTCATTCGCTCCACACAATCTCGGTTGCCTTATCTCCGGCGTGCTGACCCCATGAAATCTCGTTTTTCGCCGAACGCATCTTCCCAAAACCCCTTCATTCCATTTCCCTTCCGCCGGAAATGGCTTCGAAACTTCTCGGCTGCGCCGTACCGATTCCGAGGAGCCACTTTTCATCCAACTTCAGGAACCCAATTTTTCATGTTTCTTCTTTACCCTCCGCTGCACCTCAGCTTCAATTTCGCCTCAGCAAGCAGTTCTTCCACCGCCGGATTTTCGTTGTAGCCCCTAAGGCCACTGCGGATCAACCGGGTCTGTTTTACTCATGATCAAACCAATTTGTTTAGTTTTTTGGACACTGTTTGCTGGGCTATTGTTGAATTGGCAGTATATTTTCAGGCCAGGTCAAACAAGATGAAGTTGTTGACAGCAATGTGTTGCCGTATTGCAGCATTGATCAGAAGCAGAAAAGGAGTCTTGGTGAAATGGAACAAGAATTCCTTCAGGCACTGCAGGTGACGGAACCAAAGATCTTGGCGTCATTTTGTTTTTTATTTTGATTCTTGAAATCTAATCATGTTTTCCGGAACAATAGGCTTTTTATTATGAGGGAAAATCTATCATGTCCAATGAGGAATTTGACAACCTCAAGGAAGAACTTATGTGGGAAGGAAGCAGTGTGGTTATGCTAAGTAAATTGCTGTTGCATTATCTGACTCTATAGTGCTTTGTTCGGTCCATACTCTGGCTTAAAGGGCTTATTAAGCTCTTGGTGTTGCCTCATGAAGTTTGTTTTACATGCTCTGGCTTGGCATAGGTGCTGATGAGCAGAGATTTCTAGAAGCTTCAATAGCTTATGCATCAGGGAATCCAATTTTGTCCGATGAAGAGTTTGACAAGTTGAAACAGAAACTTAAGGTATGAATGAAAATGATCCAATGCCCAGTAATCTTGTCTAAAACTGCTAGCTTTTGCAGTTCTGTTTACTGTCTATTTGCATGCTGGATTTTGTAGGAGGATGGCAGTGAAATAGTGGTGGAGGGTCCTCGATGCAGTCTCCGCAGTCGAAAGGTTACTCATCCTCACTTTCCCTTGTCTCGGTGGTATGAAATTATAATTGCCATTCATTCTCCTTCAATGTTGTTCTGCAGGTTTACAGTGACCTTTCTGTTGATTACCTCAAGATGTTCCTACTGAATGTGCCAGCTGCATTTGTTGCATTGGGACTGTAAGTTTATAAATATAGCTATCTTAAAAACTTTACATTCGAGTGAAAACATGAAATGCGCTGCCTGCCTACTTCTTTCAGGTTTTTCTTTCTCGATGACTTGACTGGCTTTGAGATCACATATCTCTTAGAGGTAATAATACAGTGATCCGATAGATCTATTTCTATACAGATAGATGAGATGCATCAGGTGCTTTCATGGTGCTGATACCTCACGCAGCTCCCAGAGCCGTTTAGTTTCCTCTTCACATGGTTTGCTGCTTTGCCCGTCATCCTGTGGCTATCTTTCACCCTAACAAACTTCATAGTGAAAGACTTTCTAATCTTGGTGGCAAGTTTCTTTCCCTCATTTCTTTCAGTTTTCATGTGGGAAGAAAGTTGAGCCTTCACTGTGTTCAGGGACCCTGTCCAAACTGTGGCACTGAAAACAATTCCTTCTTCGGTACCATACTCTCAATATCCAGCGGGGAACCATCAACACCGTGAAATGCTCAAAGTAAGTCAGTCATTTCCTTCATCCAATGGCATGTGAAATTGTGGCTTCCTTGTTTCATCATCCCACCGTCTTGTCTCATCAGCTGCGCGACAGAACTGTTGTATGATTCCAAGACACGTCTGATTACACTTCCTGAGGGGAGCGAGGGTTGAGGTACCAACAGCTCCTGCATTTCTTCCTCATCTCAGTTACAGAGTGGGATTCCATCAATGGTGGATCCAATTGCTCCCCTTGTAGGTCTCAGGAGCCTGAGCCTGATACAGAAACTGTGTAGGCATCTGTAAAGCGAGAACTTTGGACTTTCCTTTCCTGTGCAAGCACATGGCTTGTGAGAGACTTGTAGGCAGCCACTTTCCTCAGACTGTATGGGATCATCTGCGTTCATATACAAATTGTTCAAGGAAAGAAATTCACATACTTGTTTCATACCATATTTTGTGTATATATACATATACATGAAAAACATACTATATTCGTTTTATATTTAATGAATTCATACCATATTTCTTTTAACAATAGGCAATATGTTACACTTAAGAACTCTGAAATAGATGCATTTGTGTGAAAGATATTCATATCTTTAAGAAAACAAAGACGAACACAAAAAGTTTCGTGAAAAAATATATTTTCTAAGATATCGATATAAGTATAAAAAATTAATACGTATGGATTGAATATCTTATAAAATTATATAGGATAAATGCAATATAAATTTTATAGGTATACTTCATAATTTTATTTTTAAAAGTTAATTGTCACTTTCTGAATTGATTAGTCAACTGGTCAATACCTATAAAACCGGTCGAATTACTATCTCGATTACCAAAAAAAAAAAGAATTATTAATATTTGATGAATTTAATTGAAGAATTCATGAGATGTGTTTTTAAATATAATATATGAATTTAAATTGGTAATAAAAAGAATTAATTTGGGGATATTTTTGTGTAAGAAATTGACGCCCAATATGAAGTCTTCAATCTTCCCAATTTGAAATCGTCACACGTACGAATTGTAAATTCATTCATTTGACATCGAGGCGGTTAGGGTGCTTTCATTTTGGAGCCGCCATGGCGATCACGCCATTTTCTCTCTCGTGAATTCTCTCATGTTTCTGATTCCACTCTCGTCTCGCTCTCTAGATTGCGAATTTGGTGTAACTGGAGTCACAGAACGGTGATGGATTCTTCCCAGGAGACCACGGCGACGACGTCCGCCGTCGTGCAGCCGGAGATGGAGACGAAGCCCGAGGCAAAGGATAAGGAGATGATGCACAGGATGAAAGTTATACACTTCTTGGGGCGAGAGGCCCCCATTATTCTTCAAAACGATAATGGCCCATGCCCGCTCCTTGCTATCTGTAATTGATACTTCTGCACCCGATGCTTTCGATTCGATTTCGTTGTTTTTGTGCGTGTTTGTGTGTGCGCGTGCGTGAAATCTGTTCTGAGATGGGTTAGAGCATTTAATGCTCCGTTACCTAAAATGTTTTTAGGTTTTAATGGATGCCTTTTTTTTGTTTTACTCTGTGCGCGTGCTTTTGATGATTGTAGTCCATTAGCGTACGCATTAATACAACGCGCTTAGTGATATTCTATTTTTCGTCTGTCTTGACGTTTAATTTTTTTGTAGGCAATGTCCTTTCACTGAAGAACAGTTTAAGCTTGAGTTCAGATGCAGCGGAGGTTTCACAGGAGAAGTTGCTCTCTCTTGTTGCTGAGCGGTTGATTGACTCAAACATTAGTACCAATGTAACTGATGTTTCTCCACCTGTCAATAATGAACAGAATATGTCATGATTCAATTAACAAGATACATGTGTATGCTGTTTGACATGATATTTGTTCTGTTTGACATGAAATTTGGGCTGGCAGAACAACGACAATAGCTATGCAGAAAACCAGCAGCAGAATATTGCAGATGCAATTGATTTACTTCCTAGGCTCGCCACTGGCATTGATGTCAACATAAAGTTCAGAAGGTATGCAATTATCACAGTTTGCATATTTGAGAATCTTGTTAATGATATGTGACGTTTTAAACCCTTCCCACAAATACAACACTAAAAAGAGGCACACTGAATGTTCTTATGTTGCATTTATATGTATTTGCGTATCATTATAAGTTTATGATACAAACTCGGAAGCTGTGCAGAATTGATGATTTCGAGTTCACTCCAGAGTGTGCGATATTTGATTTACTGGATATTCCACTATATCATGGCTGGATCGTTGACCCACAGGTACATGCCTTTTAGTTCTTAATGATGAGGGAATGCATAAGCTATTCACTTGGGGTCAATGGGTTATGCTGACACATGGGGACCCTGAATGTTTAATTGGGAAATTTTAATTTATTATGCTTCATATATGTAGATGTTAAAACATATAAATTTCAAACTGCATTGGTTGTCCAACCTCTATCTCATCAAAATTTTCTTGATGCACGAGTTT
Organism: Utricularia gibba; assembly: GCA_002189035.1. NCBI lineage: Eukaryota > Viridiplantae > Streptophyta > Magnoliopsida > Lamiales > Lentibulariaceae > Utricularia > Utricularia gibba. Next base: position 2,578,350 of record NEEC01000013.1, on the reverse strand, counting down.
TAGGACTCCGAAACTGCAAGTGCTGTTGGTTCGAAGTCATACAATTCCCTAATGGGTGATCTTGTTTCACTGGATACACAAAGCAGTGTTGATTTTGTTGCTGCCACAACTGCAGCTCTTGGAGTGCCTTCTCCAAGTCTTTCTAGAGGGCAGTCTTTTGATGATTCTCCCCATACAATGCGGAAGGGGGATGCTGAAGAAGTTGAGGATATATTAAGGGTTTTGAAGCTATCAGAGGCAGAAACATCTGGTGCGTTGGTGTCTGGTGTAGTTGGTGATGCTTATCCATACGAAGGCCTGAATGCCAAGGAATCACATTCTCTGGTTGGCTTAGAAAATGTGAGAGATGATGATACTAATCATACAATGGAGAATTTGAAGTTAGCGTCTCACGACTGCAATGCCCTCGTGAATACTGAAGAGGATTTCAAGTCCACTGTACTACTCCCAGAAGTTACCATGTCGACAGAGTCAAAGGACAGTGATGCCAGTTTCATTAAAGATGCCAAAGAAGAAGCCGCAAAGCCAAGTGGCTCTGTTGATGCTTCTGATTCAAGAACTGAGGGTGACACAGTTCATTTTGTATCTGTTGCGAAAGAGAATACTGCTCCAACTCATTCACACCTCGTAGCAGTGTCTGATGAAGATTCTCAAAACACATTGGCTACAGACCTTGAAACAAAACCAGAAGATTCCAGTGTTGATGGAAAGGATCCTCCTGGCTTGTTGGGTGAAGCTGCTGAATCCAATTCATCTGCTGGCCAGAAGATTCAGTCTGATAAACCTGAACTAATATCGTCTGTTTTAAAGATCAATGAACCAATATATGAAGGCGAAGAATGCATATTGGAGTCAGGCGGAATGATTTATGAATCACGTGAGCCAATATATGAGGGAGAGGTGGTTCTAGCGGAACAAGTAGATAAGGGCTTTATGCATAACAATTCCACTAAAAGCTTGGAGAAATTATCTCCTAAGGAAGGTACCTGAGTGAATAATTATCGTTTCATAATGGATGTTTTGAATTTTTGATCTATTTCAACATCATCTTTTGGATGAACCCTGCTGTTTTTGTACTGATTCTTCCACTCATTGTCATTAGGGGATGTTATAAGGACTTTCATTAAGAACAGCGCGAGTCAGTTGACAATATACGGGTATATTCATTAGCCATTTACTGCATTTTTTAGAGTATAGCCATTAGCGACTGCACTGAATAGTTCTGATTGTAGTATGCCCCCTGTAGCCTGTTTTGCTTGCAGGAGAAAGTGAAGGAGCGTGAACTTTGTGTTTTTTTCAGAAATAACCATTTTAACACAATGTTTAAGGTTAGTTCAGGCTTATGCAGCTAGAAAGATATACTTGTTTGCATTCATCGCAAATGCCATTTATGGAACTATCAATTTTTGTACTACACTTTTTTATTCAAATCCATGCTTATACAATTTTCGTACTACACTTTTTATTCAAATCCATGCTTATATAACTTTATCTCTAATGGGCATTAAAACGTCAATACTTTTATCGTTCATTTCTGCTTGTTAAATATACAAGGCTCCTCTTCAAGTTGAAGCATAATACTCTACTTATGGAATTGATGTAGTGTACGATTTTCTGTTGATTTTATGTTGAATGAAAATATATATGACTTGAAATCCGAATTGTTGTCGTTCAGTACAAGGGTGAGCTGTATATTTTAGCAACTGACCAAGGCTACATCAACCAGCCAGATTTGGTGTGGGAAAAACTAAATGAGGTTAGTTGTTTACGGAAGATTAGCTACCTTATCACTTCTGACATCTTGTTTACCATATTTCTAGAGACATTGTGTTGAGAATATTCAATATAGAATCAAAAACAAAATCTCGGCTTCTGAGTCATAATTCTGTTTTGCATTTTTGTACTAGCAGATATTAGTGGAATATGGAGCATATACTCTTGAAACATATATGCATGCAAACTTTATTTCCTCACTCCTATGGCTTTACTCGAGATAAAAATTGTGTCATGTATTTTTAGTCTGGCTCTTTATATTTTTAGTTCAAACTTGAAAAGTGTACTCCATATTCCCTTGTCAGGTGAATGGTGATACAGTCTTTGTGACTGGTAACTTTGAGGAATTCAAGGTGAATGAGCATTCAAACAGCATATGGGATGAGCAGAATGTCATGGCCAATACTTCTGTGAGCATTTTGATACGTTACTTGTCTCCTATTTATGGTTCTGGTTTTAATTTGGAGTTTTTCTGTGTGTAGGAGTACCTTGCTAAAATTGAAAGCACCCAAGCAAATTCAAGTTTCAAGTAAATCTCAAACTGCAACTTTATATGCTTGTTTATTTTTAAATGCTAAGTTCTTGCCGCTTGTCTGTGTTGTTTTTGTTCCTTGAAATTGTACATTTGGATTCATTCTACTTTTTCCTCTCTGTCCCTATAAGTTGTTGCCTGGCATTTCTCCCAATGGCTTCAGTATTTCTGGTTTCCTTTTATTTTTAACTTATTTCAGCGTAAATGTTTCTGAGGTGACATATCTGGCTTTTTGTTGCGATGAGAATTATCTGGATCGTGTAAAAATCAATTTCCTTTTAAGTAGCATATACAGTCCGTTCCTTTTAAGTGGCATATATAGTCCCTATAATCTTTTGTTGCACAGTTCTGACTTACAGTTGGCGATAGCTCTTCAACAACAAGAGTTTGATCAGCAGCAGGAACAGCAACCACAACGTAACCCACAGCCTCCTGTTAGCATTGGTGGCTCAAGGCTGATCACGGGTCCACAGGTGACTTATGAAGGCTTCTTATTTTATAACCTGGAACCCAAATCATTACATTGTCTAGCAGTCTAATTCCTTAGTCATGATTATACAACGCTGCTGCAGTGAGAAGATTGATCTTCTTAAGCTAATGATTAGCTTATCTTCTTTTAGTTCATTTCCTTCATCATGATATAACCTGTTGCATTGCTAATACCCACCATTTGTTTTTCTCCTTCCAACACCTGATGTTTTCTGCTGTCTCTTCTTTCATGCTGTTTTGCTATAGAGATGAGGGATTTTCAATGTTGCTAGCAAGTAAGCAAAACGAGCATGGGGTATAGGCAATAAGTAGATGTAAAATTGAGCTACCCACGTCAGTATTCCTTTGTCTAGTTACGACACTGTTGATACAGATACCATTTGTGTTGATTGTTTGGCCCAATGAAACCCACCACCTATGTGATGTCTGATGGCACGAGGGATATTAGGTTGAAAAAGATGGTATTTCTGGCAGGTTTCGCGAGTTGGTGGGAAGGTGACGACCCCATCCTCCTCTAAATCGAAAGAAAAGTGCATCGTGATGTGACTGGCGGACCTGCAGGCTGTCTATCAAGACCAAGACTACTACTGCTGAATCTCATCATTGTTATGTACATCACTTACATATATGAAGAGCATGTCCCATGACGATAACTCTTTTTGTGTTGATATAATAAAATTATGGAGGCACTTCAGTCCTGACTCTGAGAGGTTAAGAATTTTTTTTTGTTTTTTCTTATTCCTTTTTGTGATCTCTGCTCTGCAGGGGTGGCTTATAGAGGGACGCCCCATTTGGTAGAGCTTCTCAGCCCAGGTGGTAATAATGTTCTCAATGAGAAAAGAAACTGGTTTATGTTCACAATTCTCAGGTTTTCTCTGTTTCTGTTTTGTCCTGGACTATACTACCCAACACTGCAAGTTTACTGGTGGGTGAACAAATGTAAGTGATGCAACAATTGCCTAGAATTGTTCCCTCGGGTGGGATGGGACAATGATTTACTTTTCTACCATATGAGTTGGTAGATTTGTTACTTGTTTGGACATCCGTAACGGTTATGCCCATTTTTGTAGTGTCGCATAGCAATTTAGTCCTTTACCACAAGCCTGGTCTTGCAGTAGGAATGCATACATGCTCACCTTTTTTTTTTTTTTTTTGATCTCTGATATCGTTTGGGAGTTGTGTGGATGTATAATATCCACAGGTGTGTTCACCTTCTTGCCATTGCGTAGCTGGGATCCACAACTGCAGATGATATTCTTGGTGATTGGCATCGAAAATCAGCGAATACCAACAACTGTCTGTTCTCAAATCGATAATATTGCGTAACCAGGTTTCTGGCAGTAAAGGGATCCCCCCTGACTCGGTCGGTTTCACCAACAACTAGGATTGGGTCCGATGGGTTTTAGAGTTCCGAGGTAAGGGAGGGGGACATCTGCTGCGTTCCAAGGAGTATATAGCCTGCAATAAACTCGAAATTAAGGAGCGTTGTCCTTCTAGTAATTAATACACATTCCCTCGTGACCCTCTGTCTACTCTCCGGCTCCGTCATTACATCCGCCGGTTACTTCCATGGCTCCGATCGAATCCAACGCAGAATGCCGCCACCCTGACAACTCAAAGACCCAAGGGAAACGAAGCTAGCCGTGAGGGGCGGTTGGCGGATTTCTTCGGTTCAAGGTGTCGTTTCTTCGGATTACACACTCTGTAGCTGTGTTTCGTTTCCGCGTTTTTCCTGAGTTCTGGTTTTTTTTTCTTTTTTTTTTTTTTTTGTGCGTTATCGTTCACGCTTGGTTTCATGAGCTCCACCACTTGACGTAACTGCCTTTTTTTCGCAATCAATGAGATTTTGGGTTCTGTGCTTGGTGGGTTGCTTAGAAAAAGAAATGTATCATGTGTTGTGTGTATGGAGATGGCGATGGTGGCTGTTAGACCTACACTAGAAACGAGTTGTTTGGATAGGTTGTTTTCGCTAATAGAAGTTTTTCTTGCTTCCATGTTTTGACAAGTTCTTATGGTAAACGGTTTCTCTGTTTTTTTACTTTTTTTTTGTTTTTGTAAAAATTGATTGTAGTACGCAGGTGCAAGTGTAAGATAAAAATTCTGCTTTCCGTTCGCAAAGTAAGAAGCGATTTCTTGTTTTCTCAAAATTTTAATGTTTTTCCTCATTTTTCACTATCTGAAGTGTCATGGCGTATATTGATCATTTGCTGAGCGTAATAGTTACAAGCATTAGGTGTTTCGGTTAATTTTATTGTATTTATAGGAAGTGGTTGTCTGAACGAAGGTGGAAATATGGCAAGAAGACGCTTAAGAAGCGATGAGTACGCTACAGATTGTGTCCTAACACAACCAGGACAACTTGGCTCCTTATCTGAAGAGAGTTTCTTCAAAATCATGCTCGGAGAAGGCTTCCCAGTGGTTATGGTACTTCAGTGGCTGTCTCCTGCCCATTGGGAATCTTTTTAAATATCCAGTTGCATTGTATTAGCCTTGTGCAGCAACTGTATGCTTATCTATAAGCTTGACTTTTTTGTGGTTCTATTTGCAGTACCTACCTCCTACTTTTGCTAGGCGATTAGTCCACTTAGATGGCCAAGGGATTTTAATGGAGGATTCAAGTGGGAAGCAGTGGGCTGTGACACTGAAATCTGTTGGTGGCTCACTGGCTTTTACTCTGGGATGGCACATGTTCGTTTTGGACCATGATATTAAAGAAGGGGAGTTTTTGGTTTTCAAATATATCAAAGACCGCCACTTTGTTGTTGCGATATATGGAATTAGTGGCTGTGAAAGAAAGGACTTCACGTCCCAACGGAACAAAAAGCCAATGGCAGAAACGTTTTTGGGGATTGAAATTGTTCATGATCGTCTGCACGGGGAGAACACTAATGCAAAAAAGGCCAAATATGGAAAGCAGCTGCCCATGGTTCAATTTAAGGAACCTTGCATGCTGGTAAGAGATGTGCCCAGTGAAAGAGATAACAAGAGGTTTTTATTAGATTTGTCCAGATTTGAGATGGAGAAAGAAACTGAATCCAATGCTTTAAGGGATACCGAGAACATCAACAGGCTTTTTCCTGAGATCTTCCCCCGCGAGGATGTGTCAGCTTTGCCCACAAAAAAATCATTTACCTCCATTGGAAAAGCATTGAAAGGTGCACTAAAGAAATGCAATGCTGAAACTGCCCCGAAAGCTCAAATCTGCAGGATTTCTGAGGTGTCCCGTGATAAGCCTGAGGAAGATGTGAACTTGAGAGCACCTACTGGAATAGCTTGTGAGCAATATGAAACAGCAGATTATGATTTTCAATTGTTTGAAGTAGACGTGAAGCCGCAAAATTCCTGGAACAAGGTCACGGCAGCATCTGCTATGGAAGGCGATCATACAACTGTAATCTTGGAGTGTAGTGGGATGGAGAACATCAATACATTAGTTCAGCATGATGTCAACTTGGAATTTAACGAGCCCTCAGTTGAAACAATTCATCCTGTATTGCAGCCTCAGGTGGAGAGCCGTGACTTGCATACTGAAGTTTCATATTTTGAAATTAAAAAGGAAAAGCTGGATAAGAAGCCGTTCTTTTCTGGTTCCACTCACACCCGCCATCCTAGTGGTGGAGGTGACCAGAAGCTAATGAACCGTAAGCGTTATAGCACATTTCACTGCTGTTTTCCTTCAGAATTGATCATGACATGGCATGCTGAATCTTTTCTACACTCACTTTGGGGGTCTCTAATGTAAAGTGTCCCTCTTCATTAGTCCTTGTATGTTTTTGAAATGTGTGGTGAAAATGCAACTGCAGGAAGTGAAGATGATCAGGTGCGTGAAAATGCATATGCGCAGCCAAAACAACATAGGAAACAGAAAGATAGGATGCTTCCTTCAGTAGTAAAAACGGAGCCTCGTCAACGTTTTTCAAGCTGTAACAGCAGCTTCTCGGCTGTAGTGAAATCCCTTTTCTTCATGGTATCATGCAACATTTCCGAGGAGTTTCCCTCTTTTCTTCATGCGTTTGAATTCAGCTGTGGGTGCTGCAGTCGTCTGGCTCTTCACATGCCTTTCCTTCATCGTTTTGCAGGAGATCCCTCCGTGGGTGAATCGGAAAAAGAAAAAAACCGTCAACACCGGGAGGGTTGTATACCTGAAAGACCCAGGAGGGCGAACGTGGGCAGTCATGCAGTTAAGCTTTCCCACCTTGACCGCCCTCACGTTTAACTGGGACAAATTCTGCAGGCAGAACCTCATCCAACCTGGTGATGTCTGCCATTTTCGCCTTGATGAGGATGAGGATGAGGTTTACGCCATTGAAATCACTCCCTCCCATCTCTGATCCAGCTCTCTGCTGTGCAGTGTTCATGAACTAACTACTCACTATCAAAACTGTCTGCCTGAGCCAGAGCCAGGGCCAGGGCCAGGGCCAGAGCCAGGGCCAGGGCCAGGGCCAGAGCCAGAGCCAGAAGACAGTAGTAGTGACTGGATGCCATATTGAACTTGTTCTCTGCTTGTTTTGAGTATGATGTAAAGCTGAATGATGATTCAGAAGGCACCAGCAACAAAAGGTGTGGCATCGGGAATTTTGATATGTTTATGAAATGAAAGGGGGGTATATATTATTTATTTATTTGGACCGTAGAAAAATTTTATTATTTGTTTAGGAAAATAATTTTGTGCATCACGTGTCGAAATTCGTCGGTGGTGTTTGCCAAATAGATAATCGATTTCTTGGGGGAGAAAACCCTAAAAATAAGGGCAGAAAAGAGGGTGAATACGTGGTTGAATTACAGCCCTGGATAACGCGTCTCTGGTCGTCCCGTCCGTCCAATCATCCATCCGTTCGTCATATCCACGGTGGACACCACATCGGCTTCTCTGCCTCCCACCGCTGCAAATCCACGGTACCACGACACAATTATGCCTACGATCTTCATGAAGGATCTCTAATTTCCTCCTCCTGGATTCGTAAGCCTGTTTTCCCTACATTATTTGTCCCTGTTTTGAGGAAATTCCTGAGCTGAGTTGTCAGTTTTTCCTTCATGGCCACGCTCGTTCCACTTAGGAGGACGCGTTTCTGGATTTTTGTAAGTTATTGAACAGGTGAATTGGCGGTGGTCAGTTGGTTCAGTGACTCGGATTGCGGAATCTCTCTTTGGTACGCAATTCTCATTCAAAGTCGAAATCTTTATCCCGTGAGCACCAAAATTAGGCTTGTTTTATTGGATACATCGTAGCTTTGAGTTTTTCTTTTTCTTTTTTTTTTTTCCGCTTCTGTGTGATCATCCAGGAAAAAGAGTTGCGGTAAGGCAGTTCCGGTCGATAATATTGCTAAGACCTTGTGGTAGTAATTTGTTTGGTCGGAGCTTTTCTCACCTCTAGTAATGGCTGATTTTTTTCTTAGTTTTTTATCATTGGTTCTTCTAGATAACTTACAAGTCCTTCCTCTACGCCCGATGTTTTATGTTCTGCAAGTTAGGATTTTGTGCAAGCATGCACTGAACCTGAGGAAATGGTTACTGTGACAGGATATCTGAAGCAACCTAGAAGAAAGTGCCAAGTTACATCATGAGTAGTAGTGAAGCGGATAAGTCCTCTAAAGAGGACAAAGAAGCAAACGATGCAAGGACTCCTACTTCACAGGCATTGTTGCTCATACGTCCGATGGAATTCTTTTTCCTAGATTTATTATTTCCAGATTGAAAATGTTTCGTGTTGTATCAGGAGCAGATACCGGCTGCTTCAGGCGCAATTCCTGCTGACTGGACGGGTTTTCAGGTTTACAATGTTTAAACGTTGTTGACTCATTACGTAATCATTTTCCTGGGCATCTGATTCTCATGCGTACTTACTATTATACCCTTAGGCATATTCACCCATGCCTCCCATGGTTTCCTAGCTTCAAGTCCTCAAGCGCACCCGTACATGTGGGGAGTGCAGGTATGAACCGCCTCATTTGCTCTACATTTTTTTGGTTCTCTTATCTAGCAAAAGAGTCGCATACTATTATTATTATTTGCAATTCTTCTCATCGAGTTTACTCCAGGTGGCAGCATTACCTTACCATTTTTTTTCGTTCCATTTTGACTTGTTTATAGCAATTTATTCCACCCTATGGTCCTCCACCACACCCATACGTTGCCATGTATCCCCATGGAGGCTTATATGCACATCCAACAATGACCCCGGTAGTTGCTCATCAATATTTGTGATTAATAATACTATTCTTCAAGAAGTCCTATTCTACTGATTCATCTTTTTATCTTTTTTCAGGGAGCTTACCCTTTTAGCCCATTCGGTATGCCCTCGTCTAATGGTATTGTTGAGGCCCCTGTGAGTAGTCCTTGTGGTTGCATTTGTCTTTTTATATTTTTCCGTATTTCCTCCTTGGTAATTATTCAATTTCTCCTTGCATGTCTGTGAAGGTTATTGGGCCTAGTGTTGAAGTGGACGGCAAGTCACCTGAAGGGAAAGCAAAGTTACCCATTAAGCGATCCAAGGGAAGTTTGGGTAGTTTAAATATGATAACTGGGAAAAAAAATGAACGTGGGAATGAATCAGGTGCAGTAGCCAATGGTGCTCATTCAAAAAGGTAAATGAACCTTGAGTGACGCAAAAGTTCGTACGTTATTGATGTGTCAAATTTACCCAATTTTCTCATATTGCGCCTCCACATTCTTTTTAATTTTCAATTCATGTGTTAACTAATTTTCAGTGATGAGAGTGCAAGTGAAGGGTCAAGTGAAGGGAGTGATGCGAATTCCCAACATGTAAGTTTTGCTTTTGAAGTCGGCGATTTACATATCTTTCACTTGAATGTGGAGTTCATCCATGAAGCTGGCTCCCCGATGTTACCTTCAAGTGGAAGTTATAATTTTTTTAATTGACATTGCTCGTTAGGATTTTCTTTGATCTACTTGTTCTAATTTGATTTCCAGGAATCCCAAGTGAAGTCTTCTGATCGACCAGATTCAGGTTTTCTTTAGGAATTTGCACTCTATTTTAGCCCTTATTACTCTTTAACCACCTAAATTTATTTCATTACTTTGGAAGCAGCAACAGAAGAGCCGTCTCAAAACGGTTCAACCTCACAAAATGGTGGATCTAGTGGCCCTCATATTATGATAGGGCAAACTGTTCCGATTGTGCCTGTTCCTGCAGTAGGCGCTGTTAGTGGCATTCCTGGCCCACAAACAAACTTGAATATTGGAATTGACTACTGGGGCACCGCAACATCACCCACTATTCCTGCAATGCATGGAAAGGTCCCGGCTGCACCAGTAACTGGAGGAGTGGTTGCTCCTGGCACACACGATGGTATCCAGTCACAGATGTGGATTCAGGTCGCTTTTCTTTACACGAATCTGTTAAAGAGTTGGAATTTGTAAAATAAATTGAAATTGCATCTTTCGTGTACATCATTGTTTTTTATATGTTTAATATCCAGGACGAAAGAGAGCTCAAAAGACAGAGAAGAAAGCAATCTAACAGGGAATCTGCCCGGAGGTCAAGACTGCGTAAGCAAGTAAGTTGTGCCCTGAAACGCCTGTATGTGTTTCAAGTTCGGGTATATTTTCCTGACTGTTGTGTTGCATTGCAATCCAGGCGGAATGTGATGAGCTTGCCCAACGTGCTGAAGCTCTAAAAGAGGAAAATATGTCTCTCAGGGCTGAGATCACTCGCTTAAAGAGTGAATATGAGCAGCTTCTGTCTCAGAATGCTTCCCTCAAGGTAGGGAAATGGAAAATCTTCCAGCATTCCTTAGTTTCTTCGTATGGTTGCCACTGGATTCGATTTAACATTTCAAGATTCGGCAGGAGAGACTCGGTGAACATCCAGGCCATAAAGGAAGCCATGAGGAAGAAGATGGTCACTGAACTTGACAGCCATCTGATGGATAAGTGTTTCTAGGTCTTTAAGCTTTCCCTCCTCTCTAACTACTAACAGAGAGCCGCAGATTTTTACACTGTCGTTGCTACATCTTCATCTTTCGAATTTGTTCCCTTTTCCAATCTGTTCTAGATGGAGTACCGGATCTCTGTACGGCGCTTGCCCTTGCTTTACGATAGTGACCAAGTGTAATGTAATCATCTTTTTTCCTTATACTCTGAGTATTCTCCATATATGCAAAAAATCTAACGCAAATTTCATCTTTATTCTGAAGATTTAACCTTTCAACCAGATTATATATTTCTTTTTTTTTTTTTTTCATATGAAGATGTATGTCTTTTTGTATTATTTTTCATGAACATGTTCAACTACAGAATTCACATCTAACTACCAATGTGGGTTTTATTGTGTGTTACGTGATTATGAGGATACATGTATGTAATATACAACTACATAGAGACAAGGAGAGCTTAGGGAGCACTCTCAACTCTGTGCAGAGGAGCTGAGGAATGGAAAATCTCTTGTCCAAGCTGATTTATTTTGTCAATCATCAGCCTTTGCTCTGTCTCAAGCCTGGTAATGTATTCATCCTGTGAGTCCTGCAGAATTTCAAGCTCAGTCACCGTCTCAGATAGACCACTAACATCATCATCATCCATTTGGGACCTTATCTTCATCAACATTTCCTTGATCTGCGCATCAAGAAAAAAGAGAAACCAATCTTGATAACTGTGATCCCGTACTATTAAATTCACTGATTTAACACAAAACCTGATCAGAGATCTGGCGATTAAGTTCTTCAGAAGACTTGGAGGAAGCCTTGGAGATGTGCGGTCCAGTTTCTTGTTCACCTACTTTTCTTGTAATTTGAATGTGGATTTCTCCCCTTTTAACTCCTTGGAGCGGTATCCATTTCTCGGCCATTTTATTTGGAGGCAGCATGTTATAATCTACAACACAGTCTCCTATTGCGGTCTCTGGCAACAATGCGTTGTGATCTTTTATGGTCAGTGTAAGCCGGCTACCATCGTCTGGAAATTCAAACGTTTGATGCCATTTCGGGTTCAGAGTTTTGGGAACAACCTGGATGAATATGCATCTGGAGTTAGTTCATCTGAACTGAACAAAAAAAGTGGGGAAAAAAAAAAGAGGAAGCCTCCGGTTCAAGGAAACTAACTGACTTTGGTGCTTCTCTTCATATTCCCATACTGTATTTTAACATATGGGTCGCTTGTTCCTCGAAGATCAGCAGCCACAAGATCTCTTGCTTCAATCAGAACGAGCTCGATCCATCCATTAGTTGAGCCCTGAACCTCCATCAAGAAAAAGAAAGAAGCTGATCAATAGATGCTTGGGAAGTAGATAAATAAACATATTGAGCTGCAGTTGTTACCTTTACATGTTCATAGTCTCCCAAGTTTTGAGCTTCAATTCGTAGCCGCAGCTCCCCAGAACTGGATTTTTCTAGAGGAATCCAAACATCTCTAACACCGCCATCCACAAGCCCTTCAAGATTCAAACGTGCTCTGCCAAAACTTTCATCACTGAACATTTCTTCAGTACAGCACTTGATTTTCAAGTATTCACCGTCTTCTTCATCGAATTCGAACCTCTGATTCCAAGTTGGCTCGGAGGAACGCGGGACAGATTCCGTTCGTTTTATAGTCTGAAGTGAAAAGGATGCAGGATGAAATATGGCTGACCTTTTTTAGTCCCCTTGAGTGTGATGAAGAACAGAAAAAACATTTATATACCTTTCCATAATGCAGTTTGACATAAGGATCCGATTTTCCAAGCTTGTCTTTCACAGGAAAGTCCTTACCTTCCACAACTGTTACATAGATTCTCCGTCCTGTTTTTGAAAGCTTTGATGAACTACTCGGGTAGTGATGCAAGCTTTCTCTGGTAGTGGTGAAGCTACGTGAGCCATCAGAATAAAGCCACTCTTTAAGCACAACCTTCACTGTCAACTGAAAGATGCTTTCGGAATTTAGTATTGAAGCACACTTTTGGTGTTACAGGCAGGAAAAGGAAGAAGTACCTCTCCTGCATTAGATCCTTCAAATGGAACAGTCATTTCAACTTCTTTGCCGCACACCTCGGCACGCCTAGCAACCACTGATGAATTTGCTCCAATGGCCCAAAATATGGTTGAGTCATCTGCTACATACCTCACCTGCATTTGCTCAAAATTCATCAGCCATTCTAAGGAATAGAATCTGAAGGCAACTGTCATTTACCTTTATTTCACAACTTGCAAGAAGGTCATACTTTAGATTATCGGTATTGCACTTATACACATGAAACCGTAGAATCCCAGTGTTACTATGAAGCATAAGACGGAAAGTGGAATCCCATTGAGGAGAAGATCCTGGTTTTGTATCTGTTTTCCTTGTTAGCTCCTCAAGCTCAACTTCCAAGAATGTCTCAATGTGATCATCTGTGGATGTATCTGCAGATGGCTTCGAACACTGGAGATTTTCAGCAGACAACCCTGTTACATACAAAACACCACCAACTGCCCTTTTGTGCAAATTTAGAGCTGGCAAAGCAAGGCAGTGACGCCGAGGCTCAACCATCCTCTTGTTCAATGTATCAGTAGCCAGTTTAACCTATAAAGCAATGGAGAAGTTTCAGAAGAGGTGAATAACATCCCCGATAAATTATGTGCATTGGATGGGAAAACATCATGGCAATAGGAGGGCAAGTTAATTAGAGAAACAGTGCATATGTATGAGAACAACCCAGAGCAGACAATGCATTATGGAGATTACCAGCCACGAAGAAACACCAGGAAGCTCTGTTGCAGGAAGAGATTGACTTCCACCAGTTCCAAAGGCAACACCGAGTCTGATCTCCGGAGTCGAAATGAAAGAGTATATCAGCGCCTTTCCCTCTAATATTGGCATCACAAGAAGCTGCAAATTACAGATGAAAGAGAACACTTGAATGCATGGGCAGGAACTAACAAACAGTGGAAGCGACAGAAGAGCTTTTGATGCCTACATGACCCTTCAAGTGGATGCTGTTCACCACAATCTTAGCTGTTCCAAGTGGTTTAGCCAACTTAGCGAGCATCAAAACATTCACATCATCTGCATCCCAGTCGAAACTGGTGTGCATGATGCGCTGGTTTAAATGCAGAAAGCCATATTAAAGCATATAAATAAATGTACATGAGCATTTCCAAACAATCTAGTGCACATAATGATATATGATCACCAATTAATATATATGAAAACCTGATCTCTAGATGTTGCCCAATAGGTTCCATGCAGACCAAGTACAGGAGGCCGTGAACCCAGAGAAAATTCTAGCAGCTGAATCTTTTCCTGTATGTGTTCTTTTCAGTCAATAACTCAACAGGAACACCTTTAAAGTTCTGGTAGAATATTCAACTTACAATGAACCTCGACTTTTGATGCCTCAGACGTCTCTGCTCCGTGAATGGAGAAAAAACATGCATTAAGAAAACTCTGGGTTGTACAGGTGAAATAAAATATACGGGAATGGTACTCGCCTCAACTATAGATGCAAACTGCTGAGAAAGTCTTGGCTGAATATAGTTAGGCCAAACTTCAATAAACAGCTTGTTCAGCCATTCACAGTGCTCTAAAGGTGTTTTGTCCTGAGTAGATGCAAAAACGATAAATTTGAAACTTCAAAAAGAAGCGAACTTGGAACTTAAGAATTAAAGAAGAAAAATTACAGAAGTCTGCAGAGTCAATTGCATCCATTTCTTATTCAAATTTTCCACTAGAATCCTTCGCTGATAGTTCCCATGCTGCCAAACACAAAACCAATGTAAGTTTTCGACCTCCACCCTCTAAAAGCTTATAGTTCTCTCTACCAAGAAACGACATCAACAAACTAACAATCATATCGAAAGGACACTTTGGATAGTGATTTGTTCCAACCCTCGCTATTCCATTATCAGCGGAACAAAAAGCAGTGAGACAACAAAAAAGAGAACAACAAGAGAAAACAGAGGCAGAGTTGGAGGAGAAACCTGCAGTGTAGCCCACACGGCAAGAACAAGAAGAACCCAGTTGGAGACAGAGAATACCCACTTCTCAACTGCCCAAAGAAGTATCAACAAAGGAATCAAACCTGGAAGCAGGGGATTCTCCTCCAACAACTTATACAAATCGATCATCGCCCCATCAAAGTTAATAAGCTTCCTAGTTTTGCCCATCTACAATATGACTCAGTGACTAGTCTTAATCTCGGTAAGGGGCCCTGAAACACGAAGTGCAGCTAAGAACTTCAACGTCCTCAGGTACTATCGTTAGGAAAGCAAAAAAAAAAACGAGGAGGATAAAGAAAGCTCCATCTTTTGATGCCCATCAAATGAAAAGAAGGCACCCCACGCAGAAACTCGCCAATCAACGGAGCCCCATCAAACTGCCGAAACCAATCTCTTTAGACGAAGATTCCACCCACAATCACTTCCACCTTTCCTTTTTCACTTTTGAACTTTCTAATTTGTACGTCACGAATTTTCTTACAGTCGTTTTGGTGACTATTCTCCTTCGTATATCACCTTCAGACACAGAACACAGAGCATCTGATTCAGAGCAAGGTGTGCCTCCCTCTGCCATCTCTGGGTTACTGTAAAATATGAATGCGATAGTTATAAAAATAAACACAATTGGCCACTTTTGGATGTCATTTTCATAATTTCTTTTTTTTAAACATTAAAATTCATTTATTAATTCAATATAAAATTTGGCTTTTTTTTCAAAATTTGGAAACTCATGAAAGAACCCACAAAAAATAAATATCCAATGAGAGATTATTTGGTTTCGAAGTCTACTGTGGAATAAAACCACGCGCGATTTTCAAAAGTCAAAATTGTACAGAAACCACACCAAATTGAAGGTGCCCTCTCCCAAGGGTTTTGAAAGTCAAACCTACTGATGTGGGGCCCCTTTCTTCTTTTACTGAAATTTTAGCAAAATAACTCCAAAAATAAAAAAAATTATTTTTTGGAAAAAAAAATGCCATTTTTAAGATGAGAATGAATGTATGGAATGGATTGTTCTGAAGGAGCATTTTGATTTGATCACACCTGACTGGTTACCAGTAATCACCACAGGAGCATTTTCCATGTCGGAAATGGTGGAATCTTGTGGTGTCTCTGACGATGATCTCCCTGTTTTCAACTGCAGAGATGAATTTGGTGGCTACATGGCAATCTTGACAAACTCTGAGGTTCTTGAACACCCTGATGGCCCCCTCGCTGGGTGGAACCTTGATCAGTGCATAAGCTATAGCCAGTTTCTCGCTGTGCCAGAGAAGCAGCTCCTCTTTCTGTTCCTCGGTAATGTCATGCAGAGAAGATTCAAGATGAGGAACATAACCTGCGAGCTTCATCTTTGGCTCAAGCTCCCTGAGCTTGTTGTGGATGATCTCCAGTTCAGGATGGAGTCTGTCTCCTGATCTGAACTCGTGCATCCTGCTCTTTATTTCTACCCATGTGCATCCTGGTGTTTTCATCACTCTGTTTTCTTTCATCGACCTCCATACACGAGAAACGCCTCTCCAGTTCTTTTTCACTGCATAGACATTTGCAAGTTGCACGTATGCAGCAGGGTTAGCAGGTTCGAGATGGAGCAAGTTGGCGGCTGCAAACTCAGCAATTTCTAACTTGTTATGTATCCTACAGGCCCCAGGAGAGTCCCGTATATCGCGGGATGTGGTTGAAATGGCATGTTCTTGATCAAGTCCATTGCCTCCTCAAGCCTACCAGCTCGACTGAAAAGATCAACCATACAGGTATAGTGATCTGGCTCTGCTCTGATTCCCAAGTCCTTCTGCATCTCCTGAAAATATTGCTTGCCAAGATCTACTAATCCTGCATGGTTGCAAGCCGATAGAATCCCAACAAATGTAATCCAGTTTGGCTTCGTACCTCCGGCCCTCATCTCATTGAACAAATACAGAGCTCTATCACTAACCCCGTGCTGAGCATAGCCTGAGATCATTGCGTTCCATGTCACTATATCTTTATGTTGCATTTCTGTGAACAGTTTCCATCCGTCTTCCAAAACCCCGCACTTGCAGTACATGCTCACCAACGAAGTCCCAATCGTAGTGCCTGAATAGTATAATGGAGATTTGAGTGTCAACTGGTGAACCAGTTTTCCAAACTTCAAAAGTGAAAAGCTGCTACAGGCCAAAAGAATGCTGCTGAAGGTTGATGGATTGGGGTTCATACCCAATACCAACATCTGCTTGAAAAGCCTTAAACCATCTTCTCCTCTGCCGTTTTCAACATAACCAGAAATCATGGTGTTCCATGTTACCAAATTTTTGGAAGGTATTTCTTGAAAAAACTTTTCGGCCAATTCAACCATCCCTCTCTTCATATACCCCGTTACTATACTCGTCCATGCAACAACATCCTTCACAGGAGCCCTTTCAAGAAAACATAGAGCTGATTCCATATCACCAACTTCTGCGTAACCTGAAACCATTGCATTCCAAGTCACTAAATTTCTTCTAGGCATAACACTGAACAATTTCTCAGCATCATCCACTTTCCCATTTTTCAAATATCCTGATATCATTGTATTCCAAGATGCAATATCCTTAGAAGGAATCCGATCGAAGAAATCCATTGCAGCATCCAAGGAAGCATTATTCAAATAAGCGGACAACATCACATTGTACGAAACTGTGTCAGGTTCAGGAATTCTACCAAACAAGTCTTCTGCCTCTTTTAGCTTCCCGGGTTTGGTTGATAAACCAGCCAAGAGAGAATTCCAAGTGACTGTACTCCTTATCTTCATACCCAAAAAGACTTGGACTGCTGAGTCCAAGTCCCCAGAACGGATATAGGAGGTAATGTCTTTGTTGCATGATAATAAATTACTGAGTCCTCTGCTCCCCAATTTCCGAAATGAAGAAGATGTGTCTGACACAGAGAACCAATATTCTTTCTGAATGATGCAAATGTAGGATGTGCACCCGAAGCTCCTTGATTTTAAGAATACCGAGAGTAGAGCTCTTTCACTACTCAACAGAAGATGATGCATTTACCTTAACAAGAAACATGAAATAGGAAGCACATGCAACTCATTAGAAAAATACAGATGCAAGGGGCATAAACTCAACCATACAATACATCAGGACAGTAGGCTAAACACCATCTCTAAAATTCTCGTGCTCATTTGTCCAGTAAGGGTATTTCAATTTCGATGGAATCATCAAGCCACGTGGAAATGATTCTGGGACTGAACTGAACTGACTACGACATCATGATCTTTCACCGAAGATAAAATCAGAGGTGCATTGCGTACCCAACAAAGAAGATCGGATTGATTTCCCGAGGCACATAAAAGCCAACTCTCCATCTTCAGCAACAGAAATACCGGAACAGAAACTCGCCCAAAAAATATTGGTACCAAAGTTGATTATCCAAAAAAAAAAAAAATTTCTCCTTTACAACCTCACGAGAGCCCTCGATAGATCACAGCGGAAAGCACCCATTTTGGTGGAACTCATGCTGTCAAACAACGACGGCCAAGAGAATCCATATATTCCTTGGGTACTATCAAATTGTAGGGCGAGCCAAATTCCCAATCCCGAGGAAGACGGAGGAGAGAAGGAAGGAAGGGTTACCGAGTGGCAGAGGCCGGCCACAAGAACCGGTGACGAACCTCCGGAGTTGCGTTGCAATGATGTCACACATTCAAATCTCGGGCAGAATGGGCTCGCGTTTACCCACTCCAAGTCCCGGGCTGGGCCTCCGCAGCAGCCCCATTGGTTTACTTTATTTTGCTAGGGTTAAGTTACAAATCAATTTCAATAATATTTAGCTGTATTTTAAAGTGTTTAGAAATTTTATTTTATTTTTAAAAAAAATTGTTTAATTTAATCAACAACTTTAAAATATTGGTGAGCAGGGGTCAGCAGCACAACACACACCTCCCATCCAGTGAGCAGGGGTCGAATCAACATAAAAAATTATGATTTAAGATACATAGATCGACATGTTAGATTTGTCTTAGCTTACGTGTTAATCCAAAATATTACATAGTTTATATATATATTAACGTGAGTTGGACTTAATAAGTCATGAGTTTAATTGGTTGGATCTTGACAATTCACTTAATAAAAAAAAATATTTATTATTATTGAGATGTATTTCACTTCTGTAGTGCATGGTGAAAGGTTTGTGTTGTAGGGGGTGGGGGCGGTGGCGGTGGCGGTGGCGTGAAGAAGAAGCGAGAGAGATATCGGCATCCCACTGAAATTAGGGGGGCGGCGGCGGTGCCACTTTTTACGTAGGCCGACGTTTTCATTGCCATGCCATGTGGGGGCGCCCTCCCCTCCCCACCCCCACCGGACAAATTAATAGTCGCCCCCCGTTTCCTTTTTCTATCGCATGTAAAAAAAAAAAGAATAATTTTCTGAATACCAACAGTAGCTATACTATTAATTAGCAACATCATTTGCATAAATTGATTTCATTCCTATTTAATATCCAAAAAATTAAACATAAATATATTCACCGCCGGCCCGGGGGCGGGCTGTCTGTATTTGTGGGCGTGGGAGAGTAGATACCGAACAACCCTCGCTGCTGTGCTTGGCCTATTCAATGACAAATTTATTACCCCATTATTTTTATTATTATTTATTAATTACTTGTGCCCTAATAACATTCATTCATTCATTCATTCATTCACACCACACGACACGACACGATACGATACGATACGATTGGCGGTGGAGTAGGAGGAAGAGTCACGAGTGCCGTTGATGAGGCGCCATGCCATGCCATGCCATGCATACTGTTTGACGGTTAGTTAGTTCGTTAGTTAGTTGGTAGACGGAACGTGGACTTGGTCAAACCTACTAGAAATTTAGGATTTTTTTTAAATAAATAAATGAATGAATGAATTGATTGGTAATGGATTTGAGGTTTTTAATTGCGTTTTTAGATATGGAAAGAATCTCTTTAGCTGGAAATTGTGGTATTAAAAATGGAAATAATATTAAATGCATCCCCTTTTTAAAAATTAGCCGACGAGGAGAAGAGAGAAGAGAGAGAATATTTGGTCCCAGCGCCCCCGCCCCGCCCCGCCAGACTTGAAGAAACGGCGACGAGAGATCTTTTCTTTTCTTTCCGTCTCTGGGCGCGGCGCGGCGTTTTGATGCAGGGCTGTCGACTACGCTGATTTGGATGGAAGAGCAGGCGGCGTGCTTGGGGGAGTATGAGAAGCTTCAGATTCGAATGTCCACTCCCAGGTCATCTCCCTCTTCTTGCAATTCTACCGACTGGATTTTCTGTGTGTGTGTGTTGCGGGGGTTTCTGGGTAGACACACCCAATTGCGTCTTCCTTCCTTGCTCCATGAAGCGAGAGAGAATTAGAAAAGAAAAGAAAAATTTCTCGTTCGTAGCGAAAGACTGAACTTGACGGCGGTTTTCCTTTTCTTCCAAGTCACCCACTGTTCACGGCCTCCTTTTTCCAAATTACAAGGGGGAGTGGGTGAAGACATTTCGACAACACGCAACGCTTTTTCGATGTGAAATTCCCCTAATGCCCTTCCCTTCTCTCGCAGGGTCGTGATCGACAACGGCGGTTGCTCCGACGCCACCCGCCTGATGGTACATTTTTCTGTGCGTTTCTTTTTACCTGTATGATTGCAGAAGGTCTTGTGATCATGGTGTGGGGGCAGATTGACAGGGCAGGGAAAGATGGGTTTCTGCTTCTTGAAGCAGTTCAGGTTCTGACGGACTTGAATCTCTCGATTAAGAAGGCCTACATTTCTTCCGATGGCCGCTGGTTCATGGACGGTAACCGCTCCCTGCCTGCATTTAATTTCATCCTTTTACGAATTATGGGTGATGAGTAGGATTCCTGATCTCGCCGTTTCCTTTTCCCCTCAGTTTTCCACGTGACTGATTTCAATGGGAACAAATTAACTGATGATGATGCCATTTTGGGCTCCATCGAACAGGTTGCCTAACTTTTGGTTGCCCTTTTCAAAATTAAAAATTCACCACTGTTCAAAAAGATCAAAGTTTTTGACTGTTTTGTTGTGTTGGGGCGCTGCTGCTGCTGCAGTCACTAGTCGCAGTTCATTACGGTGGAGTGAAAAGCGTTGTTGAGGGGTTAACAGTCTTAGAACTAACGGGTTCGGATCGTGTTGGTCTGCTTTCGGAGGTGTTTGCAGTGTTGTTTGACCACAAGTTTAATGTTGTGGATGCAAAAGTGTGGACTCACAATGGCAGAGCTGCATCCCTCATTTATCTCACGGATGAAGCTTCTGGTTCCCCTGTTGAATACTCTGAAAAGATGGGTGCAGTTGAGGCAATGCTGAGGAATGTCTTGCAGGGGGATAACACAGATACCGTCGCTACTGCAAAAACTTGTGCTTCTCTCGCTGCTGCGCACACTGATAGGAGGCTTCATCAGTTGATGTTCAATGACAGGGACTATGACCGGAAACCGATCATCCAGACAGTAGATGATAACCTGACGGTATCTGTCAAGAACTACTTGGAGAAGGATTACTCTGTGGTGAATATTCATTGCAGAGATCGGAATAAGCTTCTGTTTGACATTGTTTGCACTTTGACAGACATGAAGTACATTGTTTTTCATGCCACAGTCAACACATCGCGAGACAGAGCAACCTTGGTATATATCTTATTTTTCTTTTAGGATCGTCCCCAACTCCTGAAAGGTTTTTCCCTGCAGGAGTTTTTCATCAGGAAAACGGATGGATCACCAATTCAATCAGACACAGAGAAGCAGCGTGTCATTGTATGTTTACAAGCTGCAATCAGGAGGAGGGCATCTCAGGTACCAACGAAAAAAGGGTGTAAACAAACACAACGGTGATGATATCAATCAAGCTGTGCAATTCGAATGCAGGGTCTGAAGCTAGAGCTCATCACACCCGATAGAAAAGGCCTACTCGCAGAGGTGATGCGCATCTTCCGTGAGAACGGCCTAAACGTAACGATGGCAGAGGTATCCACATCAAAGGGAACAGCCCACAACACATTCTACATCACAGATTCAACTGGAAACACACCAGATGCAGAGATCGTGGAGTCGGTTAGACAGAGGGTCGGATCAAGCAGCCTGAATGTAAAAGAAGCAGCAGTGATATGCAGTAAAAAAGAGGATGAAGGTGAAGCCTCTAGTGGAGCCATGTTCTGGTCATTTGGAAGCATGGTGAGGAGGAATCTATTCAAGCTAGTGAAATCATGTTCCTAAACAAAGCATCAGCAGGTTTTACCGCAGAGGTGAAAAAAACTTGGGCCAAAAGTAGCTATCTGGGGTGCTGCTGTACATAGTTAGCTTGTTGACTCGGGGATGCTGGTGTCTGGTCTTCGTTGGTGTTGTTGGGCAGCTGTAGACCCCCCTACTCGCCATTGCTTTCCTTCTTTGAGCTGATCTCATTTCCTGTTTTGTAGGACAAGTATGGGGCCTTAGGCGTTGCCAGCTGAGCTTAGGTTTACCTCCTCCTCTGTAAATGTTTGTTTCGTGTGTGAATATGACAGGGTCTGCGCCTGGGTTCCTGAGCCTCTTGTGTTCTTCAACAAACACCCAAATGCATTCAAGCGCTAAGTTCTCTTCCCTTCTTCTCTGTGGCCAAACTTTGTTTAGTAGAAAACAATATGATTTTTTCTATGACAGATAATCAATGCTTGTGATTCTTCTTATGGGATGACCGTACATCAATATAACCATTCCATCCAAAGTAAAGCAGCATTCTTTTTATAGAATTTTCTGGGGGAAAATGAATGTTACCAAAAATAGAACATATGCTTCTTGAAAAATGATCGGTTTTTGAATCTCCATCTCCCAGAGTAGAACTTGCTTTTTTTTTTTATTCCTGATTTTTTTCAAATTAGAGTTCAAAAGATATAGTTTTTCAAAATTATTTTTTGAAAAAAATAAAAAAATATTTTTCAAGAAATTATAACCACCAATTACTCCAAATGGACATAAGATTCTTTCATTTTCACACCAAAACAGGAAGCATAAAATTAAGATGAGAGAAGTCGTACGGCTTCCTCATACGCAGATCCACACCTCTAAAGGCCCAACAAATGGGTATAAAAAATGCATTCAGACCAATTGTTTAATTACATATCACGGGCCTGTGCTTGCCAAACAAATCGGGAATAATGCAGGGAGTGCATGCACGGTGTTATAACTGTACATGGCAGCGGGGTGGGGGGAAAAGTAGAGCCTTACTTTCATGGCTTCCTCAAGGAGGAAGCTGCTCCCATGACGACTGCCAACAAGATTCCAACACCAGCACCTACAGAGGCACCCACGGTTGCTGCTGCAAGAGAATTTGATTTAGCAGAGCCATCATTTGTCACAGAAGATGCATGCTCCTTCGCCATTTGTATGAAAATTGTGTCTGTCGTGAGCTCCTATGAGGAAAGGATACAGACGAATTAGTGGTGCAGGTGAATGGTGAGATTTGGAGATCCCATGTTGATATCATGTCAGTTTCTAGGAATACGAAATTGCACTAGAGATGGTACCACCGAGGCGCAACTTAAATATGAAGGAAGAAAATTATGGTTAAGCAGTGAAGATCTACCTGGAAGGCAATGTCTTCGTTGTTGCGAAGCACGCTGTGGATAAGATCACAGAGAGCTTGGACACCTTCAACGGGAAGTGTGGCTGGCCTCTTCTGGAAAGGCATTTGAGCAAGATTAATGGGAGCGAGAAAGAGATTCTGAACCCTCCTTTGCCAATCAGGAACTTCATTTGCTGCGTTCCATGATAGGGAACGGCCTGTGGGGCTTGGGGTAACATATGGACACGAATTTATAACCTCTGTGGAGCTGGGCGATGCTTGATATGCCTGGATTACAGCATTGATGGACTCCTTCTGCTGGTGTGCACTGACAGAGAATTTGTTGGTTATGGCCAGGACCCACGGAACACCAGCAGATTTTGCTTCATCCAAGAGTTGTGCTAGGGCAGGCAACTGCCACGCATTGGACTGGCTAGATCGAGGCACCCGATGGGACAAGTTGTGTACAAGAACCACCATATCCACCTTCTTTCTAAGATCACGAATTCCCTTCCACAACTCTTCCCTGAAACTGGAGATCTCCGCATTTAAGTTCTGCATCCATAAACCACAGCAGGTGCTGAGTAAACTCAGAATGCCAATGGAAAATCAAGACTCTTGTTTTATGTCATTCACACCAAGGTAGGATCACATGATACGGTGATAAGAACCTACTCTACAAAAAGAATAAATCAAAGAAATGCAGGAAGGTAGAAACACAGATGTGTAAGAACAAAATGTTATATTGATTGTGACGGCACTTAGCAACTATGTGACTCTAACTATAAAATTGCACCTAATGAATATTACAGAAAAAAAACTAAAAATATAATCTGGTCAGCACCTGTAGGTTTACTCCATTGGACTCTGAGAAGAGCAAGCCACCGGAAATACCTTCATGGACATCGACCTCAACAGGGCATCTCTCACTCTCTTTGCTGCTAGCATCTCTTCTCAGATCCAAAATTGCCTTCAGCAGTGATGTCTTACCAGCACCCTGTGCACACAACAGATTTGTGATCAAATGTGGCTAAAATAAATCCTTGCACCAGAATTTCAGGAATCCAATAGAATATATTACCTCAAGCCCAATCAGCTGCACCCTACGGGTTCTAACATGAATTTTCTCTGCTATGGTTGAAAAATCTGTAGTACAAAATACTACAAAATCGGAGAGATTACCAGGACGAATGAATGTTTCATCCATCTCCTGGGTCTTGGAGTTCAGTTTCATGTCAACAGAGCTTGTATCAATTGATAAAAATGCGGGAATCACTGGATCCTCCAACATCTGATGAACTGGGGGACTTCTAAGTGCATCCCCAACTCGTACCCGTATCTTCTGCATTCCTATTTCTACTTCATTTAGATGGGAATATGATGGTGGAGAAGGAAAAGACTCCACTATCGTAGAGAACCTGCGAACTCAAACATGAATGCTAACAAGGATGTACCAATGCAAGTGGATACAATCAGAATTAGGCATTTTACGTGGAAAAGTAGAATGAAAAACTGAACATGCAATGATGAATGCATAGATATATTTTTTGGAGGGAAAAAAATTAAAAATAAAAACGCAAAAAAAGAAATTCCAACTCCAAGCACATTAAAAGTGATACAAAAGAGAGAAATTACCAACGGCCATCAACTCGTACTTGAACTGAAGTACATAAGTGTAGTCCATAGCCAGATATATCCACTTTCAAAGGATCGGAATTCTTCTGGCACGGATTACCATTCCATCCTAGGGGTACCAATGAAGTAGCTGCACGAATAATTGGGGTGTCAACAATGCGGCCCAATTCAACCGTATCAGAATCTGAAATTCCTAGCATTTTTTGTAAATGTTGAAACTGCAGCTCTTGCTCTCTCCCAAGGCATGAAAATGCATTTTCATTCATGCAGACATCGAAGATTCTGAAAACAAAATAAGAAGGTGCTCATAGCTAAATAAAAGCAAGGCACTTTGGAAGACAAGTTGCTAATGATACAGTTTTGTAGAATATCATTTTCAAGATTCTAGTGGAAAAAAGTAGCAGATAACCAACATGGAAACTAGGAACTATCTATCAAAAAGCAAGGGACTCTAGAAAACAGTGTGATACCTTTGGAATCTTGACCTATATGATTTCATTGAGTGAGACTGGAAACGCTCTTTCAGCTCAGTGATCACAGATGCCACCTGAATGTGAAAGTTGTTATAGTTAACAAATTTAGAAACATTGATAATAAAAGTGACACGAAATAAAGAGCAATATCAATGAAGGAGAATTAAGGAATCAGGCAGTTCACCGATGTCAACTTTGTGTATTCTGATCCAGAAAGTGATTCCACAGCGGAAGTTCCCAGAATATAAAGCTATTGAAAAACAGCGATTAAAAAACAAAGCAAATACTGGATAAGTCAGGCCACTGAGAATACAAGACTAGGAGACCTGAAGTCTATATACTTCAGGCATATGATGAATTAAAAAATGGGATCAATTTAAGTAAGGAATTACCTGGCCAAAGGGCACATAAGAAGGTAAAGAGGGCATACCACGCCATAGCAGTCTGTTTCCAGCGTGGATTTTACCATTTCGAGGTGGCTTTTCACTTTTTGATTCAGCATTTTCATCGCTGATCACTGGCAAAGGCCGTAAAGAAATACCATTGGAACCCTCTTCGATTGCAAGAGATTGTGGAGAAGAAGCAACATCATCAATTGAGGACGTTGAAGCAGAATCAAGTGGATCCACCTTTTTAGGCTTATACATAGAAATATGCCTTCTAAGACCATCTATGGGAACAAGTTTTGAAAGTCTCCAAAAGGATGTCTGCACTGGACCTAAACCCAGTACCAACTGTTCTCCTTCTTGTTTAGTGTTGGTTGCTTTCTGCTTTGAAGATTCTTCCCCGTTCTTTGAGGATGCTAATGGCAATGAATTTACAGCTGCTGCACATCCGGCCAAGTTTTGAGAGTTATAATGATGAAAATATGCTGGAGATAATATTCGAGGAACCAAGTCTTCTGGAATGCAATATGTTTTGAAAAGATACTGCCATCCTTTTCTGTTGACATAGCTGAAAAAAAATGGTAGAAGGGCGGTGATTACATGAAATTTGGAATTTTGTAAAAGGTGAGAGTACAAAAACATACTCCCTGAGAGCAGAATTTCCAACTGGAGGTTGTGAAAATGTGATACATTTAACTTGTACTTTTTCAGTCTCCTTTGATGCAATACCAACAACTCTTAATATTGCGAGAGTAGCCAGAACTGCTACCTGGGAAATTATTGGCACATTCAAAACATTCATCGATATGCAAGTCTCAAGACAGAAACCCAAAAACACCAGTGAAAGAACATACTGCTCCGCCAAGTGAATGCCCACACAGAACAAGTTTTCTTCTCTTCTTTTGTGCTAACCTGTATAACTCCAACGCAGGGATTCCTTTTGCTCGAGCCATAAAACCCTAGGGGCATGAGCAACAACAAACGAACATTGAAGAAAATCATACGTTGAGAGCGTCCAAAAACAAAAAATATATATGTACATGTATATGACAAAAAGCCATTGATGCATCCAATGAAGTTCAATATGCAAACGTATTGCAGTGCTTATTATACCTTATGAACAGCAGGCTTAGGCGTAAACTTAGCTTCCTTGAAACGGGTATCTACAGGTTCAGAACCACTATCTGCATTATCCATTAGGATCTCAGGGGCCATATATGCAATTCTGCTGGTGAGGTCTGCCACAGCATCCTCATGGAATATGTCACCTTGAAATATATTTGCATCAGCCATCACATCCCTTTTTGTGAGATACGGACAAAAGAGGAAGAAGGAGACAGCTTAAGAAATCATTTTTAACTTATTACTACAAACAGCTTTAGAGATGCAGAGTCCATACTAACTTGTACTGTCTAGTTCCAATGAAGGAGGCAAACAATGTGTCTCCCGATTCGGCCAGCAAATACCTAAGTGTCAAGAGAACATGACTTTTATTTATGATGGCATACCAAACTGACAACCAGGCAATAAGTCAGTACATATCTTCTATCCTATAACGAATTCACCCAAGGGATGCTTTTGTACACAATCAGTGGACAATTGCATTTATAATGTATGTTTTTATTACTGATAAAAAAATGAATCTTTTTCAATTGAGTGATATGCGTATAACTGTGAGATGAAGCTCGGGTTGACAAAAGAGTTTACAAACGATGTGTGAAACTGACGGGAAAACAATGCTAGGTTTAAATCTATTGTATATACCTGTGAGGGACGTGATCAGAAGAAGGTTGAACTCGCTCTAGAGAAACAATTTTGCCACCGAAATCGGCCTTGAATTTATTCACTGCTCGAAGCAACTCAGGAGGTCTCTGCACTTGCAATTCACAAAGGTCAGTGCCACTGATCCGAATTCCCCACACACACACACACAAAATTACAGCCACGCACATTCTAAAATGAGAATCAAGCACAACTCTACGACATTTTACTTCGATGATGCTAAAAAGGAAGCACCTTGTAAACACACTCGGAGAGAACCATGCAACAGAGAATTTCCTGCAAATCAGCGACGGTCTCTGCCTTGAGGGCACGACACAATTTTTCTAACTTCCTCTTTCGGGATTCCAATTCTTCCTTCATTTTCCTTTGTTCCTCGAGCCGATTGTTTGGGCGAGGCCTCTGCCAGGGCCAGGGCCATGGCAAGTTCACAACCATCCTCCATGGGGGAGACCATTTGAGGCTGAAAACCTTGGAACTCCGGTCCCGCACCCAGGTCTCCACTGTCCTCTGCAGCGTCTCCATGGGTCATGCAATCACCAAAACGACCCCAATCCGAGCACAGCCATGGCGGAATAAGGATCGACGGTCATCCAATTGTCACACCAGAGTTCCCGAAAGGAATATCCCTCGGCCACTATCTTAATTACACTAGACGCATTCGCCCTACAGCCTACCGGCGAGGTGCTTTTCAACAAATTAAATTAAAACAACAGAATTGCAATAACAAAATTTATAAATATTTTTCAAGAAGAATATCCAAAAAAAAATTCGTTTTTTCTTTGCTAATTTAAATGGTTGCTCCAAGCCCAACACCAGCGGGTTTACACACAAACTCATGTTTGCTACTACTTATGCTGTTTACATATTCAATTTTGAAATTCATCGGATATTAACACCTCTTTTTAAAGAAATTAATTCTAATAAAACGTAACAAGCGTTTTTATATTTATAGTCTTTTGAACTTTGATAATAATTTTTTTTTAGAAGATTGAATTAATTAAGTAGTTACAACTAATTTATAAAATGTATTTTTTCTTTGTTATTATCTGAAGAGGAGGAGGAGGAGTTAGGTTGGGCTGGTCATTGAATGGATTTTAATAGGCAGCAGTTCTGTTTTTCTTCCCCAAGGGTAGTTTAGTCAATTCAGGCAGACGGAAGATCCATAAAAAGGTCGCCGGTCGGTTCACGACGCGGCAGGGGCGCGGCGGTAATTTCACATCCTTCTTCGTCGCCAAGTCAGTCAGACATGAGTTAGTCTCCATTATGGAGATGTGATGAAGGGGGGGGGGGGGGGGCAGGGTCAGGGGCAGGCTATTTATTGGGTTGAGATGAATGGAGGAGGAGTTGAGATGAAAGGTGGTTGATGCATGAGTAATGTAATGCAACAACTACTGGTTCGTGGTCGTGGCTCGCTTCCAACTACAGCTCTCGATTGGAATCTGCCGCCCCGCCCCCCCCCCCCCCCTCGTTTCTTCTTCCAACAGCTACGGCCAATTTGTGGATTCTTTTTTGCCTAGGGTGGATTCTGTCTACTGCCCATATTCTTGCCTTGGCTTTTAATCACCCAGTTGACTCACTCGTGCGGTATTCATTCCCGTGTTTTGCAGTTGAAAGACGACGATTTCTTGCTTTTTAAGATGTGGGTTCTCTTGATTTCATCCGTTTCTGCGAGAGGGTGGTGAGCTGGAGTTCGCGGAAAGGGAAAGAAAAGTCTTTTCTGCTCTTTCTGTTGTTGGGTACTGATAGATAGCTGATTAGCTATAGCGTGTCAGAGTGCAACAGGGATAGAGCTTGATTGTTTTGCTTTATTAAAGCTTTCTTTCTGCGTTGCTTTCCCACTTACCCAAACACGGTTGCTTGTCCGATGGCTGATGGCCTTTCCATTTGAACACTTTCAACTTACGTTGTCTGATTTAAAAGCTCAGACGGGCACAGTTTTACGATAGGGCTCTCTACCTGTTGCAGTCTGATTTAATTCTTGGCTCTTTTTGTGCATTGTTTTTGAATCCGTGAAGCATCACTCATGTGCTCTGTAGGAGAATTAAGGCCATGGTGAGCATTCGCAGACGCAGGCCGTTGGGAATCTTCTGTGGTATGAATATTCATTCTTCAAGTATCATGATGTTGCCTTCTGCTGTCTGTTGATTTGTATCCTTGTGGAGTCTCAGCTGGGCAAAAGTCGGCATCTGGTGAAACTTCTCTCTCTGTCCATGGAAACATGAGTCCAAAAGACAGCAACGAATCTGCTAGCGCCCATCCTCTGCAGTTAAACGATGGCTGCATTCCAGAACAAGCAAATCAGGCAAGTGTGCGCTCTGTTTCTTGGATTGTGGTTTGTTTGTTGCTAAAAGAATCTAGCGGCTTGTTTAGGTAGCCACCTTGGTGGTTGTGGCAGCCTCACCAAAATTGAGTGACCCCAACACCTTGAAGCAAGATGATCATTTCAGACAATTCCTAGGTTTGTATTCAGTGTCCAGCATCCGACATGACAGCAACATATTTCAATTTTTTCAAATGTTTTGTATCATGAAGTTGCAGAGGTTGAACACAGGAAGCCCCACCGAAGGAGGCGTGCTGAAAACAGAGAACTGTGCACAATGCGCGGTGTTTATTACAAGAACAGAAAATGGCAAGCTGCAATCAAGGTTGACAAGAAGCAGATCCATTTGGGAACTGTCGACTCAGAAGAAGAGGCTGCAAGATTATATGACAGGTTCTTTACATGCTTCTGACTTTTGCTCCCTCTCCCGTTGGCTCAAAAGCCATTCACGGGCATGTTCACCGGAAAACAAACAATATCCTTTCTTCAAGTAAAGGAATCAGTCCAAATGATTCCTCAGACTCTTGCCTTTGTCTGAATGCTTTGATACTTCTGCAGGGCTGCATTTATGTGCGGGAGGGAACCGAACATGAAGCTCTCGGAGGAGGAAAAGAACGAGCTGCGAAAGTACAAATGGGAGGAGTTCCTCGCTCTCACACGCTCCACCATCGCCAATAAGAGTAAGGCTTTGACTCATAGAATACAGCGAGTTATGATGAAGCTGCTATTTTCTGATATATGCATCATCCGAAGGGCTGAGAAGGAATGCAAAAGGGTGCCATCAAGTGGAAAAGGCCAATGAGAAGCCGAGATATATCGATTTTCCGGGTTGCGAAGACGACATCCTCATGGCTTGATTCATCATCTCCTGTTCACCCGGAAGTGTCCTGGATCGCATACCTTGGTTACATACCCTTTGAACCACATTATTTCACACGCTATACATATTCAAAGTGTCACACTGAAAGGATACATTTTTACACTTGTGTGATGAGGAAAATGAACTGAGTTACACCAGACCCCAATTGTTTTGAAAACTAGCTGCATGGCTACCTTCATGCATCCAGTTGGATTTTTCTTTTTCAATGCATCGGTTAGTGTGGAGGATCTCGATTGCCCCTTGGCTTGGATGGGTTCTTTTTGAGTTAAGATGCAAATACGTACGGACACGGCATCGTGCTTCTCCTTGCAGAAACGATGCATAATGCGGAATCGCCAGCAGGAAGGTGCGCCAGATCACTGACGCTTCTCACTTTGTGGGACTCGGCCATCTTTTTTAATAATCCGCGGTTCTTATTTTCCGGTCACCGGCAAGAAGAAGGCCACTTGTTTCGCTATAGCCCGCCACTTATCCCCCCCCCTCTGTCATGTCTCGCTTTTACCACCCTTTGAACTCGCTGCTGAAATATGATTTCTTTAATTGTTTGTTTGTTTTGTGGCAGTTGTGAGGTGGTGCTACGCCACCAGACATGTATTTGCACAAGTGGGTTGTGGGTAGATTTGGAGTTTGATGTGGTTCTTCACCGGAGAAACGACCCGCCGCCGCCGCCGCCGCCGCCGCCGCATGTGAGGATGCGGAGGACGGGCATAATTTGAGATGAGTTTGGAAGATGAGGAACAAATTCCTGTGTGGACCAAGAGGATGGATGGGTTGCTCGCCCCTTGTGTTTTACTGTGGAACTCCTCTACATAAGAGCATGGGAGTAAAGGATGGACTTTAATGAAGAGCTGCCTGCCTCTCTGGGTCTGTATTAAAAGCACTCCACGCCCTCCTCCCCCCTGCACTCCGCTCTCTACCGTCTCGTGGAGTCTCGAAACATCTAGTTGCAGAGGCAGGGCGCGCAGTATTTCTCCCCCCGTTCGCGTTCCCGTGACAAAGAAAAAGGGGAAGTCAGGATGATGAGGATTGCGATTTGGGTGGCGGCGGCGGCGTGGTTGTTGTTGGCGGCGGTGGAATGCGATATAAACGCGGACCGGAGCAAGTGCGGGGAGAAGCTGATGGGCCTGGCGACGTGCTTGGCGTACGTGAGCGGGCAGTCGAAGGTCCCGACGGCGGACTGCTGCGGAGGACTGAAGGAGGTGGTGCAGGACAATCCCGGGTGCATCTGCGTCCTCATCAACGACAGAAATGACCCCTCCCTCAGCCTCAACATCAACGCCACTCTCGCCATGCACCTCCCTGAGCGCTGCAAGGTCTACTCCAAGTACTCCGCCAACGACTGCATAGGTCTGATACACTTCTCTTCTCCTTCTCTTGTCCACCATTCGAGTTAACCCCGGTCGGTGCCTGTTTCTCAGCATACCTGCATCTGGACCCCAACTCACCGGACGCGCAGATTTTCAAGGAAGTCTCCTCCGTCACACCCCACGCCATCGTTCCCTCCCCTGCCCCCACCGGTGAGATCTCCTCTCTGAATTTGCAAACCCCCCAGCTGCTAAAAAAAAACTAACAAACTTTTACTGTAACCCAGGGTCAGCGAGATCGACCGGCGTGCCGACAACCGTTGTGCAGCATCCCTCCTCGACCAGCGCCGCGAGTCGGAACCTGTTACGGGCCGCCGTGGCTGCGGCTGGAATTGCACTCGCAGCGTCCCTTCTCTAGTACCGGGAGGAATGACATCTCCGCCTTGCGTGCACTAGTTATCTTGTGGCTTTCGAATAAATTAGCTGCCGGTTTTGAAAATACCAGGAAAATTTAGTTGTGTGAAGATGGAATGGAAGTGTCGCGAGTCCGCATCGCGCCGTGTCCGCTATCGTTTTTTTTACCTAGAATTGGTAATATAAAAAATAATAAGAAATAATAAAAGGGTTTGGATATATTTATTATTTATTATAGAGGAATAATAGATGATGCATTATTCATTTACATGTAAATGTGAAATCGGACCATTCACTCACTTTGGTTTGGTCAACGGCTTCTTGTCGGGATATTTTTCAATCTTGGTAAGGAGGAATGAGGTTGAGGACGGTCCCCCTCGCTTTTCAAATTTGTGTCTTCCTCAATTTTTTTTAATAAAATTCCGATTTTAGAAAATATTATTTTAATAAAAAAAGTACTTTCTTGTAATTCGAAAATTGAAATTAAATGGTGCATACCAAATGTACCCTTGGGAAGACTAAACCCTAGACCTTGGATTCTTGGGCCACCTTATTATTACAAGACGGGCTGGCTCAGTGTCTGAAGTCTGTTTAGAGATGGGCCCAATAAAGACCCAAAACCAACATCTTTTCATTTACTTTCAACCACCAAAAAGATATATATAGTAGGGGGGTATACATTAACAAAAACAATCTAATATCGTAAAAGTAAATAAAATAATAAATTGTGAATTAGTATTGATTGGTAAAGTATAATATTTTTTTAATATGATTTATGTTTATTATGTATTTAAGTTTTACAAACTGTAAACTTTTTCCATGGGCAAGCATTGTCCATTTTTAAAAAATAAGTATCCTGGATTTATCTGTTAGGCACCATTTATTTACAAACAGCCCATAGGATGGATGGTTATTTTGGCATGTGAATGGCGTTGCGCCTCCACTAAGTTTTTTGTATATTATCTTGCAGAGGTAAACATAGAGACAGACAGAGCCTGACCCAGTAGCAGTACCGTAGGAGTCCCAGGTTTGGAGAGTTAATTTAAAAAATACACACTGTATTATTTTAAGTGTGTGATAAAAATAATCATCCTGTGTTGAAAAAAATATAGGTAATGTGTGAGAGAGAGTGTGAGAATGGATACTTTAATAAAATTGGATGGGAACGTCAGCCACATGGGAGGATGGGCCTGGGCTTGCATCACTCACCCTCTCAGATAGATTAGATAGATATATGAGAAGGAATGGTTGGCTTCTGATCTGATTCCTCAGGCGAGGCGTGGCCCTCTGCCATCCACCCCATTTCTAACTCTGCTTATAAACAAGCAATCCCACAAAAAAGATGCTTGCTTTCTGCTTTCTGCTTTCATTACATGCTGCCCCTGCCGCCTTTCCAAATGAACAGAAGCATGGGCTGGGCTGAGCGCAGCAGGAACCAAAGTCTTACAGAGTTGAAGACTGTTTCGGACTGTTGGTTGTGTGTCGTCAGCGTGCATATGTGCGTTGTCGGAAGGAGGGTTGGAACCGGAAGCACGAAAGACTTTCGATGTGTGTGTCGGAAATTTCTCATGTGTGATACATTGCATAACAACACACTTCCTGTAATCTAGTGATGCCCATCTCCACACCTCTCTCTTCAACTTGATCTTAAAACTACCATGTGATGGAACTTGTATTTTTTTTTTTTTTTTTTTTTGTTTTTAAACAAAACAAGTATTTCTAAAATTATATTGACCTTTTTCATTAATTAATATAAAATCTAGAGATAGGAGAGGTACTCTACGTATCACTGCTTGTACATGGAAATCACTTTTTTTTTTTCAAGAAAAAGTTAATTTTGACATTTGACTTTCATGCTATTAAACTTCCTTTATACATTAACAATCTTTATCTATTATTTTTTTATTTCATAGTGATCCACACAATGTTTTAAAAGGATTGTTTTTACTTTTTGTTATAATACTTTACAATAAATATAATTCCAAATTAACAAATACTATTTAATCCATTATAATGAAGAATATGATGATAATGTTTGAAATAAAATGATAAATATTTGTATTTTTAAAATATGTGAATTAAAAATGATAAAACTTATGGAGATATTAAAATATAAAGTGATGATGTAGCATTATTTTTACCATAAGACCAGAACAGTAGATTCAGCCACTACAACATATAAGGAGGGTCATGGATCCCCTTCTCCTCAACTTGGAACCACCAAGACTAGTAGTTGTCGGACGATGGCGGAAGCGGCTTTGGACACTCAACAGCTCCCGACGAGCGCCCCCATCGGAGTTGCTGCGTCCAAGAAGCTGTCCCTCATACCTCTCATCTCCTTGATCTATTTTGAAGTTGCCGGCGGGCCCTATGGCGAAGAGCCGACCATCCGAGCTGCCGGCCCTCTGTTCGCAATCCTCGGGTTTCTTATCTTCCCGTTCGTTTGGTGCATCCCGGTTGCGCTGATCACTGCAGAGCTGTCCACCATGTACCCTGGGAATGGAGGGTTTGTGATCTGGGCGGAGCGTGCCTTTGGGTCCTTCGCTGGGTCACTGATGGGGACATGGAAGTTTCTTTCCGGAGTGATAAACATCGCCGCCGTCACATCGCTCTGCATGCAGTACTTGATGAGGCTCTTCCCTTTGCTCTCCTCCGGGCTGGCGAACCATGTGGCCAACTTTGTCTTCATATTGGTCTTTGCTTCTTTGAATTACACTGGTTTAGTTATCATGGGTTACTTTGCACTTGCCCTGGGGATTCTCTCCCTTTCTCCGTTTCTCTTGATGTCGTTGATCGCGATCCCGAAGCTTCGTCCCCGTCGATGGATTTCTTTAGGCGAAAGAGGTGTGAAAAAAGATTGGAATTTGTTGTTCAACACTTTGTTTTGGAACTTGAACTATTGGGACAGCGTCAGCACCATGGCTGGTGAAGTCGAAAACCCTAGTAAAACCTTTCCCTTGGCTTTGTTCATTGCTGTGATCTTCATTGCGTTGAGCTACATAATACCCCTCTTCGCCGCAACTGGAGCCATCGTCGTTGAGCAGAGCGAATGGGAAGCCGGGTACATGGCGGACGTTGCGAAACTAATCGCGGGTGGGTGGCTGAAGCTATGGATCGAAATCGGTGCGGTGTTATCGTCCATCGGATTATTCGAAGCACAGCTGAGTAGCGTCTCATACCAACTGGAAGGAATGGCGGATCTCGCCCTTCTGCCGCGCTTCTTTGCCATGAGATCGAAATGGTTCAATACGCCATGGATGGGGATCCTGCTTTCCGCGCTGATAGCCCTCGGGGTTTCGTCCTTGAGCTACACGAACCTGGTGTCATCGGCCAACTTCTTGTATAGCTTAGGTATGCTTCTCGAGTTCGCATCGTTTCTGTTCCTGCGATGGAAGTTGCCGCAGAAGAGACGGTCCTTCAGGGTGCCGTTGCGATTGCCGGCCCTGTCTGCACTATCGTTGATCCCCATCGGGATGCTCTTGTTCATCATGGTGACGGCGACCAAAACTGTGTTCTTGTTGTCCGGGGTGATGACGGGCGCTGGGATTATCTGGTTCTTGTTCATGAGAGTCGTGCGAGCCAGGAAATGGCTTCGCTTTGACAAGGTGTATAATGACGAGGACGACTAATAAGATGGCAAAAAAACACTGCATTAGATAATCTAGTTGTAAGCGTGACGTCTGAAACAAAGCAAGTTGTTGGTATGATAATATATGATGTTAGTAGCAGTTGTCTGTCTGTGTTGCTTTACAGCCTCCACCCAATGTGTTCAAATGCTGGTGTCAAGACCAAAAAAACAGCATTTTTTCAAGTGCTTTTTTTCCTGATGAGATCTTTAGACATAGAGTTAATGGGAAGAGGAACTGTCACCTCCCAAAATACCTCCAGGTTCAACATATTGCTAATGTTTTTCTACTACTTACATGGTTGAGTCGTTGAGTGTGTGTGGCCTTCCAAGACTGTACCGTGGGTTTCAAAACAAGCTCTAGGAGAACAGCTGACTGTTATTCAAAAGGCTCTGAAGTTTGCCTGTTCCTCAGTCATAACACCTGCCGCAATCTCCTCCTGCAGTTCATCATCGAAGTGAGTGAAGTAGGAGGGCCCCGTGATCAAGCAGTCGTAGTTGAGTTCACCAGGCCTAGCAAATTTTTGCCTTCATTCAGAGCAAATGCAATTCTTAGAGCTAGTTTCATCTCTGGGGATCATGGGGACACAATTGGATTTGATACAAACCATTCTTGATCGATAATCATGGCGTCTGTCAATCCAAACTTCCTCATGTCATCGGCTGTGTGGTGCATCAGCAAGCAGTACCTGAAGAAAAAAAACAGAGAACACATGTGCAAGAAGAGCGAGTCTGTGCACACTTGGCTGGTTTATAAGCATTATGACCTTCCTCCATAGCCTCTTTCCATGACCATCATGCTCCCATTGCCGAAATTATGAAGGCCTTCGAACTGTTGGACAGTCCATTTGTACCATCTCATCAAGAAGACCCGGAGAGTTAAGCCATGAGAAACGATCACCAGGTTCATGTTTGGACTTTGCTCCCCTGGTTTCTGAAATCTCCCTATGTCTATATCACTCCTCAGTGTTTCCCTGAAACCTGCCAGTTTCAGTCAACCCACAGCTAAATAAAACTCCCCTTGTTTTCATAGGATCAACAACGAATCTATGCAATCAATGCCTCAGCATCCTTCTTTTGGGGCAGTGAGGGAGGTACCTGTGATTCTGTCGTAGACGTCTGCGGCGGATTCGCCGTTGGGGAAACGGTAGAAGAACCTGCCGTATCGTTTTCGAATCTCTTTATGCATCTTCATCTGATGCTGATCCTGAAAATTCCCTTTCCGACGCAAGAGGAAGATGATCCATCAGCAGCGGAGAAAAGAAACAGACCGATGAAAAAAAAAGTATGGGTACCGAAATCTTGTTCCCGGATTCTGGGCTCCTCTCTAACACCCGCAATTCTCGATCTCTCAAACGCTTTCGCCAAATTCTTCAACGTTTCGATGGTCCTGGTGTACGGCGAGACGTAGAAATAGACTTTCCAATCATCCGCTCCATCTCCCTCGATCAACTTCCGAATGGTTCTCCCGCATTCTTCAGCCTCCTCCACGCCTTGTGGCGTCAGATTCACCTTGGGGTCTGCCACGCGTGTGTATACGCGCTCATCGACGTTCCCTTGACTCTGTCCGTGGCGCACCAGAATGATGCGGCGTGGACGAGGAGGCTTCTTCGAGGTTGCCTGAGCCGCCGCCGCCGCCGCCGCTTTCTCCGGGAAGCTTGAGAGGTCGTCGTTGTGTAGGCGCGGCGGATACGGGGAAGAAGCTGAACACAAGAACACCAGAGCAGCAGCCATGAAATACAACGGCCACGGGTTGCCGATAAAGCTACTAGTAGTACTCAGTGATGCACAAAAGTCCTCTCTCTCTCTCTCTCTAAATTAATCGAAATTATGATTTTCTTTTTTAAAAAAGAAATTGGGGCGGTTGAACCGGATCCAGACCGGGTTCATTTCATTAGCTTCCTTAAATGAACCGGTAAACGGAGATCCACAATACAGCGCCGGAGACAGTACCAGACGGCGAATTTATTCGGCCAGCTTCAACGCCGGCACGAAGGCAGCCATCAGACCTGAAGGCGGCAGCGGACCTCATCAACAAACTGATTATAATTCTTCTTGCGACGACTTGTAGATGCGATAGGCTGCAATGCACATCGTTGTGTTGCCCGCTACTGTTAATGCTGCCTGGAGAGCTACCAGCACCTGTTCATTCGTATCAAGCAAAGGGTTGGGTTAATGAGACACTCTTCTTCATCAAAATAAAACCATAATGATCTGCAACTCAACAACGCCAAAGTCATCTTTTTTCCTGCAAAAATGGTGTGGGTAGGCATGCAGCCGCTGTCAAGGTGATCAGCGATGCTTTCCCTACAGTGGATGGAGCACAGTCTCTGGATTCTTTCTAGATTTCCCCTTTACTGTTAAGGTGCTCAACTACCAACCCTTGTTAATAGAGAATGAACTGTTTATTGTTAGCCACCCATGGAATGATTGAAAAGAGCATGACTTGTGGGAGGCTATTGCATCTACGTTGATGTACTCGACCACCAAATCACCGGGTAGAAAAGGAAAGCAAGAAAAGATAAATTGTACCTCAAGGACTCAGAGTTGTAGAAGAAATGCCAAGTGCAAGCACAGAGTGCTCCAGCAAGAAGGGGAACCTACACAGTTGCATGATTGTGAAAAGTATGATCACTGTAATGGATATGATGAGCTTCATGGAAGAAGTTAGAGCAAAGAACTTGGATCTCAAGGTCCAAATAAGGCTTTTCAAAGACCACAAAACTAACATTGCAGTAAAGTGACAACACCATTTATGGAATCTGGAGAGCGGAAAGAGGGTAAGTAGTTCACCATTCCCCAAGACAGACCCTTCCAAGATTCAAGGCCAGATTTTTCTCCATATCGCCATACCAAAGCCATTGCAGTGGCCCTGATAAAAACCTCATTCAAAACGATTAGAGAAAACAAGAACCCTAACGCAACTGGATACTGGAATTTGATTCCAATTTAACCAACTTAGCGTCTCATATTACGAATCATCATCACCAACCATTCAACAACGCTGGAAACATGAACGGCCCAGGTGGGAATTGATAGCGCATTCCACGGTTCGCTGTAGCTTGAAATCTCGGCTGCGTCGGAGGGCGCGATAAAGGAAAATAGCGCGATTCCAGCGCCCATGAAGATGGGTATGGATTTCGAGAGTTGAGAGTGAGAAAAAACGGGACTACTAGCCCCAAAAATCCTTCTTTTGGGTGAGAAAATGCGATGGAACTTGGGGGATTGCGTAGTGGATGGATTGCGCTTAACCAGAATCACTGCCTTATGAGATTGTAAACAGCAGGGAATCCCCATTTCTCCCCTTTACAAGAAGAGCTGAGAGCTGAGGAACTGTGGTGGATATGGCGGATGCGGGAGGGAGGGCCTCCTAACCGATAATGTGGTGGATTGGCTATGGCTACCGCCACCCCATCACTCCTCCACTCACCAAAAAGACAGTCTGTTTCCTTGAAAAAGAATTGAAAACTGACAAGGTATTATTTTGTACATTAACTGAAAAAATGGTTCTTGAACTTTCGGACATGACACTGAAACCCAACGAGGTTGAAAGTTACTGGATACAATGCAAGAGAGCGATGCCTGTTTAGTTATCTGGGACGACAGATTCCAACTGGGCTTCGCTTTGCGTCGGCGCATTCTTGCGGGGGCCTGGTAGGCTTCACCCCATAAGAAGGCATAGAGCCCTGACACCAGCAGGAGGCCTCCAACCACACTGCATAAAATCATTCATGGCCACCAGTGACGACTTGCCGTTAATCTTTTATTTTTCCGCAGCCAAAATGACAGAGAATGGGTTGCTGCTCACTGTACCTTCCCAAGCAGAAGGCTTCATGGAAAAAGACAGCGGAGAATATGGCCGTTAAAAGTAATGTCAATGGGCTGAAAACCGATGAAAAGATGGGGCCTTTTCTCTCAACAACCCAAATCATCAGTGGATATGATACGGCAGTTACTACAATTCCCTGCATTTCATCAGTCACGGTTTTGTCATCTGCTTCAACACGGTCGCTATAGAGAAAGGGAAGAAGGATTTGTACGCAGTAAGCTATGGAAAGCAAGTTGATATTCCATGTGAGCTTCCAGGAAGATGCATCCCTCTCAACGATGATACCGCCGTATAGAGCCGTGGGTATGCAGCTGAATCCTATTTGCATGGTTGCTAATCGTAGTTTTGCAGGGAATTCCCTTAGCAATGGTCTCTGAATAAAAAAAAAACAAGAGAAGTAATGGTTAGCCACCTAGACATAAGACAGTGAATTATCTAGAAAGAAGGAAAGGAACCTGCACCACGAGCCAAGCTGACCAAGAAACCCCAGAGGCTAGCAGGAATATTGAGCCCTTTATCCATTCTTCCATCGTGGGGCTGTTTGATATAGGTTTTGTACCTAGTTGGGATCGAAAAAAAAAGAAATAAAGATAATGAATGTGAGATTTATTACAACAAGCAAGATCTGACCTAAGCCTTTTCAGTATGGTCATCATGTACAATCATCTTTACCTTCTTCTCTAGTGCCGGAGTACAGAGAGGGTCCCTTGTATAAAGCATACACCATTGCTCCTGATATACAAACCGCTGTACCCAAAACTTTGGCCTGCCCATGGATTTTCTTTATATCCAGTCTTTCAATCCTACAGTTTTATTGAAAGGATAAGTTCTATTTTTTTTTCTTTTTTCGTAGGGAAATTGAGCTTGAGGCTAGAAGGCTGGATGGTACCTCAAGGCAACTGCCATGATGAAGACAATAGCCGGAATGACATTTGTTGATGCTGTTGCAAAAGTCGCCGTGACATACTTGAGCGAGATAAAGTGGAGATTTAGAGACAGTGCCATCCTTCAAGTAGTAAAAAAGAAAAGCTTTCACGTAGCTAAATTAAGAGGCAGAGTGCCAATATGTGCTTGGAGACGAATGAGCCACATACCCGCAGGAAGAAACAATGAAGATCTTGAGGAGCAGCAACCATGTTAGAGAAGTGGACACTTTCCTGAAAGTTTGTGAAAACGCACGCACGGCTGCATTAGTTCACAAGGAAACTTATAACGGACAAAACCAAAAAAAAAAAAAGGAAACAAAGACCTCTCTAAGATGTAGGCCAAAGGGGCCAGAATTACAGTAGCCACAGTCTGTCTATAGAACACAAAAACTGGAGGTTTCATGCCATTAGAAATAGCAGCTTTGCCAAGAAGAAACATCCCTGCATATAAAAACTGAATAAAGATCATTGCGATCACCGGAAGATGAATCTTCATTGTTTCCATTATGAATCAAATAGGAGAAACACTAAACCACGGTCACGGTTCATCTTTAACTCATCAGCTGAGCACCAGGATTTATAGCGACATACACAATCACGTTCTAACGGTGCAGAGCAACTGTCGGAAAACAGAACTGATTCCCAAATGACAAAAAGCAGCTTAACTGCAACCATACGGTGCGGGTCTTCTCTAGCCACTACTTCATAGACATCTTTCGTTCTAGTAATCTAAGTCCTAACATCGATTCAACCAACCCAACAAAACATAATGCAAAGAAAAGTTTGTTACTACACGTCTGGAGTCCCGACGAGGTGAAGCAATTTGTGGTTTTGCTTCACTGAAGTGACTGCTGCTATGGCTGAGGTAGGAGCACGAGTGCCCAAAAGCTGAACATGGGAAATCACAAATCGAAGCATTTTCGGATCAGATTCATGCACTTTTATTCAAAGTGCATAGGTAGCAACGAAAAGCATGATGCCAAATTACCTCGTTGTTCCGAAATTCGCGCAACTCCCGGATCAAATCAACGTATCCGAAACCCCACAAACAGCGTCTTCTTCCTTCTTGAAAACTCAAAAACTGCGCCATCAAATCAAACGCCCTTTCCCTCCACAAACACACACCACACATATACACACACACACAAGGATTTGACCGCGGTTCCGAAGACTCCAGTCTCACATAGTCAAATGGGACCCACATACATAAACTGATTTGGACCGTTTTGTTACATTTTTTTAAAAAAAATTCAAAAATAAAAAATCATTTTTTTATTAATTATGTCATTTAATTCAGAAATATATATAAAAAATGGAACGCAGTAGAAGAGGGAAGAAAGGAAAGTAAAACAGGAAGAAACGTCATCGGGCACATTCCAAGGTGGACTCTTTCCACGAAGGAGACGAGCAGCAGCTGGGGCTGCCCCTCTCCAGTCTAATCTTATCTGATTCGTCAAAAATTTGCAGCTCCGGCTTCCTTCGTCCTCTACTCTGAAAGCCCCTTCTGATTTGAATCGAGATTTGGAGTCAGTTGACGTAAAGATCGGCGTTTTATGGGAAACACCGGGAGTGGTACCTCTTCTTCCCGCCCCCGCCCTCGCCCTGAGGGGAACGGGAGAGCGGACTCGAGTGATTCGAAGCGTCGCTATTTCTTGAGCGGCACCGGGCGGGTGCTTGGAAAGCCCATGGCTGATGTCCATTCCACGTATGTTTTTGGTAAAGAACTCGGCCGGGGGCAGTTCGGCGTTACCCATTTGGTGACCCACCGTGAAACGGGTCAGACCTACGCCTGCAAGTCGATTGCGAAGCGGAAAATAACCAGCCCATCTGATGTCGCTGACGTCCGCCGTGAGGTGCAGATCATGCGCCATCTCACGGGCCACCGGAATATTGTGGAGCTCTTTGATGTTTACGAAGATAGACAGAACGTTCATCTGGTAATGGAGTTGTGTGCTGGGGGCGAACTCTTCGATCGGATTATTTCTAAGGGGCATTACTCCGAACGCGCTGCGGCTGCTCTTTGTCGTCAGATTGTGACCGTTTTGCACGATTGTCACTCTCTAGGCGTTATGCATAGGGATTTGAAGCCGGAAAATTTCCTATTTTTGAGCACCGACGAGGATTCACCCCTCAAGGCCACTGATTTTGGATTGTCTGTTTTCTTCAAACCGGGTAACTTGTTCCCTCTATTCTTTCTCTTAGGCTATTTTCTCCCCTTTTTATCTGATGAAAGGAATCACCTGGTGAAAGAAATTAATGCAACTTTTTGGGTAGAATATTCTGGTGTTTCAAGTTTGTGATATCTCATTATTTCACCTCTGGAATCCAGATGCTCTAAACGCTGGCCTCTAATGACATGATTGTCCATTGAGCCTTTTTTTTTGTTTCAGGAGAAGTATTCACAGATGTTGTTGGCAGCGCATATTATGTGGCGCCTGATATCCTTCGTCGACATTATGGACCGGAAGCTGATGTCTTTAGTGCTGGAGTAATGTTGTATATCCTACTTAGTGGCGTCCCTCCTTTCTGGGCAGGTAATATTTTGATACAGAGCTCAAATTCTGTAGATGAGAGTAGGGCACTTGAG
Organism: Utricularia gibba; assembly: GCA_002189035.1. NCBI lineage: Eukaryota > Viridiplantae > Streptophyta > Magnoliopsida > Lamiales > Lentibulariaceae > Utricularia > Utricularia gibba. Next base: position 2,534,952 of record NEEC01000013.1, on the reverse strand, counting down.
AATGGTGTTTGCCAAGTTTCAGTGATTGACGAATTATTGTTTTGTGACGTCAGAGTCTGAGAAGGGAATATTTGATGCTATACTGCAAGGCCACCTGAACTTTTATTCTGATCCCTGGCCATCAATCTCTGCCAGTGCGAAAGATCTTGTTAGAAAAATGCTTCATCCTGATCCCACTGCTCGGTTAACTGTCGTGGAGGTCCTAAGTAAGCTGCTTTTGTTATCCGGCTGCCATAAACTAATGGGATTTCAGAGAGAATTATCTATTTTCTGTTTCACTGATCATCACTGTGTGGGATGGTAACCTTAGCTTAATATTCAGATCATCCGTGGATGCGGGAAGATGGAGATGCACCTGATAAGCCTCTTGATGTAGCTGTATTGACCAGAATGAAGCAGTTCCAGGCGATGAACAAGCTCAAGAAAGCAGCCTTGAGAGTAAGCACAAAATTAATCCTGTATTATTTTTTCCCAAAGTTTGTGAATTGAAATGGATGGAATATGCATCATCACTTCATACATCCACAGAAGATAGAGCCATATGGTGGGCATAGAAACAGTACATAAAACAGGGGTGGCGACTTGCCTTAACCCGGACCTGTAAGCTGAGATATGATGCTTATAGCTGTCCTGGCTTTTCAGGTGATTGCAGAAAATCTTTCCGAAGAAGAAATTATTGGGTTGAAGGAGATTTTCAAGTCCATGGATACTGATAATAGTGGAGCTATTACCCTTGATGAACTGAAAGCTGGTTTACCAAAGTTGGGAACAAAGATTTCTGAATCAGAAGTGAGGCAGTTCATGGAAGCGGTAACATCTCCCTCCTTTTTTATTGCAAGTGTCCTTGTCTTTCAGTGATATATTAAATCTTCTACTTCTTTGGGAACTCAAGCTTACCTCTTTGCATCAGGCTGATGTTGATGGAAACGGCACAATTGATTACATGGAATTCATAACAGGAACAATTCACATGAACCAGATGCAGAAGGAGGAGCATCTATATAGAGCTTTCGAATTTTTTGACAAGGACAAGAGTGGGTATGTCATTTTGTCTTTCATTTCAATGGGCATCCTAGGCGCCATGTCCTTTGTTCTCATTCATGCCAAATATGTGACTCAGATACATAACATATGAAGAATTGGAGCATGCCTTGAAAAAAGAATACAACATGGGCGATGCGAAAAGTATGGTGGAAATCCTGGCGGAAGTTGATACTGATCATGTATGCATTTCTTCCTCCCCATACTTCTCGCTGTTGTGCTTTTTTTTTTCAGTATGGTAGTCACTCTGCAACATTCACTTCATAGCTGACACTTGAGGCATCATACATGAAGCCATTCTATGCACCACCCCCACACACATTCATATATAGATCAGAGTGAAGCTTCTTGGCAGCTGATAGTGTGCTGCTGCTGTGGTTTGCCAGGATGGGAAGATAAATTATGATGAATTCGTGGCCATGATGAGGAAGGGCAACCCGGAGGCCGCAAACATCAGACGCAGGAAGTGAGAGAGGAGGAGAACTAACAAAATGCTGCTGATTATCCTACTCTATGTGTAACCTTCTTTATGCACCCAGCCGCCAACATGTAATGGCTAACTGATCCCATGTACCAATCCTACTTCATGACTTACTGACAACTGCTGAACTCTGCTTAGGACGCCTATAATTATGTGACAGCTTCGGGATTATCATGGAACAACGACCGCGAATCATTTTCATTTCACAAAGAAAAGAAAAACTTTTCTGATTTTCAAAAAGCTATATAGATTCATTTTTTTTCTCTCTATTTTTTTGAGATGAAGCTGACCAGTGACACAATTTCCATGGTTTCGAAGTCTGAAGGGAGTGTGATGGATGAAGAGTCCCAAGTTGTTTCCTGGTTGCATTACTCTTTTAAACACTGGAGGGAAGTCTTCGCAGATTCAATACATCAAACCAGCATGTACAAGTTTACAAAAGGCGCTATAAACACAAGAGAAGTCTCTAGATTTCAGAAAAAGAAGTGCCATGCCATCCTGTGTGTGTGTGTGTGTGTGTTTGTTTTTCCGCAGTAGTAAATCATCCATTTCCTGCAACCCAACTTTTATGACAGTAGAATGCTCATGTAGAAGCAAGCGCTTGCTGTTTTGGTTGCGGGAAGCTCATGTTCTGCAGTTCTGTTGATGGATGAGACTGCCGCTGCTGCTTAAATTGACATGTACTGAGCAAGTTGTACTCAAAGTGATGTGCCTCAAATGCAAACTGGTGATCCTCACCACCCCCGTGATGGTAGTATTCGTATCGAAAACCAGAATCCCATCATCTCGTTCCATAGCAACTCCCACGGTGTTGTTCATCCAGAGAGTCTCCCGGGCTGGCACTTCCCCCTCAAGCCGAGATGCCGCTGCTTCGCCGACTAGAAGGCCATGATAGTAAACCAGGAGGGACATACGGCGGATCCTGAAGGCACCCAAATTCGGGTTCCTCAGAGAATGACAGACTTCAAGTTTGAGCCTGAGAGTGTTGTTGTTGGAGGTGAAGCCATGATCCAAGCCTCCTCCTTCTCTAATGTGGAAAGAACTGGTCTGTAGGATAGGATCCCGGATACGGAAGATGGTAAAGGTCAGGATGAGGGTGATGGTGATCGCTATCAAGAGACCAGCAGCAAGACAGCCGCAGCATTTGATGCAGATCCGGTAGCTGCTGGTGATGGATGAAGCTGGAGCAGCAGCAGCAAGGGGCTTCTCCTCGTCAGGACTCTCTGGCATCTTCTTACACTATGCTGCATCAGAAAAGAAACTCAGTTGTAAATAAGGCACAAGATGCAGCAGTCAAGGTCTACCAAAGGGAACAAAGTCGCACACTCGCTTGTAAATCATGTAGCAAGCTGGACTTTGATCAACGGCAGAAAAAAAGACTTGACATTTCACACGTACAAGACTTGTCCTCATTCTAGAAGTAGACTCAACTGGGGACCCAGAGGGAAGTGCTGGAATATCCCTCACGAAACCGCACGCTGATTTTATCAACTCGTTCAAACTTTGCATCTCAGTCCTTTGGTATTCAAAAAATATTCATCAATCAAACTATGATCCAGTAGCCACTTTTACCAACTTTACCTTACACATATATTACATGTATACAGAGATAGACTGAGCGAGAGAGAGCAACGAACAATTCTCATAGGCTACGGAAATCTCAACTGCTCTTCTTCTAATCTGATATTTCTGTGGTTAGGAACACAGCCATCTTAATCCTGGGATGTGTGTCAGCACCGAGCAGCCTAAGTTAAGTTTCAGCTAACCCCAGGGAAGAAGGGCCAGCTCTCACGTAAATTTCCATCCTCAGCTTCATTTGTCCACCAGACAGACGAACCAATCTGTGGTTCATCCGGTTTTACTTCATCGACACCATCGAACATGAATTCTTTGGATGATCCAAGGGTGATTGTTCTCCTGTTCTTTTCATGGCGGTGCTCTTCCTCAGATGGGTTGGTAGAATCAGGGCATGCGCATTTGTTTCCATGTGGCATGATGACTGCTGCCTCCTCGTCGTCTTCTTCTTCTTCTGGTACACGCTCTACGTTCTTCTTCATCCTGTGGCAGGCAACGGCCATACCTTGTGGAGATTTTATCATGCCTTCAGCTCCAGTATCGAAGGAAACTCTGTGATCAGCTGGGGATTCATGATTTTCCAATCCACTCGGTGTGCTTGAAAGTGGAGGCACATCTGTATTTTGCTGATTCAAACCGGCCCTTGGAGTTCCTATGGTGGAGCCTGGATGCGAACCCCATTCTTGAAGTACAATCTTCTCAAGATCCAGAAGTTTAGCAGGGTAAGGAGATGGTGAGGAGTCTTTCAATAGGAAGGGGTTCATGGCCTTACTGAACTCACTATCCCGGAGAGGTGATGATGTGCCAGAATAAGAGATACCAGAACAAGGTGAGATCAAATGGCTCACTGGACTACCAGGTTGAAGATGATAGTATTGAAACTCATACTGAGAGAACTGGTATCTTTGACAATTTCCATCACCAGGTAGACATGGCTCAAGAAGCTGTGCAAATGGCACTTCAGGTGAAGAAGGTGTTGTCAACTGTACCATTTCAGGGGAGGAGTGTAAGGTGCAGTAGATGGTTCTGTGGGGAAGCTTGAGAAGACAGGCGGAGAAACCAACTGAGTCTCATGCGCATATGGGCCAATGGCAAACATTGAGGGGGTGCAACCAGGAGAATACATGCCAGCAGATATACTTACTGATGATATCGTGGCAGTCGGCGATTGCACTACTGAAGGAGTTTCTGATGGAAGAAATGATGCAGGAGAGGAAGGAGGTGCAATAAAAGGCAGCACCATAGACGGTTGTTGGGATGCACTCTGAGTTGATACAGAATCTGGATAGGAGACTATGGTATCTGGAACAATAATGGCAGATCCAATTCTCTTGCTTTTTTTCAACCCGAAACACCAACCAATGCTGAAGCAGCTTCCCCATCTTTTCTGCAAGATACGAGTAATATAGCATGTTACTAATTCCTGATAACAATAGTTGAGCTTTGGTAGAAAACCGATAAATGAATGTAAGGGTCAAAAAATTTGGAAGAAAACGCAAGCATTCGTTTAGGGAGAATTTCATAATCGACAAGAGTACACTAACCCAAGATCTTAACATCAGTGGGAGGAAATGCAATGAACCGCGCAATCTCATGCAAGGCGCGCACCATATTATAGAGAAGAAATTCAGCATGTAATCCCATATTAATTACAGACCAGTCTAAGTCATATAATGTACAAATTTTTAGTCGACAACCATAAAATAGCTAAATATGATGACTAACAGAAAAGGATTCCACAAGCTGGTGCGAGGAAGCCACGCCTATTCGAATATTAATAATTCTTAACGAACTCTTCGAAGCTCCAGAACTCAAATAAAATCCATGACAACTGAAAATTCCAGAACACGATCTAACCATCAGGAAACAATAACCAGCAAGCAATCAAATTGTGTATAAATCCCGCACACCTTGATTCCAGAATCAATCATTACTAGAACGGAAAAATCAGCAGATCATACCCATCCGATCTCCAATATTTTTCAGTAACGGAAACATCTAAAGGAGGTTCAATTCAAATCAACCGAAATTCGAAGTTCAAACTCCATATACCTGAACCGGAGCCCGCTCGCCACGCGCCCCGACGGCGGCAATCGCCGTAGCGGCAGCGTTTATCGTCTCCAAGGCATCGACTCCGCCGTTAACTCCCCTGGCCATCGCCAACTCAATCCAGAGAAAAAGTGAGCACAAAACACATGTTCAGCAACAGGCGAAATCCCGCAGCAAGCTCCAGATACAAAATTTAGCTTCCGCCAGAAGGCAAGTCCTGGACGCGACGGCGGACTTCACACCAAATACACAGATGTGAACGTACGAAAAAGGCTTCTGTGCGAACAACCACCATATCCGGCTCCATAGTCCAATAGGCGTAGCCCCTCCCCTCCGGTATAGCGTCCACCGCCATCCTTCATACCCCGACCCTTATATCCTCAATCATTGAGTTCTGGGTGAACAATAATTCAGAAATTAAATACGTCATCATCAAATTTATTAAATAGAAATCAAGTTTTAGGCCACCCTACGCGACAATTTTATGAGCCTCTACAAATAAAAATGTATTTATTCTGCTCCCGTATTGAAATCTATAGATGTAATAATACTGTCTATTTATTACAATTACAAAAATAATTTTATTATCAAATATTAAAAGCATTTTTTATTTTAAAAAATCCACGGAACCGGACTGAAATGGTCACACCCCAGGGGTCGTTATGTCTTTTCCTGTTAGTATGGTGAGTTTGCTTGACAGTTGCGTGCACGTGTGGTGGTGGGGGGTGGCCCACTTGGACGCCATGCCTCACACGTGTGGACATGATTTGCAGGTAGGTAATCAAATCACACCCTTTCCAAACAAAGAAGAACCTCCCAGGCCCCCCTCCCTGCCCACATGCACAGAATCATTTAGTATGCTCTTTTATAACATAATGGCATCACAGTGCACGTTTTGATATCAGAAAGAGCAAGGGAAGTTGGTGGCTGTCCTCTTTTATGATATAATGGCATCACAGTGCACGTTCTGATGATATCAGAAAGGCCTCAAGGGAAGTTGCTGGCTTGTGCAGAGTTGGTTCTTTTTTCAATATGAGATTTGGGTGTTGTAACCTTTTTATGGCAGAGAAATGGTTGCAATGTGTGTGTTTCTATGGGAAACTTCATCTTCCATTGGGGTGACAAGTGCACCCAACATATTCATCTAGGGGTTTCTTGTTTATCCTGCAGCAAGAAGCCAATCATAAAACCTCATGTTTGGTGCTATTCTCTTCACTTCAGTTTCACAAGAATGCAGTATGCAACGCATAAGAGAGGAATGAATTGATTGATAAAGCCAGCATTCATCTCCCCCAAAATCGAAGTAATAACCATGCATAAGTTGTAAGGAGGATGGAATTCTTCTGCATATTTCCAAGACGAGTATTGCATCTTTTAACTGAAAACACTACTGGACTAGTGTGTAGAGCTGCCTCTGGAACAGGTCCGACAGCGCACCACGGACTTCCATCTGCGAAAATCACAAGTCAGATATGCTGGAATATTGTTTCGTGTAGGCGATCTTTATGCAAGAAATCTCTAACAAACGATCTGTATTCATGTTTGTTGGCGCTCTACGTATATGCAATGCAAACAAGGATTATGCAGACTGATGAAGTTTCAAGGTCGATGGGAATGAGTCAACAGATACATGGACGCACTAAAAATGCAGATTAGACTACGGTGGCGTGGGGCAGTCACCATGTGGTGATGGAGGGTAAGCTTGAAATGTGATTCCATGAAAATGCTAAACCAGATGATCAGAATATACTGGAAATACAGAGTACTGACTAGAATGCGTAGCATAGGCATTGCAGCAAAAGAAGGGTTGGAATTGATGGAAACAAAGCCTGATCGCAAGGCGAGAAACTTGGAAATGGAGCTTACCTGTTCGCAGCATACAAGTTTTGTGATCAACGGATAGAAATCCCTGAGGTGGCTTCTGAAAATATTGGTATTCATTTGACTCATTCCTCTCAACACCTGGAATATCAGAAGGCCAGTGAAAAACGGATACTACACTTCAAGAGAAAAAAGTTTCCCTGAACCAGAAAACAGCGAACACAGAATTTGGCATTCACTTGTATAAAGGAGGCGATAAATTATCAAGTGCTTTTAGTAGTGGTTTTGACAATCTCACATAGAGTGCACTGGGAATAAATGTGTGCTATGCATGGCATCAGCCAGCAAAACATGGCACACTTAAATCAAAAGCCACATTTTCCGTTTGATTGATAAAAAAAACAAAGCTGATTATAATCACCCCCACCAAAAACCTCGTCAAACAAAGGGCCAAGGGAAGGGACGAAGAGAAAAAGACCACTGCTTAATCTATGTATACCTTTACAATAACAGGAGAGCGAAGTTCCAGTACTCGATAAATATCTGAGTTGGTTGATTCCATAATAGTGGCTTGGATTTCAGATGCCTCTATCAAAACCTTCTGACAGAAAGAGATAAGCTTTTCTTCAGCTACACTTTCAAATCTTTGTTCTCTCAAGTCTCCTTCATAACTGTTTGCAGGCACCGTTGATTTCTGAAGGATATCAAGATAGATACGAGTTCCAGCTAATTCCTGACGCAGAAGATTCTGCAATGGTCTATCCACAGAAAAAAAATGTTCAGATGGATGAACAGGCGCAACCAGAATCATTTTCATGTTATATGGATTTACACAAAAACATCAATAACCTTTCAGAGGAAATGTGGCATATCCGCAATCTGAGGTTAGAAAATGAATTGAACGAGGCAGCAAAGTCTAGGATAGAGAACAAAGTTTCCATAATGGAAATCTTATGCCCTGCATTCAATTTGTTCCAATACTTCTTCTGCAAGCACAAAAATAATAGATAACGATTAACAGGCAAAATTATCGCAGAATCTGGAAACTTATGTTTCTATTGTACAACCATGTGCCTCAAAAATGATCACAACATTGGCTGAGTGGAAAAAGGATATCCATAGATAACAATTCCATAAAACTGTTCTGAATAAGAGATGTACTCCATGTCACATATAATAGTGACTGTGCACAAAAATATGAGCTGCTGAATTAAGCTGTGAAATAATTAACTTGGAAAAAATGCTTAAATTTTAGTCTCGTACCTGTATACTATCAATGACATCTAAGAGAAACAACTGGGTAACACATTTACTCCGAATGATTTCATGAACAGGACTTTCATCTTTCTCAATTGCAGAGCGCACAGCAATCTTTGGAATCTAGTATCGAATAGAAGAATAATTGTATCATTTTTAACAGAAATGCTAAATTAGGAAAGAAGTCTATATAGACTCATAAATTCCTCCTCATGCCAGCTTCTACATAGATAACTTTTGTCTTGAATTCCATTATAGATTCTACCATTTAGTACCTTTCATTATCGAAATATACACCATCCATGATATTCGGATTGCACTACATTGAAAAAAAAGAAGAAATCCCCATAAAAAAATGCTTCTCTCCAGACTTGCTTCTGCTTACAAAAATCTCAGTTCAACCTTTTGGTTCTGCATGAAATATATACTATTTCACTTTCTCCAATGGTTATTAAAGCATTCCATAATGGTTTTTCTACATTCAAAATGCTCCCCCCTCCCCACAACCACACACACACACACACAGTACTCGTCATTTTATATTTCCATTGCCTATTGAAGTGTCCTGCAGCCAAAGAAGACGAAGACACAATAATATAAAACAAATGGCACTACCAACCTTCGATGGAGAGGAAGGCATCACTAGATCACTTGGAGTGGTTTTGGGTTTTGATGTAAAACTTCTCACAAACAGATTGTCCATCATATTGCCCATGATTTTCTGTCCTAATGTTTGACTTCGCTGAAGACCAGAATTATTAGAATGTCCAGTAGTTTGTCCAGATTGCGATGGAATGCCTACAGTATAAGTTTTAGAAATAAGACTTCGACTGCATTCCTCAATTTCAACAAATTAACACTTTATATCATCAGAAGCTAACCCTCATAGCCATCCATATCCATAGAGCGAATTTCTTGAATATTCTCGAATGAAACACCTTCAAAACCAACACTTCTTCCTGATGCATCACCATCATCATATACACCATGGTAACTCTTATCAGTATACGGGGTTGAAGGGTCAAGTGCAGATTTATGTTCCTCCGGAGTATTGAGAAGCTCAAGTGGTTGGGTTGTGTAAGAAGCGTCTCTGTTACAGAGATAAAGCCACAAAGAAAGAAAATAATTAAAAAGGTAAATTCACAAATAAAATGAATCTGTTGAAGGGACAGCATGTTTAGTTACCTTATACTTTTTAACAAAGTGTCCCAAACATCATCACTGAATTGGTGCCCTCCAGCTTCAACCAGATGAACTAATGCACTCAAGGATATAGAAACCAAAGATTGATTCACTTGCTTTGCACAATCCAACAATAAGCTGAGAAGTGGAGGCAGCATAAAAGAAACATCCTGCAGATAGAAAGTAGAAAAAACCCACAAAGGCATGGTTCATAAACAAAGTGTCTAATTATCAACGAGAGAGATTCATGTTCATCCCACAGCTATTGGTTCAAATGGAGATGGTGAAAACCGAAAAAGTAACAAAGAAAAAAAGAAAGTGAGGGTAAATTATTCTAACAGCTCACCAAGGATTTTTAGGAAATTATTCTAAAAAAATAGGAATTTGCTACACAAAATACAAATACAATCCACTGCATAGATGAGTGGTTAATTCCAGATATATAGCGCTCATATATACAAGTGGTTTACCCAGACATCTCATGATTCGTGATCTAATATCCAATATTACAATGTTTTGAAAGAAGTCCAGATACTGCCACAGACTTAATAGAACCACTGGAAAAATGACTTTATCTAACATTACCTTGTAAAAGGTGTTAAAAAGGTTGCACAAAAGCTGCAATGAATGGATGCTGCTTTCACGAAGCCAATCATCATCAGAAGACGTAGAATTGTCAATTCCAGCATGCCGTGCATTATCAAAAATAGGAAACAGGACCCTATGAAAAATATTTTCCCAAAATGAAGAAGAGAATTTGCTGCCTCTCTCATTCAGCAGATCAAATAAAACCTCAAGTGCACAGTTTCTGACCTCTGATCTAGGGTCAGAGGTCAGATCAGAAAGGCCAGCAAGCATAGGGAACCAATAGTGCTCAGTAACATCAGAAGATTCATCAGCATTAATATCAACAGGCTTAAGGGCTCCACCGGGAACAAGGCCCTGTAAGAGGAAACCGAGAAGCAATTAAAATTTTGTTTTTTCGCCATCCATATTTGATTAAAACATAAATTGGTCTAAATGATTTATATTGGACAAGACATGTGAACTGGTCCCCATGATGCTTTCTGAGAAAAAGAGCTCACAGGAAGATCGACATCCCAGAAAATATAAGGTGAAAAACCATCTAAAAATATCAATCTGAGTGTAAAAAGCTGCACATAAAAAATTTAGCTTCAAAACCTTCAAATTCCTCAAAGGCGCATATTGCAAGACTGAAAGCACATGCAAGGAACAACCTATCACCCTCTCCTTTTGTACTTTCTGTGCAAAATTCCAAGGATAGTTTTGCTAATGAACAATATTTGTTATTATAGTGCACCTCTGGCATATGTGAGGTCCACTTTAACTTATACAACATTCTCGTACTGCTGATTACTGGCCATGTATATATAAAAAAATGCTTCGTACTGATGATGGAATGAGCCATTCAAAAGATGTTTTAGTTTTCTATTCATTTTCTGCTCAAAATTAGAAACCCATGTGATTTTAAATTTTCGATAACCAAAAATATCCAAAAGATGAATAGCTATGACCACTCTCTGAAGTAACAAAACGCCAAGATTATTAAAATCCAGATTTTATCCCATCTACTTTTAATATTCTCTAATCCGGTTCTCTTTATATATTATGAAACTTTATTGATGTAATTATTATGATCAATAATTTCTGAGAACAGCCAATAAAGCCATAAGAAACTAAAATAAATGGGATAATAACACACAGAATTTAGCAGACACTTTGTAAAAAGGATTTCACATTCATGACAAACCTCTGCAAGGCGATCCTCACAAATACGAAGCAGAGCAATTGCCTTCAAACTTATGCGATGGAAACCCTTATTATTGGCAAACCCAATTAGACAATTGACGCAATCCATAAAGCAGTCCCCAACAACCTGATCGAAGTGTTCCAAAACAACTGCAGTATTCGTTTGCGTCAGAAGGGCTTTCTGAAGCTCTGGAATAAAGCAAGTTACTACAGAGTAATTTGGCACTTACCATGTTCTACACTCTCAAATGCACTCTCAACTATGGTTTCCATACTGTCATGAGCAGCAGCAGTGAAAATCATGAATACACTTCGCCAACCAGATTTAATGCCTCCAACTTTAGATTTGATCATCTGTCGTACCAATGAAAATATTTGAAATATGAAATATCACAGAAGACAAGATAAGATTAAGATGAAATGCTAAAATGCATACTTGAATAACACAGTCCACAATAAGCCTTCGAATAGAATCATTTCTGTTGCTTCTGATAAGAACAACAAATGGCTTTAAGATATCATTCTGGAAACTGAAGTTTGAAAGTTCAGCCCGCTCCAAATACTTCATTGCAAGTTGCCGCAGAGAATCAATTGCATACTGAGCAACTTTTTCATCAGGGTGGCTCCCAGCAAATATAAAATGATGCGCTAATATAGACCATATTCTTGCCCAAACCTAACAAACAATGGCAATAATTTTCAGTGGTTCAATGCAGGCATATGCTGAGGGGCAACCAATCCAAGGTCCAAAAACAAACCACTTCAATAGAATAAAAATATTAAACGAAGGGATAACTCCTAGTATAATAAAAGTAAACAGGAAAATGCGTAAATATCATAAAATATTAAAACAACCAGATCAAGAGCAAAGCAGAAAACAAAGACAACGAAAAATCCAAGGCCCCGAATTTTAAACAAATCATAACTAAAAGGAAAAGGAATTACCATGCGGATACGAGCCAAATTATAATAGCTAATCTCAACAACCTTTTGCAAGCTGAATACACGAGCAGGAACCTGCTTTAATTCCTCAGCCGAAACAGTGCACAATGCAGTAAAAAACTCCACCACCACTTCACTGGGAAGATTGATGCTATTCAAGAAAACTTGTTCAGTTGGCTTTCCCGCTAGCTCCTTCAGCGACTGTATAATAAAATCTCTTGAGATTTGATTTGTTCCTTGCATAACAGATGCAGTCATAGGAGGCCAGGAGACTGTATATTCTAGGCGCGAGATGCATTCCAAGACGGCAAACCATGAGTCTTGAAAGGCATATATCTCAGTATCACATAATGAAAGAAGAGTGCGTAGTGCCTCTACATTCTTCCCACGCATGTCTTTTGGTGCATGTAAGAAGTTATACCTACAATATTCAATGCATACACGTAAAATAATAAGGAACTCAACTCTTAAAATTGAGCTGAACCACCAATGGTGAGTCCTAATTATGGAAAGTCAAACAACTCACTGACCCAAAAGTTATTTGGCACCTTGAAAATGATGCATATGAGAAAATAAAGTTATATATGCAGTTAGAATTGTTTTTTCTGAAAATCAAACTATGCACATTTTCTACCTACATAATAAAATGTAGAATGATACAGATCACACACCTAAGAACATAAAAAAATATCACAAATATAAACACATGCATTACCCACTCAGATACATAAGATAATAAAACTCACTAGCAGAAGTGAACTACCTAACCAATGATGTCAAAAAGGCATAACGCATGGTATCCATTCCAAGTGCATGAGTTATGTGCACACCATCCTTGAATCCTTCCATACAAAGGGTGATCCTTGGTCTGTTGTCAATTTCACCCATGGTAAAAGCAAAGGTAGCAAGTAACGGCCATCCCACTGCTTCCACCATAAGGCGTACAAGTTCAACCCTGTAAGAAGTGTAAAATACCCCACGTTTCCCTCCCTTGTCCCTTATCACAGCTTGAATTTGTTTGACTATTACATCACTCTCTGGCTTAGAATCATTTGAAGATGTCCTCTTAGGAAGTGCAAGGTTGAGAATATTGATGAGACCTTTCTCTCCAACATCTGATTTCTGCTGACCAGTTTTCATATATCCAGCTGAATCAACATCCATTTTTATCTCTTCCTGCACAATTGATTCATATATCTCTTCCAGAAGTTCTACAGGGGCAGATTCTTCAGCATCATTCATTTCATTCATGCGAATGAAGTCCTTTTTTGACATTTTTGGCCACACCAAAGGATTATGGGCATCAGTATTCAACATAATAACCGCATATGCAAGAATGTATGCTGTGTTTGCATTTTTGAAGAGACCCGGATTGTCAGCACAGTATCTGGTCAAAAAAAATCATTCAATTCTAGACACCACTAGCATATCTATCAAGATTATTACTTGATATAAAATGATCGCTAAAAAATCTAATAAAGTTTTATTTTGATCACTTCTTCCAACTCGCTGATGATCTTAAACACAAACTAGCATATCTATCAAGAAAATTACAAACTAGCTTACATCTCGAGAAAAAGATAATTACCACCCACAGATGAATATGTCAAACAAACCATTTGTGCATCTATGTTTATTGTGATCAAGATGAGATGACTCAATGCACAAGCATGACATCATTTTCTGAGTACCAGTTACAATTGATATGGTGTAATGTGAGATAGATGATACCTGCAACCATTGAAGAAACTGTAAAAATAGAGAAAGTACATACCGCTCAGCAAACTTTTCCATTATGCGATCTATCTTTTGAGCCTCACCAGGAAGCCGAAATCCTTTGAGAAACTCACGAACTGCACGGTCAAACTTAAATCCAGAGAAATTCATGGAATCGACATAAGCATACATGACAGCAAGAGGAAATTCTTCATGTTGACCTAGGTAATCTCCAAGCTTAACCTGATAATTAAACAGGTAAGAAGTTCCTATAAGATTAATTGTATGGGGAAATTATGCTGCCAAAAATATGGAAAATCTTCCACCTTGTCTATGTTAGGAGTATTCCTAAGAAACAGAGCAACTGCACTGGGGTTCCCCTCAACGAGCCCTGTAGAAATTAAATGCTCTATTCCCTTCTCTGGCTTACGGTTAAACTGTAATATATAAACAAAACATCTGAGTTCTCACAGCATTACAGGAATTCAAGAACCTCTTTTCAGTAAGTAAGTTTACACAAAATCAGGAAGCAATGCAATAATTTACCTCAGACACGACAGCTTCTATAGTGGCTTTCTGCGCTTTCAATTTCTCAATATTGCTTTGTGAAGATTCCTTACGTCTTGCATCATCATGATATTCAGCTGATGTATCATCATCAGAGGTTTCAATGGCCTTGTTGCTGTTTTCTAGTTGTCTACGAGATTCTTCCCAACGCACTAGAGACTTGAGCACGTTCACGAGACCCTAAAGAGGATATTTGGAAAAAACAAATCATACGAAGAAAATGCTGGTAAAAAATAATAGCCCAGTGGCAAACCTGAAGAGATGCTGTTTTAATTGATCCAGCCTGTGATGTGATTGCAGTCTTTGGGTCTATATTGAGATTGCCTTGAGCAATTTTGGATAACGATGCGATCTAAGACAAAATATAAGAAACTTGGGAAGTGTAAAAATGCTGGTAATGAATTCAACAATAAACCTTACCATCTTTTCGAATAAATTTGGTGCTTCCAAGTCACAATCATAATTCACATACAAATCTACAAGCATCTGAGGATCTTTGGATACTTTCTCCAGCATCCTGAAATGCATTGCATAAAAACCACTGGTTATAAGAACTAAGGTTTTCACACATGTAGCAGCACTCAAGAGCCTGGAAAAGAGAGTTCAAACAGGATAGAAAAGTGTTAATGCGGCCACGACATGGATAATAAGGAAGGGGCAAAAGTCGATTTCCTTGCTGATACATATATTTCGAAGCAGAAAAAGCATCAAAGATTTAGATGCATGAGGGATGATTCTCTGTGAACAAAAGATCACAAGGGGAAAACTCCATTGGATACAGCTAAGAAGAAAAATTGGTGTGCTAATCGTATCGCAGTAACCATTTGATAGCACTTGAATACATTTCACAATGCTGTGGAAAGCAGATGAAACATTGTATCTTTTACGTATTTATTTTTTCTCACCAAAGAAAGAGCATTTTCAGCAGAAAGTGTAACGAAGCAATAATGGTTGGAATTTCATACCGAAGGACATTTAATTTCTGGTTAAGATCTGAGCCATCCAAAGACCGTAAAATAATCATGGGAAAGAAGACACCAATTTCAGCCTACAGAAAGATTAAGCACCATACTCAAGCACTGTAGAAAATCAAATATGAGGTGATAAGAAAACAAAATATCTGTACCTTGAGGCTTTCCCTGAAACGCAACAACAGAACTGCAAAAATTCCTGTTGCATACTAAAATGTAGGAGGAAGATATTTTAGAAGATCAAGAAGAAGCCGTTGAAGATATCACTCACAAAGGCATTTTTGAAAAGTATACCTGAAATATTACTGGAGAAACAGAGAGAGATGCTCGTAATAAAGTGTATGAGAGATGAGCCTTGATTAAGTCAATGAAAGTGAAGTCTTTGGTGAAAAGGACATTAACACCTTCCAGCAAACCCTATATACAGAAAATAAAATGTAAAATTTTAGCACCTAAACATGTTTTCTGCAGCCCTTCAACAAAAAAGGAACAAAAATTCACCACACAATTTTTTGAAAATATATTTTGAGCTCTTGAAGACATCCAATACACTCAAATAAATATTAGACAAAAAAGTTCAAAGGATGAAGGACAATGAGCGAAGTAGGTGACCATTAAAACAAGCAAATTGCACGAATGCTAATGGACAGATCAAAGAAGAAATGATCAAAATAGGGAATTATATTCATGAATCGAAGGTGTCCCCCCACCCACAGTAATATCAGAGAGCACAAATTTATTAATAAAAACAGGCATACATAGAAGCAAAAAAAGTGAATGTTACAATGAGTTAAAAATCACAAAGAAATAGCTCTGGAGGCAGGTTGGAACACATTTCAAATGAAGAAATTTGAAGCATGGCACTGATCAAAACAGAATTATATAGGAGATCACATAATAGTGTCATGTGAAAAAAAAAAACATAATGCAAACCTAGAATCCAGAAGTAAAATGGCACATTTTCATATACGCTGATTGCAAAAATACATTTTTGAATATCAGAAGTGAAAAGCTGACCTGCAGAAGCTCCAATGAAAGAACACGAGTTTTTGTTGTAATTTCATCTTTGTCCTCTTTCATGCCCATCTGCCAGCACATTTTAAGATCAGATAACTCTGATAGGATAAGAAGCCTTAGAATTAGTGGTAGTGCTACTACGCTGATGCACAAACCTTACAAAGAGTACGAAAGAGCAGCAACGCATCACGCTGTTCAACACTTAGGCTTTCTAAGCTCACCCCTCTAAATAGAAAGGCAAGTCAAGTAAGAGACATTAGGATACAAAAAAGGAAAATGAAAAGATTACATGGTCTTTTAGAAGAGAAAGCTGTGTGAACTCCAAATTATTTTGGCCCGTATAGATGGTGGTTAGAAGGAAAACATGCTATGCAAAAATTAGAGAATCTAGAATGAAAAAAAAAAAAAGATCAATGCTACAAAAACCACACGAAGTGCATCCATTTATACGTATACCTTGTGAACTTCTCACGATCTTCTATATCCACAGCCTTTTCAAGGGCAGCCTCTATACCCTATGACGTCAAAGTGAAATCAGGAAAACCCAGAGTAATAGAAATACTAGAATCATGGAAACAACCAGAATGACAGTACCTTTATATCAGAACTTCCCATAAGATCTTGAATTTCGTCTGCAGAAGGAGCAGTAGCATCATCCATCTGCTTCACCATAAGTGCTTCCCCCAGACTGATAGTTGACTCATTATGAAGTGTTTCTATCATTTCTTCCCCTCTTTACCCACTGAAATTAATTTGACTTCGGAGTTGACTTCAGATGGCTTGGTAGAATTTCCAGAGACCTGAAGTCTATAGAGTCAACAATTACTGTGTACAATAATCACTCATCTTCCTTCCAGCTTACCCATAGTACTAATACAACGTTCAAGAGAGCAAACAGCAAATACATACCACATCTGTTTCCATGCGCCTAAATATGATGCTCATAATTTGCATTAGCATGGCCCTAGAAGTTGCTTGATTTACAGGGCTCTTGCTGCACATTTTGCATGGAAATTTAAATTTAAAAAACATCAAAGAAAAAAGTAAGAACTTTTCAATGTGTACCTATTAAGTGCACTATTGTAGCATACCCTGATAATAACAAGCAACAACTCTCCATGAACTGCATTAATAGATTCAAATCAATGCAACTTTAGCATTGCAGGTATAAATACTGAAATTAAACATGTAATGCCAATTTACAGCATAAATTTTTGTAAGTTGCAATGATTCACCCCCAGATATAATTCATATAGTGCGCATCATTGTGAAAATCCACTGCCAAACCACCAAACTATATACGAAGTACCAAATAATAAATTTTTGGGTGGAGAGGATGGTTGAGTGGAATATCAATGAAATAAGCAGGATAATGGGTACAACACATCTACAACAAAATAAGGTAATCAGGCAACATCAACAATGTACATTTTAGAAGCAGGAAATTAGTAGATCATGGAAAGCATTGAAAAGGGTAATACAAGAAAGGGATAGAGTAGTATGCTTGATTTTATATTCGTCAATTCTTTAATGCATATTCAAATTTTTCGAAATGTTTCGTAAGTGGTTTCTCAAAATTTAAGTCCAAGAATCGTTAAAGATAGGGGGAGCAGATCAAAAGAATTAAGCAAGTGAAATGCACATACCACGCATCTTGGTAGATGCCACAGCAGTAAGCAGAACCTTCAACACTTGAAGAATTGTACTGTGCTCCATAAACTCAGGGTTAGACTAAGAATGATCGAACCATCATATTATAGATCCCATTTTAAGATACCTATCTGGAGACGAATTATCCACAGAGGAACAGACCATGTTCAGAATTTCGGAAAATAATTGTGCATTTTTTCCCCATCAGTACCAGGATCACCCTCTAGATGGTTATATTCAATAAGTTTCTGCATTGAGAAAGATGATTAAGAAAGAAATTATACAGCAACCACAAATTAATCCATCCAAAAGTAACATATAGCCTCCTATGAAAGCATGCATCCAGGTTCATGACACTTATACATGAAAATTAGAAAAGACCCTCTTTTCTTTGAATTTTTCAGCAATTCAAACACCAGAACAGGCAACTCAGCATAGAACAGTGACACATAAATAAATGGAAAATAGTACACCATGTACCTGACCGAGAAGAACTCTAAATCCTTAATAATATAATCTCAAATATATCATGAGTAATAAATGAATCTTTAAAAGCTAAATATTCTGGATTTCCGGGGACAATAGCAACACTCTTTATTTAAAAATCTATGGTTTACTTTTCAGTTAGATAAAACTTGTGCATAAGTTTACTCAGCCTCGCCAAGTAGGCGAACATCAGCTTTTAGAAATGCAACTCGATCCATGTTTAACAACCTGTCCAGCAAGGCAATAAATAATTCCAAAACCCAGCACCTACGTGAAGACAATCCAACGCAAGCTCCACAACTTTGTCATTTTTTGTCTCAAATGCAATTCGAAGGGGCCTTAGAACAAGCTCGGCCTCAGCTTCACTTAGAGTATATCCCGCATTTGCCAAATGAAAAGCCAATGATTCAGCACCTCTTTTGGATTCACCAGTACGCCCAGACCCAGCATCTTCATCAGCAGTAAGATCACCAGTATCCCCAGATGAATTACTAATAAAATAGCACAAATTGAGAACCATTTTTACAAGAAAGCATTAACAATTCATCAATGCAAATGGAAAATGCGTTTCTGTGGAACATTCTAAACATATCCAGATAGCAAGAAAGCAAGTTAGAATACCCTTCATTTGAAGTTTCCGGTACTGTCTCTTTACTATCAACAGCATTTGATTGATCATTGAAGTGTTTTCCAGCTTCTGAAATGCCGAAGCAAACAAGTCAACTGTCATTCTCAGCATCATATGGAAGGAAGCAAAACAGAAGAATACTTGCACATCTCGTAAACTAAAGACTAAGGGAAAATGAAAAAAAAGGCACTTTGAAATGAAGGCATTCTGGAATCAGGAAACTTTAATCCACGAATTGCTTACAATGTCCATATTATGTCATCTGGAAATACACAAGAAAGACAAACGCATGATTGTAGCACACCCTAAGAAACAGAAAAATCGCAGCATCACGTTACACCAAATCATTCAGGCAAAAGCAAAAAATCTCTAGCCTACCTAAATAAGTTCGAACTGCGGATTGTAGCGCCTGGTATCTGTTGTCAGAGCACTCTTTAAGCATAGACTGGAATGCCCTTGTCACAAATCCTCCTGCCGCAGCTCCGGCCATTTGTTGACTTCTCAACCCACCTTATCGGAATCAATGAGTCTGCAGATCCGAGAATTTTTCAGCGCCTAAAGCAGAAAAACAAGAAATAGAGTGGCATCCGGAATCCAAATCTCGAATCTCGGAAGAGATCTGCCGAGAAACGGTCCGAACGGAGATGTGTTTTCTTTTATACTTCAATCTTTCACTTTTTTTTACTTTTTTTTATGCCATTTACATTCCACTAATTTACCATGAGGCTCTTTATTCATTTGAATTAAAATCAATTAATTGAAATTTATTTAATTTTATAATTATCTTCTATAAAAAGGGTCGACGCGAAATTTGTTTCTGAAGGCGATGCCCATTGCCGTACGTCGCCGGCTCCCCGCTCGACAGTCTCCTAACGCACGGTTCTCTTGTGGTTCAAAGAGGAGGATCCGAAGCCCTTGTCATCACACACGGCTGCATGGAAGATCTTGCGTCATCTTCTTCCGGTCCAGTTCGGATGGACGGTCTTGAAGAGGACATTGCGCTATCAAGATCGGAGTTTCTAACGCGCGGGGAAGTCCTCAAACGCCGTATCCGGAGATTCAGGCAGCTCTCTCGTATTTATCGCGACCACTACTGGCACTAATGGATGAACTCAAGGTGAAATACCGAGAGTACTATTGGGAGTACGGTAAAAGCCCTTATTTGGTGGACGAGGAGCAAGAAAAGGATAATTCACATCCAGTGGCTGCGCCTGAGAATCCTGGTAATGGGAATTGCTTTGTCCCGAGTGCTAATGGTACTGTTTCTGGCCGCTGCGGGATGCATGGCTGTAAAGCGAAGGCAATGGCTTTAACTAAAACTAAATTTTGCCACATACATATACTTTCTGAAGGGGACAGAAGCTTTACAAGCCATGCAGTTTTTCTATCAAGAGGTTTGTTCATTCTCCCGCAAATTTTTCTGCCTTTTTTTTTGTTTCTTAAGTGCTTATCATTTTAGGGATTTATTTCGCTGCCGGCCTACGCTTGTTGGGTATTATTGTCGCAGCATTTTTTCTGTTTTCTCCTTTCCATGGTCTCTGTTCTTTGATGTAACCTGTGTCTTAGTTTCTTGAATTGGTATCAAAATCATTCGAAAGTCTTGTATTACCTTGAATGCTTTTGTATACCTGACTATGTGTAATCTAGATTTTTATGGAAGTTGCAGGGTGATCTATTTGATTTACTTGAATGTATGCTTCGAAGTGCATGGTTAAAGTCGCTCCTTCAACCATATTAATTTTAAGATTATAATGTATCTTTATCTATGCTTGTGGATGCAAAGAGGCGTAGTACTGGTGATGATGGCATGAGTTGGGTGATCGGTAGTGGGCTGTCGTAATTACCGCAGACTTGACATTGATTATGATCTTAGTGCTACTTGTTGTTTCTAGAGTTTCATGTCTTCGATGTATGTGCCTGCCTAACTGCATTGGGGTTCAGGGTCTGTATTGGTATACATCCCCAGTGAAACCCAGTCATCGTATGTGCTCCTTTTGGTTTATCCAATGGCTTACAAGGAATTTTCAATCAAATGATCAAGCTTTTTTTGAATTCACTTACAATACTGGCATTGTATCAATACCATTGAAGCAAATAATCGAAACGTTGATTCTCCAGTCTATATGGCCTGAAATTTTTAATTGAGCTACTACCAGAATCTCGAGGCTCTGGTTGTTGGCAGAGTCTTTATGAATGTTTTTAGCATAACGAATAGGATTTTAGGTTTCACTTTTGTTATGAGATGTTTTTTGGTTAATTGTATTAGCCACGTCTTTGATTGCAACTTCAAGTTCTGTGAGTATATAATCTTTTGATGGTTATGTAATTGCATGTGCATATTATAAATTGAATCCTGTTATCAATGATGTAGGCATCCCTTCACAGTGGGAAACAAGAAACAGAATATTCTCATAGTTGTTTTTTATTCGTGCTATTCTTTATGCACTTTCCTCTGGTTTGTGGTATGTATTTTTCCTTCTTTGAAGTATATTTGACATCTCACTATAATATGTGCAATTTGTGGCACCGCAGCACAAACATAGGACCTATACCTTGTGCGAAACCCATCCTGAAGTCAACAGTTCCTTCATTCTGCCCTCTCCATTTCCAAAAAGCTGAGAAGCATATGGTGCGTGCTCTCAAGAAGGCGGGTCTTAACATCTCATCCACTAATAAACTTGCTCCAAAGTTTCATGTCATAATCTCCGAATATGTGCACCAAATCCAACTCAGGAGAAGAGCCGCTCAGCGTGCAATGCCGGAAAATACTGAAGTTGGAGGATAAAAGGTGATTAATTTCCTGCCCAGATGTGGATTTGTTGCACTTATGTTCTGTACAAAGTCTATGCTCGGTAATCAATGGTGGAATTCAGCGCATGAATTGTGGAGTTTCTCTGGTTTTTAGTTTGAAAGATGATTGTTGAGTAGTTGCTGCTTCTATCTTCTGAATGAAATCATTTGCAGATGCCAACACTGCAATAAACTGAGAATCAAAGAATTTCTGTTCCTATTGTGTACAAAATAGCAATCATAGAATTTGAATATGATCTTATGAGCATGTTCAAAGAGCTCTTAATGCAAAAGCTGCATTCTCCAATCTCACCTTGGGTTCAATGTTTTGAAGGACTAGATTCCATTTAAATCATGAATACATTAAAAAATAAGTTTATTTTAATTATTTAATTATTTAATTAATTATTTTTTTTAAAAAATGATTAAATCAAAAAATATTTTTAATCCATTTTTAAAACGATGAGCGGCATCAGTTTCCAAAGATGCGTCTTGGGCCGCATTAATATTCCAGGCCCATCCGAATCTAGGGCTGCGATGCGAGGGAGCTAGGGCTTTTTAATTCTTGGCCCAATGCATAAGATGCGTTGAAGAAAAAGAGGCAGGGGTAGTAGAAGTTCTTGTCAACCACGCGCGATCGCTTGAAAATGGCGGGAAAGGAGGATAGTGGATCGGAGATTTGCTGGAGGAAGGAAGTCGATCAAAACCTGAAGCATTTGCAGGCATTGCTGTACGGTGCTGATGTTGCTTTGGAGAAGAAGGATTATGCCTCGGCGCAGGTGCTGTTGCTCATGCTCATCGGCTTTTTGGATTCTCACTCGCGGTCCTGTCTGGATGAAGCATTCATTAGGCCTATTCGCCGTAAAGCAGTTGCCAAGCTCCAAACTGCTCGCTGCTCTCTGATTCCTCATTCTGACCGGTATGCCCACGCTGTTCTCCATTCACTCTCTGTAGTGATACAGATTGCATAAGGAATTGTGAAAGATGTAGGGAAATGTTTGCGAGTTTGCTATCCTAATTAGGATCGCATGGAGATTTTTGGACATTTTTTGATTGAGCTTTCCTGATCGTGCTCTGCGTTTGTATGCATTGTTGGTTTCGGAAACTGCCGTGTAGTAATTTTATTTTTCTTGCATTTCTTCTTTCTAGACAAGTTTTTGCTCAAGCTGGCAAAGGACCGGGTGCCATATTCAAAAAGAGAAATGACATTGATTTGGAGAACGTTATGCAGTCGAAGTATTTCCAGTCATTCTATCATCAGCCCTCGGAGTCCAATTCTGGAACGGTATGGATCATTGTATTATAACCTCCATTCTTTTTCTTGGAGACTCTCCCGTTAACATACTTATATAAGGTTCGATTTCTTTTAAAAATTATGTTATTATAACGCCTCCTTTTTTTCCCTCAGGCAAAGCAACTTGAGAAGAGGGATAAATCAACTACCTTTAAGAATCTCATACAGACTAAACTCCCTTCATCTTATCGGAATGCGGCTGGTGAAAATAAGTACAGTGCAATGAAAAATGCCCTCTCTGATGATTGCATTATTCTTGGGCAGAAAGGGCTGAGTAATAATAATCGAAGTACTCCTTGTACACCCACTATTCCAGTTCTAATGGACCATGTTGATGAAGATGCACATGGTGCCAATATTAAAACAAAAAGGCTGCACCGTGAAATGCCTGATGAAAGATTAGACAAAGAAGGATCGCCTTATAAGAAGGAAGGAGCTCATGTGGATGCTTCCACCAATGGATTTGTAACTGCTAGAGCAAAATTGGTAATTCACTAATTACATGGGGTGAATACACATTGCTTTTAAATCTGTGACTAGCTTCTTGAACTTGTAAATATATTTGGTGGATCATGATAAGGAAATGGAGGCCAAGCAAAAACGTGGGTTCATTAGGTCACCAAGCGAGTCAATCTCACCACAAGTCGAGGCTGTAAACCAGAAGGGCAATGGAGCGAGGTCTTACGGGTTCTCACGTCGTGGAGTCAGGGGTAATTTTGTTCCTCCCATTAAATCAAGTGGAAACACCTCAGGTACTTTAGCTCACCGTGGATCTGGAAAGAGTGAAGATGCCTTGGATGAATCAACTAGGAAGTGGTATTTTACATCATTCTTTGGTTATCTTCAAGCTCCTCTTTTAAAAATTGTTATACTTAATGCTTAACAATGAAAACTGTATTTTTCCGTGCAGTTTGGAAATGCTCTGTGGCCCAGATGGTGAGCTTCCTGAGAAGTTGAGAAACATAGAACCAAGACTTATTGAGCATATCAGCAATGAGATCATGGAGAGGGATCCAAATGTGCGCTGGGATGACATTGGTATGCATACCTAACTCCATCCTTACTAAGGATTGATAATCTTTTTGAGACCCGCTTCTCTTTATTGGCATCAAGCTGGGTTGGACCATGCAAAGAAATGTGTGACTGAGATGGTGATATGGCCCTTGCTGCGTCCTGACATATTTCAAGGATGCCGATCTCCAGGCCGTGGTCTCCTTCTTTTTGGTCCCCCTGTAAGTGAAATGTAAGGGATGCCATTTACGATTCAATCATTCCATGATTTTATTCTACTCCTACAAACAGGGAACTGGTAAGACTATGATAGGGAAAGCAATAGCTGGGGAGGCTAAAGCAACTTTTTTTTACATATCTGCGAGTTCATTAACAAGTAAATGGGTAAGTTTTCTTTAGACCCTATATTTGTTGTTCAACTTAGTCTGTTGTGCAAGTATCTCAATCGTTTATTATTATAAATGTGTATAAAGATAGGTGAAGGTGAAAAGCTTGTAAGGGCACTTTTTGGTGTTGCCAGCTGCCGTCAGCCTGCTGTGATATTTGTTGATGAGATTGATTCACTACTTTCACAGGTAATGATCATGTCCTTCGTTATCATTTTATTAAAATAATTTTCGGAGGAGTTAATAATGTCAATAGCCTCTCGCACTTATTTGCGTAAAACTAAGGTATACATAGTTATTTTTTATCACTTTTCTAATTGTCTGTAAAGGCACCTCGAAATCATTCTCAATAATGATTTTGAGAATCGGATTCATTAATATGATATTTTGTTCCAGCGCAAGTCAGATGGTGAACATGAGGCTAGCAGGCGCCTAAAAACCCAGTTCCTCATAGAAATGGAAGGTTTTGATTCCGGAAACGAACAAATTCTTTTGATAGGTAACTGAAGGTTTGGTTTTTCTCAATGAGTAATCCACAGATACCAAAAAATAAGCATTTAGAAAAGTATCGAAAAAGCACACCAGCATGCAAATGCACAAAGTTTGAATTTCCTTGTTTTGCTGAACAATCCAATCTTTCACATAAGTAGTTCATGTATGCCGTGCATGCTTAGTCATGCGCTGGGGTTGACCATTTGAATTCGATGAAGTTACACAAGATGTCATGTGATGCATAACGATTTCCTTGGTCAGTAGCAGTTTTTGGTCAGCCTCTTATACCTTGTAATCATGCAACAGGTGCTACGAACAGACCTCAGGAACTTGATGAAGCAGCCAGAAGACGACTTACAAAGAGACTTTACATTCCCCTTCCGACTTCAGGTCGTGATCAAATTTATCAAGGCATTATGTATGCTGCTTTAGAGTCAAAAAT
This sequence comes from Utricularia gibba, assembly GCA_002189035.1. NCBI lineage: Eukaryota > Viridiplantae > Streptophyta > Magnoliopsida > Lamiales > Lentibulariaceae > Utricularia > Utricularia gibba. Next base: position 2,509,384 of record NEEC01000013.1, on the reverse strand, counting down.
CTCACTTCATCTTAAAAAGTTTTGTGCAGAAGCAAGAGCCTGGATTATAAAGAACCTGCTGGATAAAGATGGATTATTGAGCCTTACAGATGATGATATTGATGCTATATGCAACTTAACTGATGGTATAGTCTACCTCTTTTAACAATTCATGATCCACAACTAATTCTTTTTTTTTTTTCCATTGTGACTGTTGATGACGACATGCCATCAGGATATTCAGGATCAGATATGAAGAATTTAGTGAAGGATGCAACAATGGGACCACTGCGAGAAGCTCTCAAGCAGGGTACAGAAATTACAAAGCTAAGGAAGGATGACATGAGGCCTGTCAACCTTGAGGTAATAACTCTTCTCTGCTTCTGCTTTTACACTGGTATTTCTTCTGCTTTTGGGACCAAAATCGAGAATTATCGGCAATTTACGGTATTGAAAGTATATATATTGCTGTAAGTCGGAGGCAAACTTATGCAAAAGTAGGTGAGGTTCTGAATTGCATTTCCAATTTACAGAACAATAAGTCTTTCGTGTCTTTTTCATCTCAGGATTTCGAGAAAGCCTTGCAGGAGGTAAGACCATCGGTGTCGCTGAGTGAACTGGGCACCTATGAGAGGTGGAATGAGCAATTTGGTAGCCTATCATTATAGCAGTAGCAACTGCATAATCAGAGATACTTGAGGTAGTTGTACTTTTAATACAATAAAAATTAAATGTATATATTTTTTAAAAAATAAAATGTTTTTAAATAAAAACTATTCATATTTAGTGATAAAATTATTTTTGAAATGTTTTCATATATAATGATCTTGGGATTTGTCTTCATTTCCAGGGACTGCACAAAATAAGGGAGTATTCAAAGGCCACCTAAAATACATAATTACACGCAGCAGATTCCCAATCAGTGATGAGAACCATTCCAAAGTTGCTGGCAAGCAGAAGATACGACCTGATGGTGGTTTTTCCACAATCCGTAGCTGCAATGCCATAGCAGGCTGTGGCTGTATAATATATCATCTAGCAACTCAGGGGCTATCTAAATTCACCAAGTTGTCAATAGAATCAGTTAGCAAATCAAAATCAGAGCGATGAAGCAGGTTTTGGTGGATGGGTTCATGGCTGTTCTTTTCGTTCATGGGAGTATGCTGGTCACTGATGCTATGGCACACACGCACGCGGTGGCATTGAGCCTCTGTGAGGGTGTAGCTTCCACTCACCTTCACTAACAGCATTGCTTCCTTGTCCCTTATATCTTCGCTCCACAAGTTTTGTGGTATTCCATCATCTTGAAGAGTTTCATATTTTTCATGGTGGATGCGAATTTCCGCAATCCCATCTGGTTCAACAATTCCTGAGGCAGGATTAACCTGTAGGAGAGGTTCTATCAGCATGCCATAACAGAGAAGGAAAGAAGCCAAGGAATGTACAACGGTACAGAAATGAAATATGAGGATTGTAATTATCCAAGCGCATGCGCGTGCACTTTCTAATAAGATAAAAAAAAGGGTCAAAGAATCTGCACTTGGAAAGCTTAAGATGTATTATTTTCATTAAAGATTCATAAATGAAGTTCACCAGCCTACAAAGTGTAGCTAGTCTTTTATAAAAATGTGGACAAAAAGTAGGCAATAGGAGAGGGAGGTTAAGCGATGCACCTGAAGCCAGCGAGGGAAGCCGAAGGAACCTCTTGGCCGATGGTCAGATGCAATTCCATTCTCAATGATAGTCAAACTTTCACACATGATTTGATACAAAGCTGCATGTTCCTTGCATTTGTTGGTGATATGCAATATGGATGTATCCTGGTTCTGAAGGACTATGGTATTTGTACTCAATATGACGTCTGGTATTTCGCCTAATACTTCAAGCAGATGCTTGATCCGTCTGTTTGATCTGATGATTTCACCAAACTCCTGCCTTCTTATTGCCTCATCTACTCGAGCAACTTCTACGTTGAAAATGGCCCGGACAGGCTTGTGATCACTGTCAGTTACATCCATGGATGCTTCATACCTGTGAAGGGTTTGTAACTCAAGTAGGTTATGTAACATGGCACAGGATAAACGATGCACTGAGGAGCAAAGAAATAAAATGATGCCAGAGGTTTAGATACAAAAAACTAGGGAAAAAACGCATGGTAAAATGGTTTATGAGACACACAGCTCTCTCTGGTCACCCTTCTAAGCTGTAACACAGACAACGTTTCTAAGGAATCACCCCCAGAGAATGTTTTATAAAGAATCTGGTTTAAGTGAGCTTTCTAGTGGATAATACAAACGAGCCAAGAAGGAAAATGATAAACATGAAAACAACAAAAATGTTCAAAAACTCAATTAAAAAACCTTTGGAGAAAGTGAATGGCACACTTACTCCAGTACGGTTGAAACTACAGGGCAGTCTAAGCCGCAGGAAGATGATGATGTTGAGCAGCTGTCACGATACAGAATTCTGTCACACCAGGCAGGGATTCGTTTCTTCTCACCAGAGTCATACCCTAAATTAGTAACACAATAATATGAATGAAGGCAGAACATTCAGCAAAAACAATCTTTCTTTGTCATCACCTGATAATCCCGGAACATTCCTTGCAAATTTGTAAGTTGGAGGAAACCTAATAACAGCTTCCCGCATTCCTTGGAAAACATTTCCAGCTTGCATTTCAGCAAGAAGCTGGTCTCGTTCTTTCAACAAGTCAAAACATCTTTGAGAAATGAAATCCCTAGCTTCCTCATAGGATATGCCATCAAGCCGATAATTAAAGTCCCCTAAAAACACAACCAAGTCTGCCTGAGAAAGCTCTGGCATTTCTTCATCAGGGTAAGCTCCAAGAGCCTGCATCAGCACAGGAAGTTACTATATCTTAATGAAGGAAACTTAAAAAGCTAGAATGCAGAATTCACCCGAGCAAGTACATACACTTGGGACGCGAAGCAAAATCGTGGATGATAAGCCTGTTACAATGGAGAGAACCACCCCCAAGGTCGACCCATAATGAAGTGATAGTAATAAGATGGATCCAGCAAGCAATAAACATAAGAGTAAACAAGGCAGCATACCAGCATTCACTGTTAAGGAGTTGGATGGCCGAGTAAAAGCCATTGCTCGATATACATGATCAAAATCTGCATTCCGGCGATTTACAGCATCCAAATGTGCAGCAAAATGACAATTAACAAAACACATTACTCGATCATAAAGTCTCACTCTTAGCCCAACGGCTCCCTGTGTTGCAGTTACAAAGAAGAAATGCTTCGTTAGAAAGACAAAAATGTCTGCCAGAAAGTTGTCAGGCATTCTGAAACTGGGCAGGGAAATCTGCGGTAGGATTTACATGCAGCTGATTAACAGCATTAAATAAGAAATGAATGTAAATGCTTTGTTAACACCAAAAAGTATCACTTATCTATCATCCCAATCAAAAATAATGAAATAGAAAAAAACCATAAGGTACTGCAGCGATAAGGAAGTAAAGAAACAAAGCAAGACTTCAGAATGAGAAATGGCATAAGTTCCAAGTCAATATACCTTATTCCCGAGGGCTCGCCCAAGACCACAAGGAACCGCAGCAACATCAATATCACCAGTGTAGCATTTGATGCTGTTTCTCACCCTATATGATTACATTTCTGTAAGAAATCAAATAAATAAAACATAAAAAAGAGTGAGAGAAGGAGAAAGTGCTATGCAAGAGTATTGAAATTTAATTTAGCGCCATATGTATTTTAACTTGATAAAGCAAGGAATCCTATATTTATACAAACTAAATATTGGATTTATTTGAATGCTGCAATCCCAAACTAACCACATGGAGATAAGCAAGCCTGCCAACTGCCTGGAGCCAATTTGTGAAAACAAAGATCCCTCTTCCAACATTTTTCCTATCATATCTAGCCACCACTGTCCAACAGAACTACCTTCAAGGCCCATCTGCAGGGAATGAAAGCATATAAGCATAAAAGCAAAGCGAAGCATCATTATTCTTATAAAATAAGAAAAAGTAGACAAGTAGTAGAGGATCATATAAACAAAAGAAGTTGTGTATTAATGGTTCAGTGAACTGGTTATTTGATGGTCAGTTAATTGGTTTTCTTACAAAATTAATGAAACTGATAGAAAGGCAACTAGACCGATCAATTAATAGGTTGAAAGGTAAAATTATCATACCACTAATCATAACTTCTACCAAACTGTGAAATTGTAAGCCACAATACCAATACTATACGACAAAAGTTTTCCTTTTTTTTTGAAAACCTCACAAGATCATTTGCAGTCAAGGTCAGGAAGCAGATGTATAAATAAAAACGCATGGAAGAGAAGTGTACAGTTTCTTTAGCGGCTGACATAGCAACAAAGCCAGCACCTGTTTCCACCTCTTGCAACCCAACAACAACAATATCAACATCAAATGCAGCTGACCCCAGCCACGTTTTGAGTGAATCAGCATCTGCTCTTTCTTGAGCAACATTCCAAGTTCCCACCAGAATTTTAAGAGTCTCTAGCTTGGTATATAAAAATTCTTTTCCGGCCAACTCTACACGTATTGTATCATCTAGGGTCCAGGAGAAGTAATGCTCCATGCACGTATACCACCATGATTGGCCAGGCTGAAAACATAACCTGCCCCAAAAGCAAAATCTAGTATTGGGCTATTGTGAGCAACCCATTGCCCAAGCAAATCACCAGACAAATCCAAAACTTGCACGGTTCCACTTGAGTACCCTATCCACAATCGAGTCCCAACAGCAGAGAGACACTGAACAGCAGAAGAATGGTACTGAAAATCACGTTTTCGATTACCATCACCATCCCATTGCAAAACCACTCCATTTGCACATCCAGCCCAGATCATCCCATCAACAGATGAAGTCAATGCTTCAAAACGCATACTATCATCTCCAAAAGCACCTTTAACTGTAGCTCTCAGTACAGCATCTGCTGCTCCAAAGATAGCATCACGTGAACGTTGAAAGAAACTAAAAGGACCTCGCGACTTTTGGTTAAATCCAATTTTCACTCGCATCTCATCTTCTGGTGAAGGATCCAGTGATGAGTCAATTTGGCCATCCATATTAAAAACTTTAAGTAGGTCTCTAGTTCTAGCATCCCTGGAAATGAACAAAGTAAGATGGATACATAATCAGAAGGGGAGCAAAGTTCACGGTGCAGCACAAAAGTACCACTCAAGCATACAAACAAGACATGATCGTAGTTGACACAGTCCAGTATCCAACAACAGTTTCTCTGTGACACCTCTCACAGTGTGAATCAAGAAATTGTAAGTATATAGAGTTCTCTTCATACACTAAAAAAAATAGGGTACCCTTTTTTTTTTTTCAAAAAGAAGTTCATGAGAACATGTAGACAATAGCGGCTGAATCATTTTAACTGCCAATACAGCAGATAGTTTTGCAGTATCCCCCATTTCTTTAACTTGATTTCAATATGGATTTTGGAAATTCACAATACTGGTAATAAATTGTGAAAATGACTGAGAGACAGAGCCACATCTGATGCTCTAAGGTAGGATATATGTCATTATTTTAAGGTAACATACTGCACTGAAACTTGAACTCCTTATTATGAATAAAAACAAAAGTAGGTGTTGAAAATTGCAGATAATTAAAATAAAAAAAATGACTAGGCGGTCTCACCACAAGGAAAATATCTGGTAGCTGGAAACCCACATATTTGCTCCGGCAGTGTCAGAAACTATAAATTTGATATCTGAAGTAAACATATTACTGAACATTAAGTTTTGGCTAACTTGGGCTTTAAGGTCCACAAATGACTTCTCTATCACTGAAGAAGCCATGTCCTGCTCTCCAGTCAACGTGGAAAGTAACATTTCAATTGATTCCCAAGGCCATATCTTCAGTGAACCATTCTCAGACCCAGACCAGATATCCCCTAAGTCCAAGCAGGAAAGGTACAAAATGTTAATTCCTATGTCCATACAATCTATAGAGCTGGTAAATTTTGGATAACAAAAAAAAAAGAGAAAATAATAATCTCACAATCACGAACAAATTGAATTACTTCAAAAGCAAGATGGATCCTGACTAATCAATATGCAAGTATGGCATGTATGAGATTAGTCAACCAGTTTAAATTTGGTACAGCAGAACAAATTCAAACAAATAAGGTAAAAGATAGAACATAGAGATATGTGCCATGCGCCAAGTTGACACTATGTAGACAGCATGAAAAGAATAAATCATCCTTACAACATGATGTCTAGTGAACCTTTAAAATGGTGATGATTCCATTCCACATTAGATGTTTCAGTCTACATGCTAGCTTAGTAGTTTAGTATCTAATTTTCATACGTTGCCCCATATCACCATTTTAATTGTGTTTTTCTCTGGAAGAAAGGCAGGGATATTAATAAGACAACATGAAAAATAAATAAATAAAACTCCAACACATGGACGTTAAAGATACTAGCATTCGCATTTTTATAAATATAATAGAAATTATTAACAAGAAAAGAAAAAAAATTAACCAAGTGTAGAAGAAAGCATAGAATTAGGCAATTCAAAAAAGTTCAAACGCCTAAATTTTGAACAACCGAAGGTAAGATTACCGTAAGAACTCACAGCAACAGTTAGAACTGGCCCTCGATGTGCCTGCCATGAAAACCTTTCCTTAAACCGGTTGGCCCCAGCAACTTTCTCAGTTCCATGAGCCTTAATAGAAAAAGTCAACATATCCCAGCATACGATCCTCCCATCCTTATGCCCACTCCAAACCACGCTATTACTTCCATCCCCTAAAAGACAGAGAGTAGCAGCAGACACACTCTCAGACTGCCAGTATCTCAGAGTTCCTTCTTCCTCGCCTTTGTCAGACTCGGATCGACCGTACAAATCATTCTTCAAATCCCATACCCGGATACCAGACTCTAATCCCGCCCACAACTGTAACTCTTTACCATCATCAACGCACGCAAGACAATTAATAAAGCGCCCCACCTGATACTCCCTCAACGGATGCGGTCGAATCTCGAGCGCAGGCGGCCGATCCAGATTAACAGGACCTCGTAGCGGCGGCCTAAAAATACCAGAAGCTGAAAATACGGGAAGCGGATGCTGAGAGGTTGACTGCGTTGATAGCTTGCGGTCGAGAAACTGAAGCATATTATCCAGCCGACGGTGATAGCTGGAAGAGGAAGCTGCGTTGTCTTCCTCGTCCTCGGATGAAGACAAACTGTAGAAGCGATCAAAGATCCTGGGAGGTAGTGGATTGGTCGGCGTGCCGGAGTCGACATTCAAGTTCCTGATGTCTTCCCACGAGTCCTGCCCCGAGAAAGAGAGGAGCCGTTCGGGATCGGCATCCATGGAGCGAGGACCTCCTCAGGCTACGGCCGGCTTCGTTGGCAGAATGCCCCACTGTAAAAAACAGCTTTGCAGAATACCCCTGGTTCTAAAAGTATTGGCCAAATACCCTCTTTTGATTTTTTTTTATTATTTTGTATATAAATATATTAAAAAAATATTTTTTTGATGTATAAATGTTATTTATTTAATATTTATATATATAATAAAAATTTAAAAAAATAATTATTATAAAAACATAAACATAGAAATAAAAAATAATTCAATAAAAATCATTTGAGATAATGTTTTTAAAAATGTAATTAAAGATACATATATATTTGTATATAAATATTTGTTATTCAAAGTTTTAATTTTGAATTCAATTTTGATTTCAAATTAATTCAATACTTTATGAATTGTAAAATCAAAATATTTTTACAAAAATATGTTTTTATTATAATCATAACTAACACCTATAACAAATACATGGTATAATCATATATTATTTTAACTATGAATTATGTAGTTATGAATTAAATAATAAATATTTATAATTTAATTTCTTACATGTGATTTATGTACATATAAGTGTAAGATAAGCTTTAGTTTATTTATTTAAATTGTATTTTATTAATATCTGATTTATAATGGAATTTATGTAATCAATTTATGCTTTACTTAATTTAAAAAAATTGTATGTAACCTAATTTATAAAGTTTATTGAAAATATAATAGTAAGATAGAATTATTGATCAGATTATTATTTAAAAACAATACTTCTATAAATGTATTAATAAATTCAATTGAAAATATAACAAAATAAATTAAATTTTATTTGAAAAATATTTGTATAAATTTTTTTTTTCAAATGTATGTATTTATTTTTCATATATTTTTCATATGTATTTTTTTATTATTTTTTCATACGAAAAGTAGGGGTATTCAACAAATAAAACAAAAAGGTGGGGTATTTTACAAAGAAATTAAAAAGACGGGGTATTCAGCAAAGTAAATTTTTACAGTGGGGTATTCTGCCAAATTACTCGGCTACGGCCGGCGAACAGGGGAAAGTGTACGGTAGTGTCGCCAGATACAAAATAATTTTATTTTATGAAATTATATATACTTATCGTTTTCTTTTTAATTTTTTATTAGTATATTGTTTTTAAATATACTTATTTCTTTTTTTTTAATAGAACAATTTGGTATTTATATTTTATAAATTTGATTATTTCGAAAAAAAATTGACATGAGCACGTCGGATTTTACAACCGCAAGATCGACGGCTGGGCGTCTGGGTACGGCAACGGCATCGCCGACCTTGGTTTTTTCCTTGGATTGAAGGAATGGCTTGGCGCCCCGTGGGGTGAGTTTTTCATTTGTGAAAAAGCCTTCCTTTGTTGTTTCAGAGACAATTTATGTCTAGGGTTTTATTGTTCTTCGCAAACTAGGGACTGGTACGGCATCTCTTTCGATGATATTCGTGATTGAGTAAGATTTTTACTTCCTAAGATTGTGTACTAGTGATTGTAGCATGGAGTTTTGATATTAGAATTTTGCGTCACTGCTCTAATGAGTGTAAAATTCAGACCTGGTTCACATATGTTGTGGTTTTATGTCTTTGGCTGCAGTTGGTAAGGCAAGGCTTTTCACTTCAAGGAGCTGCCAATTTCCTGATCATGGTTTGTTGTCAATGTTTTGACATAGTTTTTGTATTCATCATTCTTATCTTTGCTGGCACTTTCGCTTATTGCTCGTGAGTAATGCAGTCTCAAGATATAAGAAGGTGGTTTGCTAAGAAACCAGAAAAGAGCGCTGGGAATGTTAACGCTCAGAAGCCTCTTGTGAGTCAGTCTGGGAAAATTGTTAGTTCAACTTCAATTGTTATATTGAGCGTGCTTTGTGGCTGCTCATTTTTTCTTTTTCAAATGGAATGTCTCCTAGGGTTGTATGCAACAGAGTATTTGTGTATCTAATGTAACATTTATTTGGAAATGATTCTCATAGAACTTTACTTTTTATTTTATTTATCCCAGATACGAGTTTATGGTTATATTTCATTCCATAAAATATGGATGAGAAAATATTGTGAATGTTTATGGATGTACTGAGTTACTTTAGTTGGGTTCCTCCATATCATGCGGGCTTTACTTTCACTACATTTGTGTGTCCATGGCCTAAGCAAATGGCTGTATGGCGAAGATTCCTCAAGCATATTGTTAGAGAAGATAATTTTTTGTTATTTGACATGTTCATAACTTGATACCGTATATAAATTCACCTTGTGTCTTATCCGTATTTTTGAATTACAGGAACAAGGAATGCATGGATGTTCTTCTAGAAAGAAAACAAGCAAATATTTTGTGGCAGACCAAAAGTGTGTAACCAATGAGAGTGAACTTGAGGAAGCATCTGCAAGAATCAAGCAAGATTTGGTTAGTGATCTAAAGCCATCACCACAAAAAAGATTACCTAAGAACGAAGATGAAGATATTGCCACACCCATTTCAAGGAAAGGTCGATCTGCAACGTATCCAAAAAAAAAGCTGAAAACTCCCTCTGGTAAGGGAGTCTCCCAGGATGTCACTAGTGAGAGTGATGAGGAAGATCCTGGATTACAAGAAATACCCAGCACAAAGTTTACTGGCAGGGGCAGGGGCACTGGCACTATTGCAAAGAATTCTTCACAACCACAAAGTGGTGGTAAAGACAAGTTCGCTGATGAAAGCAATGTAGATGATGACACTAAACCTTTCAAACCTGGAGGCCGAGGTCGTGGTGCACCAGCAAGTGGAAGAGGTAGAGGTGGTGGTGGAAGGGGTGGGTTCATGAACTTTGGTGAAAGGAAGGATCCTCCCCACAAAGGCGAAAAGGTAGAAAGACTCGCTAACTTTTATCCTGTCAAGTGCATTCAACTGATGATGACATTTCTCAGGAAATTCCTGAAGGATCTCCTAACTGCTTAGATGGTTTAACTTTCGTTATAAGTGGAACACTTGATAGGTAATCATTCTGAATGTATTATCAGCTGATTAAAAGTGTTTTGAATTTTTTTCTCTCTCAGTTTTTTAGATATAATCATCTATACCCACTCTGTTTTACAGTCACCTGTCTTTCTCTTTTCCAGTTTGGAAAGAGAAGAAGCTGAGGATTTAATTAAACGCCATGGTGGGCGTGTTACTGGATCTGTCAGCAAAAAGACGGTGATCCTATTAATCTGTTATCTTTATCCTTAACCTAGAGGGTAGTTTATTAGTTTTTAAAGTATGAAGTTCATGCAGAACTATCTCCTGTGTGATGAAGATATTGGTGGAAGAAAGTCTTCCAAGGCAAAAGAACTTGGGTGAGTATCTCTCTCCCATTTACAGACGTACACAGACAGACGAGTATGCAAGATTGATATTCGTTTTTGATTTTCTTCTGCAGTACTAATTTTCTTACGGAAGATGGTTTATTTGAAATGATCCAATCATCAAATAAATCAAAAGCTTCTGCACAAAATTCAAAGATTCTGGTAGAGAATAGCGTGAAAACATCGCCTAAAAATACTCGACAGATGCCTGGAAAACTTGGTATGTGCTCATCTGAAACTTTCATGTGTTGATGAAAGCTCATTACTGAGTTGTTTTATCAATATGTAAAAAGAGATCAAATTGCATCCCATGCTTGGATGTACAAAAGTATTATTTAAAGGGATCGTCACTTTTATATTTTTATTCTGTGAAGTAAACTGAACTCCGTGAGTCTTTTTCTGCATCCCATATTAATTCAATGAATAGATGGTGGAAGTGAAAGAAAGCTCTTTGTTTTCTTTTTTTGTCTGAACCCATTTCTCATATAATATGTTGAATGATGAGGTGTTTTTTTTTTTAATATTCAGGCTCTGACTCAAAGGGATTGGCTTCTAGTGCGGGTGCTCATCAAAACAATGAGCATACAAACCCAAATTTATTGCCTTGGACTGAAAAATATAGGCCAAAAGTTCCAAATGACATTGTTGGCAACCAAACTCTGGTACATGCTTTCTATTTATTCATGGGTTTCAATTCGGAATAAATTTTGTGAATGTATTTACCACTGCAAATGGCTTCTTATTAATGGGGAGTGGATGTACAGGTAAAGCAGCTACATGATTGGTTAAAGAACTGGAATGAACAAAATCTTAATATAGAGAAAAAGGGGAAGGGGAGGAAGCAAAATGATTCAGTGTCAAAGAAGGCAGTGCTTCTAAGTGGGACGCCTGGGATTGGGAAGACCACTGCAGCAAAGTTGGTTAGCCAAATGCTTGGTTTTCGGACAATTGAGGTTGATGGATTTCATTGTTGTGTGCTCTCAAAGCCTTATAGTTTTGAGTCATTCTCGGTGCTTACAAATGCATTTTTTTCTGTAGGTCAATGCTAGTGATAGTCGTGGAAAGGCTGATGCAAAGATCAGTAAGGGAATTGGTGGAAGTACTTCCAATCTTGTTAAAGAACTTGTTAGCAATGAAGGCCTGAGTCTCGAAATACAGCGGTTGTTATCTGGATACTCCCAATCTGTTGAAGCATCTTATTTCATACGTTCTTACATCTAATATCTTCGTTGTTGCAGCTCTCAACATCCCAAAGCTGTTCTCATCATGGATGAGGTTGACGGTATGTCTGCTGGAGACAGGGGAGGAATAGCAGATCTAATTGCCAGTATCAAAGTCTCAAAGATCCCAATCATATGCATATGTAATGACCGCTACAGCCAGAAGATCAAGAGTCTTGTGAATTACTGCATGGCTTTTAACTTCAGGAAACCCACAAAGCAGCAGGTTTTTTCTTATTCTGTTTACAGCCCGTGTGGTCACTAAAAACAGATCATGGTGTTAATGTCATTTATTAAGCAGTGAACTTCCTATTTGACATATATGAAATCTTATGTGGATGCTTCCTTTTGGTAGATTGCTAAAAGACTATCACAGATAGCAAGCGCAGAAGGCCTTCAAGTTAATGAGGTATTGTTTCTTTTACTTCATTGATATAGCTGCCCACTCCTCTATATCCTGGGAGATTATCTGGTCTCTGCTGAGAATCTACAAATTGGCATATAGTATGATGCTTTCTTATCATAGATTGCACTTGAGGAGCTTTCTGAGAAAGTTAATGGGGACATACGTTTGGCCATCAATGAGCTCCAGTATATGAGTCTGTCAATGTCAGTGATCAAATTCGATGACATCAAAGAAAGACTTCAAAGAAACTCAAAGGATGAAGATATTTCACCCTTCACCGCTGTGGATAAGTATGCTGTTTTTAGTTTTGTGGTCTCGCCTTGTATGGTGACCCTTTTCTTGTTTTTTGGGAATGCCTATCTTTTCGTGAATTTTGTGTTGGTTTGAAAATCATTTCTGGTTTTTCCTTGTAGGTTATTTGGATTTCATGGTGCGAAATTGCGAATGGATGAGAGGATTGAACTTAGCATGAGTGATCCTGATCTTGTTCCCCTGCTTATCCAGGTGTCATACTTCATTCTAGTTTTCAGTTTCGTATATTCTGTGTTGGTTGGTTGTCCTCTTTGGGTTCATACTATGTCAAATAAACAAGTGTTCCACTGCTGTGCATGATACCACACATACTGCATGCATTGGCTTGCATGTAATTAAGGTAAAAACCTTGATGACTAAATGACCAACTCAAAATTGTTTTCATTGATTTCCAGGAGAACTATGTCAACTACAGACCAGTCACTGCCGTCAAAGATGATAGTGGAGTGAAGAGAATTCAACTTGCTGCCATGGCAGCTGAGTCCATTGGTGATGGTGATATTGTAAATGTCCAGATCCGCAGATACCAGCGGTGGCAACTTTCACAAATTGGTTCTCTCACATCTTGCATAATTCCGTAGGTTCTTTGGACTTGGATGTGATTGGTCCTTGTTTGAGTTATATGTGCATGACTTTTATGCATTTTCATGTATACTCAGTGCAGCCTTGTTACATGGGCAACGAGAGGTATTTGAACAGGTGATCAGTTGCTCACATGCAGCATTATTTTTCTTTTCTTCAAGCACAGACCTTAACTCCAATTCGTCCTTTTCCTTGATTGATAGGGGGAACGCAACTTCAACAGGTTTGGTGGGTGGCTTGGGAAGAATTCTACCATGGGAAAAAATTACAGACTTTTGGAGGACCTTCATGTTCATCTTCTTTCTTCCCGTGAATCAAATTTAGGAAGGTAGATACCTTTATTTAAACATGGTTGAATTTGATATGCAACTGATCCTCCCAAATTCATGTTGCTTTCTTGAAATGCACCTTAACTCTGCTTTTCATCCACAGGGCAACATTACGGCTCGACTATCTTACGCTTCTCTTAAAGCAGATGAGTGGCCCTCTGAAGGAGCTTCCCAAGGTTGTTCTTGTTCGCCCATCTCAAAAACTCTGCCCTTATTTTCTCGATGTATTGTTTTTCATGTTCAATGGCATCGATAGGATGAAGCTGTTGGGCAAGTTATAGAGTTCATGGATTTATATTCCATTAGCATGGAGGACTTGGATACGGTGGTCGAGTTGTCGAAATTCAAGGTGCATCTTGTCTCATACATATCTTGTTAATAACTCAAATCTTCATTGTGCTTGTTTTCAACAAATTCAGGGTTACCCTGATCCACTTGCTGGTATTCAACCTGCTGTAAAAGCTGCTTTAACAAGAGCTTACAACAAGGGCAGCTCTTCACGTCTCATTCGTGCAGCTGATTTAGTCACACTTCCTGGCGCCAAAAAGGCCCTGCAAAAAAGGGTAGCAGTGATGCTAGAACCTCTAGCTGAGTCTGAGACTCCTTTGAATGAAAATATGGAAAACGGTGAAGAAACCGCCTCGGAAACAGAGCAAGGTACATGCATGTAGCTCCTTGCATATTTGGACAAATTCATTGACAAGGCTGTCATTTTTGTAGAAGATGATTCTTCCGACTCGGAGAAAAACCAGCTGCAGTCTGATCTAGAGAAGCTGAATTCTAAGGGTTGGTGCTGATGACATTTCCATTTCAACAACCGATGTTTCGTTTCCTTTTCCTATAGTACTGTGCAAAGGAAAGGCTCTTGCATGGAATAACCCTCAGCATCACAGAACCATGGTCCTATTTCGAGATGATCTAACATTTGATCTTTTCCTTTGTAATTTAAGGGATCAAAGTGGAAATGAACCTGAAAGCCGCTGATGCCAAGAAGACACCCTCCAGCCGTGGAAAACGAAGTGCCCCTCCCACCTCTGATGTGAAGCCAAAGGCACCGAAGAGCGTTGCTAAGAGAAAGAAGGTGACATGACAGCTCCGGCTTATGTACGTCTTCTTGTTTTGGTAGTGGTACTGGATGAAGCAACGACCGACCATTTCCGCAGTTTTTTTTTTTTTTGTTTCCCGGGAAGTAGGAAACTTTGTTTCAAAGTCATGGACATCAAATCTATGAAACTGCCAAATTTTTCATAAATTCTGAAAACGTACGGTGCTTTCGCTCCTCTGTAATGCATTCTAAATTCACACATGCAAGTCTACTCAAGCTGCTTACAAAATTCAAAGCTTGACCAAAACTCCGAGGGCTCAACTGTCTGGTTCTTCTGCTCCTATTCGTTCTCACCGGGAGAGAAAAGTTGCTAGTCGACAATAAGATAATAATTAATGGTACAATCCTCATCTCAAACGAGATGATCTGCTGTTCCTTCTCCTGGATCCAGAATTGGAAGCTTGATACCTAGAAACTGACCGCAGTTGACTGAAGGAGCTCGTTCTGGCTTTTCTTCCACCCCATTTTGGATGCATATTATCCACTATAAGACTTATATTGCCTGTGTTACTAAGTTCGACAAGATTCTGCACTTGGCCGAGAACTTGGTACATCAAGGCATTTGCAACATCCAGATCAACCGAGTCATCAATAGGTTTGTTCCACACATCAATCAGGATACTTTTGTGTGACTGAAATGACATAGAAGTTTGGCGAAGTTGCTGATTCTCATAAACCATGTTGACCTTGATCACATGCTTGCAGAGATTTCCACTCAGGGACCAATCACAATTACAGTGGGCAAATTCAGAACCAGGATTCCATACCAGCCGTTTTAAATTGCTATCCTTCTGACTCACAACTTCAGCAAACAAGTGATTCTCACTATCCAGGGAAACTGAATGATCTGGTATTTTAAGGGCTCGATGCCAAGAAGTAGATGCAATATATTCCTCCTTCACATTCAAGAAAGAATCACTTTCATCTGCATAACGGTCAAGCCAATAGCAAGAGTGTAATTCGGTTGTCAGCTTGTGAACCAGCCAATCAACCCTCGGAAGAGAATCAAGATGTGAATCATCATAGATAATAGTCCTGAGCTTCACATGGTAAGCTTCTATTGCACCAGAAGCTTCCTGGCTAGCAAGTGGGAGATTCTTCATTGACATGAGCCACATTTCTGCAGTATTGGTAACTTAGTAGAGTGACATGATAGGAACAACTGAGATGAATAGAAAAAAGAAAAAAAAAAAAAAACTGACCAAGCTTAGGCAACCACGAATCCTTGAAGTACTGCAAAAAGGAAGCTTGATCAGCGAAATCCAGCAAATATTCTTCAATGGCGGTGGCAAGATCCAGTCCACTCCAAATGCTATACACTATCTGCCCAAGGCGTTTGAACATTTCTCTTTGTACTTCAATATTAGAGCATTTCTTGATAATGTGCCTCAGCCATGACCTCCGGATCCGCCAGAGAGAAAACAAGATGGGACACGAAAAAAGTTCTCTGAAAGTAATGCAAACAAAGTGAGTGGTTGAATGAAAGAAATGTGATCTTTAAACAGAAAAAATAAATGAGAAATATATTGCCTTATTGGCTCAATTTCTGCAGCAGCATCATCAATAATGAAACCGCTTGCTCTCCATCCAGGGTCAGCTAAATGCACTCGATGAAGTAGAGCTTCCATCCATTTTGTGACATCTGACTTTGCGATACTACAGGTAATGATCCAAGCAACAGGAAGCGCATGCTGTCTTGAGTCAAACACAAGAAGTGTGCACAGTGGGTACTGAAACAAACATGTGATACAAGTTCAGAATATGCTTTGGAGACTATGATGAAGGGGCGCGCGCCCATGGTATTCTCAGACCTTTAGCCTCTTTATTCCAAATGCTGAGTCAGCTGCTATGATATTTCGATGGCCAAAACGAATCATCTGCTGCAGCTGCCAGTCTGTCTGAATGCCCAAAATAAAGGGACCTGTTTCTGGTGTATCTCTATAAAAGAACACAGACTTTTTGTTGCGTTCAATCCAGATGCGAATGCTGGCTTGATCATCTAGATCCAGTTCATGAGTTGACCGCTTGATGATCCTCCCCATTTTATGCACATATTGAGAAGCAAGAGTATCAACCTTTGCATCAGAACCACAATAACGTTGAATACCCTCAAGGTGCTTCTCCAAGACATTCTCTTCTGGTAAGCCAAGATATATCATTGACATTGTTTGCTGTTGAATTTCGCTACAAACATATGGAATATTTTTTGCGCCAGGACCTATTGCATCTCTATCCAGAGGACCATGGCAAACAAATCCATCTTTATTGACATGACGTCTTTCACTGTATATGAGAAGTGCCAGTGATGGGCGGCAGTAGAGCCGTTTTACTATAAAATGACATGTACATCCACGCATGGACTGAGGCCTAGCTGCACGATTCCTAGTGTTTAGTCGATACCTTCTACTTGGCAATATACCTCCACCCTCTCCATAATTCTCAGGCCCAAAAGAACACCAATACCTGAAGTAATAAAGGAATGTAATCAAGAAAAACACAAATACTGACGCCTAATCTATAATGCAAGTAGAAAATCAGCGCAAGTCATATTCAATTTCTGTGAATGAGCTGCCAGGGTTATGGCCATGATTGAAAAAAAAAAGTGGCTATGCAGCACTTCTGCAAACATCATCTGGAGGGAACTATATAAGAGAGGATGAGAAGGGAAGTGAAATTTCACTCACAGCCTGTATTCCAAATATTCATCAGGTTTGCACTGCTTTAAGCTTCCTCTCGCTCGCTTTCTACCCCTCTCAATATGAAATCTCGTCGGGAACTGGATGTTTGAACATTCTCCAATTATAAAGGCATCAACCCGATTATAAGGAATTATAGCCACATCCTCGCATCTGTCTGCTGTCTGGAGCTTCACCCACTTCAAATTTGATGCCGAGAAATCATCCCCGGGGGGTTCTTGGACGGGGACATCATGAACTGATTCAACTACCTCCATCTTCCTCAATTTCAGATCTCAGAACCAGTATTACTCCACCCTGTTACCCGCTTTCTGAAGGCGGAACCTACAGGTAAAGGATATCATATCAAGAAACATAAAAAATCAGAAGAGCAAAAGTCAAAATACGCATACACATATCCACAATACCTAATTGCAACAACAGAGAAAGTTAACACGCCCAGTTCCACCTGGCACTTGGTAAGATTATCCGGACCAACAAAGAAAATCGTTAAACACACGCAGAAACAGGTAAGAAACTGGCTGCCAACTCAAGTACCAATAAATGCAATAGCATTCCTATGTTGAGAAGAAACGGGGAATCGCATACCGAAATGCTAATCTATCAAGATGGAAAGCAAGTTACAAAAATTGACTGGAAATCAAGAAAAACGGAACTCCAATTTACAACCCGATGATACCTCTGAGTTCCGGATATCGCTTTTTGCAGAGACGCAGCTCCGAATTGTTGACTACTCCGGTTGCACGGAGTAAGACGGCGCGGCAGATTCTGCTAACCACCCAAAACATTGGGCTTCGCATGATTTTTAATATTCCCTTTTACAACAAAAAAAATATTGATGGAAAAAGTGGATAACTATTAAATGAAGCTTTTTTATTTCCGCACGCATTTTGCGATCGAAAAAAATGCAATATTTCAAATTCCAAGGTCCTTTTTGTAAATATTGGAAATATTTACAAAGAACACGGCCGCCGGATTCTTTTGTTCAGTTGACGGCTGCCGGATTCTTCTGTTCAGTTGAGAGTTCCATGGAGCTTATGCTTCCTCAGAATTGCAACCGCCCAATCCCAGCTGTTGAGGAGGATGTGGCATCCAATTCCTCCAATCAACCCGTACGCAATCGAGTAAGTCAACGGCATCAGAATCAACGTCAAGAACGCCGGAATCGCCTGCTTCATGTCCGTCCAATCGATCTCCATCACGGCCTTCATCATCAGGGCTCCGACCAGAATCAAAGGCGGACCGACCGCCCACGAGGGAATCGACGCCAGCAGTGGCGTGAAAAACAGGGACAGGAAGAAATACATCGCCACCGTGAGAGCGGTCATCCCCGTCCGCCCACCTTCTCTGACCCCAGTAGATGATTCGATGAACGCCGTCACTGGCGATGTCCCCAGTAGTGATCCCGCTACTATGGCCGTCGCGTCCGACATGAAAGCGAAGTACTGTCCCTCGAATTCTCCGTTGGCGTCGTCCACGAATCCGGCGAATCTAGCGATTGAGTACAGAGTACCCGTGGTGTCCAGTATATCCACATACAGAAACGTGACCACAGCTTCCCAAAATCTCCCCGTTCCGATCCTGTGGAAGCTTAACGCGCCGGCGGTCGTCTCAATTTTGTGGACGTCGACGACTTTTTTGAAGTAATCGAAGGCGGAATCACCCGCCGGCGTATGTGGAAACGCCGTGACTTGGGTGTTTCTGAACCAAGAAACTGCCGTCACGAAGACGATGCCGTAGATCATGGCGCCCTTTACATTCTTCACGAGGCAGTAGGCGATAATCACGAACCCCACAACTCCAAGCCACAGAGTGGGGCTCATAACGCGGTCACTCAGGCATAATATCGGCCCTGAAACCGTGCCGCCGGGAATCAAAGCCACGGTGCCGTTCCCGTAAGCCATCACCGGCGCTAGAGAAACTCTTTTAGAAGCAGGACAACCACCGAGAGTGACCAGCGTAGAGGAGCTGTACCCAATAAGCCCAACACCTTGATTCCCCTGCAATCCGATGAAGGCAAGAAACAATCCAATTCCGGCGGATGAAGAGATCCTCACAGACCTGGGAACCAATTTCGCCAGCTTCGAACGCAAACCCACAACTGAGAGAAACAAAAAAACCAACCCCTCAACGAAGACCGCAGCCAGAGCAGTTCTATAGGGCACGCTTCCGGATCCATGGAAGCCGACCACGGTGTAAGCAAAGTAGGCGTTGGTACCCATTCCAGGCGCCAGGGCCAGGGGAAGATTCGCGAAAGCACCCATGATCAAACAGCCGATCAGGGACGAGGCTGCGGTGGCGACGATTAAATCCCGGCGCGTCCTCTCTAGGCATTGGGCGTATCCGGGATTAACGGGATCGAATTTGCAGGACTGGTCAGGGAGGATGAGACGGAGATTAGGTCCAGTGCAATCATCGGCGGAGATATTGGGATCAGAGCAGAGGGGGAAGCAATCGGCAACGGAGCATGTGCCTCCGGAGTCGGATAAGATGGAAGCGTTGACTGCGAGGATGTAGGCCATAGTGAGGAATGTGGCGGTGCCGGCACGAAGCTCGGTCGTGAAAGTGGAGTTGCGTTGGGCGAGCTTGAAGTATTTTCCGACGCAGGTTTTTGCGACGGAGGAGTTGAGGCGGGCGAGGATCGTGGGAGTGGACTCTGCAGCTTCGATATCCATGGAGATGGAATCTCTCACCCCTGCTTCCAACCAAAATTCTGTGACGTGGACTCTCTCTCTCTCTCTAGATATATAAATAGATACATGATTCGGGAAATATATGCAATCTTGTCGTTTTCCTATGTATGATGTTTCAAACTACAATATAAGGAGTATTTTTATATACAAATAAATGATTTGAAAAATAGTATTATTTATAATATATTTAATAGAAGTTACTATTATTAAATTCATATATAATATGGCATGTATTATTATTATTTATTCATAATACATAGTCTAATAAAAAAAACTTTTCTAGGATAAAAAATTATTTCAATGATTTATAATTAATTAAATTAAAATCAAACAAAAATATCATTTGGATATACGATTTATAATACTAAATATCAATATTTACTATAGATATATATATATGTATACATATTAAAATTTATGTATTATTTTATAAAGTAGTTGCCGTTAAAAAATATTTTATTGATCAAAGGTAAGCGATGTCATGCATATTAACATAGGATGGTTATTTAATCATACCAACATATCTCTAACACATTAAGACAAAAATTTTATACATAGGATGATTGATTTTCAAACATTCTAGGTTACTATTCAAAATCATACCACAAGTCTGATTTACGTGCAAAATAATTTATAGGGATCATGTCACTACGACTACCCCTACAAAGTACAAAGTCGTCGTGTGTGAAATTTGGAATCTGAGTTGCGTGAGCGACAAGTCATTCTCGTTAGGCAGATCAGATCGGAGTTGCCCCTAATTACATCACACAAAATCAACGCATTATGCGTACTGAATGGCCATGCTCTCTGCAATCTGCACGGCACCGCCGCGGAAGACATCTGCACCGTCGCGCAAAGGAGGAGAACGGTCATCGCCTGCCTTCGATTCATTCTTCTCCTCTACCGCTCTCTCCCTCCGTCTCCCTTGGGAGTTTTTAAATGGGGGAGGATGAAGAATGAAATATGTGATTTTATTCAAACAAATAAAATATTTATCATCAAAATTATAATTTATAAAATAATAATAATTACAAACAAAAAGTATATTTTAGGATTTAAATTGTCACTAATAAACAAAACATGTTCATTTAGCATTTTAAATAATTATATAAATTAGATGTCATTCACGAAGAAAGAGGGAAATAAGAGAAACATGTGCTGAATTCTGGTTTACCTTCTATTCTTCATCCTCTGTGTAGTGCAGAAGAGCTCCCCTTGGTCTAGACCTGTCAAAACAACTGCCCATCATTCACCTATCACCACCATTCAAGGGGTTATACTGCAAGTACAAATTCTACTACTCTGAAAAGGGATGCTTCTTTACTCAGCTCCAGTGAGGATGGAGTTTGAACACATACTTCAGAAGGAAAGCCAATACTTCTGCCTCTCGTGGGAAGGCTTTACATGGGAATTTCTTGATGAAACAGATAAAAGAATTGGGTGCAAAAAGGAAACCTGCGGTGTGTGGGTGCAACGCGGTTGGTTCCTCTTCTCATGTTCGGGTGTCCAGGATCCCTCTTATCTGTAAAGTAGTTGACAGATTTGTGAGAGGGAAGGACAGTGACCATTGCCAAAAGAAAAACAAAAAGGGACTAGCGGGACATTTTGTTTCTAACAAAACAATTTACATTTCTCCTAGCCCCAAGCACCTCCCTCAATAGTGCTGTCTAAAATGTAAAACGAACACCCAGAAAAAGAGCAAAGTTCGGAGTCAAGTCAAGCTTGATGTGGACGCTGGATACCTCGAGAACTATAGATACCTGGTGAATCATGCAAAGCCATAGTGGAAGAAGAATCAGAGTTTCCTGTGCTGGAAGTATTCATAGAATGCCGCTTTCTTGGGCTCATCAGCGTGGCCAACTGTTGAGTTAAACTCGAGCACTTTTCCTGCCAGTTATTTACAACGAGCACCATTAAGAGGAAAAGTAACAGCCCAATACATTTTTGCTCGTGTTAGTCCACAATCAACAAATTGACATCTTCACACATGGAATAATAAAGAAGTTAGATGCATGACCCCGTTCGTTTTTTCTCAGAGAAAGGCAGCATATTATTGAGAAAAGCAAGGTGCTAAGGAATACAGAGACTAGGTCAGTTAACTTTTTCCAAAAGCCGACTCTGGAAGTACACAACTCAGTAACTCATAGTTCAGCATGAAAACAAGACTAACAAATCATCAAATGGTGACCTTTACCTCTTTAGCATCCAGAAGTTTCATTAACTGATCCTTGTTTCTTTGCTCTGCTAATAAAAGATACTTCAGTTAGATCTGAGTATTCTTTCTAAAATACCATCACACAATAGTATCCAGTGAACAAAGAGCTTCAGTCACGAAAACCCTGCCATCTGATCAACAACGTTTTCACCATGAATAAAAGAAAGGTGTAAATTCTCATAAAAGGAGAAACACCTTCTTCAAGCGATTGCTGAATCTTATTGAATTCATTGTATAACTCTAGTGCAAGGATGGCATTCACTTCAGCAGCAACAGCGCCAAAAAGTTTTTCAAGGCGTATACAAATCTTCGGCAGTCCCTTTGCCTTTTGAGAAACCATTCTTGCACAAGAACTGCCTACAATTAGAAGGGAACAGTAATTTCAAGCATTTAATATTGATTCACTCTAAAAATTGTTCCAATGAAGCACCTTAGAGCCTTTCCAATTTCATTCAACACTGAATAAGATAATGAAGTAGGAAACGGAATCCATATGATACCTACACGGGAAAGGGTGCTCCGGAAAGGGAGTAAATGCAGGGTAAAAAGTTATCATCCAAAATTGGCTATGTTCAGTTGACCTAATGCATCTCTACGTGTCGCATCAAGGACAACATTCAGCTACCAAGTCGACTACCTTTCCCACGAGGATAAAGAATAGGAACGAAAAAGATTTTGAAATGAGATGAGGAAACCCACCATCATTCAGTTTCCAGCTAACCCAACATTCAGTTTGTACTATTCATAATGAAACCAAGGGGGGCCAAATCAGATTTGAGAGCATGAACGTCTTACTTCACCTTCTGATGCCAATCCATCCCCGAAAATGAGCTTTACGTCAGAACTCAGCGATGTTGCAAAATAAGCCAAAAAATCAGACAATGAGCCACTGATTCCAGTATCATCCCTCTATCAATATAAGAAGAATCATCATGAATCATTTGATTTCATGTTGCGTAGAATATGCGTTAAACTTATTATATGCAGGTAGGCTTTTAGAGCAAAAGTAGCTTGCAGCGTGAACATGTCAAGAATTCCCCAAAAACGGCATCTACGGATGAGTCATTCCGAACAAACACATCTACTCCCAAAAATATTCTGAGCTAAACGTTAAGAGCAGATTTAACCTAAAAAAACTCCAATAAGACTAGCCTAACAATTGAGTGCCCATCATTACATGAACTGATTAGCAACAAGAGGTGCCTACTGTTTTCAAACATGCAACCTTCAGCAGAGTCCATCAAGCAAATACCAATCATCACATGACAACATACTGCCGAAACATCCAAGGAAAGAAGCTGAGAAAGAGCACATATTAACAGAGAACTGACCAGGTCCTCAAGTTGGGTCCCAGATAGAACGGCCCGAAACGTGTTGGAGACAAAGTCGGAGGCACTGACCCTGAGCTCATCACCCTCGCCGCCGCCACAAACTTGAAAGACAAACGGAATCGGCTCCCCGGGCGTCCGATCGGCATCTGCAAATACTTTACCGAATACAGGATTCAACCCTTCCAAACCCATCCGAGACTGCTTTTTCTAAGAAGCCTTCATACATTTTTATATTTTATTTTAAAAAAATTAAAATAAAAAAATTGTAATATATTTTAATTAAACAGAGAAATACCCATCCCAGCAAATGATATTAATTGATATCAAATTAATTTTTATTTTGGAAAAAAAAATAATTCTGCTATTTTCATTTCCTTTTAATTTAATTTTCGTTAATATTTTAATTATGATGGCCCAATTTCCCTGGCCCAGTAATTGTGGCTGAATTGTGGTCAGCATATGTTCAATAGTGTTAGGGCTAGCCCAATACGTATCTCGCTGCTTTCTTCCCCCACTGAATCGCTCCCTCCGCGCAGGTGTGTTCTTCATACGCAGGGGGAAATGCCAGCGCTTCTTCGTCCGCTGGCACAGCTCCGCTTCAACTCTGCCGCTGCATTTGGAAAGGTCTCCCAACAGATCATCCCACGCCTAAGATCCTTCTCGACGCAAAATGATGGGAGCGGCAAGGGGGAAGATTCAATGGATCATTTCGGTGGAATCGCTTCTTTAGGAGACGATTCTTTGGGCTGGGACGTGGGGGATTCTTCTTGGTCGACTGGGCTGACCAAGGACCACTTTGATGGGGAAGTAATTGGGCAGAAGGTGAGTTCCGATTCGGAAAAAGGGAAGCCCCGTGAGAAGGGGAGGCAGAATTGGTACTCCAATGCCAGGTGGACGGACGATGAGATGCAGAGGATAAAGGACTTGGAAGCGGAGAACCGCAAATCCCAAGCCTTTGTGGATGGATGGGACGATAGGATGGATGAAATCACTGTTCTGATGAAGCAGGTGAAATCTTGGTGTTTCACATTTTCTGAGTTCACTAATTTTTCTCATTCCTTGTAATGGACATATCATGGCATTTTGTGTGGAAGGTGAGGGAACCTGGTGCAAGGGGATCTTATTTGAAGGACTCAGAAAAGGCAGAGATGTATAAAAAGCACAAAGAGAACCCCGAGGTGTATACTGTTGAAAGATTGGCAAAGGAGTACAGGATTATGAGGCAGCGAGTGCATGCAATTTTATGGTTAAAGGAGCTTGAGGAAGAGGAGGAAAAGAAGCTGGGTCGTCCATTAGATGATTCCATTGAGCTGCTGCTGGATTCATGTCCTGAGTAAGCTTAGTTGATCTACAAATTTCGTGTTTTTTGCCTCTTCTGTTATGTATCGTGTAGATACTTTTGCTTTTACTTTTCTCATGTTTAATTTTCTTTTTCGAATCTAGTCTAGTGAACATACTCTTATCCAGATGCTACATTTTAGTAAGTTTCCCTCATTTTTATGTATGCAGGTTTTTCATTTCCCATGACCGGGAATTCCATGTCGCAACTCTTCCATACAAACCAGATTTCAAAGTCATGCCTGAAGGCTGGGATGGAACCACCCGTGATCCTGATGAGGTGCACTACGAAATCTCGATGAAGGAGGATGAAATGATGTACCAGGAGTTTGTTCAGAGGATGAATTTCAGTAAAATGATGGTACCCTCTGTTGCTGCAGTACTCTTTAATGAAGCCTTACTTTTAATGTAATCTGATGCCATGTGTATATGTTTCCGTGCAGATGGCCGGTGAGGTAAAAAGCCACAAGTACAGCAGGAGGCGTCCCTCCAATGGCTGGAATTTCACAGTGGAGAAGCTTGGCACAAAGGGCAAGCGTGGAAATGGTGGTGGCTTCAAGTTTGTCAGTGAAGCCGATGGTTCGTCCAGACCACTCAACGATCAAGAAAAGATGTTCCTGAAAAGAGAGACCCCTCGTAGGCGGCGCAGGATCCTTCCTTGATAGCCTTATACCAACAACCAGTCTAGCCAAGTAAGCTTCAGATTTCGGTTTGTCCTAAAAGCTGTTTTGGGGGCAGCGAGTAATCAGCATGTTGTATCATGCGCTAGTTCTCATTCCCTGATGAGAACATCCAAACTTGCGGTTCCCACAGCTTGTTACCCTCCAGCTCTTTTGCGTAGCCTATCAGATAGGTGTTGGCGACACTTGACTGCTACGCACAACCATGTAGTGGTATATTCAATTTTAACTGGTAGCATGACATTCAAAACACCCCCATTTTGAATGTTACTGTTTCAAGGTCTAACAAATGTTAGACTTGCTGTGAGATTGCTTGTGACTAAACTCTTAGCTATAGTTCCTATTTCTTTCGGCCACTGGATTTATGTTGTTGATCTTCTGTAGCATTTATTGGCTTGCAGGAATGGGTTGAACCTTTAGCGTTGGCGCATTCATGAATGCACGGTCCTCCATCCAGAAGAAACCAGAGCACTTTGCTGGTTTTACCATGGAACAGGGAAGGACGGCCATAAGAGTTCCAGTTGGACGACTTTAGGTTCCCAACACAAACCCATCTATCGTTTGTTCTTAACATATCATTCAATCAAGTCAGACTTGTGCTCAATGCACTGTTTTAAATCTCACAAAAATTCTGGAACTTCATATTTCAGATTTTTTTTATAATAAAAAAATGTTGGGATTAAGTCAACTGCAGTCTAATGTGTTTCTTATTGGACTTAGGCTTTATAAATGGTATAATAATAATATTTCACATTTATTGTAGATAATAAAAAAATGATTATTTGAATATTTGAAATAAATAATATTATAGATTATTACAATGTCTAGTATCCATCTAATGAAAATTAATTGAATTTGAATTTGAGAATGATAATAAAAAAAATGATGATTAAAGAATAGTTTTGGAGAATTAAATTGGAGATCCCACAATTAAATCATAATTTAATAATTTTTTGGTCAGATGGATTATGTATTAAAAATTGGATAATCAACAATAAAATAAAGGCAAAATTTATTCTTTATTACAGGTGGTCCCCACACTATAGCGTAGCGGGGTCCAGGAATATATTGGTCAACTTGCTATTAGCGTCACAGATCTGCGCCTCTACAATGCGTCAATTAATTACTCGGCAACAAGAAATGAAATGGATTGGCAAAAATTATATAGAAATAAAAGGAATCTACAACGTCGGAAGATTGTCGTTTCTTTGTTAGTTCAACGTGCTGTCTCACGCTCATCTACAAGGCAAGGCGAGGGATACAGATGAGCCATTCGTGGGTGTGCGTATCAGATCCTTGAGGATTGGAAAGGTGTGCGAAAATCCCGCTTTCTTGGGATATGGGTGTCGCTTAAACGTCTTGTTTTTTTCTTCTTTTTTGGTTTTTGTGTGATGGGTTTGTTTCTGGGTCATGGTAATGTGATGCCTTTCCTATCTGCAATGTGTGTCGGATCTAGCTTCATGAAGTTGAATCTCCTACAGGAAATGATGAGGGAATGTCGTTTGGTCGGTAGGAAGCTGATCAACTGCTTATAGATTTGATTTTAGGCGGGTGGATCTCATTTTGGAAGTTTTGTTTGCTTTGCATCGGATGTTTTGAACTAAATGTTTTCCCCATTTTTGATAGTTTTACGTGCTGTGCATCTGGTAGAACAATGGTTATCTTTTCGTTTTCTTTATTGATCTCTTGACGGTTGCTTTTGCTTCACATTTTTTGTTTCCTGATTCAGATGATTTTCGTCTTTATATAGGTTTGTTTATCAATAGATCTGGTTGAAGCATAGGGGAGAAGCACCATGGCTCCTGGAAAATACTCCAGAGTTGATGGTCGAAAATCTTCCACCAGCTATTGTTCAACGCTCACCGCAACTATTTTCATAGCCATCTGCCTTCTTGGGGTATGGCTGTTGGCATCGTCACCTTTGACCCCTGTTCAGAATTTGGATGCTGAGAACAAGGATAATGTGAAGATTCCTGCTACCAGTCGCAGCGAAGATACTGTAGAAGACACCAATACTTTTGGTGACAATAATGCAAATGAGGTCAGTGAGACAGAAAATACTAGAGCCCCTGATGATGCTAGTAAAAGTATAAATTTGGATGGTGAGGAAGCAAAGAAGTTTGATGAAAATTCTGGAGATTTGCCAGAAAATATAACCAACAAGGATGATAATGTAAGTCCAAAGCAGGAGGAAAAGAATGAGGGGCCGCAAGAGATGTCTTTGGAGAAGGAATCAGGGCATGAGGATGTACAGAAAATTAACGAAGATAAGGAGGATAGCGCTAAAGATGAGCCTAAAACGGCAGACATAAATGCGAGCGATGGGGAATTTCAAGTGGAGACTAAAACCACGGAACCTGGAAAAGGCAAAGACAAGAATATGGATGGTGAGGAGGAGGGGAAAATGGAAAAGAAAATCGAGAGTAGTGAAGATTCAAAATCAGATCAAGATTTGGTTCCGAAGAGTGACAATTCCACTGAAGTAATTCCTTCAGATGCAGAATTAGATCAAGGTTTGGTTCAGAAGAGTGACAATCTGACTGAAGTATTTCCGTCTGGGGTTGGCTCTGAGCTTGCAGATGAAGCCAAAGCACAAAATGGATCATTCTCTACGCAGTCTGCTGAATCAAAAAATGAAAATGAAGCCCAAAAGTCAGCTGAGCTTGAAAAGCAAAGCAGTTATACTTGGAGGCTATGCAATACGACCGCTGGAACAGATTATATTCCATGCCTCGACAACGTGCAGGCCATCAGAAAGCTTCGATCAACTAAGCACTATGAACACAGGGAGAGGCATTGTCCTGAAAATCCTCCTACCTGCCTTGTTCCTCTTCCGGAAGGATATCAGCAGTCAATACCATGGCCTACAAGCAGGGAGAAGGTATACTACTTGGATCCAGAATATGTGGTATTAAATTCATTTTTTTTCTTTGATAATTTCATGTTCATCAACTTGTTTCATGCTCACAGATATGGTACCGCAATGTTCCCCATACCCAGCTTGTTGAATTTAAGGGTCACCAGAATTGGCTCAAAGTTAGTGGAGAACACCTCACCTTTCCTGGCGGTGGAACCCAATTTATTCATGGCGCATTGCATTACATTGATGTCATACAACAGGTAAAATATGCATGCCTTGCTTAAAAAATGGTGATCAGATCTAATTCTCCTCACCGAGGGATACCATTTTATGGAATGTTCCTTGACAATGTGCTATATCGAGTTTTTGAATCTTTGAAACTAAAGTTGAATTCTATTTGTGTAGTCTGTATCTGAAATTTCCTGGGGCAAGCGATCCCGAGTTGTACTGGATGTTGGTTGTGGGGTGGCTAGCTTTGGGGGGTTCCTATTTGATAGGGATGTGCTTACAATGTCTTTAGCTCCAAAAGACGAGCATGAAGCTCAGGTTCAGTTTGCACTTGAGAGGGGAATTCCTGCAATATCAGCTGTCATGGGTACACTGAGGCTTCCTTTTCCGGGTAGAGTGTTCGATGTGGTCCACTGTGCACGCTGCAGAGTGCCTTGGCATATCGAAGGTAACATCACATTAATGGTGGAGTTACTGTGAATCATGGCCTTGTTCTTCTCCCATCTTTGAACAAGATATTATCTTGCATCATATAAAATATGAGTGAAATTTTTTATTTCATGATTTGTCCTCCCCACCTTAAAGGCATGAGGCTGCTGATTAACTAACTAAATGGTATTGATTTAGGTGGAAAACTACTTCTGGAGTTGAATCGTCTACTAAGACCTGGTGGTTTCTTTGTATGGTCCGCTACCCCCATTTATCAGAAGGTTCCTGAAGATGTTGAGATTTGGCAAGGTATCTTCTTTGGAGTTTTGACTGTAGCTCAGCCATGAAGAAATTAACACCCTTTTGAATCCATTAACAATTGACAGCCATGAAGAAATTAGCAAAGGCAATGTGCTGGGAGGTTGTTTCAATAATAAGGGACAAACTCAACGGTGTAGGAATTGCTATATATCGAAAGCCAACTTCAAATGAGTGCTATGAAAAAAGATCCATGAATGACCCCCACTCTGTCAGGACTCAGATGATGCGAGTGCTGCTTGGTAAGGATATGTTTCTCCCTTGGAATGTTAAAAGCAAAAGGTGTTTGTGATGCTTATCCGTTTATTTTATTTGACTTTAAAACCTGATGTGCCTAGGAATGTGCCATTGCAAGCATGCATGCACAAAGTGCCTACTGATGAAACGGAGCGTGGATCTAAATGGCCAGAAATGTGGCCGGCCAGGGTGGAAAAGACGCCTTACTGGCTACCAGGCTCGAAGGTTGGAGTGTATGGAAAACCTGCTCCAGAAGATTTTGTCACTGATTATGAACACTGGAAGCGAGTGGTCAACAATTCATACAAAAATGGACTCGGAATAGACTGGTCAACGGTGAGAAATGTGATGGACATGAGAGCTGTCTATGGAGGGTAAGCTAATGGAGAGAGATACTCAGAACTACCCAAAAAGTTGTTCCCTCTCTTTGCTGATTCTGTTTGTTGGATTTGCTTTGCAGATTGGCTGCTGCTCTGAAAGATTTCAATGTGTGGGTCATGAACGTAGTATCCGTAGATGCTCCTGACACACTACCCATAATATACGAACGAGGCTTATTCGGAATTTACCACAACTGGTGTGAATCATTTAGTACTTACCCAAGATCCTACGATCTCCTCCACAGTGACCATCTCTTCTCCCTTATCAAGCAGAGGTACCTCTCTAGCAGTGCGTTATTCACCGCAAGTAGTGTTTCCAACTCTTCTCTGCTCCATATCACAGGTGCAATATCACTGCCCTTGTTGCGGAGGTCGACCGGATCTTGAGGCCTAAAGGTACCATCATCGTCCGTGACACCGCTGAGACTATCAGTGAACTGGAGAACATGTTCAAGTCCATGCAATGGACAATTCGCACGATGCTCTCAAAGAACAATGAAGGGTTGCTGTGTGCCCAGAAGTCAATGTGGCGCCCCAAAGAGGTGGAAACAGTAGCATATGCCATTGAATGAGATGAAGGATCAGCCAGAACCAACACCTCCAATCTGGTTTGTGCTCTATTCTCTCTCTCTCTACCTGCATTCTCCATGCTCGCTGGTTTGCTGGGGATGCATCTGTAGTCTTTCCCTTAGAGAGCAAGTAGTTTCCATAGATGGCTTGTAGCCATCCATGTCAAGTGAAGAGTTTACACCGTTGTCCCATAGCCAAGAATCCCAAAGGAAACATTACTAACTATGCCACTGTACCACCCTGTAACTTGGAAAACTTGGACTCTGGAGGTTCCATGCCCTTGATGGAATCACACCAGATCCTGAACTCTCCCTCCTCTGTAATCACCACATTGGCTCTGCAAAAGGGGTTGCAACCAACATTATACATATTCCTTCGCCTGTCTGATTTCCTACACGTGCAACTGCAGGTCAAATAACTCTAGTCCTACAAGTATTTACATACGGCTAGTACCCTTTCTTATGAGCTTGTTGATAGAGATAAATGAAGATAAAAACTCCCATCGAGGCTTTCAGTGCCACGCACGCAGTGTAGGGGACGACGACGCGACTTCCGAGGCTTGATGGTGAAGGATTCATCAACGAGGGTCCGTTGCTTGCGCGGTTTTGTTTGTCCGATGCGGGATCAGGTCCTTTTCCAGAGAAATCTCCCCTTGTTTTTCCAAATGAGTTATCACCAATGAAAGAAACTTGAAAGATGGAGAAATATTTTAATATGGATATTAAATAGGAAATAGCTGTATTTAAATAAAAAATATTTTAAATAATTGATAAATAAAAAGTTAAATAGAAAATATGTTTAAGAGATTTGTTTTTATAAAAGGATGATTATATCTTTTTAAACAAATGATACATAATTCTCAAAATATACATCTAATATCGATTTAACTAAACAAATTAATAAGAAGGAATAATTATTTGAAAAAATTGAAATAAAAAAAAATAAATTGAAAAAAATCATTCCAATATATTTTAAAGAATTCTAAATCGTTTTAATATATTATTTAAAAAATTCTTATATTATTTTAAATATTCATATTTTATCCCTCTTCTTTTAATTTTATTTTTCAAATTATAAACATGTCAATTTTCAAGTTTTTAATTCTGATTTTTTAAATTCATAAAATAAAACATAAAATATATTTTTTCTAATAATTATATTTTATCAAATCATCTTTATCGGTAAGAGATCTGTTTGGTACTGTTCCACCTTCAATAAAGTATTTAATTGATTTTAGAATAAATTATATATCGCGTCATTTAGAGTTTTTTTTTTAAGGTGTACATTTAAGTAATCGTCTTCTTTCTCCGGCGGCTGGGTTTTGCTGACACTTCTCACCTGTAAAAGTCCACGTCCGAGATTCGCTTCTCTGCATTAGGATAAGCACGAACTTTCTGCGGAAGTTATCTGGCCCCTGGAGTAGGTTGTTTACTTTTCAAATTCACCCTTTGCTTCCTATATACTCGTTTTGTATTTACATTTACAATTTCCTTGAATGATAGCAGTTCGGTCGTGTGTTGGTGCCTGTGGGTTTTTACATTCTATTCAGTGTTGTGCTACCCTTGTTGATGCACCTTGCTTTCTTTGGCCCACAAGTTTGGTATCTTCTGGGTTGCATCGTTTTGTAGCTAAAGAATTGATCTTGGTTCATAGTCTTCAGATTGTGCTGAATGTTTTCTACTCTATCTCTAGCTCCCCATCTTGTTTGAAAGTCATTTGACTTGTAGAATGAAATCAGAAGGATGATTTTAGCTTTCTAGATAAATGCTTTGTAGCTAAGAAACATTTCCCTGGAACGTCATCTGTGCAGAGTTGTTTCGTGTCAGTTCCATTTAAACTTCCGAACTCATGGGAAACAATGAATCTTCACCGGATGAAACGGATGCGTATTTTAGCCATCAGCCACGTGTTTCCAGGGACTACTCTGATTCTAGGCATCATGCGTCTTCTCCTGAAAACGTTAGAAGTTTGACAAGCCATATTCATCACCATCATCATCATCATCATCAAGAACATGCAGAAACTTCCGAGAACAGTAATTTCCGGATGAAAACACATTCAGCACACATATCAGATAACTTTCACACTCTGGATGAGGTACCATGTTTGCTTTGGCATTTCCAGAAATAATGATAAGTTATGAACCACGGTATGTTTTGGGTTTTGTTTTTTCAGGTTATCAATGCATTAAGGGAAGCTGGTCTGGAATCATCAAATTTAATTCTTGGAATCGATTTCACCCTGAGTAATGAATGGAAAGGTTGATCCATTTGGGGCACAAACGAATGTTTATTGCTAGTTTCATATCATCAGAGTGGAAATTTTTTACTTTTATAATGTTTTCAGGGAAGTACTCTTTCCACAGGAAAAGCCTTCATGCTGTCGGTAACACCCCTAATCCTTATGAGCAGGCCATTTCAATCATCGGAAGAACCCTCTCTCCCTTTGATGATGATAACTTGATACCCTGTTTCGGATTTGGTGATGGTCAGTTCTCCCACTTGAAAATGAAAACTGCAATGCATTAAATTTTAAGGCTTCTTGTTGTTGTTTATGTCATTTTGTCTCAACCTAATGGATAGAAGAATCTCCTCTTCTCTTTCCAGTCACTACACGTGATCAGTATGTGTTCAGCTTTTACCCTGATCATAGACCATGTAATGGATTCGAGGAAGCTCTCTTGAGATATAAGGAAATTGTTCCGTATTTGAAATTATCAGGTAATTTTTCATAAGCTCAACCCCTTTTTCATGCTTATTTCATGATGCTCTATGGAAATGCACGCATCCTACTTACAATTTGAATACTGGTGTGCTTAAATTCGTCATGGGGGGAATTTTTTAGGTATCGAAGTCAATAGTTTTATTGCTCATCATCAAGAATGATAGTCACTCTTTCTTTAACTGCACAGAACATTGTATTCGTTGAGCCTGAGATGAAATATGTGGCCTGCAGTTGGTAATGAAACAGTATTAATGTTGCTTATATCCTGTGGCTTATAGGACCCACCTCATATGCTCCAGTGATCAATGCCGCTGTTGATATCGTGGTGAAGAGCAATTTCCAGTATCATGTTCTTGTTATTATAGCAGATGGGCAGGTATTTGCTTTTGCTATTACACTGTCTCGGGGGCATGATGCGATTCAGTATTCGTTACTCAAATGCAAATTCAGGTGACTGGAAATCCTGAAAAAATTCCTGGAAGGCTGAGCACTCAGGAAAGGGAAACCATAAATTCTATAGTTGCAGCAAGGTAAGATTTTGATGGGATCTTTATGAGGTTTGCAGACTGGTCATGGCTGCATCATTCTGATTTCTAAGCAGTGAATATCCGCTGTCCATCATTCTGGTTGGTGTCGGAGATGGACCCTGGGATGCAATGCGAGAATTCGATGATGCCATTCCACAACGAGCCTTTGACAATTTCCAGGTAATTTATGGCTGGAAACTGTTGTTTTGAATCTGCGAAGGTAGGTTTATCTTGTCTCATCTTGCTCCTTGAAAATGTTTTCTAGTTTGTTAACTTCACCAAAATCATGAATGGGGACACAGATGCAGCTAAAAAGGAATCAGATTTTGCTTTAGCTGCTCTCATGGAGATTCCGCTGCAGTATAAAGCAACACTGAGCCTAGAATTGAAAGGGTATTGATGGTTTTATAACACTGGGAAACCTAGAACCATGAAAGCTGGTGGTTCTTGTGATCCATATAAATAATGATCAACTTTTTGTACTTGGATCATACATGATGCAATCACCCTATATTTGTGTCCTATACAGAAATCATACCTCAGGTTCTAGAAAACCACCTCTCCCTCCTCCTCAGGAAGTGATTGGTCACGATAATGCGAAGAGGCCAGTCCCAAGCTCAAAACCTGTTGAACCAGAAGGCTCATCTTCTCAAGTATGTCCCATATTTTAGAGGACAAGTGAGACATGCACTCTAAAATAAATTTCCTTTTTTTCAAGGTTTGCCCAATTTGCCTGACAAATCAAAAGGATCTGGCTTTTGGCTGTGGGCATCTGGTATGCATCACTCTATGCTTCAGCATAACATACTGCACTCTATATCAGGATGACTTGTAAATTAGATAACGAAACCTCTTAGATGGACCTTAAACTTGTTACCGCTGGCCTGTTTCCACCACTTTGGTCTGGGTATACCCCTTAGTCCTCAGCCAAAAAGTGTATCCACATCGTTTTCAAGATGAGCATCCTACAAAAGTTCTGTTCAACTAACCAAACCTTTTAGAGAGGAGGTGATTTTTCCTTTATATTTGTGGTGACATCCTGTATCCATGTTGTAAATTAGATTCCCTCCTTTGAACACACCTCTCAACAAGAAAGGCGTTTCTTTGACTAGTCCCTATTCTTACTCTTACCTTTTGGCATTGCAGACATGCAGAGAATGTGGAGCATCCGTGTCTTCATGTCCCCTGTGCAGGCAGCCAATTACCACTAGACTTAAGCTTTTCGGTTGAATGTATCAGCATTCTTTGGTGCTCTCTCGCCTTCTTTTGCTTGTCTTTTGTTGTTTGTCTCACAATTTACCCGATAACGCTACTATTACATGGGTTTCATTCCAAATGTTTACAAAATCATGATAGCAGCATACCCCTTGGCAACAAGGATTTTTTTTTGGTTGGTAGTAACCCCCTAAAAAAAAAAGAGAGGCACAGGCACAGGGAAGAATGCCCCGGGAGATGATCTCAACAAGGCAAATATGGCGCCGGGAGGCAGTGGCGGTGGGGATGAGCAGAAGCGCAGTCAAGGGAGGATTCTCTCTCGAACCGCCACCGCATGTGGATGAAGCTGTCAACGGAGCAAGGCAACCGGAGAGGGCCATCGGAGTTTCTGTACCCATAAGCTTCCCTG
The DNA here is from genome assembly GCA_002189035.1 of Utricularia gibba. Lineage (NCBI taxonomy): Eukaryota > Viridiplantae > Streptophyta > Magnoliopsida > Lamiales > Lentibulariaceae > Utricularia > Utricularia gibba. The sequence goes on along the minus strand of NEEC01000013.1, from coordinate 2,473,915 downwards.
GCCTTCTCAAGTAGCTCCAGAAACAGCGGGTGATAGAGATAGGTGATGGGTATGTAAAACTTGCGAACTTCTTCATCTTCCAATCCGACCCTCACCGCCATCCAGCCTTTCTTCACTCTGATCTTCTGCATCTCCCACAACAAGAAGAAGAAGAAGAAGAAAGAAGCGTGATGAAGTGGGAGAATTTATGATAAGTTTTATAGAGAAGGAATGCTTGATGCGTAAAGTGGGGTGGTGGTCGTTCCATGAACATCATGTCATCTTTCCCCTCCTTTAGTTTTGTTATGTGCGTGCGTATCCAAGTCCATGAAAGCGAAGGCTTTCTCTGGATCAGAAACCTCGTCTCCTCCGGCGTCCATATCGCACTAACGTCTGATGATGGACGCGTACACACCCACACAAACATCAGACTCACCCTCACCTTTTTTCCAGTTCACAGCATGGTGTGTAGTAATAAAGGTATTTCTTTTTTCTGTTAATCGGGATCGAATACCGCATTTTCTTTTTCGTCTGAACTTTTTCTTCGCGAGAAAAAAAAAAAAAAGCTGAATAAATTCCAAATATCAATTTCTTTTGCCAGAGAGTTTCTAACTTGGGATGGACCCCCCAGCGAGAGTGAGTAGGGTAGGGTGATGATCAAAAGAACAGAAAATGGGAGGCAGACAACACAATGAAAACGAAACAACGGGAGGGGCGGTTCCGTACGTGGGCATCAAGTGCTAGCTAGCTTTCATGAAACCAACATAAAGGTGACTGCTTGTTTCTGTATCTCCTACCCCAACACGCTTTTTTGGTCAATGTTGAAATAATTTAGGCACCCAAGTGCAGTTCTATCATCACATATATCTTCTATCAATGACTGAGGCTAAAGGCGACCAGCATCTGGATTTGGTTTTGGCTTCAAGGGTCGAGGAGCACTGGTAGTTCTTTTTACTGCTGGCCGTGTTGTTTGCCTGGCTAATTGGGTTCCCTGACTTGGATCTGGAATGATAGGAGAGCAGTAAACATAGTGTGTCATGACATGGTTATGTGGTAAAAACTGACAGATGTTACCGTTGGTTGGTAAAGATAGCCGCTTCTTCTCCTTTCTGTCAGTGGGGCGCAGCAGTCTTTCTTTATCATTGTGACTCACTCTTTCTCTAGGAGTGCTTTGTGATCTGGTAGTATTACCCTTTTGTTCCCAGCTGGATGCTCTGGTTTCCTCTCTCAACACGGATTTAGAGCTCTTGCTTGTTGAGAGTTTTCGAGGCTTCTCCGGAATGCTTCTTGATGCTACAGGTGAAGAAACCTTCCCATTAGCAGTTTGCTTCTTCATCGGTGAACCTGGCTGGGCCACCGGTCCGGGTTCGGATGAGCGCAACACCGTCCAACGATCTAACCAATTCCAATTCCAGTTGGTTTGATCATCTTGGAGATCAGCAGATGGTGGTGGTGCTTGTGGCCTTGCTTGCCACTGCATTTATTTGTATTCTGTCGTGAATCACTATTTGTGAAAACCAAGAGGATGGTGCTTAGAGAACAGAAGGATTTACCTGGCGAGCTAAAGCGTATGCCTTTGCTTTCTCGCGCTTAGCTGCTGCCTCCTTCCTTTTCAATAGCTTAGCATGGATTTCTTCAGCTGAGCCAGCACTCCCACACCACCCTTCCTGCATGAAAACGGAAGATGACAGAGTTTCTTAAATTATACAAGTTTATTGTTCCATTTGGTTCATGAGGACAAGCTACCTATCAGGATCCTACCTCAGTATCCTTACCCTGATCCTCATGTTTGTAGTGTTGGTGATGCTTTTGCTTTGCGCTATGGTTCTCTAATGCCTTGCGGGCAAGTCTTGCTTGGTCTGCTTGAACAGAGACTTGAGCTCTAACTAAAGATTGCATAAGATTTAGAGATGTTGCAACTTGCTTTCTAATAGCATGGCCTCTGACTAGAGCTTGAAGCCTCACCAGCCCTTTCAAAGCACGCAAAGCTCTCCTTGCCTGATGGGCGATGTGATTCAGACACACCCACTACAAGATGGATGGCACGAATATCATAAATGTTGCCTTACCAGAAATTGTCTGAACATTCTTTGGATTCTTGTGGCTGCAGCATCCTCAGAGGCATTAGCAAGCTCTAGTGATGTAGATGGCGAGCTAATTGATTCCGAGCAGCTCATCTTCTCAGCATCTTCAATGAGATTGCCGTTCAACTCATCATTAACCGCATGGCCTTGAACCTGAACAAGGTGTTCAGGTTGGCTGCATTCTTTGGAAATTGCTCCAGAGCTCTGCATTTCAATACCAATTACATATTGCAAATTCCATGGAGATGAAGCAAAATCATCTGTATGTTCCCGTGGTCGTCTGAATGCCCTTTGAATCTTTTTCGCAGCCCACTCTTCTTTCCAACTTGCTTGCATTTGAGCTCCATAGTGAGCAGTGAGTGAAGGGGAGGAAGGAACCACATGCACACCATCAACATACTCAGTTTCTCCCGAGGCCTTTTGTGAGGCAACATCATCAGTCTCTGCAGAGCAGCAGCTTTGATCCCTGATGCCACTGGTGGCGTGGCACTCTGGAAAACATGAGAAAAACACTTGGAGTCAAAATGCATGATAGAATTGTTAACGGGAAGGTAGACCTGAGCTCATGAACGGCATCGGAAAATGGCACCTACATTGCCATCTGTGATGGAACATTGTGGCCTCTCATGAGTCCTCAAGCCAAGCAAGGTTTTGAACCATCTCCTTGAGGCACCCATTCCTCTCAAACCTGACGAATGGAACTGCAAAGGAAAACACAAAGCTAAATGTGTATTCGTTCTCTAGTCCTTTTGAATCATCCTACCTAGACTCTACATATTCATTTTCATTAGAAGAATACTCCTGTAAAGAACACGAATTGTTTGTCCAGAATTCATTTTGTGGGTTCCAAAGCGAGATCACTCATTTAATTCTCTTTCATCATAAACACTCGCTAAAATCCAACTAGCACATAAAAAGAAGAGAATGTCAAAGAGCCTAAAATCTGTAGAACATAAAAAAAATGGGAAACTGAAAGTTGTACCTTAGGCGATTGAATAGTCAGCAACCTTTCCGAAACTTAGAACAATAGAGAAGATCAACAGGATAACGACCTGAGATGCAGCGTAATTTCAGGGTGTAGTGAAGATCTGATGTCTTAGGCATCCTGCGGAAAAAGCTAGAAAGAGAACTTCACCACATGTCCTCATGAAACAAAGAATGGTGAAGAGTTAGTCGCGGAGACTTAGCATCTCAACGTTAAAAATAGGACAATCCACTCATTTTAGGATATTGAGTTAGCTAAGTAGCTAGTTGTGCACTCACAGAACTAAACTAAAAATCCTGTCTTGTGCTTACCGGTTCAAGTCTGATGTCTTCAGGAAGCGGCAGTGATATATGACCCACAAGCTACTCACCCCGAATAATGCAATTTGTGCATGAAAAGAATAGAACACTGATAGGGAATCCTTAGATCGAACCCAGATAACTGGTAAAATTGATTTTTGACGCCAAAGTCAATCTTGAGAATCATTACAATGCATTCAAGATTCATTTTTTACTCGTGGAAAGATGATATTGCAATTATAGTATCATGCAGTTTGTTGCTGTCGCTGACCTTGAGGACATTATGCTTTATAAGCTGTAGTAAGAACAGGATAGGCAAAAGCCATTGTAGTGCAATCAATTTAGAAACTAACTGGATTATGGGATTGCTGTGTTACATTCAGTGCTTCAACTTCACATATACGCTACACTTTCAAAGTTGATGTAGGTGCTAGCAGCATCTCTGACAGCTCCTCCTCCATTATATTCTCTCGTAATCAAGCTTATCCGACTGTTAATCGCCATGATTAGGTTCCCAGTTCCAAAACATAAGAGCTAAAGAAGATTAGATACCTTGATTAGCATCTCTGTTGGAAGCCAGGCTGGAGCAGTCGGTATTCCAACCCATGCAACCTTCAGCGTCAAGCTACCGTTCATTAACATGCCAACCCAGTTTTTGCATGAGTCAATGCATCAAACTTACCAAGGCATATTCACCCGTCTCAAATATCTTCAAATCCAACACCTAAAACATAAGTACCCCATCAGTAAACATGAAGTACCAATGTTCTTTCGTGTTTCAAACACTAAAAACAGTTATTTCTCGTTCAAAGCCCACATGAGAGGAAAAAAAAACATTGGTAAATGTTTCACAGCGTAAAACAATTTCACCAATGATATGTAACAAATTTACCTCTCCCCTGTCCTCATATATGTAGTCCAGGCCCTTATAGTAAGGTGGATGCCCGACTGATAGATACTGAGAAACAATCAAAAATCCATCAAATTCAAAACAAAAGTAAAAAACTATGGGAAAAAAGGAACTGATTTAACATTGATGCTGTTGAGATATTTCTCCTTATCCACTCTCACGATTTGGCCCTTCTTCACTGTCGAACCAAATTGCAAAAGTATATAAGAATGCTGATTAGCGCACGAAAGATGAAATACATTCCATCGCTTCGCTTAACTGGAGTACACCGGTTTGTTGGGCCTTGGAACCGTCCGAATCGTTGGCTCCGCGGCGGCCGATGTTTCGGGGGCAGCCGCCGCTTTCTCATTCTCCGGCGGTTCTGAGGATTTTACAGCTCTGGGAACCCGGACGTTTATCGGAAATTTTATGGGTGTGTGATGAAATTTCGACAAGGCAGAGAAGGAGCTGCGGCGCAGAGATGCAGAGAAAGGCATGGACATTCCCACCATCCCGATGATGTCCATCCAGACGTTATCTCATTTTCATGCACCTATATATATATACACATTAAAGAAATAAAATAAAATAATTAAAAATTAGTTAAATTTTGTTTAATAATTTCAAAATAATAATTATTTTTTTATAAATATTTATTAAAATAATACATTTGATTGATAAATATTATAAATTAAAGTTATTATTATTAAAATTAAATTAAATTATTACTTTTTTATATAAAATAATGAGTAAACATATACAGAAAGTGAATTTTTCTAATTCATGTATAATAATATGTATTTATTTTATCCTCCATATCAAATATATAATTTTTCTTTATTATAAAATAATCAAACTTTTTTATATAGATACCAAATAAGACCGTACTGATCGTAGTATGAATCACCATTCCCCTTCTAACATCTCGCAGCCGCCATCTTGACTTGTCGGGAAGCTTTATAGCAGTATCCATCTCCAGATGAATTTTCTTCCTTTCCGCCTCATCCCACTTAACCCAACTGAAGCATAGCATTCATTCGAGTAGTTGGAAAAGCCCATTGAAGATACTCAGTTTTTTGCTCTACATTTTCAGACGACGCCGGCCACCGCCCATCGGAACCCCACCCATCCTGTGTTCTGAACCCAGTTTACCAACCTATATTTTAAATTTAGCGTTTGTTCTTCTCCTGGTGATGGGATCTCATTCCCCGCTGGAAAAGAAAATGCCCACGATGAGAAAGTGAATGGTTGTAAGCATGGATGTGGAAACGCAAGTACAGGGAGGGGTAATCATCCGTTTCCATCCCTAGCAGGCAGTGTGAAGGGGCTCTGGAGGAAAGGATGGAAAAGGGAACAATCATGAGTGTTCAGAAAAGTTGCAATCCTTGGATCGGCATGGATTCATGCTCGCCAAAGTTTCTTTCATGCCATCGGAAACTGTCCACTCCTCCTGCAAACTCCCCCTTCTCCTTTAACTCCCGGTATCCTTCTTCTTCCCCAGGAACGATGATGGCTTCTCTTTAGTATTTACTGCACACTGAGATTGCATGGCAGGAACAACAACAACAACAAAAAAACACCAAAAGTTTTGTTATTCTAAAATTCAAATAAATTAAATCTTTTATATCCTAATTCTATAAACTGTTTTTTTTTTTTTGGTGATGGCCGGAGGGGATGGTGTGATGGAGAAGAGGAGACGAGGGTAAGGGGGGAGGTGTTAAAAGGGTGCGGTGGTGGTTGACCGAACCCACAAACAGCAGACGCATCCCATTCCCTTGTTCGGCCTGAACAAGAACCAAACCGGCTTTTTCCCTTTCTCGCCAACACTTGCCACTTTCCCTTCGTTTTCAAACTCTCTGCTCTCCTTTTTCTTCTTCTCATTCATGTGCGACAGACAGAGAATAAACACCTAGGGATCTTCTTCCAAGAGCTCCTGCTCCTGCTTCTGCTGCTCCAAAGCTTTGTTTTTTTCCACCCTTCAATTTCAGTCTTTCTACCCAGAGCTATTCGGCTTCTTCTGAAAGTAGAACTTCGACATTTTACCAGTAGCCGCGTTGCATGCAGAGGATTAGAGGATTTAGAGTATGACACCATTTTTATCTCACATGCTTTTCTTAACAGTGCTACAATTTGTTTTTAGTTAGGTGGGTGGGAAAAAGAAGAAAATGATTTTTGACCCAATCAAACAGAGAAATAAATAGTGGTGAGATCAGAAAATCGTTAGAAAAGGAAAGAGGAGGCGTATATACCAAGAAAATTCAGTTAGCCTGAAGAGTACACGAAATGCGAAATTCAGTTCATTGATGGCCTGCTGCACCTTCAATTATTCGTGAGCTCAAGGAAAGAAGGAAAGCAGGAAGCATCTGGAGTTAGTGTTAGCCCGATATCTAACCCATTTTTTCTCTTCTGCACTGTAAATGGAAGACTCCATCAAACGCAGCAGTGGCTAGACACCAGAGGAAGGAGGAGGAGACACGGAGACCTCTTCATGGATCCCCTCTTAAAACACTTCTTTTGTTAAAACTTCCCTTGCAACCGTAGAGCAGCTTCTTTTGTCTCCATTCTTGAGTTCTGTAATGCAAAATTATGTGGATGCAGCAGCTTTAAAGAGTTCAGTTTTGAGACCCACTTGTGAATTTTAAGCAAATGCGGCTGGTTACTCAAAACCATTGTAGAATGCTTATGGGTAAGATGAATGTGTGCTGTTGCCAACTCCGGCGTCCAGTTTACAGACGATTGAATCCATAAATAAATGGAAAGGTGTTGATGTATATTATTTAGTATAAGTTTGGCGTTGAAAACGAAACCCTAGAAAACACTTTAGCGAGGTGGGGGTGATCTCATATGCCTAATTCTCACACATATTCATAGTTTCACGATATTTTACGGCTGTCAAGTTCACCATTTCGAGGTATACAAAGAGCCTGTGGTCCCAAAAGGCATTAAATTTCTCTTTTGTCTATCTCGCTTTCTCCTTCTTCTCCTCCCATTTCCTATGCCTAACTTGTACTTAAACCCACTCCTAGCTCCACAACCCAATTGTTCCATTCAAAAGATCACATTTTGAGATCTGGGTCTCCATTGCTTTCATGGATATGAGCCATTACAAGTTCACGGACTCCGCGTCTTGGCTTTGGGAGACCTACACTGAGGAGCAGCAGCAGCACCACCTTGTTCCAGATAAATGGTGCTGTTATCCTCCCATCAACGGCCCCGATTATCAGTACAGCCAATTCGGCGGAGCTCCGGGGGTGTGATGGATCCGGGGTGGAGCAGGAAGATGAGCCGGAGGAGGAACTCGGAGCCATGAAGGAAATGATGTTCAAGATCGCTGCGATGCAGCCGGTGGACGTCGACCCGGCCGTCATCCGTAAGCCCAGGCGTCGGAACGTTAGGATCAGCGACGACCCGCAGAGCGTGGCGGCGCGTCACCGGCGTGAGAGGATCGGAGAGAAGATGAGGATTCTGCAACGGCTCGTCCCCGGTGGAACCAAAATGGACACCGCCTCCATGTTGGACGAAGCGGTTAGGTATGTCAAGTTCCTGAAGAGACAGATTCGTCTTCTTCAGGCAGCAACAGCCATCACCACCCTCTTCCCGTTGCCCCGGCTAGTGCTCCGGTGGTGGCACCGGTGCTCGACTCGTGGCCGTACATGTTCCCCTCCAGCTGCAGCGAAAACCGCAAGTTCGTGGGGATGACATCTGAAGCAGAATCGGGGTCTGTGTGTTGTTAGGACTGGTGCTGCTGCTGCCATTGGGATAATGATAATAAAACGGTTATTATGAAATCATTGGAAGTAGTGTGGTTCCAAAAGCTGTGCTGTGTTTCGTGGAGATCTCGAGTGTGATGCAATGCAAGGGATGTCTTGAAATATTTTAGCTACCCACGTACACCAAGTCTGTCTCCACTACACGCATTCCCTTCGGACACGCGTGTCTGATACGTTGCCCATCACACCAAATGCTGCAGACGTGTATCTGGGAATAAAAACCCCATTCTCCACCTCCTCTTCGTTTCACCCTTTTAAAACCCTAATCTTCCTTCTCATTTTCTCCACCATCTACCAACCTGAATCTCAGGATGCAAGCCAGAATTCTCCATCATCGGCCTGATCACCCAAGCAGCTGCGATCAAACCAGTTACAACTAACAACAGATCAAGGAATAGCTTCACTAAATGGAACGCGATACAACGATGCCGATGATGGATTGCGTTAAACACCAAATCGACCAAAACCCATCCCGATTCACCTGAGCCGCCTGGAAATCTCTGTCGCAAAATCTGAACTTCAAACAGTGTGTAATGGATTGTGCTAAACGAAAACCCTATCAGTGTAATAAAGTCATGCCGTATCTTACAAAACCGCCATCCGCGGTCGTGGTTCATGTAATAATATTTTGTGTACTGTTGACACGTATTTCAAGAAAAATACTAAAAAGTTAAAATTCCCATAATAAGAAAAGGACAAAAACGTAATTAACTTAGAGTTATAAGAATTTTTTAGTAAAGTTTATCACCTTAATTGGCTGCACTGTGTCATGAAATGTCTATGGATGTGGAGTGGGGTCTCGGGTCAGGTTTTCCCACACAAGACCCGAACCCGCTTTTGCCGGGTTAGATATAGAAGGTTGGAGCCCTATGTGTGGAACATGTTGTGTTCGCGGGATGGAATAAAAATATAATTAAAAAAGGGTCTCCCCAAAACCTCTAGCTTCCGTCGCTTCCCTCCTTGTCGTGGCGTCGAAGGACCACGGAGCGTCGTTGGTTGTGGGAAAGTGTATCGGATGGAAGCCTCTGTCATTTAGTTTGATCTTGTTATCCGAGCTTCTGAGTGATCGATCATCTGCTCTGTCAAGGAATAGAAACGATGGGTCATCAAAGGCCGACGACGAGGAGTAAGAACAAGAGGACTAGGGCTGACGATAACCTCCAGACTGATTCTGAAATATTCAGGTTCTGGGTGTTTTTTTATTTCTTTTTTGAATTAAACTCTACAGGTTTTTTTTATTAATACAGATTTTGTTGTCGTTTGACTTGTAATCCTCCTGATTTTTCCTGGGTTTTTTGAAGAAGGTTATTTTTAAAGTTTTCTAATTGCTTGGTGCAGTTGGAGGTGCTGCCCATTTAAGTGAACTTGAAACTTGCTTCTTTCAATGTCAGCTGAAATGATACATTTGTTTTTTTTTTTTTTTTTTGTGCTTGACGTTGAACCATATTGCACTGTTTGAAGTAGAGGTTAAGGGGTTTTATTTTGGTTGATGGAAAACACCAATTTTCTTTTGGCTGAGGCAAATCATATGTCTTATGGGGCCTCGGTTGGACCTTTCTCATTTGGTTTTGTTACCTCTATGCTTGCCTCTCTTACGTTTGCTTTGCAGGAAGATTATGTCACATGGAGAGGTTTCTGAGGAGGACATTAATCAGTTGTACATGATTTGGAAGCCTGTGTGTCACAGTTGTCGAGTTAATACCAAGGACAATCCTAATTGCTTTTGCGGGTTGATCCCACCTCTCCATGGAAGTCGGAAACTTGGCTTGTGGCAGAAGACATCAGAAATTCTAAACTCCCTGGGTACCGATTTATCAGATGACCTCCGTCCCTGCCCCAGTACACCTGCAGGACTTACAAATCTTGGTGCAACTTGCTATGCTAACAGTATTTTACAGTGTCTGTACATGAATAAGTCATTTAGAGAAGGTGTTTTTTCAGTAGAACCTGAAGTGTTGGACGGTGATCCTGTTCTCAATAACCTTGCACAGCTTTTTGCCCTATTGCATTCTAGTAAGATGGGCTTTGTTGATTCAGCACCTTTTATTCAAACTTTGGAACTAGATAACGGTGTCCAGCAGGATAGCCATGAGTTCCTCACCTTATTGTTGTCACTGCTTGAACAATGTTTGAGCCGGTCTGCAGTTCCCACGTCCCGCACAATAGTGTGGGACCTGTTTCGGGGGGCATCTCTCATGTGACTCGGTATTACTCATTTCCATATGCTGCTCATAATTGTGATCCTTATGTCCAGCCTCTTTATTGAAATTTTGTGAACTATTTTTCTTTCTTTTTTTGTGTTTTATCGAAATTATTACATGGCTTATTTCTGTTGGATACTGTAGGTGCTCAAAATGTGGTAATGAATCTGAAGCATCATCTAAAATTGAGGACTTCTACGAATTGGAGTTAAATATTCAAGGCTTGAATTGTCTCGATGATAGTTTGGATGATTACCTCAGTGCTGAGGAGCTTCATGGAGAAAACCAATATTACTGTTCCGTGTGTGCTATGCATGTTGATGCTAACCGCAGCATTAAATTGCGGTGTCTACCTCCCTTTCTAAATTTTCAGCTCAAGCGCTACATTTTCCTGCCAAATGTAATTGCTTGTTTTTCCATTTGTTATGTTGTGTATTTGAAGCCTCACGGTTTTTCATGTGATGTTCTATTGAATGTTTGTGTTTTACAAAATATTCTCCCTTCCTTTGAATGAACATCCCTGTTTTGTGGAATAACGTTGTAATTCATTTTAGGCAGATACATGCGTGCAGTTTGCCTGCAAAATGGCTACAATTTATTTTCTCATAAGGGAGATGTGGCTTTGTTATCCTTATATGGCTTTTTATTCAATGACAAAAAAGGAATTTCCCTGATACACATTAAATGTTTGTTTCCTTGTTATCTATTTAGTTACCAATCCTTCGTATTATGAGATACAACAAGCCTTTGCCACATGATGACTAGTTGTTTTGGATTCGCATGCATCATAACTTCAAGAGGAATCATTTGGTGATGTGACTTCATGAAACCGCAGCTCCAAGTTTTTATCACCAACTATTCTTGACGTGTATACTTAAATTTTTAGGAGTGTAGAATGTTTTTGAACGCTCTAGTTTGCCAGTTATTCACTGGCATTAATGGATTGCTGGTCCTTTTACATGTTTATGTACACATTTTGACACTACGCATGTTTTTAGTTGCTTTCTCAATAAAATAGTTGATGTATGGCGGATTTTGATGGTATGACGTGTTTCTTTGCAGACTACTACGAAGAAAAAGATAACGTCAGCCTTTCATTTCCCTGTAGAACTGGACATGGCAGCAAGGCTGTCAGAATGCTCCCAAGGGGATTTGATATATGATTTAACCGCGGTTTTGATACATAAGGGCTCTGCCGTCAACAGTGGACATTATGTTGCTCAGATAAAGAATCAAAAAACTGGTGAGTGGTGGGAGTTTGATGATGAGCAAGTTTCAAACTTGGGAATGAAACCATTTGCGGCCACTGCTTTAAATGTTTCCAGCAAAGCAGTGGAAAGTCAACCAGTTGAATTGCTATGCCCTACCTCACATACAAGTGTCTCCAATGCAAGCCAGATGTCATCATCAGATGTAGCAGTAGCTAAATATGTCCAATCATTTTCCTCAACTGAGGCCTACATGCTAATGTATGCACTTCGGAAGCCAAGTGGCGAGGCACAAAATATTATTGCTCAGTTGAATGGGCAAAAAATAGGAACAAATGATTCTGAATTTTTTCAGGAGTTTGATAGGCCGCTTCCTTCACATCTTTCAAAACACGTTGATACATTGAACTCAGAGATTCTTAATTCTTGTGAACTGTACAAGTCAAAGAAAGAATCAACATTGAGTTACATAATGAAGAGACGGGAGGAGGTCCGTTCTATCCTTTCTAAAGCCCCAGTTTCATCACTTGAGAAGCCATACTTCTGGATTTCTACTGAATGGCTTCGTCAATGGGCAGACGGTGTCCATCCTGAGTAAGTGAATGTATTTTCCACCTTTTTGTGCAAATATTGTTTACCTAGTATGTTCCTGTTTAAAAATTACACGTACTTAGGGTGATCTTATAGAATTTTCGAACATGACTGATAAATGCAAGATTGCTTTGGCTGGAACGTTCACAACATAGTGTTGAACTAATTTAATTAAGAATTAGCAATGGGTTAATGAATCATCCTTCGGTGGAGTATAAATTACACGTTAACGAACTCAAAATGCTAAATTGTGGTTATTTCTAATAGAATATTTATTGTTTCAAAATTGTTAGTACTACAGCGTTATAAGATCAGTATGGTTGTACCAGAGCCTGCGTAAATACATCCTAATTGGTTCATAGAGGAAGCTAACATGGACTGATGTAAATGTAAAATCTTTGCAATGTATAGGCCTCTCAAGAACACCAACATACAGTGTTCCCATGGAAAGGTGCCACTTTCAATGGTTAATTGCATGAAGCGCTTATCAGCTGAAGCTTGGAATGCTTTGTTTTCAAAGGTACCTTCTGCACTACCCAACATGCTGCTGAATTTGGATTCCTGCATTTTGTTAATATGGCTATCTTAGTTTTTTTATAGTGTCAATATTGAAGACATACGTGCCTGTGGAACTTTTAAATTGTGATTAATGTTTTGTGAGTATATTGATGTAGTCCTTTAATGTTTTGCTATTACTGTGGCTAGTATAAAGGTGGTCCAGTGTTGAGCAAGGGTGATCATTGCATAGAATGCATCTTGGAGATGTGCCATGTTAAAGCAAAAGCAAATATATACAGAGATCAAAGATTTTCGATGAGAGAACTTGCTGAGGCTGCACTTGCAGGCCAGCCTTCTTCTGATGGAAAATTATATTATGTATCGAAATCATGGTATGCTTCATATTTGATATGAGATTTGTATTTCTGCCTCCATGCTCCAATTTCAGAAATTCTGGCTTCTCGCCTGAAACTCTTGTTGGCCAACACCCTTTATAACGTGAAGATGTTGCATTTCTGATTGATTATTGAAGTGTAATTTGAGTTATTGGAAAATTCAATGAGACTTCAGTTCACAAATGTGTGATGTTATAAAATTTTGATATCAATGTCACATTTCCTAGGTTGCAGCAGTGGTTACGCAGGAAGAATATAGATTTGCCATCTGATGCTGACTCTGGACCAACAGCATCGATTAGATGCCCCCATGGTCAACTTTTGCCTGAACTTGCACCTGGTGCGAAACGGATTTTGATTTCAGAGAGTCTTTGGAGTTTTATACATCAAATTGCCATGACAGTTAAGCCTGGGGACTCTGTGGGCTGCTCAACTTTCCTTTCAGATTCTGAGCCTTGTGCCATTTGTAGTGTTGTAATGACAGAAGCTGCATTTTCTGAAGATAGTCTGAGGTTATTCTTGGTTAAGTTTTTACTGGAGACTATTATATGTCTTTCTTCTTATTTGGACACTAATGATGCAGAGAGTTCAAGATGAAGCAAAGACAAAACCATGAAAAGTTAGTCATTAACAGAAACATAGTTCTTCATCCAAACGGCAATTACTTCTTATTGCGCTCCTCGTGGCTTTCAAAATGGAGAAACTACATCAATACTAGTGGGAAAAGTGCTTCTTCTATAGAACTTGATACTTTAAGCTCTGTTGTTGATACTATGTATTGTGAGAAGGTTGTGAACTGCTGTGATGAGATCAACAGAAGATATTGCAATGTTGTGGATGTTCCATAATATGTGTTTTCTCACTTTGATCTTTTCAGCATCACAAACTACGAGAGAGACCGCCAGAATTGTTCTTTAAGCGTGATCAGATTTTCCAGAAACCAAGTGATGTAAGTCTGTGATCCTATTTTATCATAATCTAGCTTCATTGTTTTTCCACTTGTGTATCTAAGAATTTGTCATGCAAATGTGATCACATGGCATGAAAAATAACCCGTTTGATCTGTTATTTTCTTGTGTCTTGTATACCTTGAAATCATTAGAACATTATCCGTTAATCAGTGATCTATTTTAGGCAGAGGGATTGACACTAGTGGCTGAGGATGACTGGACACTACTCTGTGATGAGTGGGTGGTAGCGTTTCCAACTGTATTAAGGCCACAATTCATATTGATGATGGTTTGGATAAAAATGTTATGGGCTCTGATGAAGTGAAAATGATTTCTGAAAACGGCACTGATATGGAAAATGAGGTTAATTACTCCTCCAACAGGCCTGTCGTGAAAACCTCCCCTGAGGTAATTTTGAAGTTTCAGCCTTTCACATTTTCCTTCTTTTTTTTGACCGTGAGCATGGGTATGTGGAGCTTCTGCCGAAGTACAATTGGATGGTTGAATGAATCACCTTTTCCAGTTGATATCAAGTGCTGCTGATCATGAAATGTGGGATGCTCAAGCACCTTTATTACCATAGTGTCTTTTATCTGTTTGTCTCTTGAGTTGCGTTTTTGTCTCCAATTACCAAATTAATTTCATCTTTAAGTTGCATAAAGGATATGCCATTTTTAATGACGTAACATTTTTTTATTTTATTGCACTATGGTTTGATGCACTATTATTCTTTATACACCACTGTTTAAAAAAAGTGAAAATGCTGTCTGCATTAAGCCTAAGATCGTATGATATGTGAGTAGCTGTATAGTGACTTTTGTGTGTTGTGTGAACGTATAATCAGCTTGCTGCATGCTTAGGTCTGTGAAGAGTGCATTGCTGAAAGGGAAAGTACAGAATTGATGAAGAAGCTCAGTTACGTAAACGAGGATATACATGTTTGTCTAATTCATGGAAAGGAACCCCCTAAATCAATTTTGGAAGCTTCAAAGAATGCCTTAGACCGAAATCGTCGTTCTTCCAAACGGTCTAGGAAGGCAGCATATGGGAACTCTGTGAATCTTAATGTTTCCAGCTCTACAACAGTTTACCAGCTGAAGATGATGATTTGGGAATCTTTTGGGGTATGAACTTTGAGCCATCATGTTATTCTTGAAGTTGAGTTATTTTGTTTC
Organism: Utricularia gibba; assembly: GCA_002189035.1. Lineage (NCBI taxonomy): Eukaryota > Viridiplantae > Streptophyta > Magnoliopsida > Lamiales > Lentibulariaceae > Utricularia > Utricularia gibba. Next base: position 2,458,891 of record NEEC01000013.1, on the reverse strand, counting down.
TGGATGTGTTATCTTTTTTTTGTCATTGGGGGTAAATCGAATGTGGTTAATGAATTGTTTAGATATTGATTCTTTTTTACATTAAATTTATATTATTCTCTTTAATTCTTTGTTATGTATATGCCTACCTAAAGCTTCACTTAGAATGAGTCTTTCTTTTAGGTGGTTCGGGAAAACCAGGTGCTTCATAAGGGTTCCAATGTGCTTGAGGAGGATACAGCTTTTCTGGCCGATGCAAATGTTTTCCCTGGTGACGTTTTGTGGGTTACTGATTCGAAGATCCATGAGAATCGTGATATTGCTGGTATGATATTTTAACACTTTTGGTAAACTGGCTTACCCATCAGTAATTTTGAGCCCCGTAAAATGAGGTGTGTTGGGAGTGATCACTCGTTCAATTTTAATGTGTGACATAGTTGAGAAATTGAATATGCATCCGTACAGTTGGATGCTCTTTAGGAAAAAACTTGTGCACAAGTTATCCATTTTATGAATGTTAGATGACTGTGGAATACTATGTTATAGACCATCTCATCCAAACCAAGTTTGTGTCAGTACCACCATCCATATTATACGCTTTCTCACCCCCAGAGTTGATCTCTTCTTATGTATCATGAGGGAGTTTTTCCTTGGGACCATGAAATGAACTCATCAGTTCATTGCTGTTTTTTTTCTACATCACATGTTACAGTGTGGTGGATATTTTATATTTCATGTCCTCACTTCTGCGTATCAAATTTTCATATTTGTAGATGAAATTAATGATCAAAATATGGAACTCGGAACGACTGAAAAAGGTTTTAGTGGTACACTTCTAGCATCCACAGTTTCATCCAAAGCGGTGTCTGGAGCCTGTGTGAACTGATGAACATCTGTATAGAATCGTTACCTGCAGTAGTATGACGCAAATTTTCAATGATCATTTGCAACCATCTTGAAGGTTAGTCCAATCTTTCTTTTGTTGTCGTTTTTTTCACCGGGGTCACTGCATGCCCCTCATGTTTCTGTTCACGCAGCGCCAATAAATGTTTTGACACAATTCTTGTAAGCCAGTATCTGCACGCATGCTTATTTTCACCATTCCATCTGCTTATCTGTTTCATGATTCCAAAATTTGATAGATGCCATGTTCTGTTCCTTATGGGACTTGGGGTTCTGGTTTCCTACTCAAGAGGTTGATGATAGTCTGCACTGCAGCAGGTGCATGCCACCTTTTTGTATACTAAGTTGTGAAATATGGTTGCATTTTGTCGCATTGCATGTCTCATGTGATTGTAGCATCAGAAGTGACAAATGGAAAATTTTCCCTGTTTTCAAGTCCTTTTTCCTTTTGGGAGGAAAGAAACAGTGACTTTAGTAGCTTCTGCTGCAGTGTTGTGACAAGAAGTTGCTAACAGAGTTGAAACATTGATCCCTTTCTTACGAGTTTTTCTTGTGTTGTTTTGTTATACGGGTTAATTCCTCGCCTTGTATATTCTAGGAAGTGTTTTCTTTACGGTATATCTCAGAGAACGTTCAATGTTTTCTTTACGATGTATCTTCAATATTTTTATGATGATCATGTTCTCCTGTATTCATTCTAACTCCTATAAGCTTGTAATGTCATACTTAATCAAATTAGGTACCTAGATATAATGCTCGGTACTGGGCTATAATAATGCATGATGACGTTCGGTGGTACCCTGCAAGACTTCACAGTATTCAAACACCTTGTGCGAACTTAGGACTTGTTTCAGGAACTGGTGTCCGAACACTCAGCTCAGGAATGCTTGACTTGGTCCCTCTGCTGCCCAGTCTTCCAACCCCTCTTTGCCTTTGCCAACCAGCGTATCCATTGGCTCCTTCATCAGACCCCAAGCCACGTGCCCCTTATCTCTTTGCCATCTCCTGGTCATCCCAGAACCAATTTGGACCATTTTTTCACTGGATTCAAAGTTGTGCAATTGCACTATAATGTCAAGGTTCAATAAATAAAGGAATCTGATGATGGAAGAGCATCCAGCAACTTAGACATGTGTGACTTGTGATCACTGACTTGTAAAACTTAACATTATCCGGCGGACACAGCCTCCGGGTTGTCCTCATCACCTGCACCTACCGTAACCAAATGAGAGTAAGTAGGGGGATCTGAGAAGCCCGCATGCTTCATTTTTATCTTCTTCCTTCAGAGGGTTGCCATCTGCTTTCCTTAAACTTCATGCATATTCAGTCTCCTCTATTCTTCAATATGCTCGTATAAGTGCGAGTGGTAACAGGATTTTATTGCAGTTGTCGTCTGTGTTTGTGTCTAAACAATCTGTTGTGGAAAAGATTGAAGCTCCTGATAAGACAGGTACTGTGTACTTGCTGAGACTGCAAATGGTAAGGTCACGAATGCAGTCTTTTATTGGTGTTTTGAATAAGAAATGTGCGGTTTTAAACGAGTGCACCGAGTTGGGGACATGCAATAGTTTTTCAGGAGCTTAACGTAGCTCAGAATGTGATATGAAAACCCAGCCATCATTCCATGTAAGAAAACTTCAGAAACTGTTTATAAGACAGGAAAATAAAGCATTTTTGGAAGGTAAGAACTTCATGATGAAAATAATTGCATGCTTCTCATATTTCATGAGGAGCAATCAGGTTGACAAGAAAATCACCTCTGCTTTTATCAAACAGCATCTCTGGAGTATAAAAAAGGGGATAAGTGATGATTTGCCCTCGACAACAACCACAAGAGTATAAATGATAGCAGTCGCCATGTTCATGATCGTCCCTGCTTTTCTGGTTTCATTAGTTGTATGAACTCGCCAAAAACTGCGATGGGAAAGTAAAGTACTTTAATGGAAAATATCTGAGCATCCATGTTTGAGCTTGTTTAGACCATACCAAGATCAGAATCATGAGGCCCAGGGAAGCTTCAGGGTGATATTGAAGTGAGATTAGATTCTTCTGTGGGTAGGCCAAACCAGCACAGCTTCCATCATTCAGATTGATGTGAGTTACCTCCACTCCTTCGGGAAGTGATTCGGGATCAACCGCATAGTTATGATTCTGCCAACAGAAAATGGCTACACACTTGGCAAGAGGAAGATGTATTATCCAGCAATGAGATATGCATTTAAAAAACAAACCTGAGCACTGATCTCAACACGGTTATGTCGGATGTTGCGAACAGGATGATTCCCACCATGGTGACCAAATTTCATCTTGAAGGTTTTACCACCTAGTGCTTGACCAAGCAGCTGGTGACCCATACATATACCAAAAATAGGAACTTTACCAATTAACTCCCTCACAGTTTCAACCGCATAAGGAACTGCTGAAGGGTCTCCAGGGCCATTGCTGAACAATACACCATCTGGTGACATTTTGAGCGTTTCAGATGCAGGCCATGTTGAAGGAACCACGGTAATTTTACAGCCGTACGATGCCAGGCGCCGGAGAATATTGTGCTTGATACCAAAATCGTAGGCAACAACCTTAACCCACGAGAAAATAAAACATCAATTTCCAATGCATCAAATCTTATTCCATCAGGGTAAACAAAACAACTAATACTAACTCGGTAAGTTTCTTGATTTCTCCCACTGGAGTTAAACTCCCATTCAGCACCGGTACTATCAAGCCATTCATATGGAGCCTTACAGGAAACTCCACTTATTAAATCCACCCCTGTTAAAATGGAAAGAATCACATCATCCTCTGAAAATAACGACTAAATCTCATTAGAATACGTACGGCATAGAGAAAACTCACCAACAATGTCCCATTCTTTAGACATCCTTAGAAGCTCATCATCTGTTTTAGATTCTTCAGTGCTCAATACACCTATAAGACTGCCATCTTCTCTCAATCTACGGGTAATGGCACGAGTATCTACATCGTCTGCATGAAATCAGAAAAAAAATAATGATTCAGAAATAATCAGAAAGATTACCACGACCAATTTGCAACAAATTATATAGGCGTGTCTCAAAGCCTACATATCCCCATCACGTTTCTGGAAGCCAAGTAATCTCCAAGTGCTTCAGTGGTCCTCCAATTTGACGTGCTGCAGCACAAGAGTAGCAAAATATACATGACAGAATCAGCCCAGTAACTCGATTAGCATTGAAATGTGCAATCTTACACCCTCACCAAGAGTTAAAATACGAAAGGGACTGAAGGAAAACCATAGTAAAAGCTGCTGAAGTAAGCCGGGAAGCAACTACCTTATACTGAGACTTCGGATTACCAAACCGGCAAGAAAGCATTGACTAGATTCTTCATCGTCTATCCATAAACAGGGGAATCAGGTGACATTTCACCTTTAGATAGTAAAAAATAAAGAACACCATCAACTTACCAAAATTAACGCCAGTGTTTCCAATGTGTGGGTTGGTCATCAATACAAATTGGCCAGCGTAACTGGGATCTGTAAGAATCTCCTGGTACCTGCCGTGCAGATGGTATACTTTACAGAGAAATTTTAACAGTTTTTAAAAAGTCAAAAAACCACCCATTGTAGCTAAATTCAGCCCCATAAACGACTATCAAGACTAGAAGCACAATTACTCAGCTACTCATTAAATCACATAACATCGGTGTTTACTTATGAAAACCCTGCAACAACCGAATTCAAATGTTTCCTAGGATGCACTACTGCTATACATTGAACCCTTCCAAATCTAGTACCTTGAACTCTCGGTGGTGGTTTTAAGTGTATAAACAAAACCAAGGGACATGTGCATCAAAGGGGCCTTTAGAAAACCCAAAATCAAGACATGAAACAAATCATAACAACATACCCAGTTAATGAAGTATTAAACACTACTTCACCAACTTGGGTCCCAGAAGCACCAAACGACTTAGCACGCCAAACAGACCCATCTTCCAGCACCAGCCTCGCGTTAGCGAGCTTCCACGGCTTTTCAGGAATTCCTAGGACAAAAGGAAAATATAACAATTTATTAAAAGGAGAAACAAGAAGAAAAACATCATGAGAAAAACGCTCTGGAACCCCAATAAAAACCCTACCTTTAGGTACATCTGAGACAGGGACCACGGAGGCTTTTACGGGAACTGCACAAACCACCGAGAATCGCCGTAATGGGCAGTGCGTCGCCGCCGCAATTCCTCCATGACAGATCATTTCGAAGGTTCCGGAAGAAAGGGAATTCCCGAGAGGTCTGAGAAAGCGGCGATGAGGTGGAAAAGACGAATGGTTTCAGGCGCTACCGCAAAACCCAAGTAACAATGTGGGTCTCCGTTTTTCAACAAAGGCGTCCGACGTTGCAGTTTCGGAAACTCGTTTCCAGGAAAGAGAGAGAGGGGGTGGGGTGGGGAGGGGAAGAGTCATCACGAAATCGACACGTTTTTTTTTTATTTAAATTTTATATTTGTATTTTTTAAATATACTTCTTGCCTCGGGGAGGGAAGCTCCCGGCAGTGATTGATTTCCTCTGCCGACCCATCTTAGGGTTTTCCACCATTTGCCGGCACCCTAATCCGCCGCGGTTTTCCGACATGGCGCGTAACGAGGAGAAGGCTCAGTCTATGCTCAACCGGTTCATCGCCATGAAAGAGGAGGAGAAGCGGAAGCCTAAGGAGCGGCGTCCGTATCTCGCCTCTGAGTGTCGCGATTTGGCGGACGCGGATAAGTGGCGCCAGCAAATCATGCGGGAGATCGGCCGTAAAGTGGCTGATATTCAGAATGAGGGACTGGGAGAACATCGCCTCAGGGACTTGAACGACGAGATAAACAAGCTTCTTCGAGAGAAGGTGCACTGGGAACGCCGTATAGTGGAGCTTGGAGGTCCCAATTATTCGAGGTATTCAGCAAAAATGACTGATTTGGAGGGAAACATTGTGGATGTACCAAATCCAGGGGGGAGAGGGCCTGGGTATCGATACTTTGGGGCAGCAAAGAAGTTGCCTGGCGTGAGAGAGTTATTTGAGAAGCCTCCTGAGATGAGAAAGCGGCGCACTAGGTAATTCTTGTCTAAAGTTATAAGAATTTTGCCTTTTGGATGAGCATTCAAACTCTTTATCCGTGATATTGTTAGTGGCAATTGTTGTTTAAGATACATGAAAAGCTCACAAATGGCTGGTCATGATGTGGCTGGGTGTTACTGTCTTTTGCAGGTATGATATATATAAGAGGATCGATGCCACTTATTACGGCTACAGGGACGATGAGGATGGAATATTGGAGAAAGTCGAAGCACCAACAGAGAAAAAGCTTAGGGCTGCAGCTCTGGACAGCTGGACGGAGATGGAAAATATAAAGAAGGAAGCTAGGAAGGCTGTGAGAAGTGGGGAGGTGGTTGAGGTGGGCGCTGTGTCGAAGATTTTGTTTGAGGAGGAAGAGGATGTGGTTGAAGAAGAGAGAAGGAAAGAAAGAGAAAGAGAGCAGCAGGAGAAGGAAAAGGAGTTCGTTGTTCATGTTCCTCTTCCAGACGATGAAGAGATTAAAAAAATGGTTTTGGAGAAGAAGAAGAAGGAGATGCTAGAGAAGTATACAAGCACTGAGCTTCTGGAGGAACTAACTGAAGCCAAGACCTTGCTCAATATCCACCGGTAGATGGTATGCCGTGAGATATGCCGTGGTCCTCTATCTCCATTAGGAAATTTGGTATCGATCACATTTTTATGCTGTTTCTACCGGTTGTGTACACAATGTGCTATTTCCCCAGACTCAAGTATAATCTTTTCTTTTCAACACAATTCGGTTCGCTGCATAAAATTGCTGAAGGCTGTTGGGCTTATTGATAGGCTGCTCAAGGGTAATAATGTTGTGAGCTTGGCTTTGATTCTAGTTGTGTGACATGGCTTATGATTCCACCAAGCTTGATGAATCGTGCTCTTTTCTTTCCTGTGATGGTAATTGAATTAATTATGCTGCGTACTCTCTCTGTTCAGTTATGTCGACTTTTCTGAAATTGAGACATGAATGTCTTTACATCAATCTCCGGCGAGATGAGCCATGAGTGAGCAGCACTGTAGGTTTTGCAGCCCCTACTCGTTGAAGTGGATGTTTAACATCTTTCTATTGCTGGGTTATTTGAAACTGGGAATGAGAACATCACAACGCAAGAAGGTGTAGTGAGTATTTGTTTGCCAGTTGAAGCTAAAGGTTTTCAGAGCATCTGGTAGATGATCTGACTATTTTAAACCCGCGTCCGTCTTGTGGATGTTGAAGTCATTTGTGATCTATTAGCAATTCCCTATACTCATTTTTCGAGATATGTTTGAGAACAAGGCTAAATAGCTACCTTTTAAAGATCATGAGAAATTGCATATATGTTTTAATTCTATCCACAGGTGAGGCTTCGGCCACTCTTTTCACAGTCTCGGTTGATTTATCAGTGCTGATGTTATTTCAACCCTGGTAATTTGATATCAAACGCGAGCCATGTTGTGCCTCAGAGAATAAGGCCGTACAGTTCTCTGTATTTTTGTGGCGAGCTCTTTGAGGCAAGCGTGTGAACAGATCCTGCTTGGCTAGGGTAGTGTACTGCCCTGTCATCTGACTCGATGACACTGGCGCTACAGCTACCATGATTTAAGATTTGGGATTTAATTTTAGGGAAACCTTGCATGCACTTCATACAAGAGGCCACTCCACTCGTTAGGATGCTATGCGGTGCCTCTGCTCCTACGTTTTCGGCCCGTTTTGTTTGGGACCGGCTGCTCGAATCATCATGGGTCGCAGGAGACAGCTTAAAACCATCTGGTTGGTGTAATCCATTCATTTATGAGCGGAGCATGGCAGCATCATTGGGGCAAAAGGATGTATTCCTTTCAAGAAAAAGCAAAGTTCCTCCATTGAGCCAATGAATTGATTACTTATCACCACGCTGCCAATTTACCACCCCACCAACTTGCTTCTGATGGAATCCTAAGGGGAGAGAGAGAGAGACCCCCCTCCCCCAGAATTTCATGCGTCCCCATCAGAAAATTATGTGGGGAAAAGGATTAAAGATTCGATTTTTAGTTTTGTTCAACGCGGGAGGGCTTCAGCAGCTTTCATCTCTGTTGACTGAGCTGAAAAGCCATGTTGGAAAGTTCGGTTTTTTTCGAGAATTCTGTTGGGGTTGCCGAGGAAGGAGCTTCCGGCTGCAATGGCGGTGAGGAATCAGCTGGAAGCCGGTTGCCGCCGGTGGCGATGGTTAAAATAAGGTCAAATATGGACGTAGCCTTTAGAGATTCTGGTCATAAAGCTTCTCTTTGGAATGAAGTCTCCAGGTGCCATTTCTTTGTAATTTTTCTTACAGCTTTTGCCACTTCAATTTGAAAGCATTGTGGTTTTGTTGTCTGAGTAAAAATGGTTGGTTTTGCCTTTGCTCACCCTGTATTTGCGCGCCCGAGTTTCCCTTTTTCTTGTTGAGTTCATGGTTCTTGCTTGTTAGGAAGCTTCCTCAAATGGGGTATCATCGAAGTTCTCTGAACTGCCATGAGGAATTTGACAACATGTTTAACTATCACAGGCGACACAAAGACCAGCTTGATTTATTGGGTTCCCATTTCTCACATCCCTCCACTTCCTTGAACCAAGTCTCCTCCTACTCTTTCGAAAGGGTGCCAACTCTGTCGAATAATCTGATGACTTCAATCCCCGGTCAAGATTTGTGCTCCTTTCCTTGCACAACCAGAGAAGGTTTTGTCGACTTCATGTCGGCTTCCACTTCCTCAGCCTCCTCCTCTGATAATGAGTCTGAAGGAGGTGTTGAGAAGAAGAGAAGGGTGACGGATTACTTCGAGAAGCTAATGAAGCAAGTGCTGGAGAAACAAGAGGAGTTGCAGAAGAAGTTCTTAGAAACCATAGAGAAATGTGAGAAGGAATGGATCGCCAGGGAAGAAGCCTGGAAGGTGCAAGAGATGGAAAGGATAAAGAGGGAAAAGGAAATTTTGGCCAAAGAGAGGGCAATGTCTGTGGCGAAAGACGCAGCAATGCTGTCGTTCTTGCAGCATCTTACTCAGATAACGACTCCTGTGAAGACGCCAGACATGCTCACTACCTTGTCTGATAAACCTCCTGGGAATCTGCTAAAGGCTTTGGAAAACCATTCCGAGTTACCAGACGGTGGTGTTGGTGAATCTTCTTCTGCCCGTGTGGATGGGCAAGAGAACAGTGCCGGTGAGAGCAGAGTCATGATGAGTTGCTCACGGTGGCCTAAGGCAGAGATCGAAGCATTGGTCATGGTGAAAACTGATCTAGACTTCAAGTATCATGATACTGGTCCCAAGGGGCCGCTCTGGGAGGAGGTTTCTTCATCCATGAAGATGCTTGGCTACCACCGGACTGCCAAGCGGTGTAAAGAGAAGTGGGAGAACATAAACAAGTACTACAAGAGAGTCAAAAATAGCAACAAGAGGAGGGCTGAGGATTCCAAGACTTGTCCTTACTTCAACCTCTTAGATTCCCTCTATGCCAAAAAGTCCATCTAGTTTGCCTTGCTCCGGAGAAACCTCAAGGCCAAATGATGGGTCGGTAGCATCAGCAGCCACAGACTTCAGTGTGTGAAAGTGTTTCATGGCGATGAAGGCAACAGGGATCACGTAAATGCATTAGGCATTCTCTATAGACTCTCCTTTTTGTTGTGGTTTCTTTACGTTGTACCATTTTAACACATCAAACTTCATTTTTTTCTCACACTCAAATTTCATCAAAACCATAGACGCGATCTCGACTCTCTACCTCCTCCAAGGTCACAAATTGGGTGTTAATGGCGGCGATTTGCAGTTTCTACGAGGTAGTTCTGGGAATCCGAAAGAAATTCGTTGTTTTGAAATGCGGGTTCTGTGTGCTTATTGTAGGATTTGGGGTCGGCTGGAAGGATACCTGAACGATAGCGAATTGAGAGAGATACCTGCCTGGGTTGCCGAATGGGCGCTTCGGAATCCTCTTTGAAGGTTTCGGATGTAAGTCATCGATACTTTAGCCTCCGTCATCTTTCGTTCTACTCGAAATCGTTACTAATACCGATTTTCCATGGTGAAGGATTCGGATGAGGGGATCACTACTGTTTCCGAACGTATTCAGAGTGTGAATCCCATTCTGCAGAGGCTTCAATGCCTCAAAATGGTGAGATTCAAATTCTGCTCAAGTTTCGTTTTTCTTTTCTTTTTCCCTTTTATCTATCTTCCTGTGTTGCTAGACGAACCCGATCCTGACATCAGCCCCTGCTGAGAGTAGCTTCTCGGATATTCTTGTCCGGAGACCATCATCTTCTTCTTCTACCCCTGGTAACCTTGGCCATCATTTCACTCAGTTTGGTAGTCTTTCACTATTTCCTAAATGCTAGGAACGAAATACAGATACAAATTAGATTTTATTCCTTCCCTTTTGGGGTTAAACAACTTGGGAATTTTATTTTGGCTAATTAATTTCGTATCTGTGCATTTGAGTATAGCTGTACGTCTTAAACTAGCAAAACTCCAGTTTCTTCGGGAGTAGCTTGATGAGATATTACTGAATTTTCTGCACTGTGTTTCAATTTCTCTTATACTTTCAGGATTAATTGTGTGTTAAATGTGGCATCTTTGACTACCATGGACTTTGCAAGTGATTGTTCTTAATGGAATACTGAAAACCCGTTTTGTTATGAGTGTGAAAGATGAGCAAAGTGGGAGGTGTAACGAGAATGTGCACCTTGGATTTGTAATATTTTTTGTCCCCACTTTTACGCTGAACTAGTTTTCAACTGTTATTGTAACCTCACAGTAATGCTTTTCTTGAATGTTTGCCCGTGTGTCGTTACCATTACTTTTTTTGAAGTAGGAACCGTTGATCCTGACGTCCTCTTGGATATATTCTCGGTATACCGCCAGCTGCGTGATAACAAAGCACAGAAGATTATTGAAAGACAGGTTGGTTTTTTCTCTATTCAGGATCACTTTGCAGGTAGATTCCTTTGTATCCTGCCTTTCAATAGCTTATTTTATCTGCGTGTTGCTGCCAATTATTCGCAGAGCGAAATTGAGAATAAAATAGAGATCGTTGATGCTTTGGCAATGAAGCTTCTGCAGCGCTTCAATTACTTGGTCTCAGCAATGAAGACCTCATCAGCTCACTTGTCCGAAGGTGTAATGCCGCTTAAACTAAACCAACTTCAACTGACGCAGTTTCTAATCCAAGTTTAAGAATCCCAATCTGCAGTTGATGCCTTGAAAGTGGAACTTGGGGAATTGAAGGGAAGACTGACAGAAGTTATGAGCAATTGTGATGCCTTGTGCAAGAGAATTGCGTCCGAAGGCCCTGAATCTCTGCAATCTTCTGTCAAGCCGCTTATGCTCGATCAAGCAACAACCCATGACGAACAGATCACCAGCCACCCCCCGCCACGGTCAAGCTAGAGCCAGGTCTGGTTGAATAGCATACAATCCCAGGGAAATAAGGGATCTAGCAGAAACTTTTTCATTCTCAAGTATCAGCCTTTTGCTTTTTATGATAAAAACTGAATATTTGATTATTCAATTGATTCGGTATTTTTGACTAACTGGTTCCATGCACCCACCTGCAAGGTCACCATTCCATGCTTCCTAATCATCTTCATTTGCTTTCTGTTTTGTGGGATAACATGTGTATTCATGTTCTATTGTGATGCAGGCTGTTGATATTCCAAACTACAAAGTTGAACAGTTCTAGCAACGCATCAATTCCACATGATACAAGTAGTTGAAGCGCAGTTCAAACGCTGGATGCCTTTCCACTTAACAGATCCTGGGAACAAAAAATGCATGGATTTGCAATCACTGCATGCTTCTCCATGATCTAATGAGGAGATCTGATCAGGCAGCTCTCATAATGATATGAGCTCCACTATCCGTCTCCACAATATCACTTAGCTCCCCAACCTTCAAACTGAAAGCTGCTTCCTCGAAGGGCTTTTGCATTTGGCCCCTCCCAAAGGAACCTGCATTCACATTTATAAAAACATTAGACTTCCTATCAGGGGCAGCAAACGAAACTGGAATCCGGAGAGTAGAGTAAAAGACACACGCTTTTATCTCTTGACTCTAGCTTACAGCACCATTGGTCATGTTCTCAGGCTAGAATTTGGAGGCAGGCTATGTGAATAGATATCATTGAAAAATCCGGAATACAGAACATGTTCCTATAAGGAATGTTTAGGATACACCCCACTTGCTGCAAAAAAGAGCAGCTCTTCGTAGACACCGAAGTTTTCTCTGGGATACAGTTCAGGAATGAAATAGATGGTGCAAGATGTGCATTGTATCTCTAAAAATCAGCAAAACTTGTTCATGCAATTTTCACTGATCAGTTCCCACTTGAAAGGTTCCCTTTTTACATAAAACTGGTGGCTCAGCTGGCCAAGCTCAGATTGAAAGGACTACTGTTCACAGATCTGCATATCCCTCAAATTTAACGGTGGTTTTTATTTGAGGATGCCATGTTTCTTCCGCAAAAACGCACATTTCACAACAGGCAAGAAAAGAAAGAGCTATCAGAGGGAGAAATAGCGTGAAAACTAACCGAGATCCCCGCCTCGCTTAGCAGAGCTGCAGTGTGAGTGTTGTGAAGCGATGTCCTGAAAAGTGGAGTCTCCGGAAAGAATCCGCGCACGCAGATCACGGAGCTGGGAAATAGCATCGTTACGGGTTGTGGCGGAGATGAGGGTGCCGTCAGGATCCTTCCAAGAGGATTTGCGACGAGAACCCTGGTGCTTAATCAATATATGATAAGCCCTAACTTTGTCCGACGATGAACTGTGAGTCTTCGTTTTCTTGCTCCCGGTATGCGGCGGCCTCGGCTGATTCTGCTTCTTGCTGTCGGCTCCATCAGCCGACTTCTTCCTCTTCTTGTCCCTGGAATCTATTTTGCCGATGACGCGCACCCACCGGGAAATTTGTTGCGGCAATTGAATTCAATGAGAAAAGGTAAATAAATAAAAATTGTTAATCAAAGAAATAGGTTTTCGTGTGGGCCCCTTAACATGAGGCCCATCAACTTAACCCAATTCGATGCCACAGAAAAGCGAAGCCCAGTCACTGCGGCTCTGTTCCTAATCCTCAAGCTGTTGCTTCTTCATACGAAGAAAAAATGAGTTCACTGAGATCAGATCAAAAAAGCACATGAAGTGCCATTAGTTTCAGACCTGCACTCCTGTGAGGAACGGTGTAAGACACTTCAGGATTGGTGGAGGCAGAGGAAAGATGAAGATGCAGAAGCAATCATTGAAAGGAACACCACAACAGACTCAACTCAAATGAGAACACACCAGGCTCAACAACAAGAAGCAGCGTGGGACACAGAATATCAGGAATGGGACTCTTAGAATGATAGAAGGTCAGCATCAAGGAGGAGGAATTGATTGAAAAGGGAAGAGAGTGTACCCAAGATGTCCTGCATCTCTCTCCTACACTTGAGTGGCTTTGAGCAAACCTCTGATATCTAATCCATTGACACAATCAAGGAGACCCAAGAATAACTACTGATTTATCTCACTCCTGTGCTTGATGGTAAAATGTTTTCCATGAAATGATTGCAGTGAAGTCAGTAATGAATTAAGTATTATTATTATATGCAATGAGGAGCTGTTTGCTGTACAGCTAAGTGGTGTAAACTGTAAAGCCATTGGAACAGGTCCACTGCATCGAAAGATTGCAGAAAAATGGAACAAACAAGCTAGCGGCATCGGCCCTTTGATCAAGTCGATCCCTGAGAGCCCTGACAGCAAGATCCATTGCCGAAGAAAAAGGTTTAGAGTAGATGGGGCAGCAGGCTGAATCTAAATGGAAGAGCCACCGAGTGCCATAACCTTGAACTGCTCACTCATGGCGATGAGTTGGGCCTCTTTCTTGTCAAGTAAAGCAACCAGGCGTACGTTCTCTGCCATCAGTCTCTGGACCTCAGCTTCCTTCTGCATCTTCTCATTCTCCAGTTGACTGGTTTTTTCTACCAGCCTGCATGTAAGCAATAAGACAAAAATAAAGGCTTGGTGCTGCTCGCCCTTAAAACAGCTGTTTCAGTAATAAATTTTTGGTGGGAATCAAATACACAATACTCCAATAGCAAACAGAACAGTGCGTGCAAAGGGATTAGGCAGAACCCACAACACGAGATTCTAAAAACGGCGATGGTTCCAGAGGAGAAGAGAAAAGGGAACAAACACGTAGAAAAAGACCAAATGGAAGCTGAATCCAGCGGGAAAACCTGTTTAGATGTTATAGTGATGTTCAAAAAGTAAATGGAAACTTATAAATCTGAAAATGGACCGCATATGACCATCTAACCTTTCTTTTACCTCGCTAGTTCTCTTTTTAAACACTTCATAGGTGTATAATTCTATATGCACCACCTCACTTGCAAAAGAGAATGAATCAAAACAGGAAGAACGGATCTTTCTTTGATGGTTTCCCAATTAGGAAATTCAGAAGCCCTGCTTCACAAGAAGAAGTACTTTGCAGACAACAAAAATGCACAGCACAAAAGCATTTGAAAACCCTTTCATCCAAAATGCATAATTGAACAGAGACAAAAAGGATGGGAACTATCAATTATCACCAAACCGCGAGCAAAATGATGGGAGTAACAATAAATTCACCCAGACAGTACAACTGCTAAACTAGTTCGATCACAGAATTCTGAGACAAAAAAAAAAAAAAAAAACTTAGCCCATTCGAATTTTCCCAGAAATTAAAGCTACTGACCGTTCGAAGTGCTTCTCGATGGTTTGAAACTGCTTCTCGGATGAAAGTAGGGTTTCCCTTACACTAATCAAATTAGTGACATAGGTTTTCATCGATTCAAAGTCTTGTCGGACCCGGTTGAGTTCCTCCTCCTTCTCAGCTGCTCTTTGCCTCTGTCGAGTAGTTTCCTGGACCAAATCTTCGACTTTCTGCTTCATCTCATTCAGAATACCAGTTGTGGCAATCAAAATCTGCTCCATCTCATCCCGCTTCAGAGACATAACCGTTCGCTCACCTCCTTCACTAGGGTTGTCGTTGCCTTTCCCTTCCACCACCACCACCTCAGATTCTCTGGCAACAAAAGACAGATCGGACAGACCAAAGAATGATCTTCAAATCTTGTCTTGCTATAAACAAACATCATTAATACAATTCATACATTACTAAGTATAACTATTTCCAATTCATTCATAAATTAAAATAAAAAAATAAAAAATTACCTTATATTATTTATTGATATTTTCATTTTAGACATAGCTCGTAATAAAATATTGTATTATCATATTTAGTATTTTTTTAAAAAAATAAATTTAAGTCATTTCTAATATATATTGAATTAGATTGAAATGGTTTTAAATATCGAATCATTTATAATAAATATTAATTTAAATTCGATAAAATCATAATTCAATTAATTTAAAATATATGCTACCTCTTCCCTTTTTCTTGATCTCCTTCTCTCCTGTGCATGCTTCATTGAACCAAAGAGAAGAGCTTTATTGAGCGGGAGAAGAACATACAGACAGACAGGAAGCTCATCCCTTACAAAAGGAAAGAACATCGACAACTGAAGTTGCAGGGATTCGAAAGGAGAATCCGAATCCGAATCCGACTAGGCAGGATTCAAAGCACACTCTATTTCCTCCAGCGATCGCCCTTTGGTTTCCACCACATTGCGAGCCACGTACACAACGCCGAGCACACAAACAAAGGCAAATCCCAGGTACACTCTGCTGATCCCAAACCTGTTCACCACACTCAAGAAGTAGAGCCCTATGATGAAGTTGGATATCCAGTGCATCCCCAGCGACAAGGCGACTGCTTTTGCTCTGATCCTGGAGGCGAATATCTCGGGAAGTAGGAGAGCAGGGACCGGACCGGCGCCCAGAGCAAAGGATAAGACATAGGCAACAGTCCCAAGGACGGAGAGTGTGCCTGCGTATGGTGCCAAGGCCTTCCATGTGAAGGACAATGAGAGAAGCAACATTGAAGCACCCATTCCTGCAAAGCTTGCAAGGAGGAGGCTTTTGCGCCCCTTTTTGTCCATCAGTGAGGATGCCAATGTGGTTCCGAGCACGTTTGCTGCCCCAACCAGAGCACTGGCTGCAACGTCTGATGCAACTCCAGCGCTACGGAAGACGGATGTGGAGTAATAGACAACCGCATTGATTCCTGCAAACTGTTGGAAGAAGAACAGAGATGCACCTACACTCACAACTTTCCAATATCGACTGGTGAAGAGATCAAACCACCCGGCTTCTGGTTCTGAAGAGCCATTAATTGCCGAGGCCAGATCATTCAAAACCTCTGGAACTCCTTCTCTGCCATACAAAGTTTTTATGGATGTCTGGGCATCAGATGTTCTCCCTCGCTGATAAAGCCAACGTGGGCTTTCAGGGGAAAGCGCCATTCCAACTCCTAGCAAGACTGATGGAATAACGGAAAGTTTAAACATTGTCCTCCACCAGAGCGGATTCCCTGCCAAAGGCAACCCGGCTACTAATGCTGCCAGAATCCCAATACATATGAACAGCTGGTTCACCGTTCCAAGTGTGCCGCGAATCTCAGTAGGCGAAATTTCAGATATGTAAAGAGGCACAATAGCGGAGGATATGCCAATGCCGATCCCAGCAAGTAGCCGCCCAACGATCATTGTCTCTACCCTTTGGGCAGTGGCACAAAGTAATGCACCTACTGTCAACGGAATGGCGTCCAGAATAAATGTTCGAGTTCGCCCAAACTGATCAGCTAATGAACCCCCTGTAAATGAACCCACAGTGGCACCAGCAAGAAGTGCACTAACAACCCAACCCTGCATTACAGTATTCTCAGCGATACCCAGATCCTTGGCGAGATATTCAAGAGCCCCATTCACCACTCCCAGATGATACCCGAACAAAACTGCTCCCAAACACGCCACACCAACATACGGAAACACGGATCCAGAGGATTTTACCACAGGTTTCGGGGATAAAGTACGTTCCTCTGGCTCAAGATCCTCATCTTCGTCACGATACAGTGCTCTGAGGGGCTTAGCGTTGACCATTGGCCCAACGTGCTTACGCATACTCTCCCCGGCTCTGATCAAGAACAGCCCACTATTAACTTGAAAGCATTTAAAACCTAGAGATGATGAAATTCGTAGTTTCAGATCACCGACACATGGTTGCAGCAGCCTAGGCTTCTGTAGCCCGAAACCCAATCCTGATTCGACTGCGTACATTGATGTTTCTCGACACTAATCGGTTGCCACTTACCAAATCAAGCGTTAATAATTCAAGATCCCACACCAAGAAGGCGTCAACGTCCCTCCTCCGCCTGAGAGAATGCTCGTCGGCACGTGAGAGAGATCAGATGGAGATGAGGAGCGAAAACGATGAAGATCCTGCCATCGCCGCTCAATAGATTGACATCCCCCGTAGTTATCCACTACATACTAATTTTAGAAAACCACCATAACACAGAAAAAAAAAAAAAAAAACATTAATATATTGTTTTCCTTTATCTTTTTTAGGAAAAAAAAAACCACCTAGGCTTAATATAGCCGTTTCTAGCTAAAAACAGTTAAAAGAACTTTGAAAATTGGGTCCATAATATTAATTTTTAAAAAAATCATAATTAAATCACCATGAAAATAATTATATTAAATTCCACCGAATCTTAGTTGAATTTCTTTGATTTAAAATAATGGAGATATCATAATTGTCATTATATAATTTAATTCTTATTAAAAAACATATTTCATTTTTCACTAAATAATATTTCAAGATTCAAAAAGATGTGACCGTACCATCTTAGTCATAAAAAATCAATATTTTAAAGTTGAAATGAATTTATATTTCGATTTATTTATGATTTTAAGTAGAAATCCATATTGATTATAAAAATATTGTAAAAAATAAAAATAAAAAGTGAACCACAACAGTAACCATCCTAACGTGGGAAATATCCTCCCTACATTTCATGTACACTACGCATGATCCGCAATGGCGAGGTATGCGAGCAACACAGCTGACGGGCAATCTCGCCGTGAGATCCAAAGAAATGAAGAAGGTCAAACGAAAAACGGGTGAGGGATGCAGGAGAACACACAAAAGGAAGATAGGCAGTGGCATGACCAACTATTCATCAGGAAGCAAGCATGTACTTGCAGAAAAACAAAAAAGAACAGAAGCATGAAGTTTGGGAAAGTAGCAGCCATCTCACACCATAGGTATAGAAGAGCTCGATGGTTTTAACACGTATAGACAATTTGGGGAAGAAGCAACAAAGGGTCAAGTTGGATTTGGCTTATGTGTATGGATAGAGAACTCGGGAAAATAGGAGAGCAATCAAACATACCCTGCATCCATGGTTCTAAGCTATTCCCATTGCATTTGGGACAGGGGAGACCAGACCATCCTGGTGGGCAGAAATCCAAAGTGCAAAACAGATTGTATATGAGTTACTAGCGGAATAAAATGCGCAAGGAGAGAGATGTGTGAGCCATCACTTGCATTGCAGCAAGTTTAAGGAATATACTGACAAAACCCTCATGTTCGGCATACCACAACGAGTAGCAAAAGGATAAACATGCTTACACAGAATAAGCACCATGAAAACGTTATCAATCTTCAGAGCAGTTAAGCAAAAAACAAACATCCTAAACCGTCCAAAAGGAGAAAAAAGGACCCACATGCTCATGACCGATTAAAGACAGAAACTTTAAGGAGTCAAATCATTAGATCACTCCCGATGCACTTCTTTGCAGTCCCTGGCGAAGTGGCCATATCCCCCGCAGTTATAACACTTTCCTCCACCCCGCCGGTGTTTCCCCAGAAAACCTGCCACCATAACCACCACCACCACCACCACCACCACCACCACCACCACCACGGCTGTATCCTCCTCCACCTCCACCACGCATACAGTCTCTTGCAATGTGCCCGGGCTCCCCGCAGTTGTAACACGTCCCACTCCCACCGCCGCCGCTGCCGGCACGACCACCTGAAGGACAGTCCCTTGCCATATGCCCATACCCACCACAAGTATAGCACCCACCACCACCGGGACCTCCGCCACCGGTCATACCCCCACTTCCAGCGTGGCAATCCCTGGCCATATGACCGAATTCCCCACAATTGAAGCACTCACCTCCTCCTCCTCCTCCGCCCCGATACCCATATCCATTACCATCATCCCTCCTATCCGAAAACCCATAGCCACCGCCGCGGGCGTTGCTGCCCCCATTTCCTCGCCGTGGAGTCAAATCGACGGGTCCACCGCCAGGGGCGGTGACATCAGTGGCCTTAGTCTTGTCTCCGTCGAGTATAATAGTGAATTCCACCTCCTGGCCCTCGCGCAACGTTCGGTAACCCTCGGATTTGATCGCCGTCTGATGTACAAACAGATCGTCGCCGCCTTCGTCCGGCTGGATGAACCCGTATCCCTTCTGATCCATGAATTTGGTAACCACTCCCCTAGATCGAGTCATCTTTTCCTCCTCCATGAAAACTGTATCCCCTCGCCCCTCACCGCCGGATGCTTTCCCTTCCTCCCTCACTGTCGTTTCGTATTTAAGGTGCCTGTTAGCTAGGGCTTTTTTCACCTCACTAGTCCAAAAAAAAAACCACTAAAATTTATTTGATTATCCACAACAATCTCCATTTTCACTTCAAATTTTTAAATACTTTATAATAATGAAATTTTAATTTAATTTTACTAAAATTAAATTTAGAATGCCACAGATACTCACAAATCAACTATAGAACCCTAAATACACAAATACCACATATACCATTTTCGATTTCGTAAATGTAATCATATTTAAAAAACTACAATAGAATGGTAAATCATTTATAATAAAAATTAAATTAAATTCAAGTTTACCTAAAATAGAAAAAATAAACCATAAACTATCTATGATAAAACTGATTAAATTTGAATCATTTTAAAATATAAAATCCGATGATGGATTATGTAGATTATGAAGGTTGGAGTGCTCCATCTGCTTTCTTCAACATGGAGGGGAGAGGAGGTTCAGGAGATGGCAATTTTGGACATAAACTGAGAGTTGGGTAAAATGCAAACAATTTTGTAGAGGATCTTCTCTGTTTTGCTATATCCAACCACATGGATTACAAACACAAGATTGGAAGATGCAGAAATAGAAGAAAATCTTTACAGCAGCATATAGCGGATAAGCAGAATGTTTCTCCATGTGTGAGAGGAGTGAGTGTATTTAGTACACCTCCACATTCCACTGTTCTCCCCTCTTCAACTGCTTCTTGTAATCTATCCAGTCGATGCCTGCAAGAAGCAACTGTGAGATTGGTTCTATGGAGAATTGGGTACTTGACAGAGATGATGACTTGTTACCATCTTTAGCAGCCAAGGACACCATTATGTCATCAATGCCTTTCTCCATGCCCTTGAGACCACACATGTAGACATAAGTGTTGTCTTTCTTGAGCAGTTCCCACAGCTCTTGTGCATATTCAGCCATTCGGGTTTGGATGTACATCTTCTCCCCATTAGCATTGGTTTGCTCCCTGCTGACAGCGAAGTCCACTCTGAAGTTTTCTGGGCTTTTCTCCTTCATCTTCTCAAATTCCTGTTGCCATACCGAGAGGGCCTGTTTTAGTTTATGAATATGAATGTTGGAGAGGATTGAAGGAACCCCAGAGCTCGATCACCTCCTTGTATAACAGTGAGCTGCTGGTGGGAACTCCGAGGAACAGCCATGCTAAGCCATTGAACTACAAGGAGCATGAAACAATGGATAGTTATGATTGTGAATACCCCTCTCAAGGCACAAGGGACTCGGGCTTTTTACCTGGTAATCATCATGCTTTTCAAAGAACATTTTCCACAAAAATGAACGGAATGGAGCTATTCCAGTTCCAGTGGCGAGCTGCAATGCGATGACATTAAGTACTGAATGAAGCTGCGATGTCTTATAAGGCTACAGAGAGATGTCTGTTCACCATTATGACGGTAGCATTGGGATCCTTTGGCATAAGCATTTCTTTTCCTACAGGCCCAGTTATCTTCACCTCGGCACCAGGTTTCAGGTCACCTGAAAAAAATGGATTTTAACACGAGTTCACTAGGAGGGGTTAATCCATAGTAAGTTATGGAAGATCTGTTACATACACAGAAAGTTGGAACAGACTCCCTTGACAATTTCCCCTTGATCGTTGGTGTAAACAAGACGTTTAACACACAAAGACACCTGGTCAAAGCATAGATTTGGACACAAAGAGTCAGTGAATCTATACTTGTGAAGATGAATAAGCATATGCACCTGTAAATTGTATCTCCAAAAAAATTTCAGCTGTTTCCAGTGGATAGCAGACGAGTATCTTCTCAAAATTCAGTGCAAATTCTACTATTTAAACAAAACAAGGCCTTACAGTCTTGGAGTCTCCAAAGTCACCAAGTGCACTGCTTGCAATAGAATACAACCTAAGCTTATGAGGCTTCCCATTCTTGTCAATACCATCCGGAATGACACCGATCGACTGCCCTTCTCGATATGGCACCTCACCTGGTTAGATCACAAAGTTATGCATAGATCAGCAAAAGCCACATGAATCACAGGTACTCTCTCATCCATGCATTCGTGTTCATGCTTCTGTACTAGTTACATTTATAGATGAAACGATTAGAGAGTTACCCTCAGTGCTGAACACCATATGCCATGTTTCACCAGGGGCATCGTCTCCGGTTATCTTGGTATTCAGTAGGCATCTACCGGTATATGGATCCTTGGGCTTGAACTTGTTCACCACCACTCCTTCTTCTTGCTTCTTTGAGTGCTTCACGGCCTTGGGCGGGGCTTGCACCTCTGTATCTGCTGTCACTTGAGCTCTTATGGACAGAAACTTAGAACCACCACACGATCCATTTCTGTAGGATAAGGACCCCTGCATCCACATTCATCTTCCCAAGTTAACCAATAAAAAGTAAATGAAATGGATTCAAGCTCACCCACAACTAAACTCTCATTTCTGGAGAAAAAAATGCCAAAAGTAGCCGAACCCATTTCAGATTATACCAAACCAAATTGCTTGAGGAAGCCAAACTAATGAGCAGAAGATGATACACACCTTATTGTAGGTGATCCTCTCTGAGACGGCAATGGAGTTTCTAGTAGTAAGAGAAGTGGATTTGGAGGAAGGCAGAGAGACCGCAGCGCTTACAGCAGCAGCCATTTTGATTGGGTATCAAGAATCAGAGAGACTGGTGAGATAAATGGCGTGGGAGGAAGAGAAAAAAGGGTAATGCAGATTGCAGATGATGAGTGGGTGGCGGACATCACAAGTCCAATTCAGCGTCAAACTGAGGATAAGAAGCTTAGGAAAATTAGCCTTTTTTTTTCGATTATAAAATTAGGAAAATTCCCACCCCCGCCCACTGACTTAATATTTTGTTTTTTTGTTTAAATAACAGAATAACCTTAACGCCTGAAAAATATGAGACCAACAGTTGAAGTGTACCGCAAGAAACAGTCGCTTGAAAGCCCCAATTTCCTTCTGCGTCGACGGCTTTGCGTCATTGATCATGGTGCTCGAGGTGCGTATTCTTCTCTGTCTCTCTCCGTCTTCCTATGTGTCCTAAGACGATGTTTCGATTAGGGTTAATTGATTGTTTTGCGCCAATGGTGGCTTGACTTCCAATTTGATTTGCTGTTGAAACAGGCGACCATAATCTGCATCGACAACTCGGAGTGGATGCGGAATGGAGATTATTCTCCGACTCGTGTCCAGGCGCAAGCGGAAGCAGTTAACCTAATTTGTGGTGCAAAAACTCAAGTATTGTCGTGATTCAAAATTCAAGCATGAATTGTGTCTTATCCGAGTAGAGATGATTTTATGAGATGCGTTTTTCGTTGCAGTCAAACCCTGAGAACACTGTTGGTGTCTTGACAATGGGTGGAAAAGGTGTTCGTGTTTTGGTCACTCCCACCAGTGATCTTGGCAAGATCTTAGCTTGCATGCACGGTTGGGCTCTACTACTTTTAAACTCTTACTGTTGTGAAGTGTGTGTGATATGAGTTTTGTGTGGCCGATGAAGCAAGTGGCTTTATGTGTTACTTTGTCTAACTACATGAGCAATGGGTTTCTACTATTTCACAGGTATAGAAATTGGCGGAGAGATAAATTTGGCGGCTGGAATACAGGTTGCTCAGTTAGCCCTTAAACATCGGCAAAACAAGAAGCAGCAACAAAGGATAGTTGTTTTTGCTGGAAGGTCGAAACACTTCTTATGTGACATCGATATAATGATTTGGAAATTTTTTTTTATATTCATTTTTGTGTATTCAGTCCTGTTAAACATGACAAGAAGGCGCTTGAGGTGATTGGTAGAAAACTGAAAAAGAACAGTGTGGCTCTTGATATTGTGAACTTCGGTGAAGAAGATGATGAGAAGACTGAAAAACTGGAGGCGCTGGTTGCTGCAGTAAATAACAATGATAGTAGTCACATAGTTCATGTTCCTCCTGGTCCAAGTGCTCTCTCGGATGTGGTTATCAGGTTTTATATGTTGTTTAGAATTGGATTTACGAAATTCAATTCTTTCTTATATTGAAGATTTATCTGGTTTTATGCTCTCCTATGCAGCACACCCATCTTCACTGGTGATGGAGAAGGAGGAAGTGGTTTTGCCGCTTCAGCTGCTGCAGCAGCTGCTGGTGGAGTGTCTGGGTTTGAATTTGGTGTGGACCCAAATCTGGATCCCGAACTTGCTTTAGCACTTCGAGTGTCAATGGAGGAGGAAAGGGCAAGACAAGAAGCAGCTGCAAAGAAAGCTGCAGAAGATGCAGCCAAACAGGAAGGTGCTGAGTCCAAATCTCAAGATGTGACGATGGCTGAGAATGTGAATCCCGAAGGTCCAGATCCTGAAAAGAAGCATGATTTTATGGTGAGTGGTTCTGTATTGATTATCTTTTTCCGGGTTGGGATGAATAGTGAAATCATGCCAAGATTCTTCCTTTTGCTAGTGAGGGGGTATTTTGCTTGAATGTTTTTTGAGCTTACAATGAAAACATAATGTTACTGTTTGTAAAATTCCTTTTAATACTGGGGAGTTGAGTTATTATGTCAGTGCTTTAGGATCCATCCGTTGTGTTTTGTAAGAAGTGATTCTTTTTTGTCATTTTTTCTACCAACTTTATGTTCATGAACCAGGCTAAGTCACAACATTTCTCTCACAGGATGATGAGAATGCATTACTACAGAGGGCTTTGGCCATGTCAATGGATGATTCTTCTTCCACGGTTGCTGTACGGGACACTGACATGTCTGATGTGTCTGCTGAAGATCATGATTTGCAGCTTGGTGAGTGTTTATTTTTAATTTGAATCATTTTCGTTTTGTCCATTTTAGCAAAATTTTCTTAAAACGCATTGGTTTCTCCGAGCATGATGTAGTTTTTGATGAATTTGTGCAGTTATTTCTTGTGATTTGTGAAAAACATAGGCCCTTATTTTGCGGTTGACGATGTCTTTGTATTCCATGAGAAAGCTAATGTGGTTTTTTGAACTCAACTTTTTTATTACTACTTGTAATACCTGCGTGAATGGGATGGCAGTGAAGTTACCTAAGGCGCCATTATCCAACTTATGCTTCTCATGGTTTTTGCAGCACTCCAGTTATCTGTACAGGAGGGTGCAATCGATGAGTCTGGCCAGACGGATATGAACAGGGTGTTGGCTGATCAGTCTTTTGTTTCCTCCATTCTCGCATCTGTAGGTTTCGTGAAATTGTCTCTCGTTTCTTTTCCATTTCAACCACCAACTCTTGCATCGTACTCCATTTAACAGCTCCCTGGAGTTGATCCAAATGATCCTCATGTCAAAGATTTGCTTGCTTCAATCCAGAGTCAGTCCGAGGTGGGTTGTGGTTGTCCATTCCCTTCTGGAATTCCGCTTGTGTGCATGAAAAAACTTCGTCTCATTAATTTGGTTGCAGAGCAAAGAAGAAGAAGAAGAAGAAGAAGGAGGAGGAGCACATGAAAAAGATGAAAAGAAATGAGACTGCTGGTACCGAACTCTACTCTGAAGCTTTAGACTTGCTTTGTGTTTTGCCCATGTGTGCTTACCTTTTCTAGGTTCCAATCCTCTCTTCTCAAATGCTGAAAATGCTTCTTCATGTTGGGGGTCTGGCCACCTTTTGTAGCACAGTCGCAGTGTGGTAAATACCAGTGCCTTCTTCATCCTCTTCTCCATCATCATTGACAAGAAACTGGTATTATCCTGGAGTTAGACTAGACCTTCTGCGTCCTGTTGCGATGGATTACGTAAATCCTCTTTTCTGGATGGTGAAATCATCGTTGTCAAAATATTAAACATTATGATTATTTTGATGCAATTTTCTCTTTATTTTTTCGCAAATATTTTAAAAAATAAAAAATAATTCGAAATTTATAAAATATTAACAAAAGACATTATTCTTTGATTAAAAGATGATTAAAATAAGAATATATGGGATTTTGTGTATCAAATGGGAGGGGTGTTGAATATTGAAGGACAATTTTGTCATTTCCTAAGATACGCAATTATTGGCATGATCCGGGTTTTGACTAACGCAAAAGCCTATTTAGTGGTAACTGTATTCCGTCGTTGAAACCTCCGGTGCACGCCACGGTGATGTCGACGTCACTCCGGCAAGATCCAACCAGCAATCAACCATCTGTTTCTTCCGTGAAGTCCACGCTCAGAGCCTACTCTCTTCCCCTGATCCTTCTCGCGGCATCGATCTTTTTCCAGCTTGTCGTGTTGCCGTACAATTATCCACCATCATATTACGATGGTACTCATCATGCCCATCCTCTATTTGATTGTAAGGAAAATAAGTAATTGAGTAATGTGGCATTGCGCGTTTGCTTTGTTTCCAGTTTTGGGTATTGCAAGGTACAGTTCTGCCGAGGAAGTGGCCCGAGCGTATGAAACGATTACCTCTAAGTGGTATGTTTGAGTTTTATTTTCGATGTTGTCTGTTGTCGAGTTTTAGCACTAGATTCTTACTCTTTTTGTTGCTTTTTAATGTTAAAGTTTGGATCTTTGCGCGGTTGGATTATTGGAAATTTCTCCGTTGCTTGTCAACGTGATGGCATATGATATTTTTGCGGAGTCTTTGGCTCTGTCGCATTTTTTTTTGAAATCGCTAGGTATACGTTTTTTTATTCATACTTTAAAATTTAATGCACTGTTAGTATATAAAGAAGACTCAATCAAATACTGCTGCCTAGTGTAAAACAACCAGGTATTGATGTCATCCTCATCTGCATCCTTTCGGCTGCTATGTCTTAACTGGCTGAGCGCATCATTTTTTGAACGTAAGAGTCTTTGGCACTAATTAGAGCCCCTGCATTCGCAATGTTGATGACCCTACACCTTGGTGGGAGGCTCAAAACGTAGATGTGTAGTTCATGACTGATCATTCAAATAGCTTTTAGGTTATTTTTCGCCTAGATGTTTTACCTAAGATAGCCGTACGGTATGATAACACACTCCAGCGTGCAGGGATTCAAGGGATGACGTGCCTCCTGCAATTGACCTTTTCAAGGTTTTCTACGCTCTGGCCTCCTTTCATTGTTCTGTACTCGTATTAGGAAATTCTGGAACTAGTTGTTCAAGGAGAATCGTTTTCTTTGCTTTCATCATTGACCTACTAAGCGTTTTCTTCATAAGCATAGGGAATATACTTATTCTCTATATCCTCTATCTTGCCCTGACACCCAAAAATTGGAATATGAAGGAATGCTCAAGATTTCTTCCTTTGCAGGTTCGATATGCATTTGAGCTGCTGACAAATGAGTATATGAAAAGAGATTATGATTTATACAACATAGATGAACATCTTGTAAGATTTTCTTTGCCTCTCAAAATTTATCTCGTGTCTCAACTTGTATATGTGCCATTATCACCGAAATGCTTCTTTGTGCACTCGAATTATGAAAAAGATAAAGAAT
The DNA here is from genome assembly GCA_002189035.1 of Utricularia gibba. Taxonomy (NCBI): domain Eukaryota; kingdom Viridiplantae; phylum Streptophyta; class Magnoliopsida; order Lamiales; family Lentibulariaceae; genus Utricularia; species Utricularia gibba. Next base: position 2,432,038 of record NEEC01000013.1, on the reverse strand, counting down.
ATTGTTGATTCTTGCAGCAGGCACTTAAAAATATCAAAGAGTATAATCCTGGGAAACGCTTGTTGGAAAGTGACCTACCTTTGATCAATTTTACATCCTTTGGTCAGTGGAAAACTTATATAGCAAAATACCTGCTATCTTCTTTCCGCGTTTTCACTCAGGTTATATGTGCTGAAGTATCACTGTAATTCTTCTTTCTCCATTCAGATCCTGTAGATAGAGACTTTGAGTTAATCAACTCCGAGAACTTCTTGTCTAAATTTGAGGACGACAAGCCACTGCTAATTCAAGTATCTATTTCTTATTTCTTGTGTTCCAAGTGTCTAAATCTTAATTTTTATGCACTGATATGAGCAGTATGTTTGCTTATTTACTTTAAATGTAGCATGATTTAATATGCTGTAAGGTTTAGAATGTCATGTGTACATGATTATACTTTCTTTGTCTTTGGAGCTCCTGTCAAATAGTGTTTCTTGTATATACATATATTTGATACCAAAGTGCCATGTGTAACACACCTGCGATTCTGAGTACTTATGGCATGGATTCCACAGCCAAGTCGATCTTTTCTAATGGAAGTTCTTTATGAAATATTGCAGATAATTTCATTTGGAAGTAAGAAGAGTGCTCAGTTTTATACCACATGGCTGAGAGTTGGTCAGATTAGTCTGAATTATGCTTAGTATACCGACATCTCCATTAAGTGGTTTGAATTTAATGCATTTTGATAATTATGTTCAGTTAATTTGATGAATGGCGTGGCAAATTCTGGAGTGGTCGAACTTGGCGATATTCATCTTGTTAGATATCTGGCTGAGAAAAAACCAGTGGACACCTTTTCTTTAGAAATGGTAAAATTAATCTCCTGATTCGCCTATTTGCTCAAATTCTGAAGGTTAAATACTGTTTAAGTAGGTCTTTTATCTTATTTTGTCTGTATTTAGTATTTTTATAAAAGGGATTCTTGGCTTTGTTTTGTTTCTGATGATTTTGATGTCCTGAATAATTGTGCCAATGCATTATAGGGCTTCCAGCATTGGTGGCTTTTCCTCCTGGATGTAAAAGTTCAAGTTGTCTTCAAAGGTGTGTTCTTGTTGATATTTCAAGTCTAGTCTTTATTTTGGACCTGAAGATTCATTTTTTATTCTTGTATGGGGGATCTAGGTTTGAAGGCAAGCTCTCAGTTAGTGAGATCACTGAATGGTTGGCATCAGACATCCTAATGTTACCTCGAATTCCTTACTACTTCAAGGAGACATTGGTAAAGCATAATATGCTTGCTGCATGAGCTTCTGCTTTCGTTTTTATCTCTCATCGTTTTCTTACAATTCTTGTGTTCTCATGTTTCTTATGAAGACGGCAGTGCTTTTATAGCTGTTTTGTCTGATAAACCAGCACAGTTGAAAGCAATGTTCAGAGTGTTTTTTCTACTTTTAATTTATCTTAGTCTTTCATGAACCAAAAATAAAGTTACCATATGTGTTTGTTTCAATACATTAATTCCTAGCAATTCATTACCTTGTAACCGAAGTCTTGTTATGATTCAACCTAAAACTTCAGGTACAAAATTTCCTTGCGAAGGCTAAACCTCATCAGGTATAATCAGTATCTGTAAACCATTATGTGTGGCTTTCTGCTGTTTTCTCCTTCACTCTTGTTAACTTTTTTTTCTGGTTTTTTGAAGGTAAGAAATTTCTCGTCCTAGTACAAAATGTTGTGGTCATCTCATCTTTTCTCCATCAAACATCGATGAAACGAATCTGGGAAGGAAATGGATGAAGAGAATACTCTATACTATGGGTGGGGGATGAAGGATAAGTCCAGTAATTGACTAGTAGGGATGTCAGAGTAAGCAACCAATTTTTCTTCCTGCAGGTTAAAGTGATCTTATTCTCAAAAACTGGAGAACGAGCTTCTCCATTCATTCGTCAAGCTGCCCAAAACTATACCCCATATGCAACATTTGGTTTTGTTCTATGGAAAGAAGAAGAATCTGGTTTCTGGAGTAAACTGTATGCTTCAGCCATTTTCAAGATAATCACAATTTGATTTTTGAGCGTTTTTCTTCACCTTATATTATGGAATATAACCGTATGAGGTCCCGGCCATCTATGTAATCATTTGTTATAAAGCTTTTTAAGATAGTTTCTAGGTGCACAAAAAAATATTAACTTTCAAGTTCTCTGTGCATAACGATTCAACAAGTTATTTATTTATTTTTTTCCCTTTATTTTCAATAGGTTTGGTGTGGATTCTGCTCCAGCCATTGTAGTTATGAGAGACCCAGGAGTTGAACCATTCATTTACCAAGGTATGCTACTGTTGTCATTTTCCATACTTGAGTATCTTGAGTCTCAGCTTGCTGTATATCTTGTGGTTTCCAGGGTCAATCAACAGCTCCGTGTTTATAGACATTATGGAGAAGAACAAATATCATGGTACTGATTGTGCTTGAATCTTACATAGTAGAAAGCTGGATCACCTTGATTTTTGACTCAAATGGTTTAAATTCAGAGTTTAATCTGTAACACAAATGCTGTTCGATGTGATCTCAGTGCTCCCCCAGCTAAGAAATTTAACTTCAACGGAGTTGGGTTGTGATGCCAGAGGTTATTCACGGGCTGGCGATGGCACAAGGATTTGGTATTGTGCAATTGCTGCTGGAAGGCCAGGGCATGAACTCAGTAAATTGCGTGATGTGAGCTGCTTTCTGTTCTCGGAATTAGGATACTGTTATGATGAGATCTCATTACCCCTGCTCCAACATAGAAATCTAATTAAGCCACCATGTTAAAGACCATGCGCAGGGTTCAAGAGAAACTTTCGATCCAAGAGGAGGTAGATGTCTCTGAAGACGCATCATCAACTTCAGCAGTCTTAGCAATGCAACAAAAGCGTCTGACATTTGTTTGGCTCGATGGGGAAGCACAAAATGTGAGTTTCTTTCCATGGCTTTTTATAACCAGAGACTCTGCACTATGAATGAAACGTCACTTCATTGAGTTACCTAATCAGGGAATACTGTTGTCCCATGCACACCCAAATCTGAAGATAGGAAGCATTTTTCCCTTGTATTTTTGTTCTTGATTTGCATATCTGATGAAGACCTGCTTTATCTCCTTTTTTATTTGTTGTGCAGCGTTATTGTTTCTTCCATATCCATTCAGAAGATAGCTTTGAAACATGTGGCACCAGGAGGGGTGTAGTGGATGTAGCTAGGTTATTCATTATTAGGTACGAAAGAAGGAGCGAAGATGAGAAGCCAGACACTCAAAAACAGCAAACAAATCCCTTTAGCTCTTGGCATCAGTCCGAAGTCGATCCCACATCAACGCTTGTAGCCAAGTACAATGGCTCTAACGACATACCAGAGGTTTGCTTTCTCTTCTCCCACATCGATAAATTATCATTTAAATTTGTGAGATTTTTTTGGAACTTTTTGGTGTGCATCTGTTAGCTTCAGTTGTAAAACAGTGTTGGCAATTCTCTTTCCATCAGATAATATCATGGATTTCTCGAACAATTCGAGATGGTGACTCCAGGGAGATCCCCCCATTTGTAAGTTGATAAGAAATAAACAAAGTCCTTTTCCCCTGATGCATCTTCGAGATGAATACAAGTTACTTTTATTTTTCAGAATACAAGAACTCCCGAGCTGGTAGCAGAAGACAAGGGGGAGACATGGTCAGAGAGTTCCAAGAAGCTAGTCTCTTCCGGAGTAAGCTTGAAACAGCGCGCCAGAAGCATCATCACGCACTTAGCTGATCTCCATGCCGATCCTAGAATCGGGCCAGCGTTGCTTCTGGCTGCGTTGATGGCATTTGGTCGAATCTGGCTCAACAGAAGCAGGCCACCGCATTCCGAAAACAACCCGAATCAACAAGAGGTAGATAGATACATCATATACTCACCCGCATGCAGCAACTACTTCTTTGCCATCTTCCTACATCATCCATGTCCTCCATCCGATCATTGCAGGAACGCCCCAGCATTCCAAGAGAATGGCAAGAACGAAAACGACTCGGTGCGGACCGCGTCATCTCGCCCTTGGTCCCCGACGCCGAGCCAAGGGATGCACAGCAGACACCTGAGAGCATGGATAGTGGCTCGGACACTGAATGAAGCCTCGCTTACTCATGTTGTAGCTACAGCAGTTGCAGCTGTCTGTTATCTGGAATTCCGTTGCTTATGCAGCAGAAGTATACAAGTATCGGATATTTGACACTTTATTTTTGAAATATTACCTTCGGGCCCCCCTAACGGCCACTTTCCATAAACGGAATCTCTCCCCCTTTGACTTGACCGGTGACTGCTTCTTTCCTCCCAGAGAATAATACTATTTTCAGCCGTGCTTGCTTTCAACCACCTTTTCCATCAATTGGACCATCAATTTTAATCTTCATTTTTTTAATTATATTCTCTACAAAAATAATATGCAATAATGCAATAAATGTGTACTTTTTTTACGATTATTGTTTTTGGGATTCAGGGATGGAGGGCATTTTGGGAAAGATAAAATAAATGTGGGCAGTAAATAAAAGTTACAGCTGTCCTGCCCAACTATTCATTATGGACTGTGCTAACTTCTGCTGTTGTTCTCCATCGCAATCACGACGAAGAGCTGCAGATTTAACGAGTCTTCTTCTCTTTTCTTTTTCGTCTGGCATTCTTGAATCTCTCTGGACCGTTTTCTTGTTTATGTGTATGCTGTTTGAGTGCGGGGCGGGGTGGGTTAACTGTTAGTATGGTTTCATGTGCTCTTGGAAAATGCCTGAATGCGCGTCTACTGCATTTTTGTTGTTGAAGGTTTTGTGAGAATCTGGATCTGTTTGCTTGTTGGGTCTTGGGGTAAGTGGGTCAGAGAGTGAAGGATTTGAAGAACATTTGATTTTTGGGGGCTTCATGTGATCTAATGGCTGGGGCGAGGTGGAATGTCTGCATCAAGTTGAAGCAGTGAAGAAACGGAAAATGGGTTGTTGGTATTCGAGATTGGACAGCCAAGAAATGGTGTCCAGGTGCAAGGCGCGGAGGAGGTATATGAAGCAATTGGTGAAGGCGAGGCATGCTTTCTGCGCCGCTCACAGTATGTACTTGAGATCTCTTCGGAACACCGGCGCGGCCCTTCTACAATTCGCTACAGTAGAGTCTAGTCTTCACCACCGGAATGCACCACTGTTTAAGGCGTCTGGGCCACCGCAGGTTCCCACGCCGCCGCACCCCATTAGCCCAGCTTCTTGGACCAACGCATCCACTACTACTTCTTCGACTATTAGGCCCCCCCGCCGCCTCCTCCTATATCTCCGTCGGCATGTACGTGGGACTTCTGGGACCCTTTTATGCCCAATTCCGGGAGGTCTGTGGATGAGGAGGTGTGGGAAGAGACAACGGCTACTTCTGAGGTCGCGGCGACCAACACCACCACGGCGAGGGGTGAAAGCATTGCACCTCCCCCGTCTGTAGTAACTGCTACGCCTACCACCTCCAGCAGCGAGCTCGCCGTCGTGGTTTCGGCCAAAAGTAAGGATCTCGTTGAAGTTATCAAGGAGCTTGATGATTACTTCTTGAAGGCAGCAAATGCTGGTGGTCCACTCTCACTGTTGTTGGAAGTCCCCATTTGTAATTTAAATCGCCAAGCATCAGGTTGCTGTTGATCTTTAGTCCCACAATGCTACACCTATTTTTCATCATAAAATCCTCGACACATTAGCATTCGGGATTTTTCAAATTTGAATCTTGTTTGCTGGATTCAGGTAGTGATTTTGGATCTTCCCGGGCGTCAATTCCTCTTGTTTGGTCATTGGGTTCCAGAAGTACGAGGTGGAATGCATTTGGGAAATTCTGTGAAGATCCCACTGGATATAGTAAGGCTGGCAGTGTTGCTGCTGAAGGCAATGTAACCCACTGTGCTACTCTGGAAAGGTTATACGCATGGGAGAAGAAGCTCTATCATGAAGTTAAGGTATACTTTCTCAATTCGCAGGCATCTCCTTAATGTGAACAGCAATGACATTTTACACAGTAAAATTAGTGCAAAATATACTAAGATGCTGGTGGGAAAGCTTGTAGCCAGACAAGTATGCTGTGCTGCTCTGTCATTTAGTTGAAGAAGTTGTGTGGTTTACGTATGTGCGGTGGTTGTAGATTGTAGAAATAGAATCTCTGGGGCAGTTTGAAGAACGTAACCTTGATACACAGCTTGAAAAGAAGATCTTGTAGCATATTCTGCCTCAAATGGACGGAAATTGTATTCCACTTTCATCCTGTTTTTGATTTTCATTCCTTTTCTTCTTCTTGTGATTACGTTCTTCTTTGGTTTCCGTAGTTATCTTTTGATACATTTGAGAGCACATATTTTTTAGATCCCCTTTATATTTTCTCTCCTGGGGTACTTTATGAGTTAAATCACTTTCATCTATGCTCTGGTGATGTTGGCTTGTTGCTCATAGTGGTGAATGTTTTTTAACTGAAACGGTGTTACAGACTGCTGAATACCTGAAACTAGAGCATGAAAGAAAGGCTGCGCTTCTAAGGAGGTTAGAGATAAGGAATGCTGATTACATGAAGACTGAGAAAGCTAAAAAGGAACTGGACAAGTTGGAATCACAGCTGATGGTTGCTTTGCAAGCATTTGAGGCTACATCTGCAGAGATCATCAAAGTGAGGGAATCACAGCTCTATCCGCAGCTTATTCAAATTGTCAGCGGGTTAGTTCTCATTTCATCTGGCTTTTTTATAAAGTATTTTAGTGGAGATCTCCCAGCAAGAGCAGCACCTTCTCGTTCATTTTTTTTCTTTGATTCCATGATATGGAAGCAGTTTTTTTTTCGTATTAAAAGTATATGATTAGTCTAAAGATTAGCTTTAAAGTGGGATCTTAAAAAAATACTTCTGAAGCTAGCTGAAAAATAAACTTTAAAAAAATCCATAGAGATTTGTGAATACATCACTTCTTTTTAGGTTTGCAGGAGAAAGTGGAGTTGTTTTAGTCGATTTTTTACTTTTTGGCTTTTGTTAGAAAAGCGAATGTCTGCAGGCTCTTCTTTTTCCTTTTCCCCCCTTTGGTTAGTAAACTTATGGTTGCACTTGCGGCATTAGGAAATAATAATTTTACCTTTCTCGGGAGTAGAGGTTGATGTTAGGGGCTTTAACGTTCTGTGCTTGATGCTGCATCAAAAACTGCATGCTGATTTTTCTGTGAGAGCCCAGTTGTTGAACCGCTTCTAAAGCATTGCATGACATGTCGTGTCGGTGGCTCAAGCATTGCTGTTCCCTGGTTCTTTGATTATGGATTTTTTTTGTTTCCTTTCAGGTTGATGAGCATGTGGAGAAGTATGTACGAATTCCACCAGGTTCAGATGCATATTGTTCAGCAACTCAAGTATCTAAATTGCTCCATGTCTGCTGCTCCCACCTCCGAAATTCATCGTCAATCAACGCTGCAACTTGAACTTGAAGCTCAGCAGTGGCACCTTTCCTTTTGTAATCTTGTCAAGGTTCAGCGTGATTATACTCAGTCGTTGATGGGTTGGCTTCGCCTCAGTCTCTTTCGTCTAGGTAACAATCCGCATCACAAAACAAAGCAAGATTCAGCTGTATTCTCCTTCTGCGAAGAATGGCAGCTCGCCGTCAACAATATCCCTGATAAGGTGGCTTCAGAGGGGTTGAAAAGTTTCCTGACAATGATCCATGCGATTGTTGTGCAGCAAGACGAAGAGCAGAAGCAGAAAAAGAGGTCGGAACTGGCCTTTAAAGAGCTGGAAAAGAGGGCAAGTGAACTCAGAACATTGGAGATGAAGCATGGCCCTTTTTCCTACTCATCCAGTGAAACAAGCTGCCCCCTGAGACAGAAGCAGGCCAGAGTAGAGGCCTTGAGAGCCAAGGCCGAGGATGAAAAGGCCAAATACGATAAATCCATCAGTGTGACCAGAGCGATGACGATGAGCAATCTGCAGATGGGAATGCCCCATGCATTCCAGGCAATGACTGGTTTTGCCAACGTGTGCACACAAGCATTCGAGTCAGTGCACAACCAGGCCAGAGCAAGCGAGGTTCTTCATGATGTCAAGATGATCCTTCCCTGAACCGCTTCACCCGTTTGGCCGATGGAGCTGGAGGTGCTGTACCCCTCTGGCCTCTGCTCAGAGAGATGCTCCATGGAGAGATGTTCTAGGCATGAATGTGTTGGTTTTTTCATCCATGAATGCTACTGCTGCATCTTTAGGGAGTCTGAAAAGCAGCACCTTTCTGCCTTCAGATTGAACTGCATACTCATCTGTGTATTAAGATTGCAACTGCACCCCATCTCGGCCCATGGAGGATGCATGGGAATGTATGTATATGCGTACTACTCTTGGGGCTTTTGGCTTTTCTTTCCTTTTTGTTGTTTTTGAAATTTGAATTATTTTTATGATTTAAAATAAAATAATGCACATGCTCTTACCTGCCAAACCATGAAACGGAGTTCCCCACCCACCCCGTCATCTCACCTACCGAACCCATGACTTATGATTTCTGGCACGAGAGTTGGTGAAGCTCCTCCGACCACTCAAACTGATCGCCGTTGGGTCTTACAATGGCCGCCGCCGCAGCTTCCTCCTTCATCTCCATCAAGGGAAGGCCGGTCCTTTCACTGTGTTCTAATGGAGGCGATTGGGTAGCTTCACTTCACTGCCGTCTGTATTCCCCTGGGGAGTCCATTGGCTTTTCACATCGGCATCGTTTGTCGTTGCATGATTCTCTCTCGCACGGCCTCGGGCTCAAGGTGAAGGCGTCATCTGCTCCTGTTATGGATCACCCTACTTCTTCGTCTTCATCGCCTGCTGTTCCGACGATTGTTGAGGTGGATTTGGGAAATCGTAGCTACCCGATTTATATTGGCTCCGGACTTTTGAATTATCCGGAGCTGCTCCAGAGGTGGGTCTTGTACCTTTAACCGCAATCAATTGGTTGAATTTTCTGCTTCCCCGTCGTTTCACGATTGAAAGCGTAAATGCTGCCTCTATGTGATTTTGTTCTATTTCGTCTTATCGAAAGGTTGTGTTTTGATATCTGCAGTTTCCAAACTGTGGACTTTTATCCTGGTTGTGCTAGTTTTTCCGGCATTGGACTTGTGTGATTTCTCTCGTGGATGGTTAAATTGTGTATATGGAGTTATTTTGCCCGTTTTCAAGGCATTTCTTGCTAAGTTGCTGCTACCCCAGGATTAAGTTCAATGAAATCGTTCAGTGTGCCATTTGAAATCATTTCTCACATGAGTAGTTGTGGTCGAAAAGATGAAGGTCTAGGATTTAAGTGCTTTGGGCATGATTTCCAAATCTGAAGTTTTTCTTCTTCATTATCTCTCTGGGTTATGATTTTTTATACTGCTGTATTCTAGGCATGTTCACGGCAAGCAAGTCCTCGTGGTCACAAATGGGACAGTGGCACCTTTATATCTTGATAAAACTATCTGGGCCTTGACAGAGGGAAATCCTAATGTTAAAGTTGAGAGCGTAATTTTGCCAGATGGCGAGCAGTACAAAAAAATGGTTCATATCCTGAGCTTTTATCCCAGTAACTTGCTGAGATTTTACTATAGAAATGAGACTCAGTTTCTGCATGCTGCTATTTCGTGTTTTCACAGGAAACTCTAATGAAAGTGTTTGACAAAGCAATTGAGTCTCGCATGGACCGGCGCTGTACATTCATTGCCCTTGGGGGTGGAGTCATTGGCGATATGTGTGGATACGCTGCAGCATCCTATCTACGTGGAGTAAATTTTATTCAGATTCCTACAACTGTCATGGCACAGGTCAACTAAAGAGCTTCATATTTTATTTTCAAATGAAGCTTAATCTGGAGTAAACTCACATTTAAATGTATTGATCGTGACCCCTGTGCTCATTTATTAGGTGGATTCTTCAGTGGGGGAAAGACTGGAATTAACCACCCCCTTGGCAAGAACTTAATCGGAGCCTTCTATCAACCACAGTGTGTCCTCATAGATACCGATACATTGAACACATTACCAAATAGAGAATTAGCATCAGGGCTTGCAGAAGTTATCAAATATGGACTTATCAGAGATGCCGAGTTTTTCAAGTGGCAGGAAAATAATATGAGTGCACTTCTTGCCAGGTAAGATGTACAGTTTAAACAGATTTATGCTCCTGGATTGGTGTCGTGGACCGCTCGTGTGATAGAATTGAAGCATATCCTTTCAAATACATGTTCCTGGAGTGGTCTTTTTTTTTTTCTTACCTTTTTGATTACTATTACCCTTTCGTGGTTGTAAACAGAAGGGAGTTTGGTTTTTCTTGTGTAGGGATCCTCGTGCCTTTGCTTATGCTATCAAGCGTTCATGTGAAAATAAGGCTGAAGTAGTCTCCTTAGATGAAAAAGAGAGTGGCTTGAGGGCAACACTAAATTTGGGTCACAGTTTTGGGCACGTAAGCATCATGTTTTCCTTCTATATTGGCGTCCTCTTATTCCGCATTTCAAAAGAACATACACACTTATAACCATAGATGAGAATCATGAAAAAAAGAACAGACAATTATTTTTCTCTAAATGCTGTCTCCTCTGTGGAATCTGTAGTGTTGTATTGGTTTGGGTTGGTCTTAGACATTGATTGAAACTTCTTAGAAGTTCAGTGAACCAATCTGCTGTTGCTGTGAAAAGAAGATATGCCCATGGTCACAGAATGAATTTATTTGCAAAACTCTTATGCATACCTACAATGGCAGGCGATCGAGACCGGTTTTGGCTACGGTCACTGGCTTCATGGCGAGGCGGTTGCTGCTGGGATGGTGTGTTACCTTTTCCCACTCCCTTTACTTCTATTCTTAATCTGCATTTCTTCTTCAAATTTACATAGAAAATATTTTATCAGGTAATGGCTGTGGACATGTCTCACCGGCTAGGATGGATCGACAATTCATTAGTGAAGCGGGTCCATGAGCTTCTGCAGCAGGCGAAGCTGCCTACATCACCACCAAATACCATGACTGTTGAAATGTTCAAGTCTGTGATGGCGGTAAGGCATCATCACCCCATTCCTATGACAGATAAAGCCCCACAGGATTAAACCACAGCCCATAACAGTTTGCATCCCATTTGGGTTCCAGGTGGATAAAAAGGTTGCTGATGGTCAACTGAGACTGATCCTCCTGAAAGGCCCACTTGGAAACTGTGTGTTTACTGCTGACTACGACCAGCAGGCATTGGAGGAAACTCTTGTTGCATTCTCCAAGTCTTAAGCCACCCCTGATCTGTTGTGTGTTCGTGATTTGGTGGCATCCTTGTCCATAGTTGTTGAGCAGTTTAAAACCTCGAAGAGGTGTTGGGGAGCTGTTTGAAAGATATCAAGCAGTGATCAGAGCTTCTTCCAAGTACAGTTTGGGAGATGGGATGATTTTACTATTATCAGTGATCAAAATCATACTTGTGTCACCTCTAAGCAAACAAACAAAACAGCTACTATAGTAATTCCATCGTTTTGTTAATTTTTTTCCCAATTGACGAATTATGAACTATAAACCCTTATGTGCGAACGCAGTTTTGAGTTACGTGTCCATTAAAGGGACTGTCTGAACAGATGAACAAGGGGTTGAGATTTACTCAGCAAAAAGCCAACTTTTTTCGACGCATATATTGAATATACCATGGAAGTTGATGGGATAGGCAGCCTGCATGAAGTCGGAAATGGAATCAAGATATTGTCTTGTTTCAACTTAGTATACACACAAGAAGCAACTTGCACTTTGATCCTAATGATTTACCAGCAAGCTGTAACCTTCCTAACCTCCTTCCAGATTGACTTGCCATAGAATTTTGAAATCTATCCGTTGGTGTCGGATGATGCAGTTCAATTTGGAAGGGAGTATAGGAAACTGAATTTCTATGTAATTGCCAATACGCAAAGTAGGATACAAAACTAGACTTGTTACCAACACGTGATATAAAATTATGATGCTACTAGGCTCTCTCATTTGCTATGAGTACTTGTCAAGTGTAGACAAATTGCTAAGATGTAGATTGATAAACGAAAAATATGCAATATTGTTAAAATGCTAATTTCCCTATCAAATAAAATTTATAACCTAATTCACAATCAATCATATAAAAAATATGAGCATAGTGGACTAGGGTCGAATACAAGAAGCTAGGTGTTTGTTATGTAAAAGTCAATACATTCATATTTTGTCACATTTAAGAGATTTAGTCTAAATTATGATTAAAGCAATTCGACGATAATATGCAGAAAGATAGTAAACAGGTAAAAGCAGATGTTTATGTAAAATAAAAGAAGATAATGCCTTGGGACACTCAGGGGTAGCATGTTAATCACTACAACTATCCCATTTAAACCTAAAATCATTCATCTAACAAGCAAAGGCTCAAGTTTACCCAAACCTTTGTTTTTCCCTAATTTTTTTATCTATCTCTAATTTGGGCTGTTTATGATGAAAACCACTCCTCCTAGATCTATCCTATTTTGTTAAGTAAATAGAGTGATTAAATGATAGTATGATCTAGTGAACAATAAGCATGCTCACCCCCCTTTGTCCAAAGGTACCCCCAAGTGCTTAGCCACTCATACTAAGAAAAAGAAAAACACTTTCATGACATTTCATAAACATCATTTTGGTTCTAAAGTTAAAAAACAACATAAAACGCATAACAGAAACATAAACAACAAATAGTTCTCGCAAAAAAAGCTAAAACAACTCCTAGTTAAGAATAGTGTCCTTCACAAGCATGAGAAAGCTTCAAAAAATGACTTGGATCATGGTTTTGTCTTCTTCATCCTCCATGGTTCTGCTACTCCTTCTACTAGATCCCCTCCAAGAATTGTTTTCATGTTCTTTAATGGGAGTTAGTCTTCTCTTTCTTTATTATTCCAAAAATCTACTTTTTTTCTCTACATTAGGATTTGATGTACTTCTTTCAGCTTTTGTCCTCTTTTCATGATGCCTCCATTGTTTGCTTTTCGGTTCTTTGGGATTTGAGCTGTTAAAACGTGCTGCATTGCTCAAGAAAGTGATTAGAACTAAGGTTGGGACTAAATCTTGATTTAGTTCCAATTAGGAATAAAAGACGCATACTATGCTGATAATCACAAAAATGTAGAAACACACAATATAATCTGATTTTTATAATAAAATATTAATCATTTTTCCTACCTTAGAATACTCAAAAACATATGTTATCACAAATGATTCCTTGCCTTATGTTGTGTACTTTAGGATGTCCCTTGGACTCACGATCGCCAAAGTTTTAATCTTTTCGGCAAGATCAGTCCTTTGGTAACTTCTAGTGACAAGTGTACTGTTGTTAGGTTGATAAGAACACACCTTTGAGAACTCATCCCAAATGCTCTCCATCACAAAATCCCAACTACAATGCATGAGAACCCTCCAGCTATAGGATATTAGAGAGCCATAGTCCCATTACACCATGGAATTATGAATGCTCTATCTTTCAACTCTTCCGATGAACATGTGTAAGTCGCTTCCCTATGTTGCATCTCTAGCTAGCCATATGACGTTGAGAGCATGTAAGAAATAGTCTATGAGCTATTTCTTCTCCACTTGTGTTGTTGACACCTAGGGAATTGAATTTCCAAGAGAGAAATACAAGACTGATCCAAGAGCCAAGTGATCTAGTGCACCTTGATTCCACCCATAGACCTTTGCTGATACCTTCATCCTTCCAACACAAAAGATAATCGATTCAGAACAAGCTTCAAAACGGTATGCTTGTGCGTAAAGTCACTTATCATGGTTTGGAAGATATCATGTTGATTACGAACAATACACGAGGCCACATATTGGTTTGGAAATGCCCATCGATCCAAACACACATGGAGCCATGTAAGGGATCGCTTTGAAAATAAAAAATTCCACATCATTCAACGAAACTCACATGTTTTAAAAGATCAAAATCACCTTCGCATCAACACAAGTGTCTCGAATTCTAATGTCATGAACAGTCTGGCTACTTTGTGCCACTGCTGAAGTCTAACATATGACCAATATTCCAGCTCCAAGGTTTCCTTCAGAGGAATGGTTTTTCAACACAAAAAACGATCAACTTGGAACAAACATTGAAACAATATGCTGTGTGCAATGTAACTCATTACCATTTGGTGCATGAGGCCACATATTGGTTTGAAAATGTCCGCTAAGTTCAAAGAAACTCAGAGCATTGACAAAGATAGCCTTGGAAATAAAAAATTTCACATCACACAAAGAAACTCACATGCTTTGAAAGTCGAAAATCACCTTCACGTCGAGACGGGTGTCTCGAATCACAATGTAGCAAAGAGCCTAACCACTCTCACTCACCATTGAAAGCTAATAGGAGGTAAAATTTCGAGCTCCAAGGCATCATTTGACAATGAAGCTTTCAACACAAAAGTCGATTCGCTCGGAACGAGCTTCGAAACGGTATACCAAGCGCACCGGGACTCATTACGGTTTGCAAGAATTCGACTAGATACCGAATAGTGCATGAGGCCAGCATGAGGTGTGGGTTGGACCACACCCGAGGCATTGAACGGATTGCCTCGGAATCCAAAATTTAACATTGCCCAATGAAATGCATATGTTTTGCAAGCCAGATATCACATTCGCGTCGACTCCGATGTCCCGAATCGCATTGTCGTGAACGTGGTGGCCACTTTGTGGCACAAGTGTGGGCAAACATAAGGCTAAAATTCGAGCTCTAACGGTTCGTCGGACGAAGAATCTTTCAACACAAAAGTCAACCAGCTTGGAGCCAGCTTCGAAACGCTATATCAAGCGCACCGTGACTCAATACGGTTTGCAAGATATCGACTAGATACCGAACGATGCACGAGGGGACCATGAGGTGTGGGTTGGTCCACACCCGAGGCACTGTAACGGATGCCCTCGAAATCCGAAATTTAACATCGCCAAATGAAATGCATATGTTTTGCAAGCCAGAAATCACATTCGCATCGATTCCGGTGTCCCGAGTCGCATTGTCGCGAACGTGGTGGCCACTTTGTGGCACAAGTGATGGCCAACATTAGGCTAAAATTCGAGCTCTAACGGTTCGTCGGACGAAGAACCTTTGAACAATAAAGTTGACTGGCTCGGAGCGAGCTTCGAAACGCTATATCAAGCACGGGGTACTCATTACGGTTTGCAAGATATCGACTAGATAAAGAACGATGCCCGAGGGGAGCATGAGGTTTAGGTTGGACCACACCCGAGGCATTGTAACGGATCGCTTCGAAATCCGAAATTTAACTTTGTCCAATGAAATGCATATGTTTTGAGAGCCAGAAATCACATTCGCGTCGATTGCGGTGTCCTCAGTCGCATTGTCGCGAACGTGGTGGCCACTTTGTGGCACAAGTGTGGGCGAACACAAGGCTGTAATTCGAGCTCTAACGTTTTGTCGGACGAAGAAACTTTCAACACAAAAGTCGACTGGCTTGGAGCGAGCTTCGAAACGCTATATCAAGCACGGGGTACTCATTACGGTTTGCAAGATATCGACTAGATAAAGAACGATGCCCGAGGGGAGCATGAGGGGTGGGTTGGACCACACCCGAGGCATTGTAACGGATCGCTTCGAAATCCGAAATTTAACATCGTCCAATGAAATGCATTTGTTTTGAAAGCATGAAATGAAATTCCCGTCGATTCCGGTTTCCCGAGTCGCATTGTCGCGAATGTGGAGGCCACTTTGTGGCACAAGTGTGGGAGAACACAAGGCTGTGATTCGAGCTCGAACGGTTCGTAGGACGAAGAAACTTTCAACACAAAAGTCGACTGGCTTGGAGCGAGCTTCGAAACGCTATATCAAGCACGGGGTACTCATTACGGTTTGCAAGATATCGACTAGATAAAGAACGATGCCCGAGGGGAGCATGAGGGGTGGGTTGAACCACACCCGAGGCATTGTAACGGATCGCTTCGAAATCCGAAATTTAACATCGTCCAATGAAATGCATTTGTTTTGAAAGCATGAAATGAAATTCCCGTCGATTCCGGTTTCCCGAGTCGCATTGTCGCGAATGTGGAGGCCACTTTGTGGCACAAGTGTGGGAGAACACAAGGCTGTGATTCGAGCTCGAACGGTTCGCAGGACGAAGAAACTTTCAACACAAAAGTCGACTGGCTTGGAGCGAGCTTCGAAATGCTATTTCAAGCACGGGGTACTCATTTCGGTTTGCAATATATCGACTAGATAAAGAACGATGTCCGAGGGGAGCATGAGGTGTGGGTTGGACCACACCCAAGATATTGTAACGGATCGCTTCGAAATCCGAAATTTAACATCGCCCAATGAAAGACATTTGTTTTGAAAGCATGAAATGATATTCGCGTCGATTCCAGTGTCCCGAGTCGCATTGTCGCGAACCTAGAGGCCACTTTGTGACACAAGTTTGGGTGAACACAAGGCTGAAATTCGAGCTCTAACGGTTCATAGGAAGAAGAAACTTTGAACACAAAAGTCGAGTGGCTTGGAGCGAGCTTCGAAACGCTATATCAAGCAAAGCGTGACTCACTATGGTTTTCAAGATATCGACGAGATACCAAACGGTGCACGAGGCCATCATGAGTTGTGGGTTGGACCACACCCGAGGCACTGTAATGGATCGCCTCGAAAGCCGAAATTTAACATCGTCCAATGAAATGCATTTGTTTTGCATGCATGAAATGACATTCGCGTCGATTGCGGTGTCCTCAGTCGCATTGTCACGACCGTGGTGGCCACTTTGTGGCACAAGTGTGGGCTATTATCAGGCAAAAATTCGAGCTATAACGATTCGAAGGATGCAGAAACTTTGAACACAAAATTCAACCGGCTCGGAGCGAGTTTCGAAACGCTATATCAAGCAAAGCGTGACTCACTACGGTTTTCAAGATATCGACGAGATACCAAACGGTGCACGAGGCCATCATGAGGTGTGGGTTGGACCACACCCGAGGCACTGTATCGAATCGCTTCGAAATCCGAAATTTAACATCGTCCAATGAAATGCATTTGTTTTGCATGCATGAAATGACATTCGCGTCGATTTCGATGTCCCGAGTCGCATTGTCGTGAACGTGGTGGCCACTTTGTGGCACAAGTATGGGCTATTATCAGGCAAAAATACGAGCTGTAACGGTTCGTCGGATGGAGAAACTTTGAACACGAAATTCGACCGGCTCGAAGAGAGCTTCGTAACGGTATATCAAGCAAAGCGTGACTCACTACGGTTTGTAGGATATCGACGAGAAACCAAGCAGTGCACGAGGCCATCATGAGGTGTGGGTTGGACCGCACCTGAGGCATTCTAACGGATCGCCTCGAAATCCGAAATTTAACATCGTCCAATGAAATGCATTTGTTTTGCATGCATGAAATGACATTCGCGTCGATTGTGGTGTCCTCAGTCGCATTGTCGCGTACGTTGTGGCCACTTTGTGGCACAAGTGTGGGCTATTATCAGGCAAAAATACGAGCTTTAACGGTTCGTCGGATGGAGAAACTTTGAACACGAAATTCAACCGGCTCGGAGCGAGTTTCGAAACGCTATATCAAGCAAAGCGTGACTCACTACGGTTTTCAAGATATCGACGAGATACCAAACGGTGCACGAGGCCATCATGAGGTGTGGGTTGGACCACACCCGAGGCACTGTAACGGATCACCTCGAAATCCGAAATTTAACATCGTCCAATGAAAATGCATTTGTTTTGCATGCATGAAATGACATTCGCGTCGATTGCGGTGTCCTCAGTCGCATTGTCGCGTACGTGGTGGCCACTTTGTGGCACAAGTGTGGGCTATTATCAGGCAAAAATACGAGCTGCAACGGTTCGTCGGATGGAGAAACTTTGAACACAAAATTCAACCGGCTAGGAGCGAGCTTCGAAACGCTATATCAAGCAAAGCGTGACTCACTACGGTTTGCAAGATATCGACGAGGTACCAAACAATGCATGAGGCCATCATGAGGTGTGGGTTGGACCACCCCAGAGGCAATGTAACGGATTGCCTCGAAATCCGAAATTTAACATCGTCCAGTGAAATGCATTTGTTTTGCATGCATTAAATGACATTCGCGTCGATTGCGGTGTCCTCAGTCGCATTGTCGCGTACGTGGTGGCCACTTTGTGGCACAAGTGTGGGCTATTATCAGGCAAAAATACGAGCTGTAACGGTTCGTCGGATGCAGAAACTTTGAACACAAAATTCGACCGGCTCAGAGCGAGCTTCGAAATGCTATATCAAGCATAGTTTGACTCACTATGGTTTTCAAGATATCGACGAGATACACAAAGATGCACGAGGCCATCATGAGGTGTGGGTTGGACCACACCAGAGGCACTATAACGGATCGCCTCGAAATCCGAAATTTAACATCGTCCAATGAAATGCATTTGTTTTGCATGCATGAAATGACATTTACGTCGATTGCGGTGTCCTCAGTCGCATTGTCGTGTGCGTGGTAGCCACTTTGTGGCACGAGTGCGGGCTATTATCAGGCAAAAATTCGAGTTATAACGATTCGAAGGATGCAGAAACTTTGAACACAAAATTCGACCGGCTCGGAGCGAGCTTCGAAATGCTATATCAAGCATAGTTTGACTCACTATGGTTTTCAAGATATCGACGAGATACCAAACGGTGCACGAGGCCATCATGAGGTGTGCATTGGACCACACCCGAGGCACTGTATCGGATCGCTTCGAAATCCGAAATTTAACATCGTCCAATGAAATGCATTTGTTTTGCATGCATGAAATGACATTCGCGTCGATTCCGATGTCCCGAGTCGCATTGTCGTGAACGTGGTGGCCACTTTGTGGCACAAGTGTGGGCTACTATCTGGCAAAAATACGAGCTGTAACGGTTTGTCGGATGGAGAAACTTTGAACACAAAATTCGACCGGCTCGTGTTTTGAGAGCCACAAATCACATTCGTGTCGATTGCGGTGTCCTAAGTCGCATTGTTGCGAACGTGGTGGCCATTATCAGGCAAAAATTGGAACTGTAACGGTTCGTCGAACGGAGAAACTTTGAACACAAAAGTCGACCGGCTCGGAGCGAGCTTCGAAATGCTATATCAAGCAAAGCGTGACTCACTACGGTTTTCAAGATATCGACGAGATACCAAACGATGCACGAGGCCATCATGAGGTGTGGGTTGGACCACACCAGAGGCACTGTAACGGATCGCCTCGAAATCCGAAATTTAACATCGTCCAATGAAATGCATTTGTTTTGCAAGCATGAAATGACATTCACGTCGATTGCGGTGTCCTCAGTCGCATTGTCGCGTGCGTGGTGGCCACTTTGTGGCACAAGTGTGGGCTATTATCAGGCAAAAATTCGAGCTATAACGGTTCGTCGGAATCAGAAACTCTGAACACAAAATTCGACCGGCTCGGAGCGAGCTTCGAAACGCTATATCAAGCAAAGCGTGAATCACTACGGTTTTCAAGATATCGACGAGGTACCAAACAATGCACGAGGCCATCATGAGGTGTGGGTTGGACCACACCCGAGACAGTGTAACGGATCGCCTCGAAATCCGAAATTTAAAATCGTCCAATGAAATGAATTTGTTTTGCAAGCATAAAATGACATTCGCGTCGATTCTGGAGTCTTGAGGCGCATTGTCGTGATCGTAGTGGCCACTTTGTGGCACAAGTGTGGGCTATTATCACGCGAAAATTCGAGCTGTAACGGTTCGTCGGATGGAGAAACTTTGAACACAAAATTCAACCGGCTGGGAGCGAGCTTCGAAACGCTATATCAAGCAAAGCGTGACTCACTACGGTTTGCAAGATATCGACGAGGTACCAAACAATGCACGAGGCCATCATGAGGTGTTGGTTGGACCACCCCCGAGGCACTGTAATGGATCGCTTCGAAATCCGAAATTTAACATCGTCCAATGAAATGCATTTGTTTTGCATGCATGAAATGACATTCGCGTCGATTGCGGTTTCCTAAGTCGCATTGTCGCGTACGTGGTGGCCGCTTTGTGAAACTTGCAAAAAATTCGACCGGCTTCGGCTATATCAAGCGACTCACTAGCAAGATATGAAATGCATATCGCACTGCATAGTTTGAAATGCTGCATGCTATGGTTTTCAAGAATGGCACAAGTGTGGGCTATTATCAGGCAAAAATACGAGCTGTAACGGTTCGTCAAACTTTGAACACGAAATTCGACCGGCTCAGCGAGGCCATGTGAGGTGTCGACATTGCACGAGGCCATCACCCCGAGGCACTGTATCGAAATCCGAAATTTAACATCGTCCAATGAAATGCATTTGTTTTTGCATGACAATCCGCAAATTGTGGCACAACATCGTCAATGAAATGCATTTGCTTTATATGCATGCTATGAAATGACATTCATCGTCGCACTGTTGCGGTTTCCAATGAAATGCAGTGCATGCATTGTCGCGTACGTGGTGGCCGCTTTGTGGCACAAGTGTGGGCTATTATCAGGCAAAAATAAACGAAACGGTTCGTCCGATGGAGTATTGATTGAAATTCGACCGGCACTGTCGGATCGCGGTTATGCACATGCATGAAATATCGAAAAATCGATTCACACGGTTGCGGATATCGATGAGATATGAGATTGCACGAGCACATCATGAGATCGGGTTGGAACACCCAAGGCACTGTAACGGATTGCCTCGAAATCCGAAATTTAACATCGTCCAATGAAATGCATCATTGTTTTGCATGCATGAAATGACATTCGCGTCGATTGTGGTGTCCTCAGTCGCATTGTCGCGTACGTGGTGGCCACTTGTGTGGCACAAGTGTGGGCTATTATCAGGCAAAAATACGTTGTAACGGTTCGTCGGATGCAGAACTTTGAACACAAAATTCGACCGGCTCGGAGCGAGCTTCGAAAATATATCAAGCATAGTTTGTTTTCAAGATATCGACGAGATACCAAACCACGAGGCCATCATGATTGGACCACCCGAGGCACTGTATCGGATCGCTTCGAAATCCGAAATTTAACATCGTCCAATGAAATGCATTTGTTTTGCATGCATGAAATGACATTCGCGTCGATTGCGGTTTCCTAAGTCGCATTGTGTACGTGGTGGCCGCTTTGTGGCACAAGTGTGGGCTATTATCAGGCAAAAATACGAGCTGTAACGGTTCGTCGGATGGAGAAACTTTGAACACGAAATTCGACCGGCTCGGAGCGAGCTTCGTAACGCTATATCAAGCAAAGCGTGACTCACTACGGTTTGCAAGATATCGACGAGATACCAAGCATGCACGAGGCCATCATGAGGTGTGGGTTGGACCGCACCGAGGCACTGTAACGGATCGCTTCGAAATCCGAAATTTAACATCGTCGAATGAAATGCATTTGTTTTGCAGCATGAAATGACACGTCGATTGCGGTGTCCTCAGTCGCATTGTCGCGTACGTGGTGGCCACTTTGTGGCACGAGTGCGGGCTATTATCAGGCTGGAGTCATTATTCGAGGCGTAAATATGTGAAACGGTTTTCGATTGTCGGACGAGCACCAATGCTGACATCGATCACAGCATAGCGGTTATATCAGCAAAGAGAGCGATCGTAAGCGTGACTACGCTATTGTGCACGAGGCCATCATGAACCAAGGCACTGTTCGGAAATCCACATCGTCCAATGAAATGCATTTGTTTTGCATGCATGAAATGACATTCGCGTCGATTGCGGTTTCCTAAGTCGCATTGTCGCGTACGTGGTCTTTGTGGCACAAGTGTGGGCTATTATCAGGCAAAAATACGAGCTGTAACGGTTCGTCGGATGCGAAACATTGAACACGAAATTCGACCGGCTCGGAGCGAGCTTCGTAACGCTATATCAAGCAAAGCGTGACTCACTACGCTATTATG
Organism: Utricularia gibba; assembly: GCA_002189035.1. NCBI lineage: Eukaryota > Viridiplantae > Streptophyta > Magnoliopsida > Lamiales > Lentibulariaceae > Utricularia > Utricularia gibba. The sequence goes on along the minus strand of NEEC01000013.1, from coordinate 2,410,160 downwards.
CACGAGCACATCGTCTGACGGATCGAAATCCGCGTTGAAATGTTTTGCATGCATGAAATGACAAAGTCGCATTGTCGCGTACGTGGTGGCCACTTTGTGGCACAAGTGTGGGCTATTATCAGGCAAAAATACGAGCTGTAACGGTTCGTCGGATGCAGAAACTTTGAACACAAAATTCGACCGGCTCGGAGCGAGCTTCGAAACGCTATATCAAGCATAGTTTGACTCACTATGGTTTTCAAGATATCGACGAGATACCAAACGGTGCACGAGGCCATCATGAGGTGTGCATTGGACCACACCCGAGGCACTGTATCGGATCGCTTCGAAATCCGAAATTTAACATCGTCCAATGAAATGCATTTGTTTTGCATGCATGAAATGACATTCGCGTCGATTGCGGTTCCTAAGTCGCATTGTCGCGTACGTGGTGGCCACTTTGTGGCACAAGTGTGGGCTATTATCAGGCAAAAATACGAGCTGTAACGGTTCGTCGGATGGAGAAACTTTGAACACGAAATTCGACCGGCTCGGAGCGAGCTTCGTAACGCTATATCAAGCAAAGCGTGACGGTTTGCAAGATATTTGCACGAGGCCATCGTGGGTTTGAGGCACTGTAACGGAGAAATCCAACATCGTCGAATGAAATGCATTTGTTTTGCAGCATTGTCGCGTCGATTGCGGTGTCCTCAGTCGCAGATATGGCGATCAGGCAAAAATATAACGGTTCGTCGAATCAGAAACAACACAAAATTCGACCGGCTCGGAGCGAGCTTCGAAACGCTATATCAAGCAAACTTATGATTGCACGAGGCCATCATGATTGCACTGGGATCGGACAATTCCAAAAAAGGCCATCATGAGGTGTGGGTTTGTAACGGATCGCCTCGAAATGAAATTTAACATCGTCCAATGAAATGCATTTGTTTTGCAAGCATGAAATGACATTCACGTCGATTGCGGTGTCCTCAGTCGCATTGTCGCGTGCGCCACTTGTGGCACAAGTGTGGGCTATTATATTCGAGCACGGTTCGTCGGAATCAGAAACTCTGAACACAAAATTCGACGGAGCGAGCTTCGAAACGTGTGAATCACTACGGTTTTCAAGATATCGACGAGATACCAAACATGCACGAGGCCATCATGAGGACCACACCGAGACAGTGTAACGGATCGCCTCGGAAATTTAAAATCGTCCTTGCAAGCGACATTCGCGTCGAAGTCTTGAGGCGCATTGTCGTGATCGTAGTGGCCACTTTGTGGCACAAGTGTGGGCTATTATCACGCGAAAATTCGAGCTGTAACGGTTCGTCGGATGGAGAAACTTTGCAAAATTCAACCGGCTGGGAGCGAGCTTCGAAACGCTATATCAAGCAAAGCGTGACTCACTACGGTTTGCAAGATATCGACGAGGTACCAAACAATGCACGAGGCCATCATGAGGTGTTGGTTGGACCACCCCCGAGGCACTGTAATGGATCGCTTCGAAATCCGAAATTTAACATCGTCCAATGAAATGCATTTGTTTTGCATGCATGAAATGACATTCGCGTCGATTGCGGTTTCCTAAGTCGCATTGTCGCGTACGTGGTGGCCGCTTTGTGGCACAAGTGTGGGCTATTATCAGGCAAAAATACGAGCTGTAACGGTTCGTCGGATGCGAAACATTGAACACGAAATTCGACCGGCTCGGAGCGAGCTTCGTAACGCTATATCAAGCAAAGCGTGACTCACTACGGTTTGCAAGATATCGATGAGATACCAAACAATGCACGAGCACATCATGAGTTGCGGGTTGGACCACACCCAAGGCACTGTAACGGATTGCCTCGAAATCCGAAATTTAACATCGTCCAATGAAATGCATTTGTTTTGCATGCATGAAATGACATTCGCGTCGATTGTGGTGTCCTCAGTCGCATTGTCGCGTACGTGGTGGCCACTTTGTGGCACAAGTGTGGGCTATTATCAGGCAAAAATACGAGCTGTAACGGTTCGTCGGATGCAGAAACTTTGAACACAAAATTCGACCGGCTCGGAGCGAGCTTCGAAATGCTATATCAAGCATAGTTTGACTCACTATGGTTTTCAAGATATCGACGAGATACCAAACGGTGCACGAGGCCATCATGAGGTGTGCATTGGACCACACCCGAGGCACTGTATCGGATCGCTTCGAAATCCGAAATTTAACATCGTCCAATGAAATGCATTTGTTTTGCATGCATGAAATGACATTCGCGTCGATTGCGGTTTCCTAAGTCGCATTGTCGCGTACGTGGTGGCCGCTTTGTGGCACAAGTGTGGGCTATTATCAGGCAAAAATACGAGCTGTAACGGTTCGTCGGATGCGAAACATTGAACACGAAATTCGACCGGCTCGGAGCGAGCTTCGTAACGCTATATCAAGCAAAGCGTGACTCACTACGGTTTGCAAGATATCGATGAGATACCAAACAATGCACGAGCACATCATGAGTTTGCACTGCGGATTTCGAAATCCGATCGTCCAATGAAATGCACATGCCATTCGCGTCGACAGTCGCATTGTGTAACTTTGTGGCACAAGTGTGGGCAGGCAAAAATACGAAATCCAGAAACTTTGAACACATTCGACCGGCTCTTCGAAATGCTATATCAAGCATATGCTATGGTTTTCAAGATATCGACGAGATTGCCATCGTGCATTGGACCACACCCGAGGCACTGTACGGATCGGAAATCGCGTCAATGAAAATGCATGCGACATTCGCGTCGATAGTCGCATTGTCGCGTACGTGGTGGCCACTTTGTTGTGGGCTATTATCAGGCAAAAATACGAGCTGTAACGGTTCGTCGGTGGAGAAACTTTATTATGCATCGGCAAAGCGTGACTCACTACGGTTTGCAAGATATCGACGAGATACCAAGCAGTGCACGAGGCCATCATGAGGTGTGGGTTGGACCGCACCTGAGGCACTGTAACGGATCGCTCGAAATCCGAAATTTAACATCGTCGAATGAAATGCATTTGTTTTGCAAGCAATGACATTCACGTCGATTGCGGTGTCCTCAGTCGCATTGTCGCGTGCGTGGTGGCCACTTTGTGGCACGAGTGTGGGCTATTATCAGGCAAAAATCGAGCTGTAACGGTTCGTCGGAATCAGAAAGAACACAAAATTCGACCGGCTCGGAGCGAGCTTCGAAACGCTATATCAAGCAAGTTTGACTCACTGGTTTTCAAGATATCGACGAGATACCAAACGGTGCACGAGGCCATCATGAGGTGTGCATTGGACCACACCCGAGGCACTGTATCGGATCGCTTCGAAATCCGAAATTTAACATCGTCCAATGAAATGCATTTGTTTTGCATGCATGAAATGACATTCGCGTCGAAGTCGCATTGTCGTGAACGTGGTGGCCACTTTGTGGCACAAGTGTGGGCTTATATACGAGCTGTAATCGGATCGATTTGAAAACAAACGTCGACAGCGAGGATGCATGCATGTGTTTTGATTGCGAGGCTGAGGCACTGTAACGGATCGCCTCGAAATCCGAAATTTAACATCGTCCAATGAAATGCATTTGTTTTGCATGCATGAAATGACATTCAACAGTCGCATTGTCGCGTAATGTGGAATTATCGTCACGGTTGTTTTTTCGATTCGAAACGTGTGTACGGTTTCAAGATATCGATTGCACGAGGCCATCATGAGGTGTGGTTGGACCACACCCGAGACTGTAACGGATCGCCTCGAAATCCGAAATTTAAAATCGTCCAATGAAATGCATTTGTTTTGGCATGAAATGACATTCGCGTCGGCGCACGTGTGGCCACTTTGTGGCACAAGTGTGGGCTATTATCAGGCAAAAATACGAGCTGTAACGGTTCGTCGGATGGAGAAACTTTGAACACAAAATTCGACCGGCTGGAGCGAGCTTCGAAACGCTATATCAAGCAAAGCGTGACTCACTACGGTTTGCAAGATATCGACGAGTACCAAACAATGCACGAGGCCATCATGAGGTGTGGTTGGACCACCCCCGAGGCACTGTAACGGATCGCCTCGAAATCCGAAATTTAACATCGTCCAATGAAATGCATTTGTTTTGCATGCATGAAATGACATTCGCGTCGATTGCGGTTCCTAAGTCGCATTGTCGCGTACGTGGTGGCCACTTTGTGGCACAAGTGTGGGCTATTATCAGGCAAAAATACGAGCTGTAACGGTTCGTCGGAGAGGCTCGGAGCGAGCTTCGTAACGCTATATCAAGCAAAGCGTGACTCACTACGGTTTGCAAGATATCGATGAGATACCAAACAATGCACGAGCCATCATGAGTTGCGGGTTGGACCACACCCAAGGCACTGTAACGGATCGCCTCGAAATCCGAAATTTAACATCGTCCAATGAAATGCATTTGTTTTGCATGCATGAAATGACATTCGCGTCGATTGTGGTGTCCTCAGTCGCATTGTCGCGTACGTGGTGGCCACTTTGTGGCACAAGTGTGGGCTATTATCAGGCAAAAATACGAGCTGTAACGGTTCGTCGGATGCAGAAACTTTGAACACAAAATTCGACCGGCTCGGAGCGAGCTTCGAAACGCTATATCAAGCAAGCGTGACTCACTACGGTTTGCAAGATATCGACGAGATACCAAACGGTGCACGAGGCCATCATGAGGTGTGGTTGGACCACACCCGAGGCACTGTAACGGATCGCTTCGAAATCCGAAATTTAACATCGTCCAATGAAATGCATTTGTTTTGCATGCATGAAATGACATTCGCGTCGATTGCGGTTTCCTAAGTCGCATTGTCGCGTACGTGGTGGCCACTTTGTGGCACAAGTGTGGGCTATTATCAGGCAAAAATACGAGCTGTAACGGTTCGTCGGATGGAGAAACTTTGAACACGAAATTCGACCGGCTCGGAGCGAGCTTCGAAACGCTATATCAAGCAAAGCGTGACTCACTACGGTTTGCAAGATATCGACGAGATACCAACATGCACGAGGCCATCATGAGGTGTGGGTTGGCACTGTAACGGATCGCCTCGAAATCCGAAATTTAACATCGTCAATGAAATGCATTTTTTTGCATGCATGAAATGACATTCGCGTCGATTGCGGTGTCCTCAGTCGCATTGTCGCGTAAACGGCTCGAGCTGTAACGGTTCGTCGAAACTTTTTTCGGAGCGAGCTTCGAAACGCTATATCAAGCAAAGCGTGACTCACTACGGTTTCAAGATATCGACGAGATTTCATGAGGTGTGGGTTGGACCACACCAAGGCACTGTAACGGATCGCCTCGAAATCCGAAATTTAACATCGTCGAATGAAATGCATTTGTTTTGCATGCATGAAATGACATTCGCGTCGATTGCGGTGTCCTCAGTCGCATTGTCGCGTACGTGGTGGCCACTTTGTGGCACAAGTGTGGGCTATTATCAGGCAAAAATACGAGCTGTAACGGTTCGTCGGATGGAGAAACTTTGAACACGAAATTCGACCCTCGGAGCGAGCTTCGTAACGCTATATCAAGCAAAGCGTGACTCACTACGGTTTGCAAGATATATACCAACAGTGCACGAGGCCATCATGAGGTGTGGGTTATGAGGCACTGTAACGGACGAAATCCGTCGTCGAATGAAATGCATTTGTTTTGCATGCATGAAATGACATTCGCGTCGATTGCGGTGTCCTCAGTCGCAACGTGGTGGCCACGCACAAGTGTGGGCTATTATCAGGCAAAAATACGAGCTGTAACGGTTCGTCGGATGGAGTTTTCGAAACGCTATATCAAGCAAAGCGTGACTCACTACGGTTTGCAAGATATCGACGAGATACCAAGCAGTGCACGAGGCCATCATGAGGTGTGGGTTGGAACCTGAGGCACTGTAACGGATCGCCTCGAAATCCGAAATTTAACATCGTCGAATGAAATGCATTTGTTTTGCATGCATGAAATGACATTCGCGTCGATTGCGGTGTCCTCAGTCGCATTGTCGCGTACGTGGTGGCCACTTTGTGGCACAAGTGTGGGCTATTATCAGGCAAAAATGCTGTAACGGTTCGTCGGATGGAGAAACTTTGAACACGAAATTCGACCGGCTCGGAGCGAGCTTCGTAACGCTATATCAAGCAAAGCGTGACTCACTACGGTTTGCAAGATATCGACGAGATGTGCACGAGGCCATCATGAGGTGTGGGTTGGACCACCTGAGGCACTGTAACGGATCGCCTCGAAATCCGAAATTTAACATCGTCAATGAAATGCATTTGTTTTGCATGCATGAAATGACATTCGCGTCGATTGCGGTGTCCTCAGTCGCATTGTCGCGTACGTGGTGGCCACTTTGTGGCACAAGTGTGGGCTATTATCAGGCAAAAATACGAGCTGTAACGGTTCGTCGGATGGAGAAACTTTGAACACGAAATTCGACCGGCTCGGAGCGAGCTTCGTAACGCTATATCAAGCAAAGCGTGACTCACTACGGTTTGCAAGATATCGACGAGATACCAACAGTGCACGAGGCCATCATGAGGTGTGGGTTGGATGAGGCACTGTAACGGATCGCCTCGAAATCCGAAATTTAACATCGTCGAATGAAATGCATTTGTTTTGCATGCATGAAATGACATTCGCGTCGATTGCGGTGTCCTCAGTCGCATTGTCGCGTACGTGGTGGCCACTTTGTGGCACAAGTGTGGGCTATTATCAGGCAAAAATACGAGCTGTAACGGTTCGTCGGATGGAGAAACTTTGAACACGAAATTCGACCGGCTCGGAGCGAGCTTCGTAACGCTATATCAAGCAAAGCGTGACTCACTACGGTTTGCAAGATATCGACGAGATACCAAGCAGTGCACGAGGCCATCATGAGGTGTGGGTTGGACCGCACCTGAGGCACTGTAACGGATCGCCTCGAAATCCGAAATTTAACATCGTCGAATGAAATGCATTTGTTTTGCATGCATGAAATGACATTCGCGTCGATTGCGGTGTCCTCAGTCGCATTGTCGCGTACGTGGTGGCCACTTTGTGGCACAAGTGTGGGCTATTATCAGGCAAAAATACGAGCTGTAACGGTTCGTCGGATGGAGAAACTTTGAACACGAAATTCGACCGGCTCGGAGCGAGCTTCGTAACGCTATATCAAGCAAAGCGTGACTCACTACGGATATTTGCCATCTGGGTTTGAGGCACTGTTCGCCTCGAAATCCAACATCGTCCTGCATGCATGAAATGACATTCGCGTCGGTGTCCTCAGTCGCATTGTCGCGTACGTGGTGGCCACTTTGTGGCACAAGTGTGGGCTATTATCAGGCAAAAATACGAGCTGTAACGGTTCGTCGGATGGAGAAACTTTGAACACGAAATTCGACGGAGCGAAACGCTATATCAAGCAAAGCGTGACTCACTAGCAAGATATCGACGAGATACCAAGCAGTGCACGAGGCCCAACCTGAGGCACTGTAACGGATCGCCTCGAAATCCGAAATTTAACATCGTCAATGAAATGCATTTGTTTTGCATGCATGAAATGACATTCGCGTCGATTGCGGTGTCCTCAGTCGCATTGTCGCGTATGGCACAAGTGTGGGATCAGGCCCAATGGAGAAACTTTGGCGACGGAGCGAGCTTCGTAACGGCAAAGCGTGACTCACTACCAAGGACATTGCACGAGGCAACCTGAGGCACTGTAACGGATCGCCTCGAAATCCGAAATTTAACATCGTCGAATGAAATGCATTTGTTTTGCATGCATGAAATGACATTCGCGTCGATTGCGGTGTCCTCAGTCGCATTGTCGCGTACGTGGTGGCCACTTTGTGGCACAAGTGTGGGCTATTATCAGGCAAAAATACGAGCTGTAACGGTTCGTCGGATGGAGAAACTTTGAACACGAAATTTCGAGTCGAAACGCTATATCAAGCAAAGCGTGACTCACTACGGTTTGCAAGATATAACGCTACTGTGAGGCACGGCATGCACAAAATACACTTTGTGGCACAAATTATAAACGTGAACACATTCGACCGATGGAGCGGATTTGCACGACATCCCGAGGCACTGTAACGGATCGCCTCGAAATCCGAAATTTAACATCGTCGAATGAAATGCATTTGTTTTGCATGCATGAAATGACATTCGCGTCGATTGCGGTGTCCTCAGTCGCATTGTCGCGTACGTGGTGGCCACTTTGTGGCACAAGTGTGGGCTATTATCAGGCAAAAATACGAGCTGTAACGGTTCGTCGGATGGAGAAACTTTGAACACGAAATTCGACCGGCTCGGAGCGAGCTTCGTAACGCTATATCAAGCAAAGCGTGGATATCGACGAGATTGCACGGCCATCATGAGGTGTGGGTTGGACCGCACCTGAGGCACTGTAACGGATCGCCTCGAAATCCGATCGTCGAATGAAATGCATTTGTTTTGCATGCATGAAATGACATTCGCGTCGATTGCGGTGTCCTCAGTCGCATTGTCGCGTACGTGGTGGCCACTTTGTGGCACAAGTGTGGGCTATTATCAGGCAAAAATACGAGCTGTAACGGTTCGTCGGATGGAGAAACTTTGAACACGAAATTCGACCGGCTCGGAGCGAGCTTCGTAACGCTATATGCAAAGCGTGACTCACTATGCAAGATCGACATTGCACGAGGCCATCATGAGGTGTGGGTTCGCACTGTAACGGATCGCCTCGAAATCCGAAATTTAACATCGTCGAATGAAATGCATTTGTTTTGCATGCATGAAATGACATTCGCGTCGATTGCGGTGTCCTCAGTCGCATTGTCGCGTACGTGGTGGCCACTTTGTGGCACAAGTGTGGGCTATTATCAGGCAAAAATACGAGCTGTAACGGTTCGTCCTTTGAACACGTTGCTCGGAGCGATGCTATATTGAACTACTTATTTGCACGAGGCCATCAACCGGCACTGTAACGGATCGCCTCGATCCGCATCGTCGAAAACATGCAATGACATCGAAGCAAAGCACGTGAGGCTACGAGCTGTAACGGATGAGAAACTTTGAACACGAAATTCGATGCGATAACGCTATATCAAGCAAAGCGTGACTCACTACGGTTTGCAAGATATCGACGAGATACCAAACAGTGCACGAGGCCATCATGAGGTGGTTCGGGACGCACCTGAGGCACTGTAACGGATCGCCTCGAAATCCGAAATTTAACATCGTCGAATGAAATGCATTTGTTTTGCATGCATGAAATGACATTCGCGTCGATTGCGGTGTCCTCAGTCGCATTGTCGCGTACGTGGTGGCCACTTTGTGGCACAAGTGTGGGCTATTATCAGGCAAAAATACGAGCTGTAACGGGTCGAAACTTTGAACACGAAATTCGACCGGCTCGGAGCGAGCTTCGTAACGCTATATCAAGCAAAGCGTGACTCACTACGCAAGATATCGACGAGATACCAAGCAGTGCACGAGGCCATCATGATGCACCTGAGGCACTGTAACGGATCGCCTTCCGAACATCGTCGAATGAAATGCATGCATCATGAAATGACAAAGTCGCATTGTCGCGTACGTGGTGGCCACTTTGTGGCACAAGTGTGGGCTATTATCAGGCAAAAATACGATAATCGGATGGAGAAACTTTGACGAAATTCGAAGCGAGCTTCACGCTATATCAAGCAAAGCGTGACTCACGGTTTGCAAGATATCGACGAGATCAGTGCACGAGGTGAGGTGGGTTGGACCGCACTGAGGCACTGTAACGGATCGCCTCGAAATCCGAAATTTAACATCGTCGAATGAAATGCATTTGTTTTGCATGCATGAAATGACATTCGCGTCGATTGCGGTGTCCTCAGTCGCATTGTCGCGTACGTGGTGGCCACTTTGTGGCACAAGTGTGGGCTATTATCAGGCAAAAATACGAGCTGTAACGGTTCGTCGGATGGAGAAACTTTGAACACGAAAATCCGAAACGGCAAAACTCATATGCGATATGAAATGCGGTTTGAGGCACTGTAACGGATCGCCTCGAAATCCGAAATTTAACATCGTCGAATGAAATGCATTTGTTTTGCATGCATGACGATTGCGGTGTCCTCAGTCGCATTGTCGCGTACGTGGTGGCCACTTTGTGGCACAAGTGTGGGCTATTATCAGGCAAAAATACGAGCTGTAACGGT